>CM069908.1:110420623-110489786 GCA_036172215.1 Camellia granthamiana | reverse complement strand
CAAGTGCATGTGTCTTAGTTTTCATGTTTCCATGCTACATGTTCTTAAAATCTCCAATTTGTATTTATTCATATTTCCATTTCATGCTTCAAGATAATCTTGTCATATGTCTATTGCTTTTTCATATACTCTTACGACACTAATAGTTGTTTTGGAGATTGTGGCACTAGTAACTGTTTTTCTAGATCATGATCTTCAGAAAGAAGTTTGCTTTTGTTGGCTGTAATTGGTTGGGTTGATTAGGATTTTATTTGTTAGGCGTGTTTTGTCACGGCATTGCCAAAGGGGGAGATTGTTAGGTTTTTATTCTTGGCAATCCCGTTTGACAAAACTCCTTTCAATTGTAATTTTGTTCAACTTTTATTTCAGTGAAGCTATGAGTTTTTGGATGTGAATCCAACCCGAATTGTGCCTTGTAGAGATGTTTCAGAAGTTAATTCTTTCATGTTTGCCACTTCGCTGAAGTTAATTCTTTCATGTTTGCCACTTCACTGAAGTTAATTCTTTCATGTTTGCCACTTCGTTGACTATGTCGGGTATAGTGATCCCGGTTTTCCCTTCATTGTTTAATTGTATTTCGGACTCAGTTCCGTGGATGTGTTGTTGTCTTATTCCTGTTTTCATCCTTTACTCTTTGTATATGAGTCTTGGGTCGTGTTGGGCGGGTTTTGAAACAGGTTGGGTGTGTTTGGGAAAACAAGTTGATTGTGGTTGGAAACCAAGGGTTAGTGTCCATTAAATTTTCATAATGGTCCATTCATATTCAAACTTGTCCTTTCAAATTCCAATTAGTAGGCTTTTATGACAAACTTGTTCATTTAATACCCTTATTAGTGGTTCATTTAATATCCTTATTAGTGGTTCATTTAATATCCTTATTAGTGTTCATTTAATGACAACTAGTGTTTTTTCATAATCCAACTAGTATTTATTTAATGACAACTAGTGTCTTTTCATAATCCAACTAGTGTCTTTTCATAATCCAACTAGTATTTATTAGTGGGCTTTAATGAACCAATAAATCCTAACTTGACTTCTCAATTCTATCCAGTGGGCTTCTATGCCAGGTTACACCAGATTTGCCTATAAATATCATTATTCCCTAGCATGGCAAACACTAGTAACACTCTCTCACACACACATTCGACTAAAGGAGAGGAAGGAGAACAAAAGAGAAATCTTGAGAGGAAGAGGAAGGGATGGCTTGCTCTTCATTTTGATTCGAAAATTATTGGGTTTGGAGCACCTTCGAAATCCTTCATCTTCTCCATTTGGTCTCTCCATTTGAGGTAGGGACAACTACTCATTTTTATGATCTTTGACATAAACTTTTGGTCATTTTGATTTAATGTTGAAGTTGGGTGATTTGGGTGTTAGGGTTTCAACTTGAATAAAGAGGGGTTTTTGCTATTTTGACCAATATATGTATATCTTGGGTCTTAAAATGAGCTTATTGATTGTGGTAGACACTGCATGATGATTAGGTGAAATAAAACTAATCGGTTGAATATGTCATTGAATATGATGGTTGGAATAATACATCGAATTTGTGTATTGATTGATCGTGTATATGATAATTATTTATATACATTGTATTGTGTGGGAGGAGATAGGGGATGTACTCCATGGTTTGGGAGGAGATAGGGGATGGACTCCTAAATCGGATTTTATTTGGGAGGAGATAGGGGATGGACTCCATTGATACAGCAAATCTGTGTATCATTTATGAAGTATGAAGTGTTTTAATATGAGTTGTTGTCTCATGAGAATTGTGAAGTATGGAAGTGTTTTATTATGAGTTATAATCTCATTTAAATTGTTGATATTGGAAAGGATCATGGACATACTTGTCCTGGATTTGGTTTTGTACTGTATGTTGGTTTATATGAGTTAAACATTTATCAAAATGCCAATGTTTTAGTTATTGCTCATATTATGTTTAGCATATCTCTAGTGGGCGTTGGCTCACCCTATATGGGACATCATTTTCAGGTCCAGGTAATATGCCACCTCCAAGGATGTAGCTTGGGAGGTTGTCGAAGCTGAAGGCTTCCTTTTTGTGATTATTTTGTGTGTAAATCAAGCCAAGGGCTTATTTTGCGTTTTGAGTTAGTACTCTCTTCTCTGTAACCAAGTGTTGGCTTGGAAAGGTGTAAGCCCGTAGGGCAATTTACTTTTGATGTCAACATATCATACTTTTGTAATGAATACTCTGATAAATAGAAATATGCTTTATCCTCTTATGTCTATGCATGTCAAGAATGTGGATTTATCTTGTATTATTTTGAGGGCGTTACATCGGGGATCGACCTACTCGGGTCAGCTTGTGGGGGTCTAGGGGCAGCCCCCCCTTGGTGGGTCTGGGGGCAGTGCACAGGTGGGGTCCAGGGGAAGTGCCCCCAATGCCAGAAGCAAAATTGCAGTCAAAGTTGCTTATCCGCTCGAGCGGCCATTTGTGCGCTCGAGCGGAGAATCTTTGGTTCCAAAAGTTTGAACTGTCTGCAAAAGTACTAAACACTGTGTTTTTGCACTCGAGTGGAACTTCCTGCGCTCGAGCGTCAGTCCGCTCGATCGGCCATTCTTACGCCCGAATGGAGATCGTGGATTAGTTTTCTATAAATATGTGGTTTTATCAGATTTTAGGGTTACGGCTTCCAGATGTTCTTCTTGGATATTAGGGTTTATATCTGGAGCTTCTTTGCTAGTTTCTTTGATGTTTGTTTGGGTTTAGATCTGGTTTGAAAAGTATACATCAAAGGATTGTTTATTTCGTTTAATACAAAAGAGAGTGTTATTCTTTGGTGGATTCCGTGGAATTCGGGCCTGAAGCTTTGGTGGATTTCAGAATGGCTCATTGTCGTGATTCAACACCGGCGTTGTGGATTCCACATTGGGCAAGACAATTCCGAGGTGAAGACGGGGCTGGAAGACGCACATAGGGGTCGGTTCGATTCGGGCGTGGATTCGCTAGGTAATTGAGAGTACACTTGTGTAATTCCTTTATGTCTTCTTAGTGGATTGTTTTGTGGCTTTTGCCCGTGATTTTTTTTTTAATCACAATTGGAGGCGCTCCAATTGTGGTTTTTCCACGTTAAAATCGTTGTGTTGATTTGTCTTGATTGTTTGATTGGGATTATTATTTACTGTATAAAATTGATACATAATCACAAATCAATATCTAGGGGATTTCTAGATTTTTCAAATGGGAACAATGTTTGTAATGGGAACAATGTTTGATGCATGTTATTTTTTTATGATGTTATTTTTTGATTCTTATGCTATGAATGAGAAGAATATTCAAATTTTATTATGTTGGGTTGTTCGCTGTATGATTGAGATAGGGACTTACAAGTTTAAATATTGGGAGCAGAATGCATGCATATATATACTTGGTAATGAACAGATTAATGTCATTGATTTTGTGTTTGATTACACCCTGAAATGGACAGATTATACTGCTCTGCTGGGGGAGGTTCATATTTTTGCACTCTAGAGTTGTCTGTTTTATGAAGAGTTTTTGGAGCATTGATCTACATTGGCTGCTTGTTTGTTCATGTTATCGTGTTTATAACCATATGGAGCTCCTAATATTGAAAATGTCATGATTTTTATTTAATTCCTCTTTTAAATGTTTTATTAGAATTAATAAAATGTTACTTCAAAAAAGAAGAAGAATGGACATAAGAAATCGATGCAAAGAATGGACATAAGAAAACTTCAAGGTACAAAAGTGCCACCACCAAGTCCAATATATACATTACCACAACCCATAAACATATACATTACATGCATAAACAAAGAGAAATACATTACTTCTACTTCTAACTTGCATATATATTATTACATCTTCATAATTGATACGATACCAATTACAAGCAAGATGAACAACCCATAAATACGACACCAACTTCGATTTATGTCTGTTTCCCAATATAAGCATCTTCGCGCTCTGAAATTGAAGTTGTTCGCTTTGAAATCGAAGTTGTTCGGTGACAGTTGGCATATTTTCCATTTACACTTCTCCTACACCTCTAAATTGTGAATTTGTAGGCAAGCACCATCCAATAAAATCACCGCAATCATGACAACAATAAAATAATTTGTTTTTGTTTCGCTCCGTCTCGAAAATTTGAGTAGTTGCTTTTTTATGACATTTAGGACAATTTTTGTTGCAATATGTCAATTGATTTGAGGTACTGCCGTTAACACTTGAAGCTGATATCTGCAAAATCATATACACAATTCATAGGTGAAAGGCTTATTCTATTTATAGATAGCTTGTAGACATAACAGTCAAATAAGAAGTACATAGTTAAATAACAAGAGATCATATTCTCTCATTTCATTAGACTTCACAAATCAATGTTTTAACCACTTAGGTCATATTCAACTTCTCACAACCAAACAAAAGAAAAAAAATCTTGCCTTAATGCAATCTCTAATCATAACCAGAATTTAGTTACTCTTCCACTACATTGAAAACATATGTTGCTAGTTTCATTCTTAAATTCTATCTTTTATTTTTCCCTTCGGTCTAATGCTGAATATATCACATCCTTTGAAATAAACCCAAACCAGATTTCTTATAAAGAGAAACATAAACATTGTAGTGATTAACATCTTTGTCTAGAATAACTGCAAATCTTTAACAATGATGTCTCTCTTTCCATGCATGTGCGTCGCCTTGTCACAGTTAAAAAGTGCAGCAATTTGCAAGTAATACTCTAATTGAGAGTATCAATAATCTATCAATTATTGTACCAGGGAAAAAAGGACCATAATTAAATCATTCTAAAGACTAAAGTATATGATGTGTCCAGGTCATTCAATACCTAGCTTAATGGTTACTGAATATTTAAGCCTCATAAAAACAGACTAACACATTTCTTCTTAGGAACGTTAGTAAAGCTTGTGACAACAGTCCTCCAAGCTGGTTGGTAACTAGTTACTCATAATGTTTAGCAATTACAAAGAATGAAGCACCATCATTAACATAGGGATTAGTCTCTGTAGCTTGACTTTTCGTTCTCCTTTCGGATACGATAGCCCTATAGTTCGGACTCCCGTGGTTCTGAATCTGATCTCACAAGTGCAATGTGAAATAGATAAACACAAAATAGTCCAAATCTGACAAATCTTTTGGAAAATCAATTTTGAATCAAAATGCCAAAAATGGACTACTTTGCCAGATACAGAGTCGCCACCTAAATATTTTTGATAAATTTAGGAAACCTAAGACTCGTGTCAAAGGCCACTTATCCGTCATGACCAAAGTGTCTCAGCTCGGGAACTTAGGCATGAGAGGGGAAGGTCATGAATTGAGCACCCCACTTGCCCGATCAAAGATCGGCCTCTACTAATCATGATGTGATTTTTATTTACATTATATACTCTTATTATGATTATTAGGCTAATTTAACTATGTGCTGCACACAAATATAGACTAATTTGCAAAAGTTGGAACACTTTGATTTATGTTTGCTTGAAAAATGGCTTGAATACGTACCACTTGAAAAAGTGGGCTCCTATGTACATTAATTAAATTAGCCCAACTTAAGCAGTTAGCCTTCATCTACAGGCATTCAAACAAGTATATCACTTAAGCATTTAGTCTCATGGAAGATCATGCTTGACATGACAACAATCACACTCATGCAATATGCTAAAGCAATAAATGCTTACCCTAATTTCCGAGACGAGCCAAAAGAGAGAAAATAGTTAGAAAAATACATGATCCTAACTAATGCAATGTGCCTAATGCAACACATACAAGATGCAATTAATAGGCTCGGCTACTAATATGGCATGTGAAACAATTTGATAGCATGTGGTTTAAGCACGTTTTCAAAGAAGTATTTAAACGACAATGCTTGTCAGAATGATGAGCCGAACCTTATGCATGCAAGACACATGGATGCGAAGCATGGAAAATGCTAAACGAAATGTGATGCTCTAAACTATCCACCATAAGTGGGTAAATAAAAGGGAAAAAGACGTGAGGTTGGAAGACATACATGTATTATTACATATTTGCCCTCGCACAGGAGGGTCTAAACGAATGAATTAGCTAAGCTACTTAACTAATTATTACAACACTGAAACTAACTATTATAGCTAATTAAATTCTTACAACATAAAATTAATTACCCTAACTAATTAACAACACAAAATCAACTAGCTACTTTAGCTAACTAATTACATAATATAAGCCCACAAGTTAACGGGACCTGAGAAACGAGAGAAAGACTTATGCATGCATATGATTTACTCTCTCAAGAATGCCTCTGCACTGTTTTGCACCTTAGCCTCTGCTCTACTTTGTGGAAAAAAAGGGTACTACCTGGCTGAAAAAGGTGGCTGGCAGGCCTGAAGTGGTGGTTAGCTGCCCACTAATAGTGGCCTGTCGTACAGTAAAGGTGGCCTGCCTGCCACTAATGTTGGGTTTCTCCTACTGCAACAGAAAACAAACAGAGCACAAATAGAGCATTATTAGGGAATGTTTGTCCACACTGCCTCTCCTTATCATCAGACAGCTCAAAGGAAGGGTAAGCTCGATTCGCAAGCCATCAATTGGCGCAAATTCATTGTGTGATGACTTATGAACCAAGGGATACAATTTCAATAAATGCATGATTAAAGACTCATGAACCTCCTCCCTATCGTGATATTGATCAAGGAAAGTGGTTCACATTGATTCTTGAACCGTTTTCATCACTAACAAGTATGAAAGGACTCAAGACTCAATGGGTTTAATTAACGTCCGATTGACCCCAAACCATTTTATTATCTTACTCCATTTTAAGCCATTGATTACCCTTTTTAATTACCTTTCCATTCATTAGTCATTTTAGTCCAAAATGAGCATTAAGTCCACTAAAGGAGGGAAGTGTCAAACAAATGGTTGTTTTGGGCATGAGAGAGATGTCATGCCGTTGGTAATGACTCTCCGAAGAGATTAAACCATTAAGCACAACGATCTCTATCTTATGCTTAAACAAACAATCGGTTTGAAACAACTCTCAAAGCAAGGAAGAAGTCAAGAAATGGGAGAAGTACAGAGAGGGATGAACACAAGTATGGAAAGCTTGAAATAAATGCTATCAACTTAAATAGGTTGGTGTCTAATGCCTAAAACACCAAACCTATGAGGACTGTTACAGTACAAGCATGCAATACAAAGCATAAATGACATGAACAACTTAAAACAGTCCTAAAATAGGCTAAAACAACACTGAAATTAAGGTAAAAACATCTACAAAAGCAAGCTAAAATAATGGAGCAATTAAGCTCGTAAACAAGCCAGAGGAGGGGAGGCTAATCCCTCAATTTTTTGGACTTCAAAACCACATTTTAACCTCTAAAAAAACATTTGAAAATCAGTGGTAAAACGATCATAAAAAGATAATGAAAAGGTGGGAAACACAAGGGTCAAAGTCTAGAAGACAAGGTTTAAAGAAGGGTGGTCCACCCCTCTACCTTTAATGGCTTTAAACCACAAGTTTCAGCCCACAAAAACAGGTGAAAACAGTACAAAAATAGCAATAAAAAGGGTGAAAAGAGATGGTACAAAAGAGCTAGGATGTATACCTCTTGAAGAGGAATGACCCTTTGAATTATAAACCACTAATTTCACACCCTCAAGAGCTAAAATACAAGCTCAAACACCTCAGCAAAGAACCCTCAAAGTTTGGTTTAGAGTGTCTAGGCAAAGGTTATGTAAGTTGCAAGTAGAGAGAGAGAAATATTTTCCAAGATTTTTGCTCCACAAATTTTTCTAACCCTAAATTATGAGAGGGAGTCATCTATATATAGAAATATATGAGATTATCTTGGAAATATCTATACAAACATAGCTGGCGCAGTGCATGCATCTATGGAGACAGCTGGCAAAAAGATATGAAGTTTTACACAAATGGCTGGCAGGCCAGTAAAAGTGGGCGGCCAGCCACTAATAGTGGGTGGCAGGCCACTAGTGGGTCTGCATGTCTCTGGATGGTCAGGCTTGAAAAACTACTATTTTGGTCCAAAAACAAGGCACAATGTTTTAGGTTTTTGAGGCTCAAAACTGAGGTTTCCTGTTGAGGACATCGAGCATTTGGACAAGCATATAAAATTCATCATTGGGTGATCAATCGGTTGCGCCCAAGTCTTAAGGGTTGTCAAAAATGTTGTGTCTATAGTTGCCCCTCTTTGACAGAGCTTGACGTCATGAAATGACATGGGTGAATGTCAAAGCCGAAGACGACCCATTTTGACAAGCCCGTAAGACTTGGGCAAACAATCAAGACATAAATTAAATTGGTTGAGCTCGAAAGCTGCCTACGTATCCCTATGCAAGAAATCAAACCAGCGTAGTTCAGGGGCAAGATACAAATGAGATGCACAAAGAATATACCTTGAAAGCTGGACTCATACGCTTCGTGAAACCGGTTTTTGAAAACTCCGTGATCATGGAAAATGATGCAATAAGCAATAATAAGATAACAAGTAAGAAATCGAACCATGTTTCACGCGGAAAGAAATAAAAACACACTCTAACCTTGTCAAAATCATGAGAAGAGAAGAAAAACTGCACAGGGTCGTGCTTCCACACACCCCAAGATGTTGCGATAGATGCAAAAAGCGTGAGATTGTACGATAGATGCATAAGGCAGTAAGAGTGTGCGATAGATGCACAAAGTGAATGAGTGCGATAGATGCATAAGGCAGTAAGAGTGTACGATAGATGCACAAAGTGAATGAGTGCGATAGATGCACAAAATGAACGAGTGTGATAGATGCACAAAGTGAACGAGTGTGATAGATGCACAAAGTGAACGAGTGAGATAGATGTACAAAGCGAACGGGTACAATAGATGCACAAAGTGAATGGGTACGATAGATGCACAAAGTGAACGAGTGCGATAGATGCACAAAGTGAACGAGCGAGATAGATGCACAAAGTGAACGGGTGCGGTAGATGCACAAAGTGAATGGGTGCAATAGATGCACAAAGTGAACGAGGGCAATAGATGCACAAAACGAATGAGTGTGATAGATGTACAAAGTGAGTGGGTGCGATAGATACACAAAGTGAACGGGTGCGATAGATACACAAAGAGAACAAGATGGAAAACCAATATAATGACAATGCATGTTCTATGCAATATTATAGACAACTGACACATGATGTTAATTGAAAGCATGTTCTATGCAAGATTCGATGGCATGTTCTACAAGATTGTAAGCAGGTTCTATGCAAGGTAATTGAACACATGTGAGTTATGAATGATGCAAGGTGCACATGCAACATAAGAGGTATGTGAGAGTGCACGCTCTATGCAAAAGAAGGTAACAGATATATAAATCGACGAGACGAACAAAAGCAATGTTCGGCAACAACCTTCGACTTCCTCTCGGAGGCTTTGCAAAATGCTCAAAAAGGATACACCTTGTTCATATTTGAAATTGGGCACGTTCGCGCGCTGGAGTATAGCTGGTATTGGATAGGCGCAATCGAAACACAGTTTCGCGCTCCTCGAAAATCAAATACCTCAATCCTTTTTTCTAGACCCAAAATAGGAGCTCCCATACACTATTAGGGAAAAAAACGGGGGCACTTCGGTCTTTTAGCCACGAGTCTCTTTAAATACATCACCAAACTTCATTTCCTCACACACCCAAGTCCGAAATCATCTCCTCTCTCTCTAGGTGCTTCCTCTCTCCAGATCTGCGTTTTACAGGCATTTTCCAACGTCCCACGCAAACTTTATTCGTAAAACCTCTTTGGTCCTCTTCACTATGAACCGATCATTTTTTTTTTTCATTGATTTTTCTGGGTTTTCAACACTTTGGGCTTGTTTCCCTCGAGTTTTTCTTGGGTTTTGTGAACTTTCCCGGGTTAACTTTTTCTTTCACTTTCTTTTTCCTAGGGTTGACTTTTTCCAAGTTTTTCCTCTTTTCTCCATTTTTCCTCATTTTCACTCACTTTTTAGATGGCAGACGATGTCCCTTACGATGGTGCTCCTCCCGAGGTTCCATCTACACCTTCACTCCCTGCTGAGATTAAGGAGCCGACAGTTGCTAAGGCCGACGGGAAAGCGGAGGACATTGTCGCCGATTTCGAGGTAGAGTTTGCACCAGGGCTCGAGCCTGAGTTATTACCCTTGAGGGTGAGGCCCTTTGATCCAACCACTTGCCACCCCCGCACGCATACGATGGCGCTTGGAGGCATCAGGCGCTTTGATGATTTCGCTATTGGCGTGCCGGAGGATATTTGTTGAGAAAGCCAGACTCCTACCTTTCCCATGGCGGCTACTGAGGTACAATCCTTATGTTTTACTGCCTTTCATCTGACTGCATTTCTTTGCCTTTCATCTGACTGTGTTGCATTGCCTTTCATTAGATTCTTATTTTATCACTGTCTTTCATCTGATTCGCTCTTTCTTTGTCACAGGAGGACTCTCACTCCTGTAGGGGTTACGGGGTAGTGACAACCAGGGATTGGTATTACGAGCTCCTCCCCGGGTCCGCAACCTTGTTAATGAGGTAGGCTTTGGCTTACTCTGCACCAGGCTCACGCGCCATATGGCTAGTCGGGCCCTACTCGGAGCATTAGTGGAGAGGTGGTGGGATACCACTAACTCCGTCCACTTCACTTTTACTAGGGAGATGACGATGACCCCCTATGACTTTCCAATGATCATAGGCTTAGGAGTAGGGGGTGATCCGATCCCTTTTGACATGGACATGGGCCAGTGGGAGGCGGCCTGGATCTACTTGCTCGGAGTGAGCCCTCCTCTATATAGGCCAGCTATGGTGAGATACAGTTGGTTCCTCGAGCGCTTCCACAGGAGTCAGCCTGAGACTCAAGAGGAGGTAGAGCAGTACACCCGAGGATTCTTGATGTACTTTCTCGGTACCACCTTGTTCGCGAACAGGTGGGACATCGTGGGTTTGTACTTGTTGAGTGCCCTTATGACCCTGCTCCAGGTCTGATTTTATGACTGGGGCGGAGCCGGCCTTGCCACACTTTACAGCTATATGAGCTCCAGTTCTCGTATGAAGGGAAACAGGATTAGAGGCTACTGGAGAGCCTGGGAGGTATGCACTGCACTTTCGGTTCTGTTTACTTCTTCTTATTCTTTCTGCTTTACATTTTTTGTCTTATATTTGTTCATGTATTGTGCTTTCTGTTTTGCACTTTTTGTCTGATATTTGTTCATGCATTGTGCTTTCTGCTTTGCACTTTATGCCTTATATCTGTTCATGCATTGTGCTTTCTGCTTTGCACTTTCTGTTAAATATCTGTTCACACATTGTTGATAACATTGCTGATTTCTTCTTGTAGCTGTGGGTTTATGCCTATTTTTCGACCTTGGCTCCAGAGCCAATGGAGAAGATTGCTCCTGTCGTGCCCTACTCGTAGCGGTATGATGGCAGATGCCTTCATCGAAGCCGTGAGGACATGACCTTTGCCTTCTATCGTTGCTACTTCGACACAGTGGTTGCGTGTGAGGTAATCCGAAACTCACAATCATTTCTTCTTTATTCTCATTGCTACTATTCTGATCCATATTCTGACAACTGACAACAAATAACAACTTAAAAATTTTCCATTTACAAATCATGTGGCAAGCATGAGCGGTGATGCCAGCCGGAGTTAGGGACCAGCATGCCGAGGCTTGGGCCACCTCCCGATATCGGATCCTGCTGGAGGGCTCCTTCTGCTCTACCTGGTTCTTGGGAGAGCGGTTTGTACGCCAGACAGTAGGCTTGTCTGCCTCGGTTGTTCCTATGCTGCCTCTAGCATCTATGAGGACAGCTAATAGCCTCTCAGCTGAGGCCATTATTCAGTATATGGTAGGGCTGGATGCCGACTATTTCAGAGGGGAGGGCGACTACATGACCTTCATCTGAACTCATCTTATGCCATCCCTGACTGAAGTGCGTGTGGGCAACGCAGTAGGTGCTCCTTTCGCTGGAGAGGCTGCTCAGGAGGTCGAGGCTGGAATTGGAGAGGCCCCTTCTGCTGCACAGGCTGTCGGTTGGATGGTGATTCCTACTACGATTCTTTGCCGGCGGCCGAACGGGATGGTCTATTAGGTCCCAATTGAGCCACTGGAGATGGGGCACAGGTATATCAGAGCTCCGGGCGCACCTTAGGTATGGACTATACTTGACATTTTGCATCCCATATTCTCTTTTTTGGATACTGATCGTTCAAATTCACTTACAGGTGCTCGCAGAATATACAGAGAGCCTTCTTTAGCTGGTTGCTTCCCTAGTTCACATGGTACAGAGAAGGGAAATGCTGCTCGCTCTGCACGATATCCAGGTATACTTCTCTTCTCCTCATGCATTGTATTACTTCCCACATTGTGCTGGCAGGCCATTTTCCTACTAATACATGATACTCATACCGTACGATACTCTCAGTGATACACTGCATACTGACATACATTCTGATACTGCTTCACACTGTGTTAACACACTGCACTCATACACTACACCTCTGCTATATCAGTTTTCTATATCATATATCATACTGTATACTTCATTCTGCAACAATATATACACTGTATCAGATATGTTGATGCTTATTTTTCAGATTCCACCTGCATCGAGAGCATCAACAGCAGTAGCAGCACCAACAACACCTTCTCCAGTGACAGGGAGAAAAGATAGACAGGCTTTAGCACGTGGTTGAGACGAGCGTCGAGGCCGAGGTAGAGGCAAAGGTGCCTGGAGTCAGAGCAGCTCAGAGCCAGTTTTGTGCAGGGATGATACTGAGACCAGCGACTCCGAGGAGGCAGTGAACTGATGCTTTGAGTCTGAGAGTGGGGACGATGATGCTGGCTCGAGGTTATGAAGCGGAGACAATGCCGAGGCTGGTTCTGAGTTAGGGAGTGGAGACGATGCCGAGGCTGACTCTGAGTCAGGGAGTGAAGATGATGACACTGGTTCTGGCTCAGAGTCCGATTCTGATAGTGGTGCTGACGGAGACAGCACCCCTGAGTCCCCTCTGAGGAAGAGGATGAAGAGGGCCTCTCGAGCTTGATGCGACTGGCGCTAATTTTTGTACTTTTTTTGCTTAATTTCTTTTATTTTGGTAGCTTAGCACATGTATAACTTCAAATAGGCTTTTACTTTTGCTTGAAAACACTTGTACTCTCTTTTATAAAAACTATGATTGGGGAAAAACCATGCAGTTTTATGAAAAGAGTTATTTATTTTTGCATCATGAGCACCACATTTGTATGGAATGAAAATGGAATTGAATTTGAAACCGAAAATGTTTGTATGGTAACGATGTTCTTAATCGGATAATGAGCCGACCAACGACCAAAATACAAAATACAACTCGATAAATGGAAAACAAAGTAAAAACAACTCAAACACAGCTATGTATACTTGCTAAAAATAGAAGACTAAAAAAAAAACCCCAAAACAAAAAGACTAAGACAAAACCAAAATGCCAAACTATCAGGCCATAAAAGGTGGGCGGCAGGCCACTTGTGGTGATCTACCAGATGGCTGATAGTTGGCCTTCACTCATAGCCCTATCTTTTACAAAAGGTATTCCTACGCAATTTCTTCACCAGAACCTCATTTTTATTGCTGTTTCTTCAACAAATGGAGATATTCCTTGCCGAGAAGCTCACGGGTTGGATAACCACTTTGGACAGCACGGAAAAGGTGAATTTCCAAGGTTTTGGCCTCAACGCACTTTTTCCACTAAGCCGTACTCCACTTTGTTTTCCGTTCCTCCATGCCACAGCCCGATGTTGGGACCCAATTACACATGCATTTCGCTTCGGAGCACATGAAATGTGTTCGATTCTTGAAGAGTTTCAAGCATTACTAGAATCCCGACACGACGAGGAAATCAAGCGTCAACCCCGTTTTGGCCATGCCTTGGCTTTAGGATGGATGTGTGGGCTTACTTTTCACGAAGCTCGATCTTTGGCTCATGACAGGGAGCTAGATATACCCGGTTTGATTCACCAATTTTTCGACATCAATGACAGAGGTGACCTTCTTTGGCGAGGCTTTCGACAACATGCCCTCTGTTTATGTATGCTCACACACTTTCTTCTTGCCCCTAGTTGCGGTGGAGCCAATATTCGGTTGATCGAAGTGGCTCAAGGCTGGAAAGAGGGTAAGAGCTGCATTGGTTTGGCACTGGCCGAGACCCTCATGGGTTTAGATGCTTTTGATCGGTGAGAGACCACGAGGCTTATGAGAAGTCCACTACTTCTTTAGGTATTGTTCCCCACCCTTTCTTATATATGTGATTCTCACATCGCTTGGCACTCACACCCTATTTTATCTCAAAGCCCTTTCTTTCATTTTCTCTCAATGTACATCTCTCTATTCTTTAATCTCTCTTATTTTTGTCACTTCCCAGGTATGGCTCATGGATAAGCTGAAAGTGGTGGACCCTTGCCCCGAATATTCAGCCCGAGCTTACTTCTTCCGCCAACAATTAGTGGACTTTCCCAATGAGGGATGGTGGTGCAACTAGATGTGCAGCAGATCCGCAGTTGACATTGCCTGGTGTTGCCCCTGGCTTAATTTGACTGAGATGAGCTACAGCATTACCCGTTAACCGGGTATTCAGTTGATTGGCCTCACCCACTGCGTGTTCTACTTCCCCTTCCAATTTAGACACCAGTTTGGACATGATCAGACCCGTCCAAATGAAGGGGTAGAATAGTCGGCTTCATTCCCACTTCATGGTTCACACTTGACTCGGTACCTCACTGCTTGGAGGATGAGAGAGCTTCTAGTCCCTGCCCCTAGTTTTAGTTATGCCCTTTCTGGTGAGTGCTTGGCTTGGCTCGAGGATGAGGCACAAGTTGGGCCAACTTTGGCTGTAGAGGCTTCCGCAAATACGAGTAGAGGACACAGGAACACCTGACTCACCTATGCCCCTAGTTTATTTGCTTTGACCTTTCTTTTCAAGTTTTTATGTTGTAAAAGCAACTTTGATGTGACTCAAAGAGTTGGAGAATGTACTTGTGTTGAAATCAATGGAATTAAAGTTGTGAGCACTAAAAATTTTCCTTTTGGTCCAAAATGGTCTAAGTTGTAAAATGGTAAAATTTTGAGAAAAAATAACTTTTATTAAAACTTTTCAAAACAATTTTTGGGAATGATCACTACTTGACACGCACGAAATCAATCCTCAAGCTATACAACCCAAAATCAGAAGATTCTAACTACCCACAACTGCATTCATCATCGTCGCTCTGTCCTGCAACTAGCCCTTCCGCCAAAATAGAGGTAACACAACTGAGATAAATAATGATGGACAAAGATGACTTGATCAAATAGATGGACAGGACAGTTGAGCTGAAGATGGTTAAGGCCGAACTTCAGAATAAAGTTGCCTACGTATCCCAAAATGGGAATTAGTCCTTATATAGTTCAGTTCAGGTTCACTCGAGTATTAACTCTCTCCTTTTGCGCTCTAACTTTTGCCGAAGTCGCCCTTTAGGGTTTTCAACCATGCGAGCTCAATTTTTCTTCATTTCTAATTTTTTGATGCTCTAACTTTTGCCTAGGTCACCCTTCCAGGTTTTCGTCCTAGCGAGCCTCTCAAGGGTAGTATTTCTTCAACTTGTCCATATTGATCGGCTGTGAAAATTTCAAGCCATCTAGATCCATGAGAATAATCGTCCCTCCTGACCATATAGATTTGATAATGTAAGGACTAGCCCAATTAGGTCTGAACTTGCCCCTAAGGTCATAGATGGGAGCTTGGTTGTCTTTCAGTACCATGTCTCATTCCCTAAGATTTCTAGACTTGACTTTCTTGTTAAAAGCCCTAGCAATTCTGCGCTGGTAGCCCTACACATGATACAATGCCTTTAGTCTTCTTTCATCAAACAACATTAACTCCTCAAATCTACTCTATTTTTAGTCCGCTTCGCTATCTGACACTCGGCCATAATTCGCAGTGACGCCATTTCAATTTCAATCGGCAGAACAACTTCTATCTCATAGACGAGAGAATAAGGGGTTGCCCCTGTAGATGTTCAAATTGAGGTTCTGTATCCCCAAAGTGTGAATGGTAGTTTATCCGGCCAGTCCCTATATGTTTCCACCATCTTCTATAAGATGTTCTTAAAATTATTGTTAGCGGCCTCAACAGAGTACTTGAAGGATATCCGAACTTTCTAAAGCTTTGGTTTAAACTACCTAGTAAAAAAAGAAATAAAGAAAAAAAGCAATAATTAGAAATCGCACAACACCTCAACTAAGATGTTATCAACACAGACATGATCAAAGCCGTAGAACTGTACTCCATACTGAATTCTGCCCTAAAACAGATACCAACTTGCCATTGATATGCACATTCTTGTACAGTTTCATTGTTAAGCACATACCAGTTAAGAGAGAACCAAAACACCCTTATGATGGGGAGGGTTACCCTGTCCTAGTTTTGTCATGAACTAGGATTCACTATTTCAATCAAGTGGTTTTACGCAATCCTGCATCCGAGTGAGCATTTTGTCCTAGTTTGGAATAGTCACTATGGCTTATTATATGCAACTAGACCAAATGGTCAAAATGGGTACCTCAGCAAGACTACTTAACATATCTCTCACACCTAATACCGAGAAGTGAAAGGATGATCAAACGGTACAGCGGTAGTCCAGATCCAACAGTTGTCTTCCCAACATGGCAGAGCCCATGATCAGTCAGCCTTTTGGCAAGCTTTTGGGCAAGCCTCTGGCAAACCGTCTAGGAATAGCAGATGAAAAACACAGTGACTTAAGCGCACCAATGCAAAGAGTATATAATGTAAATAAAAATCACATTATGATTAGTAGAGGCCGATCCTTGATCGGGCGAGTCGGGTGCTTAATTCTGGGTTCGATCCCTAGCATAGTCGTCAGAAATTGTAGCTTGACTTTTTGTGCTCCTTTCGGATATGATAGCCCTATAGTCTGGACTCCCATGGTTTTGAATCTGATCTCACAAGTGCAATTTGAAATAGATAAACACAAAAGAGTCCAAATCCGGCAAACCTTTTGGAAAATCAATTTTGAATCAAAATGCCACAAATGGACTACTTTGTCAGATACAGAGTCCCCACCTAAATATTTTTGGGAAATTTAGAAAACCCTAGACTCGTGCCAAAGGCCACTTATTCGTTATAACCAAAGTGTCTCAGCTCGGGAACTTAGGTACGAGAGGGAAAGGTCATGAATTGAGCACCCCACTCGCCCGATCAAAGATCGGCCTTTACTAATCATGATGTGATTTTTATTTACATTATATGCTCTTGTTTTGATTATTAGGCTAATTTTACTATGTGTTGCACACAAGTATAGACTAATTTGCAAAAGTTGGAACACTTTGATTTATGTTTGTTTAAAAAATGGTTTGAATACGTACCACTTGAAAAAGTGGGCTCGTATGTACATTAATCGAATTAGCCCAACTTAAGCAGTTAGCCTTCATCCACAGGCATTCAAACAAGTATATCACTTAAGCATTTGGTCTCATGGAAGATCATGCTTGACATGGCAATAATCACACTCATGCAATATGCTAAAGCAATAAATGCTTACCCTAATTTTCGAGGCGAGCCAAAAGAGAGAAAATAGTTAGAAAAATGCATGATCCTAACTAATGCAATGTGCCTAATGCAACACATACAAGATGCAAATAATAGGCTCGGCTATTAATATGGCATGTGAAACAATTTGATAGCATGTTGTTTAAGCACATTTTCAAAGAAGTATTTAAACGACAATCCTTGTTAGAATGATGAGCCGAACCTTATGCACGCAAGACACATAGATGCGAAGCATGGAAAATGCTAAACGAAATGTGGTGCTCTAAACTATCCATCATAAGCGGGTAAATAAAAGGGAGAAAGACATACAAGCATTATTACAAATTTGCCCTCGTGCAGGAGGGTCCAAATGAATGAATTATCTAAGCTACTTAACTAATTATTACAATGCCGAAACTAACTATTATAGCTAATTAAATTCTTACAACATAAAATTAATTACCCTAACTAATTAACAACACAAAATCAACTAGCTACTTTAGCTAACTAATTACATATTATAAGCCCACAAGTCAACGGGACCCCAGAAACGAGAGAAGGCTTATGCATGCACATGATTTGCTCCCTCGAGAATGCCTCTACACTGTTTTGCACCTCAGCCTTTGCTCTGCTCTGTGGAAAAAAGGGGTACTGCCTGGCCGAAAAAAGTGGCTAGCAGGCCTGAAGTGGTGGCCAGCTGCCCACTAATAGTGGCCTGTCGTACGGTAAAGGTGGCCTGTCGGCTACTAATGTTGGGTTTCTCCTGCGGCAACAGAAAACAAACAGAGCACAAACAGAGCATTCGTAGGGGATGTTTGTCCACCATGCCTTTCCTTATCACCAGACAGCTTAAAGGAGGGGCAAGCTCGATTCGCAAGCCATCAATCAACGCAAATTCATTACGTGATGACTTATGAACCAAGGGATACAATTTTAAGAAATGCACAATTAAAGACTCATGAACCTTCTCCCTATTATGATATTGATCAAGGGAAGTGGTTGACATTGATTCTTGAACCGTTTTCATCACTAACAAGTATGAAACGACTCAAGACTTAATGGGTTCATTTAACGCCCGATTGAACCAAAACCATTTTATTATCTTACTCCATTTTAAGCCATTCATTACCCCTTTTAATTACCTTTCCATTCATTAGTCATTTTAGTCCAAAATGAGTATTAATCCACTAAAGGACGGAAGTGTCAAACAAAGGGTTGTTTTGGGCATGAGAGAGATGTCATGCCGTTGGTAATGACTCTCCAAAGAGATTAAACCATGAAGCACAATGATCTGTATCTCAAGTTTAAACAAACAATCAGTTTGAAATGACTCTCAAAGCAAGGAAGAAGCCAAGAAATGAGAGAAGTACATAGATCATTAGGGATGAACACAAGTATGGAAAGCTTGAAATAAATACTATCAACTCAAATAGGTTGGTGTCTAATTAAGGTAAAAAATATATGACATGAACAACTTAAAACAGTCCTAAAATAGGCTAAAACAACACTGAAATTAAGGTAAAAAATCTACAAAAGCAAGCTAAAATAATGGAGCAATTCAGCTCGTAAACAAGCCAAAGGAGGGGAGGCTAATCCCTCCATTTTTGGGACTTCAAAACCACATTTTAACCTCTAAAAAAACATTTGAAAATCAGTGGTAAAAAGCTCAAAAAAAGATAATGAAAAGGTGGGAAACACAAGGGTCAAAGCCTAGAAGACAAGGTTTAAAGAAGGGTGGTCCACCCCTCTACCTTTAATGGCTTTAAACCACAAGTTTCAGCCCACAAAAACAGGTGAAAACAGTACAAAAACAGCAATAAAAAATGGGGAAAAGAGATGGTAGAAAAGAGCTAGGATGTATACCTCTTGAAGAGGAATGACCCTTTGAATTATAAACCCACTAATTTTACACCCTTAAGAGCTAAAATGTAAGCTCAAACACCTCAACAAAGAACCCTCAAAGTTTGGTTTAGAGCGTCTAGGCAAAGGTTATGTAAGTTGCGAGAGAGAGAGAGAGAGAGAGATATTTTCTGAGAGTTTTGCTGCACAAATTTTTCTAACCCTAAATTATGAGAGGGAGTCATCTATGTATAGAAATATATGAGACTATCTCGGCAATATCTATACAGACATAGCTGGTGCAATGCATGAATCTGTGGAGACAGCTGGCACAGCTGGCAAAAAGATCTGAAGTTTTACACAAGTGGCCGGCAGGCCAGTAAAAGTGGGCGGCCAGCCACTAATAGTGGGCGGTAGGCCACTAGTGGGTCTACAGGTCTCTGGATGGTCAGGCTTGAAAAACTACTATTTTGGTCCAAAAACAAAGCAGAAGGTTTGTAGGTTTTGAGGCTCAAAACTGAGGTTTCCTACTGAGGACATCGAGCATTTGGACAAGCGTATAAATTCATCATTGGGTGATCAATCGGTGGTGCCCAAGTCTTAAGGGTCGTAAAAAATGCGGTGTCTACAGTCTCGCATATCAAAATGCAAAAGAGAACAAATGTATATTTCATTACCAATAATCCATAATTAACAAATGTAACTTTCATTACACTTAAATGAAATATCTTCCATGGAATAGTAAGGATGAATCAATGTTTTCTTAAATTGGACCAGATTGTATCATTGACTAGTTGTAAACTCTCAAAATTAATGAAGCCAATTCTACTTCAATGTATTTTTCTTAAAATAAATCAATGTATTTTTCATTACCAATAATCCACAATTAATTCTTGATCAGCTGAGCCACAATGCTTATAATTTCTAAATTTGAAAATTCAAAAGGCCAAAAACAAGTAATCTTAGTTCTAATAATGCCAAATATGTATCACAACACCTATTTGTATCATGATCTAAAATTTTGGAAAAAAAAATGGCAAAGCATAATTAGTCCTTACAAGCCAGAAGTTAAAAATGAACACGAAAGACCAGATTCTTGCAAAGAAGTACAACACAACGGAGCTAAATATCATTGTACAACTACAAAAAATGTCCCAACTTGCCTTGCCTCCATTGCCTCTCTCTCTCTCGTCCAAATCGTGCCTCGCCTCTCCGTTTCGTCGCCTCTCTCTCTCTCTCTCTCTCTCTCTCTCTCGTCTAGATCATGCCTCGCCTCTCCGTTCATCGCCTTTCTTTCTCGTCCAGATCATACCTCTATGTCTTAAAGACTAGGGCTCAAAAACAAAAAGGGGAAAAAAAATAAGAAAGAAAAAAAAATCCAAAACGACGTTGTTTTGGAGGGCGATAGGGTAATGCGGCCGAGGATCCGGACTCCCCACTAAACATTCTTGGTCGACTCTTGTATGACTGTAAGTACATGTTTGTTAGATTCCTGGATGCCCACTTAAAAGTTGTACAAGCTAGCAGATTTCAAGAAAACGGTTGACAGAACAACAATTATGTTAACAGGAGAACAATTATCCACGGAAATGTTAATTATATGTCTGAAAATCCTGTCGTTACATCTATTTTTCTCAACGGCGTTGGTGGTGGGATAACTAGTGGTTGCGCCCTTTGTGAGATTAACATTTTGCTCAAAATGGGAAGGCTAATTATGGAAATAATCACTTTAGTGCTTCCTTACATGGCCGTTATGGCCACTATGTTCATACTTACATTGGTACCGGTAATTATGGCGTGGTTTATTATAGTGGCCTTAGGTATGTCCATAATGCCATTGCTGAGATACACCTTTAGTTTGATAGTCATTTTGTTCATATACATACATAGGCGGATGGAAAAGCTGAAAGACATTTTGTTCATATACATACGTAGGTAGATCAGAAAGCTGAAAGACATTTTGTTCAATGTGAAGAAGAAGAAGAAGAAGAAGAAGAAGAAGAAGAAGAAGAAGAAGAAGAAGAAGAAGAAAGCAACTTTAACTCTATTGGAAGAGGATGAGGCCTTGGAAATGGAAGTTCCAGAGAATACCTTCAACCCACAAGCAAAAGATAGGAAAGAAATTATAGGAAAAGCTCAGATTGTGACAAGGAAGAAGGACTTCCTACACCTTATCTTGTCATACCCTATGAAACCAGAACCAAATGAAGATTTTTTTAATCCTATATTTCTCAAGAAGCGATTTTTCGATATAAATCAATTACAAAGAGAAATAAAAGCTTTGCTATTAGATGACGTATATGAGGAACATGAACATGAATTAGATCAGAAGATGATTTTTCTTATTTGTGAGGTCGAAAGAATGTTGGATACATATGATTTTCATGTGGTTACTTAATTACCTCAAGAAGTTGATCTTGTTACTGCAACGTGAGATAAGAGTTTGACACAGAGAATTGAGATTGGGTTAATAAGTCAAACGCCTGGTAAATTTGAAGCGCCGGCTAAAATGTTGGAATTGGCTATTGATTCTGGTATTCACCAGGTCTCAAAATGCTTTCAGGATGGAATATTTTAAAAGATCGGAATTTCAGGGAGCGAAAGGGAGGAAGTAGCAAAAGCACTAAAAAATATATCGATGATATGAGCCAAATGTAGTATTGTCTTTTGCTTCTCTGACAAAAGACATCACAGAGCACTGGAGAGGTTAGGCGGAACTTTGCTAAATAGATTGCCAGATTTCATCAAATTGATGACATTTTGATTTTTGAGGAACAGCTACTTGAATTCGAACCTGATGACTTCGTGCTGCTTGTGGATTGTTTGGATGGGCCAATAGATAATCTATACGACTTAAAAATCCCTGATCATGGATTTGTGGTTCTCACAACTCGATCTCAAAATGTTTGAGATAATGGATGTGGATCTAAAGGTCAGAATGGATGATCATCTATTACCCTTGAATCTATTCTGTAGGAACATGGGCTCATTACTTGTTCTCTCTTCTTCTGCTATCTAACAAATGACCATCCGGTTAGTGAAAGAATGCCACGGTCACCTACATCGGATCATTCTTGTTGCAAGGGCCTTGAAAGATGTGACTGATATTGGTGTGTGGGAACAACATCCCAGTCTTCTGAAGTCATGGTTCATGTGTTAAAACTCGTTTGGTATCAGAAGTACATCATTACAAAACATACATTGCATTAAATTTTGTGCACAGAACTCGGGATTTCAAGATTCACCAGTATCAAGTTGGATCTCAAATAGTTTAGTAGGAAAATGTGAAGAAGGATAAGCTATTTTTGAAGATCTTATCTATTCCTTCTTGCTAGAGAATGTTGGGGTAAATGATGTTCAGGTGCGAAAAGAAACTAAAAATGTATTGTGAAAGTGTTTTATACCCTATCTACCAAGCCTTTATCTAAATCAAGGGGGACTAGGATTGGTTGAGACACCAAAGAGTGAAAAGTAGAATAATGCTAGAGAGATTTACTTGATGGATAATAAATTATCCAAGCTTCCGAGAGAACTCTAAGTGCCCAACCCTCACAAAGTTGTGGTTACATAAGAACTATGATCTGATGGAAATTACTCGATTAATTTTTGAAGACATGCCTCTCCGACATTCGCTAGATTTGTCCTACACTAGCATAAAGTCTTTGCCACCTTCTATTTCCATGTTGGTTTTACTTCACACATTCCGTCTGAAAGGTTGTGAACTTCTCATGGAGCTGCCTCCCAAATTAGAGAACTTGGGAAGGTTGAGGAATTTGATCTTGAAGGAACTGAATTAATGTATTTACCCAAAGAAATTGGACAATTAGTCAGTTTGAAGTGCTTCGAGGTCTTTTTTTTGTGGATGTGCAAACCGCTACGAAGAATTTAAGCAGATGGATTCGATCATCCTAACAAACGTGTTGTCAAAACTCTCTGAATTGAATGAATTAAGCATTGATGTGAATCCAGATGCCGACCAGTGGGATGTTGATGTATGGGATGCTAATGTGAAGGAAATACTGAATGAATTGAGTAGCTTACAAAAGTTGAAAATACTCAAGTTGTATCTGCTATCAGTCGAATCACTGCAGCAACTTAGATGGAATAACAAACAAGTTATGTATCTAGATTTGTCTTAATTTGAATTCACTATTGGCCATCATCCATGGCGAATCATATTCCGTCTACCACGTGAAGTTGGGGAATTATTCAAGAAACGGGAAAAATCAAAGAAATGCCTCAAATATATAAATGGTGAGGGCAAGCCTGGTGGGATTATCGAGGCACTCCAGCACGCCCCTGTTTTTTTCCTTGATTGCCACTATAATGCTAAGATGTTGTCTGAATTCAGGAATGAAAATATGGTTTAACTCAAATTTTGCTTTCTAGTGGAATGTAGTGAACTTCAAACCATTATTGATGGAGATAATGAATATTGGTGGGGGGTTGATAACAAACCTGTGTTTGGATGCCTACAATACTTGGGTATTCATTACATGAAGAATTTTATACGGGTTTAATTTTCAGGTTGATTCGGTTTAGATAAGGCCTAAACCAAAAACCAACTCAATCTTATCGGTTTGACAATTTGAAGATCCGGAACCAAATCAATGTACCAAAAAACCGAACCAAACAAACCCAAAGAGATCAGTTTGGTTCGGTTCTTTGGTTCTTTGGATATTTTGAACACCCCTAGTTAGGGATGTAATTGGTTCGGGACGGTCGGTATTTGGGTGAAATTTTACACCAAAGAGATAATGTCAGTTTTAATATATTGAAAACCGATATAGACCAAATTTTTTTACCAAACCGCACCAATTCAAACGGTTTGGCTTAATACGGTTTAATTGGTTTAAATACTTTTAGAATGAGTCATTTCTTAAATTTCTAGTGTGATAAATAATTTATATAAAATATTAAACTAGCCATTTGTACACAATTTTAACTGTATCCAATCCAACCATTCACAAAAATACAAACAAAAAAATTAATAAATACTAATGCTTGAAACTTTTACTGAATTAGAATTAGAAATAAAATATAATCTAAGAACCAAAGTCTTAACATCAAAACAAAACCAAAACTTAAAACAATAATTTTATTATATGTAAACATTTATGGTCGGTTTCGGTGGACATCGATGTACATGTCAAAACTGGTACCGAATTGAAAATTGAAAAAAAATAATTTTTAAAACCGAACAGATTGATTCATATTAAAAAGTTGACCAAACAAAGTATTTGGAAAGTCCAAATTGATAAGGGTTGTCTATCCAATCTGAGGTATTTGGCATTGCACACATGTCCCAATTTGATTACTATTTTCACCCCAAATTTTCTTCGTAATGTTGTCAAGTTGGAAGAACTTATAGTTGAAGATTGCTTCAAAGTCAAGAGCCTAGTAAGTCAGGAATCTTCGTATTTCAAATCTGGTTATGTTCTCCAAAGCTTGAAAAGGATGTCACTTCTTGACTTACCTGAATTGGTTAGCTTTTCTGGCGGCTAAAGTATCAGTCCAGTATTAGAAAGTCTGATTGTTTATAATTGTCCAAAGCTCAAAAGTCTTCATGCCATGGAAGTGTCCAGTGATAATTTCAAGATCAAAGGAGAGAAGTGGCAGGATGCATTAAAATGGCATAAATTAGGGTGAAGGAACAAAACTCGTCCAGCTTATAAGGAATTTGAAAGTGATGAAGATTCGATGGGTCCATTAGCTAAAAATATATTTGCACTAACCTGGAGCAAATGGATTTTCAACAGTCAAGTAATTTCTCATATCATTTCCCATTCATGAGATATAGAGAAATTATGTACTTATCTACTCTAAGATTTTGTTTACCATTCTCTGAATGACCTAACTAACGAATAATAGTTTGTGTTCTCTATTTAGAGGTGTCATACACAAGCTTAGTTAAATAAACAGCCTGTGCTTGACTGCTTAATTGAACCCCAGCCACGAAAAAGCATTTTATTTACTCTGCCATGGCTCTTTTTTCTTTTTTTTTTTTCAATTAGACTTTTACGAGCGGTTGAATAAAATTAGATTCATGACAAATTTGGAACTACAAACCTATTTTATTATTCTGACATTATTTGTCATTTTTTTCATTTGTCCAGTGAGTGATAGGTTATGATAGCTTCATGAAGGCCCCTGTGGTAGAAGATTGGGACAATTGATCCAATGATGTTAAGGAGCTTAATGTCACGTACCAACTCATTGGGGGTGTGTGGACTCGCCTTTTTCTCGCGCCCCGCCTTTCGAAAAGGTTTGAAAAGAAGGCCTCACAGTTCGGACTCTACCTGTGGTTCTGAATCTAGTCTCACAAGTGCAATGTGAAACTGATAAGCACCAAAGAGTCCAAAAAAGGCAAATAGTTTTGGAAAATCGATTTTCAATCAAATAATGCCAAAATTGGACTGCTTTGCCAGATTATAGAGTCGCCGCCTAAATATTTTATTTTTGAGGAAATTTAGGAAACCTTGACTCGTGTCAAAGGCCATGTGTTCATCATCACCAAAGTTGCCTCGGCTCGAGAACTTGGGTACGAGGATGGAAGGTCATGAATTGAGCACCCCCGCTCGCCCGATCAAAGATCGGCCTCTACTAACCATGATATGTCATTTTATAAACATTATGCGTTCTTATTCCGATTAGTAGGATAACTTTACTATGTGATGTGCACAAGCAAGTATAGACTAGTCGTAAGACTTGGAACAATTCAACTCATGTTTGTTTGCGAAAATGGTTTGAATTTGCCATCCTCAAGTGGGCTTAAAAATGCAAATTTGCCACCAAACGTAGTGGGCTTAAAACATGATTTTGCCATAACAAAGTGGGCTTAAAACTTACATTTGGTTAGTAGAAAGAAGATCAAAAAGGATTGAAATCCTCAAAAGAGGATTGAAACCATTAAGCACGAACCTCGATCTCAAGCTTAAACACAACCCGAAGGTTAACGAACCCTCAAAGAAAATAAAAAGTGAAGAAATGAGGGAGGTTGCAGATATGTTAAGTCCTGGAATGGAGTGCAAAACAACACTAAATCATGCCATTAACTTAAAAGAAAGAAGATCAAAGTAATGAACCAACAAACTAGTGAAGGAAATTGCACTACAACCACACAATACAAGGCTCAAAGGACTCAACCAGCTAAAAAAAGAGCTAAAATGAGTCAAAATAGTAGCAAAAACATGCTGAGATCAAGGTACAAAATGCTAGAAAAACATGCTCACATGTTAGGCTATCTAGGCATGCAAATAAGACACAAGGAGGGGAGGCTAATCCCTCCAATTTTGGACTTCAAAAGAAGGTTTTTGTCACTGAAATAACTCTGAATTTTAGTGGTTAAAAGGCCCAAAAAGTTTGATTTAAATGTGAGGAAAGATTGCACAAAGAGCTTCACAAGCTAAGGAACAAAAGAGGGGGGGGGGGGGGACAACCGCCTAACTCACAAAGACTCAAACTACCATTTTTAAACCATAAAAACAAAGGTTTTTGTAGTTGAAAACCAAGCCAAAAACAATACAAAAAGATGGCAAAACAAGTGTGCACAATAAGCTTAAATGAGGTAAGTTCTCTACCTTTGAAGCACAGCACAAAACAACCACAATTTCAGGTTCAAACCTCTTTCAAGGGCTCAAACTAGACCCCGAAGAACTTCAGCTCCAAGGTGGTCAAGGTTGGTTAAGGGTTGATGTGCAAAAGTGTAGAGAAACTAGAATTTAGGGCATAAAATAAGAGAGGAGAGAGAGAGAGAGAGAGAGAGAGAGAGAGAGAGAATTCTAGAGAGAGAGAGAGATTTTTGTTCTAAAATGTTTAACCCCTCCAAATGGGGGAGAGCACCCCCTATATATAGAAAATCAAGGTTTGAGCTTGTATTCATCCCTCCATACACGTGTATGAAGATGCAGTTCAGTGAGCAACAGCTTGCACAGTTGGCAAACAAATATCTGAAAAATGAGACCAATGGCCATTGGCCACCACTAGTGGTTGATCGGCTATCAATGTGGCCGACCAGCCACCAACATAGCCGACCGGCCACCACCAATGACCGATAGGCACAAGTCATGGCCGATAGGCTGTGGGGCTAGCCGACAGGCCACCCTCTCCTCCAGACTTAAAACAACAAGCTCTTGGTCCACAACCAAGCACAAAACAGTCAAGGTTCAAGGCTCAAAGTCAGGGCGTTCCGCCGAGGACTTCGGGCGTTCATAACGAACACAGACGAACACAATCATCAAGTGCACAAACGATGACGTCGAAGTCTTGAGGACGGTCAAAAATAGGGTGTCTAGAGGGTGCGAGTTCTACACCAAGCACCTTGCAAGCGCATTAGTTTGTGAGTGGCAAGGCAGGCAGGGTAGATCCTTATCACATCTCCTGGGTTGGTCCTTAGGCATAATGCACGGGGGTACGCAGTACCACTCATGGAGCCAATTTCTTAGGAGGATGACAAGTGCCCAGTCTATGACAAGTGGTACTAGAGCTAGCCTAGGGGCACTGTGATGGGGACGGTACGTGAGACTTACACCAAGCACCTTCATTGTGGGGTCTGCACCAAGGGTGGTGTCTGCGTCGGGGCATGTTTTCCGTGGGTAGGGGAATGGGAAAACATGGAGGTAGGTAGAGTAATGTCCGCCTGACGAGGGTGTCAAGGACTGGCAGTGGTAACATGTCACGTACCCGATTCATTGGGGGTGCGAGTTCTACACCAAGCACCTTGCAAGCGAAAGTTTGTGAGCGGCAAGGCAGCCAAGGTAGATCCTTATCACATCTCCTGGATTGATCCTTGGGCATAATGCTCGGGGGTACGCAGTACCACTCGTGGAGCCGGTTTCTCAAGAGGATGAAAAGCGCCCAGTCCGTGACATTAAGCTGAGGAACTTGTAGATGTAATTACCAATAAATCTTTAGACAAACTGATCAGATTAAAGCGTCATAGCTTGTTGGCTAGTTTCTTTGTATTATTGCTACTTGACTTAATGTTTTTAAATACAATATTGGGATGTGATGATTTATCTGCTTTTTATCTCCTTGTGTGGATATGACTGTGACAATAATTATTGCAAGTTTTGTATCTCATGTTCTTGATCTTCTTGTTCTTCTTGTTAATTGAAACCTATCAATAGTTTTGTTTAATTTGTTTTGGCAAGTAATACATGTTTATGCCCAGGGTTTTTACTAAGGAGTTTTTGTACTCCTTTTGAAATGTTTGAAGAATCCCACATTTCAATTCATATTTGTGCTCGTTTTGAAATGTTTGAAAAATCTCACATTTCAAGTCATTCCAAATAAAAAAGATTATCATATAAAAATTCATTCCAAATTTGATTCTCATAGGCTGTGTATCTTACTTTCTAGCATAAAAGATAAAAAAAAAAATAGAGGAAACATAATAGAAATAAGGGTATAACCGTAAATTCAATTTCCAAATAATATATTAAATCTACCTTGCCAAAATCAATAGGATTAATTGGTTTATAAGAAAATTCTTGGAACTAAACAAATCACCATTCCTCAATATGAAATTTATTGTCACAACCCCATTCCGGCCCTAGTAGAATGGTGCCGTGATGGCCAGTAATCCGAGATTACCAAAGGCCAACTTACAAAGATTCACACACAGTTAGAGTATACATATGGGGCTTACATGTGCGGAAGCAATAAATTTAAATCTAAGTAGTCCATAAGAGCTGTGCATAGATCAAATGAAATGACATACATTTTAACATGGTTTACAACTTGGATACAAATAAAATAAAGTACATATTACATCTTGATCAAAAGGCTTCTCAAGCCAAAATATACAAAAGAAATGAATTACAAACTAAGAAGCATAATCTTCAAGATGCTAGCAAAAGTATGAATCCAAAACATCATACAAAACACATCTAGGCATCACTGCCTTCTAGCTCGTCACCTACATATATATAAAGGAGAGGGTGAGCTTGGATACTCAGTGAATAATATAAGTCATAAAGGTTTTAATGAATGATATCCGAGATCTTTATCAAAACAATACATATCATAGCTTGTACAAAATCAAGGGACGAACCAAGTTCATCTATCAAGTCTTTCAAAGCTTCAAGGGATGCTTACTAGCATCAATATAATACAAGGAATGACATTCCTGACAAAACAAGGGAATAATCGACCCGGAATCGATTAGACAAACCCACCCGCACAAGGCCGTCGGTGGCAAGGGAGATATCTCAAACAAGCGTACTAGTTGCATTGTAGTCCCCTAATACTAAGGACTTTCCAAGAATGTCATCAAAACAAGATAGTACTTGATACAAAACTAGGGATAATCATTCATACACAAACAAATACTTTTCCAAAGCAAAACAAAGCAAGGCTTTATCAAAACTTTATAACATAGCTTTATTAAAAATACCACTCACATTGCTCTTCGGGTGTAGGGATTAAGGCAAGAATCCAAGACCTACAAATACATGGCAAAGTCTATTGAATGCATTTCAAGAAGAGAAGAAGGAATGCTCAAAGATGGTTATGCAATGTATTCCTAAAACAAGCTTTACATGAGTGAAATGATCCCGGCATTTCTTTTCAAAACCAAGTCAAAACAAAGCAAAACATGCTGGGAGTTAAAACACTGTCTTTTCATCTTGGGAAAACATGTTGGGTGCCAACCAAGTGTTGGTCGAGGTCCCACACCTCTTGGCCGAGGTATGGTCCCGATGATCACATTCAGGGAAATGAAGTCGGGTAAATCTGGGTTCCCTTTTAAAGAACATAAAGAATATGAACATGAAGAACATGAATGTTAAAATCATAACTTGTTATTACAAAATCTGGGATTTCATGAGATGAATTCGAAAACATGGACCTGGGTACCCATACTTGAAGATCTTACGAAAACAAACACAAAAACATGGATCTTGATACAAACTTTCGGATCAAAACATGGTTTTATTTCAAGAACACAAGAACATTATTTTCTCTTTATAAAACCAAACTTTAAAGCAATGCATGGCTTATGAATCATGCTAGATCATGCAATGTGGTTAGATGATCATAAGGAACAACAAGAGCAGATCAAGATTCTAACCTCAAAATACGAATCTAACGGTTCAAACTCTAAGGATCAAGCTTGGAATCTAGCTCTCTCACTCTAAGAACTTCTCTTCCTCTTCCTAGAGCTTCTCTCTCTACATAGGCAAAGATATGACAAATGATATGTTTTCTCTCTCTGCTGGGACACGTGGCAACGACTGGTTGGATCTCCTCAAAAAGGTGACAGAATGACAAGACAAGAGCATGACAAAGTGTATACAACAAGTAAGGTGACATGGGCACTCCGGCAGGTAATGATCTCGGACTAGGACATAGGCTTCGGCAAGTAAGGTCTCAATGATCTTGGTTAGGAAGGATAACACTTGACCTAGCTATGCCACACCTTGGCCTAGATGTGTCACACCTCGGTCTAGGTCATACCAGTCCAGGAACAAGATCACTAGGTGCAAGGATCGAAGATCTAGGATGCCTAGATGATAACATCTCGGCCTAGATGATACACATCTCGACCCAGGTGATACACACCTCGGCCTAGATGCTGACATCTCAGCCAATATGCCTAGGTGACGGGGAAGGTCAACCAAGGTGATTCCAAGATGGTCCTAGGTATAAGAGGTTCAAGGGTGTGACCTCGGCTACACACACCAAGCAAGGAACAAAGCGATAATTAGACAAAACAAATCAAGGTCTGCAAATGCAAACTTAACAAGACAAAATCATGTAAACGCATGTAAGCATAACTAAGGCAAAGTGAGGGTTGTTACATTTATAGATAAATTTTCCAAAATTCAACCCATTATTTTTATTTTTCTTATAAAAATTAAAAAATCATTAAAAAATTCAATTCGCAAACAAACCTACATGCACCTTACCGAGGGGTGTAAAAATGGTCTGCGACCCATGGGTAGCCTGAAGCCCACCGACTGCCCAAGTGGGCCTGGCCCGCTCCGGGCCCAAGCCTAGCCCAACCCAGGACCCTAGGCCTGGGCTATCATTTTGAAGCCTGGCTCGGCCCATCGGCCCGTTCAATGCCCACTCAAAGCCCGGCCCGCCCAAAGCCCAATTTCATTTTTAGTGGAAAAGAATAAAATTTTGGTAGAAAAATTTTACAAAAAAAAAAGGCCAAGCCCGCCTAGGCCTAGGACCGGCCCACTAAAGGCATGAATGCCCCCTGGGCTTGTGTGATGCCCCTGTTCTGTATTATGTTAATTGGTCCCTAATATGAGCATGGTTATATGTTTAGCACGATTTCATATGTCATTATGTGAATATACTTGATTTTGAAGTTCTATCTGTTCACCGTAGGAATATCTGTTTGAATGATCTGCTTTGGAAATTAAATTGAGGGCCCTATCGGCCACAGAACCCGAAATTGATTACGCCATTGCGATTAGCGTAATTTTTAGAGCCTACGGTGAGATTAATTGAAAATTGATTCGGGTCAGATTAAATTGATTTATTTAATGGCTTTGTGCTCAAATTGTTTAATATTATTATATTGACTTAGTGGGACTTAATGTATTTGAGCACTACACCTCATTTCTCTCCCTTAGCTTATTTTGGCTGATTCTTGGACTCAATTTGAGAGAGAGAGCCGACCATGGAGAGAGAGAGAGAGGGATTGTGCAATTTTGGTCTTGAAACTTGGAGATTTGAAGTCTAATTCAAGATTTGATCATAGATTGTGAGAATCAAGCTCCTAGGTGAGTGATTCTTGGATTATAATTGTAATTTTGTGTGTGTTCGAGCTATTTTGGTGATCAAGAACAAGATTGAAATGAAATTGAGTTGTATTTGTTGAATTGAAACTTAATATGTGCATGCATGTAAGAATTACTTTGAAAATTGCATGTTTGGGCACAAAGGTGTATAATCCATGTGAAATGTTAAAGGAAACTCATGTTTTGATCACCATTTGGGTTATCCAAGTTGAGAATGTGGCTAATTTATCACATGCAAGTACAATTTGAGAAGATATGAGCTTGAATGCATGAATTTGTTATGTTGGTGTTGAGTTTGACATATTTTGGGCCATGCATGTAGATAAATCAAGAAATTGAACTTCATAATGTTATGATCTCGTATTGGTACCATGTTGGTATGATTATATTTGAGATTTAAGCCATTGCATGCAAGTAATGTAGCTGGAAAATCTAATTGGAGCTTAAGAACTTAATCTGGAAAACCCAGATTTTTTATGTCCGCTCGAGGGGGGTAATGGCCGCTCGAGCGGGAGAATCGTGCTCCCAGCACTTTTTGCAGAGTTGGATTCCCGCTCGAGCGGGACATCTCACGCTCGAGCGGGGGAGCTACGTAGACAGGCCTTCCGCTCGAGCTCCCTATTTCACGCTCGAGCGTAATTTTGATGCAACCAGTACTTTTGCAGGCCTTAAGGGTCCGCTCGAGCGGGGACCCTGTTTTCTGAAATTCTATTTTTGCATTCTGTGTTCTGTTTTCCGTTCTCTTTCACTTGTAAGCACTCTTAAGCATACTTTGAGCATTGTAATTGAATTAAAGAGATAAGAATGAAGCCTAAAGAGGAATGTGTAAATTAAAGAACGGATTGAACTGTTAGTGACCCTTTTGTGTTCATGAAATGTGTAGGGTCAAGCTCCAGGGCAAATCCACAAACCAATCACTGTGAGTAATATCGATATTTGAATGCTTGTGAATGTCCAATTGTCTATTCCCTTATTAGTTTTATGAATTGCTAATTGGGATTGTGGACGTAAGTCTGACATGAATAAATGAATGGACCCAAGGTCGTTTTGATAAACATAAATGGACCAAAGGTCGTTTTGATAAACATGAATGGACCAAAGGTCGTTTTGATAAACATGAATGGACCAAAGGTCGTTTTGATAAACATGAATGGACCGAAGGTCGTTTTGATAAACATGAATGGACCGAAGGTCGTTTTGATAAACATGAATGGACCCAAGGTCGTTTTGACATGAATGAGTGGGCCGAAGGCCGTTTTGAAATGAATGAGTGGGCCGAAGGCCGTTCTGACATCAATGAATGGGCCAAAGGCCGTTTTGACATGAATGTATGGGCCGAAGGTTGTTTTGACATACATGATTGGGCCAAAGGCCGTTTTGATACGAATGTATGGGCCGAAGGCCGTTTTGACATAAATGATTGGACTGAAAGCCGTTTTGTCATAATCGAATGGGCCGAAGGCCGTTTTGACGTACATAATTGGGCCAAAGGCCGTTCTGACATAAATGATTGGGCCAAAGGCCGTTTTGACATAATCGAATGGGCCGAAGACCGCTTTGACAAGAATGGAGATCTGAATGGGCCAAAGGCTAGAATGTTTGGAATTACAGTCACTTAATTTGTATTTAGTTATATATCTGTTAAATAGAAATATGAACTGGGCCCAAGGCCGTTTGGAATATGTTATTCTACAATGTTATGTAAATTCTGTATTTGATATTATTCACTGGGCTATCGCTCACGCTCATTCATGTATTTGTAGGTGAGCCAAGAGAAGTCCAAAACCAGCCCCAGTGAAGTCTGCCAGGAACAACCTGAGTTTGGAGAGTCAGCCTTGTGTCTCACGCACGAGACCTAACCTTGCCGTTCTGTTATGTATTTCCATTTTGTCTTGTTGGCAAGGATCTTGTGTATATCGGTATGTAGTTGTGATATGGGTTGACTCAGTTTAGATGATCCTGTCTGTAAAGGATTTTCTGGTACTGTATTTCGTTGTGGGTTATTAACGTATATGCGCATGGTTTGTTTTAAAGTGCATATAAGCACGGCTCTATAGACAAAGTTTTTAATTATTGCTTCTGTTTGGCCCCTTTACTCTGATGAGTCTTGTCTTATTTGGTTTGAGGCCGTAGGTAATCTCAGGATTACTGGCCAGTTATGTCCTTAACCCATAGGGGCGGGTTCGGGTCATGACAGCTTGGGCCTAATTTTTTTGGCCTGTGGGTTGGCCCATCCTGGCCCGAATTTTGGCAAGAGCCTGAGCAGCCCGACATGGGCTGGGCCGGGCCTAATTTAATTGAGGTACTAATGGCCGCACTCTTTTCAAAACCCTTCGTTTGGGTATAATTTAAAGGGTAAATTACAAATACACCGCTTGAAATTTGTTTAAAATACAAATTGTTTAATGTAGTTTTGAAAATTATATCTTGTCCCTTAAAATTTTTAATTTCATAACAAATCCTCATTTGTAGCAATAAATTATCAAGCAAATTAATAATTTTTAATGATCTCATACATTTATTTCAATTAATAGTTCAGATAATTTTATTATTTTATAGGAGAGTAGTTGTGAATTTTATTTTTTCAGTTAATTCTGTTAAATAAAAAATTCTGAGAAAGGGAGTATTTGTAATTTTTAAAATTACACAGTATTTTCTAAAAAAACTCATTTTATTAAAAAAAATCTTAGCTTATCTAATAATTTTTATTTTTATTTTTGAAAAAACTCATTTTGGTCATTTTAGAAAGCATTAGAAAAGTTAAAGAAATAAAAATATGCTAAATGATTTAACTCTTTCAGTATTAAATTTTTTTTATCAATTTATTTTTAAACAATAAACTAGGAATTTAGCTCAAAAAATTAAAGATGAAAATTTGAAATCTCATGTTTATTTTTATTGATTTAGCCGACTATGACTTGCGGAATCAAATCTAACATGGAGAATCTAAATTATTAAATAACTTTCTTTACTTAACGTGTTTGTGCTAAATAAGATGATGGTGTAAAAATGTTATAGAAACAAGTCATTATCTCGTAACTAGGCAATTGGTCTTGCAGTTATGTAAATATAACTAGTAGTAGGACTAGGATGGCAATGGAGACCCTACCTAACGGTTATTCATGGAGACTCTATCCAAAATACATGGGCTTTCCCCGTTTTTATACCCAACGGGTTGGGTTGGGGGCAGAATGTTAATCTCCATTGGGGATAGATCGGAGATGGGTACCCACTCATTCTCCATAGGTTTACAACTAGGTTCTCACTCCCTCACTCAAATTGATTCACCGAATTGCTCAATCGCTCACTCAAAGCTCAACTAGGAATGGCAATAGAGGGCAACAGGGCGGATATTAATTCCCCATCTCCATTAGCCTAATATAATTTTTTCCCATTCCCCATCCCCCATCTTCGATGGGAACTACCATCCCCATCTCCTAATGGGTATGGATTTTCCCCAACCCAACTTAACCCCATTTTCTTCAAAGTTCACAGCCAAAGCTAAAGCCATATACACATTTATTTTATTTTATTTTATTTTTGTTTCAGCAATAAAATCAAATATACATTAATTAATTAATTAAGAAGCTTATTTTAAATTGTAAAAAAGGGAACACCATCATGTCAGTAGAGTCAAAAAGCTCACATGCATTCCACATATTCAAGAAACACAAATGCACACCAACCAAACCAAACCAAAAACCCTACCATTTGCAAATCCCAAAGCCATTATAAACCCTCAATTTTAGCTCCAACAACCTACTCATCAGAAAAAACGTTCTTTGAGACTGCCATGAATGAAAACAGAGCTTTTCATGGCCAATCATTGTCGACAAAGAGAGAGAGAGAGAGAGTGGAGACAGAGAGAGAGAGAGGTTATAATGGCTCTGACTAAGCTGCAGATATTTCGATCCGTCTAAATCGATTGAATCGAACTGATCTGCCTCATTTTAGTGTTAAGTATCCACACCATGCTTCATTGGTTTTTTTTTTTTTTTTTTTGGAAGTCAAGAATGGAGGCTACAAATTTCTAAAGTTTTGTTTTTCTAACCTCGGGTGTTTGTGTTAATGGCTTGCCATTAACTTTGGTAATTTGTTGTTGGTAAGCAAATGTTAGCAAGCAGAGGTTGAGTTTTTGGCTCTCCTGTTTGTGTATAAATAGGGAGAGCTGTGAGCTGAGTTAGTCATTAGAAGGTAAAGAAAAGAGAGAGTTGTGAAGAGTGTATCTGTGAGTTGAGTTGAGAGAGTGAGCTCCTCCTCCTCTGCTTTGTACTTGTTTTTATTCATAGTGAAGCTTTCTTTCTTTCTCCCATGGACGTAAGCATTGGGCCGAACCATGTAAAGATTTGTGTCTCATTTGTGTGTGTGATTGCTTGTTGATCATTTCCTAGGTGTGTTTAACATTAACAAAGTGGTATTAGAGCATTGTTGGTCGATTTTTTGAAAAATAGGGTGTGTTTTTCAGAATTACCCAGAAATCAAAGTGGTCGAAATCCACTTTTGATCACACCAAATTAAAGACCTCGATGAGAGGAGCACACAGGAAAAAATATCGTCGAAAAAGGACACTAGAAGAGGCCCCCACGTACCGTCACATGCCATCTGACGCTGTAACCACGCATAAAGACGCACTACATGCGCCGTCTTCCTTCTTCCAATCGGTGACATCATCACCTCACCAGTCGCTGACGTCGTGTTGCTGGTACCGACGTCATCCGACCCGCGACGACCCACATTGATCGAACCGACTCGAAGCCAACCCGCGTTAACTAAGCCACGCCGCCAAGCCTTCAAGCCACCAAGACGCTAACATCAGCTTGACCTTAGTTGAACCGGAGGAATTATCCGATGTTCCGCAAGCATACCAGATTTCATCGATCTGAACAGTTTAACCTGTTTTGGCTTGATTTGAGCCATTCTGAGTCCGTTTTTGACGATCCAATAGTGCTTTCCAACTATTTGGAATATTTCGGGCACATCCGTATGGTCAGATTTTGCAAATCAAATTTGAAAATTTTATTTTGGGAATCCGAAGTGCTTTTTCGGCTAATTTGACCAATCCGGACTCAACGGCGAAGTCTGATTTTTCAAAGTAAAGATCATTTCTCTGTAGAGACAATTATTGATAGGGGAATCAATATCGACTTCAGGATCTATGATCAAGCTGAATGCTTTTAACTATGCAATTTAGACGCCCAAAATGGAGGATGTCCTATACTGCCGAGATTTGTTTGACCCCATTGATCTAAATGAAGTTAAACTAGTTGCGAAGAAGGATGAAGAATGGAAGCGAAAGAACCAAAATACCATTGGTCAGATTAGACAATGGATCGATCATAGTGTCTTCCACCATGTCGCCCAAGAGACTGATGTCTATGCTCTTTGGACAAAATTAGAAGGCATGTACCAGTCGCAGACTGCTCGGAATAAAGCCCTCCTAATGAGAAGGCTTGTAAATTTGAAGTTGAAAGGCTGCGTCTTTGTTGCAGAGCACACCAGTGAGTTCCAAAATCTGGTAAACCAACTAGCAACTATCAAAATGGAGCTGGATGATAAGATGCAGGCCCTATTGTTGCTCAGCTCCTTGCCAGACCGTTGGGAGACATTGGTGGTGTCCCTCAATAACTTTGCACTTGAAGGAGGACTGACCACGAACATGGTCACTGATACTTTATTTAGTGAAAAGGCAAAGAAGAAAGACATGGGTGGAGATCAATCCCATGCCCTTGTCACAGAAAATAAAGGTAGAGGTAGAGGCAGGTGAAGAAGCAAAAGTAGAGGACGCTACTGAAGGAGATCTCAAGACAAAGGGAAGTCCAGAGAAGGTACGAATCGGCCAAGGTTCAAGTGTTACCATTGTGGCCAGGAGGGTCACATAAAGAAATATTGCTATGCCTTGAAAAGAGAACAAAAATAAGGCAATAGACAACCAAAGACCAAAGATAGGAACACTGCAGTTACTGTCTTAGAGGATATTGCATTATTCTCTGTTGAAAAAGAAGAATGTCTCCATATGTCAGACAATGACACCGAGTGGGTGGTAGATACAATAGCTTTTACCACTCTACACCTGGAAGGAGTTCTTTAGTACGTACTAGGCTAGAGATTTTGGTACAGTGAAGACGAGTAACTCTAGTTTTTCGAAGATTATGGGAATCGATGATGTTCGCATCCAAACCAAAGTTGGGTGCACGATGGTGTTGAAAGATATGAGGCATGTTCCTAATTTACACCTAAATCTTATTTCAGGGATAGCCTTAGATTGCCAAGGCTATGGAAACTACTTTGGTAAGGGCATGTGGAAATTAAATAAGGGATCTCTAGTGGTAGCCAGAGGACAAGCAATTGGTACGTTGTACAAGACTCTTGTGAATGTGATTTCAGATAGCCTCAACGCAGCAGAAGATGAAGCATCACCAAATTTATGGCACAAATGGCTGGGTCACATGAGTGAGGAAGGGTTATAGATTCTAGAAAAGAAGTCTCTTATTCCCTTTGCCAAAGATGTGAAATTGAATCCTTATAATAACTACTTATTTGGGAAGCATTATAGAGTCGCTTTCCACTCATCATCCAGAAGACAATTGGAGTTGTTGAGCAGGGTATACTCTGATGTATGCGGTCCCATAGAAGTGGAATCTTTGGGTGGTAGAAAATACTTCCTGACTTTTATTGATGATGCATCATGGAAGGTATGGGTTTATGTCCTAAAGGCCAAAGCTGGGGTGTTCCAGCAATTTCAGACATTCCATGCTATGGTGGAAAGGGAGACCAGAAAGAAGCTGAAGTGTCTCTAAACAGACAATGGAGGCAAGTACACATCAAAGGTGTTTGAAGCCTACTATGTTACTCATGGCATTCAGTATGAGAAGACTGTTCCTGAAACCCCATAACACAATGGTGTAGCTGAGAGAATGAACTGGACCATTGTAGAGAAGGTCAGATGTATACTCAAAATGGAAAAGCTACCAAAGTCATTTTAGGGAGAAGCTGTTCGTGTTGCTTGCTATTTGATCAGTAGATCGCAATCAGTTCCACTGAATTTTGAGATTCCAGAAAAGGTGTGGTCTGGAAGGAAGATTTCTTACTCTCACTTGAGAGTATTCAGGTGCAAAGCATTTGCACATATATCCAAGGAGCATAGGCAGAAGCTGGATGATAAAGCTACTCCATGCATTTTTATTGGCCATGGAGATGAAGAATTTGGATACAGATTGTGGGATCCGAAAAACAAAAAGGTCATTCGAAGCCGAGATATGGTGTTTCAAGAAGGCCAGACCTTAGAAGACTTTGGGCAACCAATTAAACCCAAAGGTGATGATGTTTTAGAAATCATTCTAAATCCTACCCCATTATAGCATGCCATTGATGAAAAAGAGCTACCGCAGCATGCAGCCAATGATGCAGAGTTGCAAGATGGATTTCCAGAATAAGAAGATCCGGAAGAAGAGGGTGTTAAGCAGGGGGAGCCACAACCCCCTCTGCCAGAAACTATTGGTCCACAGCTACGAAGATCAACAAGAGAGCCTACGCCATCATCATAATACCCTGCTTCTGAGTATATTTTGCTTACTGATGAGGGAGAGCCAAAAAGTTTTTAAAAAGCTCAGAATCATAAGGAGAAGAGTAGCTGGCAGCAAGCTATACAAGAAGAGATGTAGTCCTTGTAGAAAAACCAGACTTTTGATTTGGTAAAACTTCCTCAGGGTTGAAAAACACTGAAGAACAAATGGGTGTTCAAGTTAAAGAAAGATGGCAGTGGAAAGCTAGTCAAGTATAAGGCTCGATTGGTTGTCAAAGGTTTTGGGCAGAAGAAAGGTATTGATTTTGATGAAATCTTCTCACCAATTGTGAAAATGACATCCATCCGAGTAGTTTTGGGACTAGCAGCTAGTTTGAATTTGGAACTTGAACAAATGGATGTGAAGACGACATTTCTCCATGGTAATTTGGAGGAAGAAATTTACATGGTGCAACCAAAAGGTTTTGAAGTAAAAGGGAAAGAAAACTTAGTCTACAGATTGAATAAGAGTCTCTACGACCTTAAACAAGCGCCGAGACAGTGGTACAAGAAGTTTGACTCATTCGTGGTGGGCCATGAGTACAAGAGAACTGCTGCAAACCAGTGTGTATATGTCAAGAAATTTCTTGGTGGAAACTTCATTATACTCCTGCTCTATGTTGATGACATACTGATTGTTGGACAAGATGCTACAACAATCCGATCACTGAAGAAGAAGTCATCACAGTGCTTTAACATGAAGGACCTAAGCCATGCACAACAAATTTTGGGTATGAAAGTTATATGTGACAGGAAAGCCAAGAAGTTGTGGTTGTCACAAGAGAAGTATGTTGAACGGGTGTTTGAAAAGTTCAACATGAAAGATGCCAAGCCAGTCAATACTCCGCTGGCTAATCATTTCAAGTTGAGCAAGAGTTCTTGTCCCTCTTCTACAAAAGAAAGAGAAAAAATGGAAGCAATTCCCTATTCATCCGCCATAGGGAGTTTGATGTATGCAATGGTGTCTACCTGACTAGATATTGCTCATGTTGTTGGAGTTGTAAGCAGATTTCTTTCCAATCTAGGGAAAGAGCATTGGGAAGTAGTCAAGTGGATTCTGAGGTGCCTTAAGGGCACGTCTAAAATGTGTCTGTGCTTTGGAGGAGCAAAACCAATCTTGGAAGGTTATGCAGATTCAAATATGACAGGTGATCTTGATGGCAGAAAATCTACATCAAGATTTCTGTTTACTTTTGCAAGGGGAGCTATGTCTTGGCAATCCAAGTTGCAAAAGTGTGTTGCTTTATCCACAACTGAGGCAGAGTATATTGGTGCAGCAGAAGTTGGGAAAGAGATGTTGTGGTTGAAGCAGTTTCTCCAAGAACTAGGACTAAAGCAAAAAAAGTTCACGGTACATTGTGATAGCCAGAGTGCCATAGACTTGAGAAAGAATTCTATGTACCATTCTCGCACGAAGCATATTGATGTTCGGTATAATTGGATACACGAAGTGATGGAAAAGCAGTTATTGGAATTGGTCAAGATCCACATAGATAAGAATCCAGTCGACATACTTACAAAGGTGGTCTCGAGAGACAAACTCGAAGTATGTAGGGACATTGCTGGGATGGACTTCCAGTAAGGATCTTACTCTCCATAGGTGTGGAGGGGGAGAATTATTGAGTATCCACACCATGCTTCATTGGTTTTTTTTTTTTTTTTGGAAGTCAAAAATGGAGGCTACAAATTTCTAAAGTTTTTTTTTTTTCCAACATAGGGTGGCTGTGTTAATGGCTTGCCATTAACTTTGGTAGTTGGTTGTTGGCAAGCAAAGGTTGGCAAGCAAAGGTTGAGTTTTTGGTTCTCCTGTTTGTATATAAATAGGGAGAGCTATGAGCTGAGTTAATCATCAGAAGGTGAAAAAAAGAGAGTTGTGAACAGTGTATCTGTGAGTTGAGTTGAGAGAGTGAACTCCTCCTCCTCTATTTTGTACTTGTTTTTATTCATAGTGAAGCTTTCTCTCTTTCTCCCGTGGATGTAGGCATTAGGCCGAACCACGTAAAGATATGTGTCTCATTTGTGTGTGTGATTGCTTGTTGATCATTTCCAAGGTGTGTTTAATCCTAACATTTAGATAGATGCGTGATGATGAGTGGACGGTTGTGGATTGATTTTTTCCAATCCACGTAATTTTGGACGATGACGGATTTGAGGTTCCTTTAGCCACAATCGAATCGCCAAACCGCAAGCACCCCTAGTAATTTGTAAGACTTCGCGTTTTCAATTTGTTTAAATATTCTATTTGTGTTTTCAATTGAAAAAGAGTTTAGATATTCTTTTGTATTTTCAATTTATTTTAATTTGGAAATCCTTCTATTAAATGACAAGTGTTAATATTTGGTATTTTTGTGTAGAAAATATAAGGGTTAATTTTATCATTTTTTAAAAAATCTAATTAAATAGTTTTTGAATTAAAAAAAAATAATGAACTAGTTTTGATAATGTATGGTTTTCTTATATGTATTTATTATTGGTATTTGATAATTTACTTGATATTATTATCCAAAAACAAATATCGACAAGTTGTATTATGTTCAAATTTTGTAAAAATTTAAACCGCTAAACGGATTCGCATCCATTTGCCAATCTGTCTATCTGCTCAATCCGCATTTGTCAATGCGACGAACGGATGCAGATTGATTTTTTCTAATCCACCAATGTGGTAGATGGACGACGGATTGGAGGTTCTTCGGCCGCAACCAAACCGTGGCACCCCTAACTAGTAGTGGTTGGATTTGGGCTTAATGAACTTGGGAAAAAGGTTGTTAGGTAGGTTAATATTTATTCACCTATACATCAGTAACAAATGTGAATTTAATATTCTGATAAATATTGAGTATGTTGGTAATATCATAAGACGTATACCATTAATAAATATGAATTTAATATTCTGATGGCTGGATTGATGAGAGACAAAAAAAAATGTTCACATAGTCTTAATTATAATATTTTTATGGATAAATTATACCATATGTTCACATAGTTGAAAGTGAAATAAAAGTGTTCACATAATCTTATTTATAATAATTTATGGTAAATTATATCATTAGTTCACCTAATTTAAGTGACACCTATAGTTTCAATTTAAAAATTTTGATTCTTATCCTTTCAATTTTGTTAATGTGATCTCTCTATCACTTACCGATAAGTGTGATGAAATTACGGACTTAACAACACACTTATCATTCAATTCCAACCCATCAAAAGCAGTTGCTGACTCCTTTTGGTTTTTATTTTTTGCAAGCATGAAAATTCTTGATTTTATTTTATTTTATTTTATTTTTTATTTTATTATTTCACCATTGTCATTGCGTGGGATGTTGTTAACTGCATTTTTTCCCCCTTCGTCTGCACTTGAAGTTAATGAGCATATTAAGAAGTTAATTTAGGCGATTTTTAAGAATGTAAGCATGTCTATCATTATTCTTGCTTATTTTTCTTTCTTGTTTTGGATTCTTCTTGCAAAGAATCTTGGTTTGTCTCTGGTTTCAAAAGTATAGTATATGTGTGAGAGGGTTCAAGAATGTTGTCGGAAAATTCGAAGATCTTCGAAGCTCTTTAAAGAAAACTCGAATTCTCTAGAAATGATGAGAGGCTTAGATTCTTTAACAATCACAACTAGGAAAACAATAGCAAAGAGATGATGGAGATAAGAGATTAGGAGAAAAAGAAGAAGGCAAAGTAGTTAGAGAGAGAATAATGACAAAGCTCTCCCAGGGATCTCCCACTTTCACTTTCAAGGTAGATAATGGAGAAAGGAAATTAGTTCTTTTCCAAAAAATGTCTTTCCAAAATCCAACCCTTGTAAAGCTATGGGTGGGTTCTATTTATAGGCACCTCATGATGTAGGATGAAGCCCATATGCAAGGCACATGGAGAATATTCCCTTTAACTACCATGTCTGATGAGGTGACCTCTCCGAGAATGAGAAAAACCCCTAAGAGGAGATCAACCTCTCGGTGAACCCTTCTTCTTAGCCACACCTAACCAATGATCCCCAATCATCCCAAGGGGTTAGGGGTAGTCTCAGAGGATGCCCTGCCGTAGAAGGGTCAGGGGTAGTTTAAGAAAATGCCCTGCCACAAATATTGCCGAGTCTCAAGGACCTCCTAGATCGTGCCACCTCGACCCGGGTATAGACTAGTTTAACCAAAGAGTGAATTTATCTCCATTCACCATCCTCGGGATCGGATCCTTTGTTCGGACTACCTTACGCCTATGGTTCTGGTGCATAGATCCCGGAAAGCTCCAAGCCCGCAAGTGTTCTGGGACTCATTAGCGAAGTGACTTCTAGATTGCATTCGAATCTATTCAAAGCCAAGTGCTTCGAATCTAGGTTTGTGGATCTGAATGCTTTCGAGTCCGAGCTCAAATAGGTCTCTAAGTTCATAATTCTGAACCCTTTCAAGACTAAGCCAATACCTCGGAGAATGGATCTCCTCCGAGGGTTTTATCTTTTCTAAAAACAACAGTTAACCTCCTCGGACGCTCATATGATCTGAGCCTCCTCGAACGGGCTTGTTGGACTCTCTGTAGAGATATATCCTTGCTAGGTCTTCTTCAGCCCAATTTGTTCGCTTTCTTATGGGCCCATTCAATAGAATTCTCTTGGCCCATTTGGCAATAATTTCTCTAAGCTCACCAATTTTTTGGGCTTTCCGATTGGGCTTCGATTATGCCCAATTAATTAATGGGCTCAAGTTAACTCCTCTTACATTTTGCCCCTTACATGTATGGGAAATTTTGAATTTCTCAGACATGCATATTTCCACTTCTTCGGCCATGCTTCGCATCACGCCCTCGGGAATATTTTGTCCTCATGTGGCTTTTGGATAAAATTAATGACTCATCATAATTTTATGGATAAGATTGTCAACAAATATTAATAAGAAGAAGTCTTTTATCCTTATGCCATGTTTGGTAAACACACTTTTATGCCTTTAATTTATTCTCTCAATAAAAAAAATCAAAATTAAATATTCAATATTCCACCCACCAAGAATAATTAAGAATTAAATTATTCTCCCAGGAAATGGTCAGACCTCCCCCCCCCCTTCTTTTTTTGGTCTTATCTTGTACCCTTGTTTGGGCCCATGCAACTACAAACCCATCAAAGAAATAATTTCTTTCTTGCAAACAAACAAACCTTAAAAAGTTTGGGCTCTATATTAATATATATATATATCTTTAGGCTATTTGAGGCCATCAACATCACACTTTTTGCTTCACAAAAGTCAAAAATTCAAGTCCTTAACCTTTTTTTATTCTGAAATGTCCACCTCCATTGCTTTGAAAAAGCCTTTTATTTATTTATTTTTGTTTTTTTTGTTTGGGATACCAGATTCGAAGGACCCATAAGATTTCAATTTCTTTTTCCATACAACGCCAGTCGACCTACTCTTTGATTGAGGTACCCACTATTGGTGCATTGTTGTCCCTTGCCAAAGATTTGTTGTGGCGCTAGTCTTCTTAGCATTATCCAGTACTCCGTCACACAAAATATTATCTGCAGATCTACCCATTCCACGTGAGAACTAGGCGTGGACCTGTCCTGTACGCGTGACCAATCAACTTGTGTGACTTGTGTACTTTTCATCCGTCACTGGCAGCCTCGCCACAACTACCAGTTACGCCTGGACAACACCGACCATGCCGCCCACTCAATGCGGTGTGGTCTGCCTAGTTGGTTTCTTGCCTACTGCTTGTGCCGCTGCTAATCTGTTCTGGCTGTCTCCGGCACTAGTTATACCGATTTGTGGACCATCTTCTACTTCCCGCTTTGACTCTAGCTTAGACATGCTCTGCCCATGCTGGTCTTGGTCCCTTCTAGTATTTGCCTTGGGTTCATTTCTTGCTTTAACAGTGTTGTCTTTATCCATTTTACCAACCCTTTTTCCATTCTTCTATACTACTTCTGTAGGTCTATGGGTAAGCACTTTAAATCTTTTCTTGATTTAGAGATCTATTGGTAAACTTGTTGGGGTTTGCAAAATATATATTTGGAATGTATATTTTGGCTTTTGGAATGACTAGTGCTTTACTATTAAGGAAAAAATAAAGCTCTTGTTGAGTCTTGACTTGTAAGAGAGATGTAGTCTTGAAATTCATGTTTTGAAATTTGGCCTTGTGTTGATAAATCTGCCATAAATTGAGTATTAATCTTGATTGTTGTTTTGTTGATCTTGTGGATGCTCAGGAACTAAATAGTTGATGCCAAAATTTTGTTTGAACATTATTGTTTTATGTTGGCTTTACTATTTCAGGCAAATGAATTCTTGTATGAAATTCACAACACCGGGGCTTTAGAACCTACACTAATGAGAGCAAGGGCTGTCCCTCGAAAGTATGAATAGAAGCAGAATTGTCTCTCAGGAGTCCAAAAGTAGCACACACCCTACTTCAGCAAGAAAGATCCCTTCTAGCAGGCAACCAAGTCTACCAAGCTCGTACTAACAAAAGTAAAGATTGTTCCTCGGAAGTCTAAGTGGAGGCAAAGTTGTCCCTCGAAAGTCCAAGTGGATGCACACTCTCTTCTTCGGTAACCAATGGAAGCAAAGATTGTCCCTCAAAAGTCCAAGTAGGATTACACTCTACTTCAACAAGAAAGATCCTTGAAGTTCGCACTGATGGAAGCAAGGGCTATTCTTCGAAAGTCCAAGTGGGAACACACACTCTGCTTCAACAAGAAAGACCCTCGAAGCTTGCACTAATGGAAGTAAAGGGCTGTTCTTCGGAAGTCCGAGTGGGAACACACACTCTACTTTAACAAGAAAGACCCTCGAAGCTTGCACTGATAGAAGTAAAGGGTTGTTCTTTGGAAGTCCAAGTGGGAGCACACACTCTTCTTCAGTAAGACAAATCTTTGAAGCTCGCACTAATGGAAGCGAGGTCTGTTCTTCGAAAGTTTGAGTGGGAGCACACACTCTACTTTAACAAGAAAGATCCTTGAAGCTCGCACTGATGGAAACAAGGGTTGACCCTCGGAAGTGCAAATGAAAGCAAGGGTCATCCCTCGGATGTCCGGGTGGAAGCACACTCCTTTCTTTGGCAAGAATGATTTCCTTTTGGCTAGCAACCCAGTCTACTACTCCTTCTTCTTCTTCAAGGGGCGACAAAAAAGTGAAAACTATCTCAAGCAACATAGCACAATAAAGATACATAATATAGAGAAAATAAACTTCTAATGGAGATACACAATATGGAAGAAATAAATTTATTCATAACATAAGAAAGAAAGAGCTTTTTAGACAATGCAGTAAATACAAATTGTAAATGTCATAGATAGACTTGTTTTATGAAATGTTGACCCTTGCCTCTAGAGTTGCGAGGTCATTCAGAAAGCTTTCACCAGCTACTCGGGTTGTGGCTGTTATACGCCATCATAGCCACGTCTTCTAAGATATCATGGGGCCCCTGTTCTTTGAACTCTAGTTCATCTGCTTCGACTTTCTTTCTAAAAATCTTCTTAAGCGTCTGACACTTTTCTGTAGGATGTCCTAGTGATCGGTGGAAAACATGATAATTAGGGCCCTCGCGGTCCTTCTTTGGCAAAAGCTCTTCGATACGAGGCAACTTTAGTTCCCCATCTGCCATCCATTCTTTAACTAAGGCCTTCACTTCCTCAATACTACACAGAAAAGGGGTGTCATCTTCATAGTTTTTCCTCTTCTGACCTCTGAATTCCTTCCCTTGCGACTTTCGAGTAGAAGACGCGGAAGCCACAGTGACAGAAGGTCCTCGAGATGTCTTGAAGTTGGTTTTATAACTAGTCCCAAACCCAATCTCCTGAGACTGAGGTATGTTGATGTTCTGAGATGCTTCAATTAGTGCCGAGAATGTAGGTAGCTTGTGATTAATAAAAAGCATCTTGTACTCGTTCAATGCCCCTTCAACACAGATTTGGACCAAGAAGCTTTCCTTTACAGCCTCGTGATAGTCCACGGCTTTGTCTTGGAGCCTTTTCATATATTCAAGAATGTCCTCACTCTCCCGCTGCTTTTCCTTACACAGGGTAAGTGTAGTCACTTTCTCGTCTACCTGAAAGAATTTGGCATGGAATTTGTTGACCATCTCCTTCCAACTTCGGATAGAGTTTGGGGCCAAGGTAACGTACCAACTATATGCTCGGTCGGTGGGGAACTTGGAGAATTCTTCAGTTGGAGGACATGATTTGAACCATGAATTCCCAATGTCCCGATAAATCGAGCAACATGTTCTTGAGCATTTCCTTGTTTGCCATCAAATTTGATGAACTTCAGCACCGTGTACCCCTCCGGGTATGGATAACTTAACATCTCGATAAGGTATGGTGACTTGACAGTAGGATCGAGCAAAGACGGTAAAGTCCTCTTGTCCCACTCGAGATTGAACATGGCTTGCACATCGGCGAGAGTGAGAAATTGTTGAGGGAGAGAACTTGATGGTGGTATTCTCGGAACTTGGCTTATAGACCCGAAGACTGAACCTGGAGCAACTTGGCTATTTGGGTGTTAAGAATTCACCAACGGTGTAGGAACGTGGTGATATTGACCATTGGCATCTATGGATATGACATTTGGTGATAGAGCATTGAATTGAATTCCATAAACTCCGTTACACGCTATGGGTATGCTGGGTTGAGCTTGGAAAGCCATTGTCGGAGCCAAAAGAGACCCGCTCAATACATAAGTAGAATTTACAATCGGCGGAACAAAATTAGGCATGGATGGGGCACCATTTCGTAGAGAAATTTCTGTGGGCTTTCCTTGAACTTGCATAACCACTAGAACACCATTCATCACGCCAGAAACTCCTCCAACTACCGCTAGACCATGGCTCGATCCTCCAGGTGCGTGATTTTGCACTCCATGGGCCACAGTTTGGCCATGACTTGTTCCTCCTAGCACTTGATCTCGCACACCATTTTAACCAACTTCGAGGAGAATTGGTGGTGGGTCTTGATGGTTTTGACCATTCCTAACATCACCATGAAGTTGTTGATGCTTGTCGATGCCGACTTGACCTCTATTTGTTGCCGGTGGTGCGAAATTCAAACCCATCACCAACATGGTATGGGTGAGATTTTGAAGGGTCATGATAATCTCTTGTTGAGTGTGTTGGAGTCCTTGAATGGCTTCAAGGATGAGAGGTGGATCTTGAACTTGAGTCCTCTTATCACCACCATTGGAAGAGCCTTGTTGATGAACTTCTTCTTCTCCTGCCATCTTCACCGGAGTTGTGTAGATTCCAAATCTTATTGAGACCATTAACCAATCCGCCTCCCCAGTGGAGTTGCCAAATGTGTGAGAGGGTTCAAGAATGTTGACAGAAAATTTGAAGATCTTAGAAGCTGTTTAAAGAAAACTCAAATTCTCTAGAAATGATGAGAGACTTAGATTCTTTAACAGTTACAACTAGGAACACAATGGCAAAGAGATGATGGAGATAAGAGATTGGGTAAAGAAAAAGGCAAAGTAGTTAGAGAGAGAATAATGGCAAGGCTCTCCCATGGATCTCCCACTTTCACTCTCAAGATAGATAATGGAGAAGGGAAATTAGTTCTTTCCCAAAAAATGTCTCTCCAAAATCCAACCCTTGTAAAGATATGGGTGGGTGCTATTTGTAGGCACCTCATGATGTAGGATGAAGCCCATGTGCAAGGCACATGGAGAATTTTCCCTCTAACTACCTTATCTGAGGAGGTGACCTCTCCGAGGATTAGAAAAACCCCTAAGAGGAGATCAACCTCTCGGTGAACCCTTCTTCTTAGCCACACCTAACCAAAAATCCTTAATCATCCCAAGGGATCAAAAGTAGTCTTAGAGGATGTCCTGCAGCAGAAGGGTCAGGGGTAGTTCAAAAGAATGCCCTACCGCAAATATTGCCGAGTCTCAGGGACCCCCTAGATCGTGCCACCTAAAATGTAAGAGGGGTTAACTTAAGCCCATTAATTAATTGGGCCCAATCGGAAAGCCCAAAAAATTGGTGAGCTTGGAGAAATTATTGCCAAATAGGCCAAGAGAATTCTATTGAAGGGGCCCATAAGAAAGCCAACAAATTGAGCCGAGGAAGACCCATCAAGCATATATCTCCAAAAAGAGTCCAACAAGCCCATCCAAGGAGGCTCAGATCATACGAGCGTCTGAGGAGGTTAACTGTTGTTTTTAAAAAAGATAAAACCCTCGGAGGAGATCCATTCTCTGAGGTATTGGCTTAGTCTTGGAAGAGTTCGGAACCACGAACTTAGAGACCTATTTGAGCTCGGACTTGAAAGGATTCGGATCCACGAACCTAAAGATCCAAAGCATTTGGCTTCGAATGGATTCGAATGCAATCTAGAAGTCACTCCGTTAATGAGTCCCAGAATACTTGCGGGATCAGAGCTTTTCGGGATCTACGCACCAGAACCATGGGCGTCACGCTGTCTAAACCAAGGACCCGATCTCGAGAATGGTGAGTGGAGATAAATTCACTCTTCGATTAAACTAGCCTATACCCGGGTCGAGATGGCATGATCTAGGGGGTCCCTGAGACTCGGCAATATTTACGACAGGGCGTTCTCTTGAACTACGCCTAACCCTTCTACGGCAGCACATCCTCTGAGACTACCCATGACCCCTTGGGATGATTGGGAATCATTGGTTAAATGTGGCTAAGAAGAAGGGTTCGCCGAGAGGTTGATCTTCTCTTAGGGGTTTTTCTCATCCTTGGAGAGGTTACCTCATGAGACAAGGTAGTTAGAGGGAATACTCTCCATGTGCCTTGCACATGGGCTTCATCCTACATCACGAGGTGTAGGGCTGAGCAAGGAATCCGTGAAATCTGTAATCCGATCCAGTCCAGTCCAATCCGATAGGTTTGGATTGGTTTTTTGAATCCGCGGTTTGGTTCCGGATTGAAGAATTAAAAATCTGTAGTCCACGGATTGGTTCCGGATTGAATCCCATGGTTCCGGATTAGAATCGATCCGGACCGTATACAAATAGTCTATATTTTTATTATACATCCTCCCCCATAGTATCTTCTCTTATTCTATATAAAATCTAAACTCAAACCTGAAACCGTATAATATCTTTTTTTATTACTTTTGTTTGTTAGTTTTTAGTTTGAATTTGTAATGGTCTAAATACTTATGGTGAAACCAGTTTTCTTATAGTTATTTAAATTCTAGAACAGTATGTCGCTATTATAAAAAAAACATGTTGCTATTGTGGAACTAATATAGCGCTATGTTTATATTTTTATGAAATTAAAGTGTTATATATATTTTTGTTATTTAATTATGTGAATCTGTAGTCCTAAACCGATCCAATCTGTATTTAAATGGATTGGTTCGGATTGGTTCCATGATTTAAACGGATTGGATTGGTTCCAGTTTTTCAGAAACCGTAGATAACAGATTGGTCCTGGTTTTACCCTAATCCGGTCCAATCCGGACCATGCTCACCCCTAACGAGGTGCCTATAAATAGCACCCACCCATAGCTTTATAAGGGTTGGATTTTGGAGAGACATTTTTTGGGAAAAAAGTAATTTTCCTTCTTCATTATCTACTTTGAGAGTGAAAGTGGGAGATCCATGGGAAAGCCTTACCATTATTCTCTCTCTAACTACTTTGTCTTCTCCTTCACCCAATCTCTTATCTCCATCATCTCTTTGCTATTGTGTTCCTAGTTGTAACTGTTAAAGAATCTAAGCCTCTCATCATTTCTAGAGAATTCGAGTTTTCTTTAAAGAGCTTCGAAAATCTTCGAATTTTCCGACAAAATTCTTGAACCCTCTCACACAATGTTTATATATATATCATTTTTTTTTTTTCAAGAACATATTTTGGTGTAGTAGTATGCATATTTACTCCATGCCTTATTTTTGTTCTTCTTTTGTTTTTTTTTTTCATCCTTTATTTTAATGTACATTGTTTTCTTTTTCTTAAGGTTTATTTGTTTGTTTTTTTCTCAATGATTCATAGACATAGAACCTAGTGTTATTGTAAACAAATAAAAATAAAAAAGTGGGTTGCCGAATTTTCTATATGAATTCATTGACTAGGAAAGAATAACATATATGTGTTTGTTCATGAATTAGAACATAGGCTAAAGTATTGATATGTGTTTGTTCATGAATTAAAACATAGGCTAAAATATTGATCTTTGTTTCGAATTTCTTTATTCAGCTATGTCCTCTTCTAGCGATGTCCTCTTCTGGCAATGGTTTAGTTTTTCAATTTTGGTTTTAGAACAATTTTAACACATTTTTAAAAAAAGACTTGTTCGCAATTGTAACTAGTATCATCCTATGTTACTTCTTTCAACAACTTAGTTGTAAGTACCCCGTCTTTTGGGCCTGTTTCCCATATTTGATTTGACTTTCTAAAATGTAAATCACTAGGATCAAAATTGGCAATAAATTATTTTCTCACAAGTAATTGGTTTCTATTTAATATTCATCGAGCGACATATTGAGGGGTTATGGAAATCTAAATAACAAAATCAAATAACGCAATGGTTGTCAAAAATTATTAATCACAAACGATTAGAGTCACTACCTAATTTTTATGGGAAAACAAGAAAACCTTAAATGCGTATTAATTTAAGCTACTAATCCATTGTTACCAAAAATTTTGGTTCGAGAGTTTAGGTATGAAAAAGGAAAGCCATTGACTGAGCACTCCTTTTGTGCAATCTAAAAGATTGGCATCTACTAATTTATTTCCATGAGATTTATTTTCATTTTTAATTTATCATATTCATTTTATTTCACCTATTTTCTTTAAACAAATGTGATATATAATATAGATTATGTTACCAAAACTAGAATGCATCCATTGTTTAAACATCTTTATGGCTCCAAATTAAAGAACTTCCCAAAAATGGGATGGAAAGATTCTGAGATAGAGTTTTCTAAAATTTGGTGAAACCATTATGGTTGGGGCAACACAGCCTCCAAACATGCAATTATATCAAGTATATGTACATATAGCAAGAAAATAATAGGAACATGCTCATAATGAAAACTATAACTATGCATGTGTTTACACTTAAAAAAGTAAGGAGTCATTATTCTTACTCTACTTTGCTTCAAATACACTTTTTTATTTTTTTTATACACAATTACATTAATACCCTTAGAATTTTGGTTTCTTCAAGAAGTGTATTTTGTGTGAGAGAGTATTAATGTAACTATATATAATAAAGAACAAAGAAGTGAGTGTATTTAGAATAAAATGGAATGTGAACAACAATTCTTAAAAAATATAAGAAATGGGAGAAACTTACTTGAATTTCACAGTACCAAATGCCATAAATAAAAGTTAAAAATATATATATATATATATATGCATAATATTTGATGCACTTACTAAAACAACATTCATGATATGGCCTAAGGGCTTGGTATTGTAATAAACATGTCATAAACAGATCAAAATCATACAAATGAAACGAATGAAAGAATTTATCTAGGATTCTAGATGGATGCAAACTTGAATAGTACTGAACCTGATATACCAAAATCATGTTACAAAGCCTAAACTATGGTTACTATATAAATAAAGAGAAACACTATGGTGCACATCCTTTAAGCAGATGAAGAAAATGAATTATGAAATCAAAATACAACAGAATTGGAATGCGCACTTAACCAAAAATCATTTTAATATAAAACTTTTAATTGAATACAGAAAATAACTTACAATTACAATTGTTGAAACTGCAAGGATCTTAAACAGGTTACAAACTGGAAGAGATAATTTTCACTCAGAGCTTTCTGGTTTTTCTAAAACTGAAGAATGATGAATGAATACATTTGATTCTAATATATAGAAAATAAAACTAACTATTCAACATGTGAATTGGCTAAATGATGAAGGTAGCTGGCAGCATGTGAAATTGAGCAGACTGTCGGTGGCTTTCAGTTGATTGATTGATCAGTTGAGCAGCTTTTGACCAAAATTAATTGAGTGAATAGTAAAAATGAATAGTGACTTTTTACTATTCATGCTTTCGGTGGGTTATTTGAATAAAGGAATCAATATAAATACAAATTGGCAGCTTTTCTCAAAAGAGTATTGATTGAAGCTAATTTGTATCTATATAGAATCCAATGTTGCCTGTACCAATCCGGCATATGGGTCCTGAGCATCTTGGAACTCGGGTCCATATGGATTGGGTTGAGTAGTTGAACCTTCAGAAGAGTTTGAGCTGTCTGAACCTTCTTCTGAATTGTTTGAACTAGAGATTGACTGGGCTTTAGCTTGATCCACTAATTTGCAGGCTAACTGGAGCAGTTCATCACGGGATGACTTGGCCTTACTCTTGGATTTGACTTTGGGCTGAGCAGGAGGTGAAATGGGCTTAGCCTTTGACTTTGATTTATCCTTTGATTTGGGCAGAGTAGCAATGAGCTTTGTTGATTTGGATTTAATTGATGACTTGGGCTTGGAACCACTGGATGAGGGGCTTCCAAGATTGACTGGAGGAAGTTGGCTTCCTTGTGTGATTGAAGCAGTTGGGATCTGCTGGGCTTTAACCATGGCAGGTGTAGGAGCGAGAAGATGACTAGAGAACTCAGTTTGAACAATCTTAACAATGCGGGAAATATTGAAATTATCCCACCATTTGACCATATGTTGCCGGTAAATAACATCATCAGAAATGCCATATTGCCATTTGAATATCCAAGGGATTTTGTATTTGGATATAAAAATTAACAATAAAGGGAATTTCCTTTGCTGCAGTGTGAATAAGAAAACAGTTGAAAAATAGTGAACTTGTTCCAACATGATGGAAGGGAAAATATCAGTGATAGCCCCATATTGAGACCACCATCTTCTGAACCAGGTAAGTAATTCGGATTTGAATTTTTGATCAAATTGCAGAAACCAGGAGTGACTATTGGTTTCATTCTGATATAAAAATACTTTGAACCAGGCATCAATATAGTCATAATAACTATACTGAAGAGAGTGATCAGGTAAATCTCGAAGCTGATAAGGAGAAGATCCCCATTCAGCTTTGGAAACAATATTATGAATATAGAGTGAATGGTAAACAACTTTACTCTTGTAGGTGCGATCATAAATGGGCTTAATCACAATTAACTGGTGGTTGAATAGGATGTCTTTGCAAAAGGTTATTGTTTTCTTTGGATGGAGAGGAACAAAATGTCATCCAGGAGGAAAATAAGATTTAACCAGATCATGAACAGATTGACTCTTTGGATCACTAGGTTCTTTGCAGAATAGATTAGTAGTGGTGAAGTTAACATAATCGGATCAAGCACTTTTAATAGGGTTTGGAGGATATGGAGTAATTGCTTTGCTGGAAGAAGCAAAGGGATCAGTAGCAAGAGCAGAAGTGTAACTGGGTTTAGCAATGTTAACAAGAACTTGGTAACGGTTGATCATTTCAATAGGGTGATATTGGGAAGCTAGCTCAATAGGAGGGGGAACAATTTGTTGAATAGGTTTACTAGAAGGTGGAAGCAAAGCCTTAGAAGGAGGCCTTGGGCGAGACATCTGTAGAAATGAAACAATGATTAGTAGACAAAATTAACAACCAGAAAGAAGATCTAAATAGTTGTAGTAGTAATTTAGACAATTGTAATAATCATTAAGTAAATGGTGACGAGCTTGAATCTGATGGTAATTGATGTATTGGGCTCTTTTAGTAGTTTTTCGGGCTAATTTGAGGCGGTTAATGCGGTAAGTAACTTGGTTGATCAGGGTTTTGTAATGGGTAATTTGGGTTTTAAGGTATGGAATATGTGGAGTAGAAGCACTCATCCCTTACCCCCCTGTAAAAATTCCCGGGTAAGAAAATCAGGCAGGGAATTTTGACAACCAGGTATATAATCAATATCAAAATAAAAAATACTTAAAATAGATTGCCAACGAGCAAAAATTTTCTTACTAGCAAGGTTTTGAACATCTTTTTGTAAAACATATTTACCAGATTTGCAATCAACACGGAGTAAAAACTTTTGATTTAAAATATCATCTTGAAATTTACTAATACATAAAATAGTAGATAAAATTTCTTTTTTAATAGTATTATAATTTAATTGTGCTTTATTCCAGACACCAAAATAATAACGAACAATTTGTTCAGATGATTGAGGAGTGACTTTCTGAAGAAGAATGCCACCATAACCAATATCAGAAGCATCAGTTTGAATGATTTTGAATGAATTCTCAGTAGGAATACCAAGACAAGGAAGAGACTTGACATATTGTTTGACTTGTTTAACAATAGCAGTATGAATAGAAGACCAAGGAGGAGGATTATCCTTTAACCTATCAAATAGAGGTTGACAAGTTTTTCTAAGGTCCTTATAGAACTCAGCAATATAATTTAATGATCCTAAAAACCTTTGTAATTGGGTTTTATCAAGAATTTCATCAGGGAATTTAGACGCAAACTTGATGGAGCGACTAATCGGTAGGATTGTATTCTGGTGAATATCATAGCCTAAAAATCTAACTTTAGTTTGAAATAATTTAATCTTAGGAGCAGATATGACTAAACCATGACTCTTAATAGTATAAAAGAATGCAGTTAAATGTTTCTAATGTTCACTAAGTGATTTTGAGAAAATCAAAATGTCATCGATGTAGACAATAGAGAAATGAGTAAATGGATTAAATATGTCATTCATTATGTTTTGAAATTCACTAGGAGCATTTTTTAATCCAAATGGCATTACATTTCATTCATAGTGACCAAATGGTGTAGTAAAAGCAGTTTTATATCTATCTTTAAGATGAATTTGAATTTGCCAAAACCCACTTTTTAAATCAAATTTACTAAAAATAACAGCTTGACTAAGTCGTTTAATCAAATATTTTTTTATTAGGAATAGGATATCTAATCCATTCTAAAAGAGCATTTAATGGTTTGTAATTAATAACTAAGCGAGGGACACCTCGTTCTAATTCAGCATTTTTATTAACATAAAAAGCAGGGCAAGACCATGGTGATTTACTTGGACTAATTATTCTATTTTTTAATAATTCATTAATTTCTTTTTTACACATTTCAAGTAATTCATGATTCATTTGAATAGGTCTAGATTTAGTAGGAATTTGTCTTTCATTAAAATTTTTAATATATGGCAAAGTCACTACATGTTTTTTTCTATGCCAAAATGCAGTAGGTAAAGTAGAACAAACAGTTGATTCCAGTTTTAATTTAAATTCATTAATCTGAGAAATAATTATTGGATCAGTTAATTGTTGATCAATTCTTTTGTAATTAATTTCTTCTTTAAGAAATTTTAAATGTCTAGTTAACCGATTAATAGTGTGAGAAATAGAGTAATCTTTTAATTGGTTTAATTCTAACATTTCAGGTGGGGATAAGAATTTAAATGTAACAGGTTGACCTAAAACATAAGTAGTTATTCTTTCACTAGATGTAGTAAATGGATATAGTAAATATATAAATGGTGTGTCTAAAATAATTTTATCAGTCATATTTTTAACTAAAACAAATGAAGTGTTAAAACAGACATTATTTTGACAAACATGTACTTTAGGTAATTTATATTTAATATGCATTTTACTACCATTAGCAGAGGTTAATTTTTCATGACATTTTTCATAATATTGAGTAGGGAGTAATCCTTCTTGAATGCAATTTAAATCAGCACCAGTATCAATTAAAGCAACTAATTCTAATTCAAAGTTATTAATAACAATTTTAATTTTTGAATACCATTTTTGAATATAAATTTTATTGATTAGATTTAATCTTTTATTTTCAAGATTATTAGATTGAGATTGGTGTGATCGATTATCAAATAATAATTTTTTAGGATTGGTGTGATCAGAATCATGTTCAGATTCATTAGGAGATTGAATATTATTTTCTTGGAAGTTTTCTAAATTTTTATTAAGTTTTAATGTAATAATTTCATCTTCTAAATGTTGATCTTTATTTTGCAATTCTTTAATAGTTTGTTTAATCTGATTGATTTCTTATTGTAAATCTTGAAGTGTAACTTCTTTTTGTTTATTCTTAAATCTTTCTAAAGTCTTAGATAGACTAATAACTGGTTTATCAGACTTAGGTTTATGATTAGTATTATTGATCAATAAAGATTTAAGTTTATTAGTGTATTTTCTTTTTAATTTTGGATCATCTAATTTACTAATCAAGTCAATAAGAGCAGATTCTTCTTGATTGTGTTTGGTTAGAACATTGATTTGTTTAACAGGTCTACAACAAACATCATTGCATCCTAATTCTATATTATTATCAGAATCATCACTCGGTGAATGGTAATCAGAGGAAGTAGTATTAGGATTATCAGAAGAAGAATCACTAACAGATTGATTTAATTGAAAGATTTCAAATAATTGATTTTTTGATTGTTCATCAATTTGGAGTTGATTCACTTTATCTTTTAATTTTTGTTTTTCTTTACATTTATTAGAATAATGACCTTTTTGACCACAGTTATAACAAGTAATATCTTTAGTAGATTTAGATTTTGGATGTGATTTTGACTTGTAATATTTCTTTTTGGGTTTAGTATAAAATTTATTATTTGATTTGGAAGGTGAATAGTTCTTTTTGTATTTATTTGAATATTTGTGTCTATGTTTAGTATGTTTATGTGGTTTTTTACGAGAGGGTGCTACAGGAGGTAAACCATATTGTTCGCAGAAATTACCTAATTCATATTTAGCTTTGTGTTTATCCTTTTGAGCTTTTTGACTAAGTTTAAGATCAATACACATTCTTAATCCTTCTTTTTGAATAGTGCTCATTATGTCACCATAAGTTAATTTATCATATTCAATAATACCAGTAAGTTGACTAAGAACATCTCTAATTTTGTGAACAAATAAACTAGGTAAGCCATTAATAAATTTTTCTTTCCAAAAGGATTTAGTACAGTCTTCTCTTAACATAACTCTAGAGGTAAAGACATCTTTATACCATCTAAAATCACTTAAGGTTGGACAGGTAAGATTACTAAGTTGATCATGTATGCGAAAATATATATTTTTGTAGGGGTACCTATGAAATGTCTAACTATGGTATAAATTAAAGTATTAATACCATCAGGTTTAGAATAGCCAATAGTTATAAAAAATAGGCAGATCATTTTCATCAGTTTGATTAGCATATAATATTGATTCACGTTGATCTTCAGTAAGGTATTTTTCCCACCAAGATTTGAGCATACCAGTAAAACCAGAAGCAATTAATAAAACAATTTCAGCTTGAGTATAATCAAGGTAGTTACTAAGATAACTATTGGTAACCATAGACAAATGATTTAATTTTTGAAGGATTTGATCTTCACTGAGACCATCAATATTCCATTCGTATAATTTTTAGCAGAAACAGAAAATTGATTAGAAAGATTAGTTTCTTCATATTGGAGATCAGGAGGAGTAGGTTGAGAATACCAATTTTTAGTAGTCTGAGGATTAACTTTAGGATAATGAATTTTATTAAGAGTGGAGGATTGAAAATGTTGAGCTAATTGATTTATTTCATTATCAGTGGTATCAGTTTCAGATTGAGTAGAAATAGTATCAAGAGTAGGTTGTTGATTTGAAACAGTAAGACCTTTATCTTTAGATGGAGAGGTTGTTTCAGAGGTATTTAATTGAGAAAATAGTTTTTCAATAGCTTTAACAGTAGAATTATCATTTGTGATTAAACTAGTTCTTTTGGTACGATTACTAGGGAGATTAAGCAAAGGTTGTTCTAAGGTTTGTTTAGATGAAGTAAGATTAACCGAATCAAAATTGGTTTCTAATTTATCTAATTGTTTACCTATAGTGTTTAAACATTGATTAGTATAATTATTTTGTTCAATTACTTTTTTAATTTCAGGGTCAGTGCCAGGCAGCTTAAAAGGAGAGGCTGGGACATCAGAACCTTGACAATTGATAATTATATTGGATAATGGCGGATGACTAGAACTAACAGAAGTATCTAGAGAAGTTTTCCATTTATGTTTGGTGATTGTATTAATCTTTTTGTAATATTTATCCATGTATTCAAAGAAAGATAATTCAAAACTATATTCAACCATAAAATCATACCATTTTCTAATGATCCTTGATTGTTGAACAGAATCATATTTAGCACAATAAGCATGTCTTTTAATCCTATTTTCTTTAGATCTAAAATTAATAAGTAATTTATCTAGATCAGGAGTAAATTCTTTTTTGATTGTCATTAATTGAGGATTGATTGGAGTTTGAACTTCGAAATCAGTTTGAGTAGGAGAATTTTGAGATTCTTTATCTTCTTCGGGTAAATGTGTGTGAGTGGAATATACAGGTTTACTAATTTGAGAAGTTGTAGAGTTATCAATTCCTTTTAATTTACTATTTGTAGTTTGACCAAGATGGAGTTGACTATTTTTTCGAAATAAAGGAGTATTAAATATTTCATCTTCAGTTTCAATTTCAGTAGGTACACTAGAAGTACTATGCTGAGAAGATTGGCTGCGATTAAATTTAATACGAACTGAACTATCAGTATAGTGTTGAATATCATGGATATCTTGAATATGAGATTGTTGTTGATTCTGTTTGTAATTTTCATTAACAGTAATCCATTGATCAGGGAGAGTAACATTTTTCCATTCAATCATTTGAGGAACATTAATATGTGAATCAGTACTACTACTTTGAATCAATAGAGTTTTATCTTTTGGACTTTTGTGTAAGGCTTGAACATTTAAATTAGTTTTCATGCATTTATAATGAACACGATAAATTAAAGCAATATTATGAATTTTTTCTTTCATATTAGTGAATGAGCCATTTAACTGAATATTTAAAGTTAATGCATCTAGAATATGTGGATCACACAAACTTAGTGTAAAATCAGGAAAACAATTAAAATGTACTGGACCTTTATGCAGACCAGTTTCCATCATACCCATTAAATTATCATTGTAATCAAGAAAATGAGCATCTCGTAAACACAACAAAACAGAAGTATTTTTACCTTGCATAGTTAATGATTTAACACCGACTTGAATTAATCCTAAATGAATAAAATTGTTATCATTTTTTAAATGTCTTTTTATTAAGTTAGCATCAAATAATTGGCAGGTTTCCCTGGGTTTTTCCAAAGCATATATTTGTTCAATTGTTTTAACATGTAGATGTACATTAAAAGTATTCTGTAAAAAAGTAGTTTTATAAATTTCCTTAATAGGTAATTTTGGTATATTCCAATTTAAATAAATTTTATCATTTTGTATTTTAACATCTTCTTCATTAATTACTAATCCTTGATTAGGTATAGAAGGCAAAGTAGTTGATCTAGAACTGACTGACGAGTTACTTCTGAATAATCGACTCATTTTTTGGTTAATTATTTTGTACTACAGGAATCTTAATGCATTGTCTAAATTTATCATGTTTTCACATACCCGCATCCATACATACCCTATTCGGAAGACCCCTAAGTCCAACACTGCCTAACCTTAAGGACTTACCCTGGACAGGGACGAAAGTAGGTGACTTAGCTAGGTGGAAAGACACGGATAGAATTTTTGACAGATTAAGATGACTGACAACAGAGTAATTAAAGAAGAAAGGAGAATGATTAAACAAAATTAACAAGGCAGCAAGCAAAGAATAATTAAAAAATGAAAAAGACAGAATTTTAATTTTCCGAGTCATAACCAAAAAAAATGTCATAACTAAATATAACATAAGGCATAACTAAAGAATTTATGAGTCACAACTAAAATAATGTCATAACTAAAGAAGAAAATGATGTAACTAAGGGTGCATATGATACATCATTTTCAAAAGGGTGTTTATTAGAATTTCTCATCAATAAAATGAAAGATTAGTAAAAAAGGGGATGAAAATAAACTAAAATCATGAGATACATAGGGGTGTAAATTTGGCTTGGCCTGGCTCATGTGGGGCTCGGTTGGGCCAGGCCGAGCCACAGGCTAGAAAATTAAGCCCAGGCCCAGGCCCAGGCCTAGGGGGTATTCGAGCCTTGGTCGGGCCGACGGACTTGGGTCTAGGTTCGGGCTTGAGCCGGGCCTGGAAGTGCCTGAACATTTTTTTATTATTTTTTTCTATTTTTTCCACCAAAAATGACACTGGGCGTTAGGTAGACCAGGCCTTGGGCCGAGCTTTTAGTGGGCCTTGAGTGGGTCAATAAGTCGGGCTATAGATCAGGCCAGGTGGGCCAGACCGGGCTTCAAAATGACAGCCCAAGTCTAGGGTCCCGGGCTAGGCTTAGGCCCAGGCCTAACCGAGCCAGACCCACCTCGGGGTCGCGGATGACCTTCGGGCCTATTGGAAAATAATAGTTTCATATTTAGTAAATTCATAAGTATGCTTTTTTATTTTAGACCTATAATATAATTTGGCATGCTTATGTGATTTTAATGTAATTATATTAGCATGATTCATTGTTTCTATCATGATTTGCATATCTTTTTATTTTATAATTTTATAATCTAATTTGCATGCTAATTGCTTGCTAATTTGTAGTGTAATTTGCATGCTGATTGTTTTATAATTTCTAGAATTATTTATTTACATGTCAATTGTCTATAATTATGTACATGTTTAATGTGTAATAAGATCACATGTAACTCTTGCCAATTAAAATTTCAATTTAATTGTGGAGTTATAAATTTTATTTTTGTAACTCATCTAACATTTTAATTCATTAGTTATAATTTTAATTATTAAATAGTTTGCTAGATGGTTTCAATTAATTTATTATACTTACAGTTTCTTTAGATTGTTTGGTTTGTATTTTCTTGTGTTTTTCTGCTAATTTTCTTTACAGGAATACTTATGTGAAAAAGGATGGGAAAAAATACAAAATCAAATGAATAGTATTTGGGATGTAAAAACAAAAGTTTATGGATTGGTTATTTCTTTTATATATAATTGAAGCAATTTTTATTTGATTGGACTTGAGTTGTGGTTTTTTACCAATATGTAGAAGCAAGTTTTATTTGCTTGTAATTATTGTAGCAATTGGTTTTTAAATTGCTTGTAATGTGGTTAGCAATTTAAAATTGCATGCAAGTTTGGAACTTGGTTTGGTTTTAACCTAGTTTGTCCCCTAGAAAACTTAATTCTCAAAATTGTTTCCTGCGAACTAGGAGTCAACATACTCTTTAAAGTTTTGTCAAAGGTTAATTGGGTTTTAAGTGGGACTGGTGTGACCCATCCAGCCTTCCTAGAAACATTCCTGACTGTGTTCAATTTTAGGTTAAGTGGTGAGACTAGTTTTGAATTAAATTTCTAACTCCGATTTTTCAGTGTTGAGTTTGATTTCTAGAAACACAGAATAATGAAATTCTTTTGTATTTTTCAAAATTGGCAACTGTCACTGATGCTACTGTTGCTGCAAATGTTGGTGGGGATCAGAGCCCCGGGGCGACTGGCTTGCCAAACCCTATTGTGACCTTTGTGGTCAACCCTACTACTGTGACCTCTGTGGTCAATCTTGTTGTTACTCCAGCTGTTCTGGGAGGACCATTCAATCACCATGAGCACCCAGAGAAGTTCACGGGAGTGAATTTCAAGAGGTGGTAGCAAAAGATGTTGTCCTACCTAACAACTCTAAGCCTAGCGAGGTTTTTGAGTGAGGCTCCACTAGCCGTGGAAGAGAATGAGCAGGACAAGCAAAAGCTCATGGCTCTAGATGCTTGGAAGCAGTCAAACTTCCTTTGTCGGAACTATGTTTTGAATGGCTTGGCAGACCCACTTTTTAATGTGTTTTATGCCAAGAAGTCGGCAAAGGAGCTATGGGATGCTTTGGAAAAGGAGTACAAGAACGAGGATGTTTGGGTAAAGAAATTTGTCGTTGGCCGGTTTCTGGACTTTAAAATGGTGGACTAAAAAACCGTCATTAGTTAGGTCCAAAATTTCCAAGTGATTATGCACGAGATACATGCAAAGGGAATGTTTTTGAGGGAATCATTCCAGGCAGTTGATTTGATTGAGAAGCTGCCTAACGGCTAGAAAGAGTTCAAGAACTACTTGAAGCACAAGCGAAAGGAGATGACAGTCGAAGAGCTTACTGTCAAGCTCCGTATTGAGAAAGACAATAGAAAGAAAGGAAGAAGTTCCTTCACTATGAAAGCAAATGTGGTTGAGCATAGGGAGTCTTCGGGGGTGAAGAAAAACCCACCGACAGGCAAAAGTTCAAAGTTGGGGGCTAGAGGCGGAGTCTCCAAGAGGCCGTTCTACAAGTCGAAGGAACTTACTTTTAGGTTTAATGGAAAGTGCTTCAACTGTGGCAGCGATGGGCATCGGGCAGCTGATTGCCAGAAGAAGAAGAAGAAGCCCTACAAGAAGAACCCTCCACAAAACAAAAGCCGGGCTCACATGGCTGAAATGGAGGATCTGTCACAAGATGTGGACGACATGCATCTGTCAGCTGTCATCTTTGAGGTGAACATGGTAAGGTCAAACCCGAAGAAATAGTGGCTAGATACTGAGGCCACTTGTCACATCTGTTCTAAGAAGAAGATGTTCACAACTTTTGAACTGGTTTCAAACGGTGAGAAGTTGTTCAGGAGAAATTCTGCAACCTCAACTGTTGAGGGTAAATGCAAGGTGGTCCTGTTGTTGGGCTGTGTTTCGGCGAGAGAGGGTCAGGTAGTGGGCAAGACTCTAACAGCTTGAGATGCCCCTTTTTAATTAGCACCCTCAAGGCTTGGAATAAAGGCATATAGAGTGGGGTAAAGGTCCTCTGGGATCGGGCCTGGTTGTTTGAAGTTTGTGGAGTTGTATTGGTGAAGGGATTGGCGGTCTTGGTTGTGGTGGTGACAACGCTCACATCAGACGATCGCGCAGGTGTGCTTCCACTAGTGGTTGCATTGGAACTGCACACAAAAGGCCTCTTGGCTTGCTCTTTCTCATCAGTTATCAACCCCTGTTTCATAGCGTCTTCAATCTAAACTCCCATCTCATGGAGCTTGGTGAACGTGAACAAGGGTAGGACCATCATTTCTGCAGCAATTTCCCATGCAGATTGCGAACTACCATTCTTATCTGGTCTTTCTCTGAAGGTTGTGTAGTCATTATTGAAGCTTTGGCCCTCCACCTCGTCACGAATTCTGAGAAGCCCTCCTTTGGCTCCTGGTGCTTTGCCTCAAGATCACAAGCTGTGACCTCGATTTGTGTGTTGTAGGAGTACTGTGCAATAAAGGCCTCAGCCATTTCCTCCAAACTCTGCTTCACAGAATCCTCCAACTTCGCATACCATATAATTGTTAAACCAGACAGGGTCTTGCCAAAGAGGGAGAGCTTCTGTATTCTAGTAAGGCCCATCGGCTGCAGAATGTCTGAAAATAGCCGAAGATGAACCATGGGGTCTCTAGAACCGTCGAATCGATCGATGTGTGGCATTTTAAACCAGTCTGGCAAGGTTACCGCAGAGTCAATATATCCATCTTCGATGCCGAGGATTGAGTTAACACCTTGTGCTCGTTTGAAAAGTGTCTCTAGCTTATTGACCTTAAGCACAGTCGGGTCAACTTTGAACTTAAATAGAGCCTTGGGGTTTAATACATAGCCACTTTGGAGGTTTGTGGTGGAATCGGCTCTGTCGGATTACCCTGATTCTCAACCTGGGCATTAGCAGTATGGATTGCGGCTGCAGGTGCTGGAATACCCGTCGGAGGTGCATGAGATGCAGAAGCCGCTACCGGTTGTGATTGTTGTTGTTGCAGCCTATTTATTACCTCTGTCTGACGTGTTGTGACCTCTGCCTAACAGAAGCGTCTTGCTGCATGGTCTTAAATGTTTGCTGAAGGTGGTGGATCAAGTCTTCCATGCTAACTAGAGGATATTATGCCATTGGAATGGGCGAATAATCTCATACTGTACTGGATGTAGAAAACTGAGTCTGACTAGGTATGGGTAATCGTTGGACTGGTGAATTGTGTCTAACTCTTCTCCATCTAGTAACCAGTGGGAGCGAAGCAAACACAAGCTGTCCTCTAACAAGATCTTCGAATCTGTGAAGCCTCCTGACACGAGTCCAGAGTGCTCGGGGGATATCCGAACTTTCCGAAGCTATTGTGATAAACTACCTAGCAAAAGGAAATAAAGCAAAAAGAAAGCAGAAATCAGAAAGATGCACAGCACCTCAGCTCAAATGTTAACAACACACAGATGTAATCAAAGCTGTAGGACTGCACTCAACACTGAATTCTGCCCCAAATACTGATACCCAACTTGCAACTAATATGCACGTTCCTGTACAATTTCACTGTAAAGCACATACCAGTTAAGTGAGAATCAAAACACCCCTATGAGGGGGTAGGGACACCCTGTCCTAGTTTCGTCAGGAACTAGGGTTCACTATCCAAACAAAGCGGTTTCACAAAATCCTGAATTCGGGTGAGCAACCTGTCCTAGTTTGGAACAGCCTCTATGGCTTCCGATATGAACCTAGGCCAGATGGTCAAAAGGGTACCTTAGTAAGGCTACCTAATATACCTCTCACACCTAACACTGAGAAGTGAAAGAATGATTAAACGGTATAGCGGTAGTCCAGATCCAAGGGTTGTGTTCCCATCGTGGCAGAGCTCGTGACTGGTCAGCCTTTTGGCAAACTTTTCAGGCAAGCCTCCAGCAAACCGTCCATAAATAGCAGATGGAAAACACAGTGACTTAAACGCACCAATGCAAATGCAATGCAAAAAAAAAAAAAAAAAAAAAAAAAAAAAAAAAAAAACTTATAAGTGTAGATAAAATTTCATATCATAAATTTCAAGTCAAGTTCTCTAATTTCCCCAATAGAGTCGCCAGAAACTGTAGCTCGACTTTTTCGCGCCCCTTTTTGGATGTTTGAATATAAGCCCTACAGTTTGGACTCCCACGGTTTTGAATCTAATCTCACAAGTGCAATGTGAAATTGATAAACACCAAAGAGTCCAAATCTGGCAAATCTTTTGAAAATCAATTTTGAATCAAATTGCCAAAAATTGATTGCTTTCCCAGATGCAGAGTCGCCACCTAAATATTTTTATTTTGGGGAAATTTAGGAAACCCATGACTCATGCCAAAGGTCACGTGTCCATCATCACTAAGATTTTCTCGGCATGGGAACTTAGGTATGAGAGCGGAAGGTCATGAATTTAACACCCCCGCTCGCCCGATCAAAGATCGGCCTCGACTAATCATGATATGAATCTTATGTACATTATATACTCTTATTCTGGTTTATTAGGCTAGCATTTACTATGTGATGCGCACACACACAAGTACAGACTAACTTGCAAGAATTAGAACACTTCGAGTCATGTTTGTTTTGAAAATTGTTTCGAAATATGTATCACTTGAAAAAGTGGTCGCATATGAACATTATTCAAATCATTCCAATTCAAGCAGTTATAGCACTTAAGCAATTAGCCTCATGGCAAGCATGCTAAACATGGCAACGTCAACACTCATGCAATTATGCTACAGCAAGTAAAGGCTCACCTAGTACTCCAAGGCAAAATAAACAAAAGAGTTAGAAAAATGCATGATCCTAACTTTATGCAATATGAATAATGCAACACATGCGATATGCAATTAGATAGGCTCGGCTACTAAACATGGCATATGAATTGATTTGATCACATGTGGTCTAAGCACGTATTCAAAGAAGTATTGAAACGACAATGTAGTTAGAATGATGAACCAAGCCTCGGTGCATGCAATACAAATGGATGCAAACATGGAGAATGCTAATCGAAACATGATGTCCCTAAATTAACCATCATAAGCTAGTAAATAAAATGGAGAAAGACGTGGGGTTGGAAGACATACACATTATTACATTGCGCTCTCACGAAGGAGAGTCCAAATAAATAAACTAGCTAATTAACTAACTAATTTAGCTAATTATTACAAAATTGAATGAATAATTAGCTAATTTACTTAACTAACTATTACAAATGAAATGAATTAACTAAATATTCTAGTTAACTAACTAATTACAAAACAAAATTTGAATAAATAATTAACTAACTAATTAATTACAACACTTTACAAAATTAACTAGCTACAACTAATTAATTACAACAAGATTAATTACATTCGACAAAATGCGTAAGTGAAAATGGATGAAGGTTGCATGCGCAGCGCCTGAGAGCTACTCCGTCTGCCCAAGCCACCTCTGTTTCACCTTCAGCCACTGCCTCTATTTTCTGCAAAACTACACTGCTGGCGACACACTGAGGGTCAGCTGTGCATCACCAATGGCCGGTCGTGCATCAATTTGGTGTAAAGCTCTGTTTTTGTGTTCTGAGGTGAACCAGTGCAGACAAAGTGTCCTCAATCTCTGTTTGTCCCTTTTTTCCTTCTCTATCATGGGAAAGCCTCGAGAGAAGGTTGAAATTGATTCCAAAGCCATCAATGAGCAACATGATTGCTTGATGGTCTTGGATGCAATTTTGGGCAAAAGTCAATAAAATGCAAAGAATAAGACCACCCCTCCCTCTTATCATAGTATGAACTCAAAGAGGGAGGTTGCAATGCTTCAAGAATTATCAAAATGCCATGGATTAGCATGTGACAACTCTTGACACAAGTAACTTGGCATAACGTTCGGCCAAGTTGAAGTAATTTAAGCCACTTTCTTTATGTGTGTTGATCCAAGTTTTAAACCAATTTTATTAAGCCTTACCATTCTTTAGTCCATTTCTCCATGGTGATGTTAAAGTCCTCTAAACAAGAAGTGATGTCAAACAAGAGGTTCTTCTAAAGCATGAGAGAAAGACCATACCGTTGGCAATGAATCTTCGAAAAGATTAAGCCATTAAGTAGGAATCTTTCTTACATGTTTTGAACAACCTCAATCGGTTAAAATCATTCTCAAGCATGAAAGAGATGGATGGTGGATTGATTGTTAAACTTAGATTCTTAAACATAGAAATGAGTAAAGGGAAGCTTGGAATAACCTGCAACAAGTTATGTATGCTAATTTATGAGACAACAAATGAACTGCACAAAGCATGAACCAATGTAAAAGGTTTGGACAGCCCTAAAAATAGCCCTTAACATATGGAAAACAGAGGTTAAAAGTTAATGAAAATAGCCTAAAAAGCTAAACAATAAAGAAAAGAATGAAGGCTAGTAAGCAAGAATAAGGAGTGGTGGCTAACCCCTCCACTTTTGAAACTTAAAAGCATGATTTTTGGCCATTTGAAAACTCTGAAAATCAATGTAAATATCAAAGAAAAAGAGTGGAAAATGAAGGGTTTGAGTTATAGGTAAAGGTATAGAAAGAGCAAGCTCTCTCTACCATTTCTCTACCCTTTTGGTAGCTCTTCAAACCCAACCTTAAACACTTCAAATAGACTCAAAACAATACAAAACAGTAAGAATTATGAAGCAAATGGAAGAAATGAAAGCAAGAGAGAAGAAAAACAAGCTCATACCATTCAAGGGGCAAGCTTGTTGTTTGTGATCCAAACTAGGTTTCAACCCACTCTCAAGCTTGAATTATGTTTC
>CM069908.1:110374423-110420423 GCA_036172215.1 Camellia granthamiana | reverse complement strand
TCCAAGATCAACCAAGGCTCTAAGGTAGTGAGACAAGGTTGTGTATGGAGTATAGAGATGATACAAGGAAGCTAGGTTAGCTCAAAGATTGCTTGCAATGGAAGAATGAGGTGGGAGGAGCTCCCAAGGTGTATATAGGCTCTCTAAATTTTGTTCAACCCTCAAAATAACCACACTGCTTCGTTTTTATAGAATTTGAGCTCAAAAGGTGATAAATATCTTCAAAAATGGACAGCTGGCAGGCTCCCGCCCAGAGCAGTGTTTTTCACCACTGAAGGCCGGCCGGCCATTCATAGCCACTGCCGGCTATCACTGATGCTTGGCCGGGCTTTGATGCCCTTCCCAATTTTTTGATTCAAACTCAACTCAGAATGGGAAAAGGTCCAAAAATGAAAGTCATAGGTTCGAACAAGGTAAATGTTGAAGATTTGTGGTTATTTCGAGAGCTTGATTGAATCCGAATTGCTATGAATTCAAAGCACACAATTCAAATTTCACCATCGAGTGTATCGAACCAAGCGACTAAGCCTTGCAGGCGGTCAAAAATGGGGTGTCTACAGTTGCCCCTCTTTGACAGAGCTCGAAGTCATGAAATGGCGTGAGTGAATGTTGAAGCCCAGAGACAACCCATTTTGACAAGGTTGTAAGACTTGGACAAAGCCCAGAGACAACCCATTTTGACAAGGTTGTAAGACTTGGACAAGAAAGCAAGACATAAATAAAATAGTTGCGCCCGTAGGCTGCTTACGTATCCCTTTGCAAGGAATTAAACCAGCATAGTTCAGGGGAAAAATGCAAAGAATCAGCATGATGCAACTTTGAAAGATGGACTGACACGCTTCGCGAAACCGGCTATTTTGAAAACTTATGATCATGCAAGATGATGCAATAAGCAATAACAAGTAGAATATAGAAGATATAATAACACATGAATGAGCAGCTTCAAACTTAAAGAGAAAAGATTCAAAACACAATGTTCCCATACCAAAACACAGGACTAGGAAAGAAAACACCGCTTAGGGCTGCGTTTCACGCACCGAGAGAAACAAGAAGATGAAAACTGCTCGGGGTCGTGTTTCACACGTCCCGAAATAGAAAGCAAAACAACTTTGCATCGCACTTCACGCATCCTAAGATAGAAACAAAACTGCTTCGGATTGCGTTTCACACATCTCAAGAGGAAACTCACCCAAGGCTGCATTGCACGCATCCTAAGATAGAAGAAAAACTGTTTGAGGTTGTGTTTCACACGTCCCGAGGTAAAACCTGCCTAGGGCCACATTTCATGCTTCCTGAGAAACAAAATTGCTCGGAGCCTTGTTTCACACATCTTGAGATACAACCTGCCCAGGGAAAGAAAAATTGCTCGGAGCCTTGTTTCACACATCCCGAGATACAACCAAAAACTGCTCGGAGCCGTGTTTCACACGTCCCGAGATAAAAGAGAGAGGTGTGCGATAGATGTACAAAATGAAACAAGTGTATGTGTGCAATAGATGCACAAAGTAAACAAGTGAACGTGCGCGATAGATGCACTGAACAAGTGAATGTGTGCGATAGATGCACGAAACAAGTGAATGTGTGCGATATATGCACTCATGATTTTAGCTATAAAGCCATGCAGGTTCTCCTATCGAGACATGAATGACTTACCCGGAACTCCTCTGAATGAACCGTACATACAAGATCGTGTGGTAATAAATGATGGAATGGATTACGAATTAGACAAAACAAGTTATAAATTACTAGAATAGTTTAAACAAACAAGATAAAAGTTTAAAATAAATTACATCATGAATTTAAACTAATGAGTTTAAACAAATCAAACAAAATCAATCGAGAATAAAATAAATCAAATTATGCACTCACGCAACAAAACAAAAAAACATGGATATTTTGCTCACTCTCTTTATTTCTTTTGATCTCTTTACTATTTTGCCTCTTTTTTTTCCTTTCTTTTTCATCACTCATTTTTTTACTCATTGTTGTTTTATCTCTTTTTTTCATCGCTCATTACTTTTTTAATTATTTATTATTTATTATTGTTATCATACAACTCCTTATTACACCCAAATTAAAACCCACAATTAAAACTCAAAATTAAAACCCAAAGTTAAAACAATAATAAAATAAAATAAAATAAAACAATAATAACCAGCAACACACACAAACAAAACAAAAGAAAGAACAAAACAAAAGAAAAATAGAATTGAAATCACCGAAGGCTGGCTGGGCCTTGGCGATGCACGGTCGGGCTTTGATACAGCTTGCCAGCCTCGGCGATGCACGGCCGAGCTTCGATATAGCTGGTCGGCCAGCCTTCGACAGCGGCAGAGGGGCAGTTCAATAAAATGCAAGCACATGGCTGTTTAAAACACAATCCAAGCCTCATTTGAATCACACCCTAGGTCGAAATCCCCTCTCCCTTCTCTCTAAATTTCTTTTCTCCCTAGATTTCCTCTTTTTCTTGAGTTTACCCAACAACCCTCACAAAAGTTTCCTAAAACAACTTGTTCTCCTCTTTATTTTGAACTGATTGAAACTTGATTTGGAGAAGCTTTGAGTCCTCTCTTGGCTTTTCATAGATCCTCACACTTTTGCCCAAACTTTTCTCTCTTGATTTTCCATCCCCTCTTCATTTTCTTTCTCCTAGGGTTCTAGTTTTGAAAAACACCCAACCACTCACTTTTTCTTCACCTTTCAACTCCTCTCTATGGCTAGTGACAAAGTTCCTATTCCCGACCTCGCCGTAGGTATTGGTGCTGCCCTTGGTGCAGACATGGAGGTGGAGGAGGCTACATTGCTTTCCCTTGCCGAGAGGCCCTTTGATGCGGCTACATACCAGCCGTGTACATATGTGCCACCCCCAAGTGGTATCTTGAGATTTGAGGGCTTCATCCTAGGGCTAGATGAGGACACTCTACTACGAGAGCCCATAGAGCATATATCTACCGACGCCTCCACGGTACGCAAATTTTCCCGTATTTTACTTTGCATACATGTTGAAAGTTGAAATTGATGAACAAACCACTCATCTCTGTTGTACATATACTGATCAAACTTCCAATTGATAGGTGATCTCCAGGAGGATAGGCGGCTACGACTCTATATCAAGCCCCCGACGTTGGTACAACCGGCTTCCCACAGAGGTCCGCACTTTAGTAGATGATGCTGGCTTTGGGCCCTTCTACTCCAAGCTCATACAGATGACGGTTGAGTCTTAGCTTTATGGGGCCCTAGTAGAGAGATAGTGGGACACCAATGACTCATTCCACTTTTCTTCGACCAGGGAGATGACACTAACCCCATATGACTTCTCAATGTTGAACGGTTTGCAGGTTGGGGTCGGCGGCCCAGTCCCCTTTAACCCGAATATGACCCAATGGAGGGATGCACAACTCTAGCTTCTCAGGGCAATCCCAGACATCACCAGCCATGGGATGGTGCGCTACAGCTAGTTCTTGGAGCATTTTTTCGGTACTCAGCCATCTACTATAGATAAGGTTGCCCAATACACCAGCGACTTCCTCATATATCTCCTCGGTACTACCCTGTTTGTAAATAGGGAAAATACCGTGGGGTTATATATTCTAGGGGCACTGGTACACCTTCCTCGGGTGTGGAGTACGACTAGGATGGCTTAGGCTTGGCCACCTTATACTGTTCCATGAGCTCCGTCTTTCGCCGCAAGGCGGATTCACTCGGTGGCTACTGGAGGGTTTGAGAGGTATATCATATACTAACTTTTCTGATATGCTTTACATCCTGTTCACTGTTGTATTTCTTGCTCATCTGATCCATTTTCTCATGTCTTCTGTTTGCCTTTTCTTTGTAGCTCTGGGTGTACACATATTTCACTTCCTATCTCCAATCCCAGTGAGGCTGATTGAGTTGTCAGTACCCCACTTTCGGTACTACAACTCGCGGTTCAAGCGACGTCACCTTGTAGACCAAACCTTCCCGTACTTCCGCCGCTTCTTTGACACGATTACGGCGAACCAGGTAAGCATAATGCCAGCCTTTAGTTGTTAGCTACTATAAACATATTACACTATTCCACACTACACGATCATTCTCATGCTGGTGCATCTGTACCATATTACCATTCTCATACTACACTGATTTCTGACACCGCACTGATTTCACACTGCATTGACATTTGACACCGCACTGATTTCCTCATACTGCACTGACATCTGACACTGCACTGATTTTCTCATACTGCATTGACATCTGACACTGCACTGATTTCTTCATGTTGCACTGACATCTGACACTGCACTAATTTCACAGGTTGACTAGCACCCTTGGGCGAGCATTCCCCAAGTGTCGAGGATGACCTACGCTGCTCCCTGGCATGCCTCCACGATGAGGATCTTATTTGAAGGCCCCTTTGGCCAAGCGTACTACTTGGGAGAGAGGTTCATCCACCAGATGCGGGGCGTTGCTGACCCCAGCATTTCACATCCTCCTCCTCCCAGCATGAGAGTAGTGGATGATCTACAGGATGGTCCTGAGCTCGACCTCTTGATGATAGGCGAGGACGGCGATCGTCATCATGAGCTTGGCGATTTCACTACCTTCTTACACACTCGGGTGATGGCGCCTCTTACTCCAAGCGTGGCTCGAGCTATGCCAGAGGTTGACGCTGCTATTGCTACTGAGGCTGGTGGTGCGCCTGCTGGAGGTGCCCCTGCTGTTGCTCCTATTCTTGGATTTCTTGTGATCCCCACCGAGATCGTATACATGCGTCCAAACGGAGTGATCGAGAAAATCCCACTGGAGCACATCGAGGAGAGGGACCGCAAGCTCGTGTTTGCCCCTAGCGTCAAGCAGGTACACATTTCTTTATGCTAGTACATATTGCACTTTAGCTTATTTTCTGCCATTCCTATTCATTGTTCTACTATTACTTATGTCTGTCTTTCTTAGATTCTGTTCGTTTGTTGATTCCATGAGCATTTGGTGACGAGCTCATTTGGACGATCAACCAACTACTCCTAATGGTACGAAGGAGGCAGACTGCCTTAGTCACCTATCGGATTGAGGTACATTCTACCTACGGTTCACTGTTGTCTCCATACTGTACTTGTTGTCATACTATACACTTTGTTTACTCCTACTGATATCTGTCCTTTTTTCAGCTTGAGCCGGCGCCAACAGTGCCTACAGGACCTTCCGCAGCCAGTAGGCGGAGACGGTGCCCAGTGAGAGGCCGAGAAGGCGCCAATCGGGGGAGAGGTCGAGTGAGGCAGCGCTTGCCTTCCGAGGAGTCTTTTGACAGGTCCACGACCCCTGAGGACGAGGGAGAGGAGATTCACCTGCAGTCAAGCAGCCCCAACAATGACAGCGATGCGCCTCCTCCACAGCTGAGGAGGAAGAGAGCAAGGATGGGCTACTGATGACGATGATGAATTTGCTTTTATTTTGTTTTTGCTTTCATTTTGCTATGTAACTAAAGACTAGCTTCGGATAGACCTTTTGTTTTCGAAGACTTTTATTTTGTTTTGGCTTTGTAAAACAATGATTGAGGTTGGACTTGCCAGTTATAAAAGACAAGTTTTTGTTCAATGATCGCTTTGCACAATATGATGAATGCATTACCCTTGCATTGTAACCTTCAGAACTGTGAATGCTTTGCTCTTGAATTGATTCATGAATTGGATAATGACTTACAACCGATCAAAACGTAAAATACAACTCGATGATGGAAAAATGAAACAAGAACAACTCAAAAAAAAACTAAAAAACACTCAGTACAAACAAAACAAGACTTAAAAGTACAGTTGAAGTCCACCCGAACAAAGGTCAGCTTTTGCTGCAACTGATCTGCATTGGGCCAGCACCAACACCCGGCCGAGCTTCATTGATGCACGGCTGACCATCACTGATGCAACGGCCAGCCATCAGTGTGATGTCGGTCAGTGTTGTCCAGCTGTCATGCATAACTTCGTCTCAAACTCTATAAATAGTGCTCCCATGTTGTTTTTCTGGCAAACTCACAAGTCTTTGATATTTTGCTCCCAAGATGGAGATACTATTTGTCAGCAGGCTTCGAGACTGGATAGCCACTTTGGATGGCTCGGAAAAGGTGAATTTCTGCGGCTTCAGCCTAAATCCCCTTTTGTCTTTTAAGCCGCACTTCTCTATGTTTTCCGTTCCTCCAAGCTGCAATTCAATGCTGGAACCCGATTACACACGTCTTTAGCTTCGAGGGACAAGAAATATGCCCGACAATTGAAGAATTTCAGGCACTAATGGAATCCTGGTGCGATGAGGAAATCATACCTCAGCCCCGTTTTGGCCATGTCCAAGCTTTGGAACGGATGTGTGGGCTCACTCTACAGGAGGTTCAATCTTTGGTCCACAATGGAGAGCTGGATATTCTCAATCTGATTCATCGATTTTTCGATGTTAGTGACCGAGGTGACCTTTTTATGGCGAGGTTTTCGGTAGTATGCCCCATGTTTATGTATGCTTGCACATTTTCTTCTTGCCCGAAGCTTCGGCGGATCCAGCGTTCGATTAGTCGAAGTGGCATAGGGTTTGAAAGAAGGCAAGAGTTGCATTAGCTTGGTGCTGTCCGAGACTTTGATGGGCTTAGATGCTTTCCATCGACGGGAGACCACTAACTTCGCGGGGAGTCCCACTACTTCTGCAGGTAATGTTTCCCACCCTTTTCTCATATGTGTTTCTCACATCACTCGACACTCATGCTCTATTTTTCTCTCAAAGCCCTTTTCTCACTTTTCTCTTAACGTACATCTCTCTATTCTTTAATCTCTCTTTTCTTTCATCCCTTCCAGGTGTGGCTTATGGATAAGCTAAAGGTAGTGGACTCTTGTCCTAAGTACTCAGCTCGAAGCTATTTTTTCCGCCATCGTCTAGTGGATTTCCTGAATGAGGGATAATGGTGCGACTAGATATGCAGCAGATCTGCTGCTTGACATAGCCTGGCGTCGCCCCTGGCTTAATCTGACCGAAATGAGCTACAGCATGACTCGGCAACTTGGGATACAGCTGATTGGCCTTACACACTCTGTGTTCTACTTCCTTCTCTGGTTTAGACGTCAGTTCGGACATGATCAAATCCGCCCAGAGGAGGGGGTAGAGTACCCAATTTCATTCTCCATCTGCGGTTCACACTTGGCTAGGTATCTCACTGCTTAGAGGACGAGAGAGCTTCTGGCCCCTGCCCCCTAGTTTCAGTTGCGCCCTTTTTGGTGAATGCTTGGCTTGGCTCAAGGATGAGGCACAAATCGGGCCCACTTTGGCATCAGAAGCTTCCACGAGCACGAGCGAGGGACGCAAGAGCACCTGACTCATCTATGCCCCTAGTTTATTACTTTGATCTTTCTTTTCAAGTTTTTTTAATGTAATAAAAGCAACTTTGATTTGTATCGAGAGTTGGAGAACTTTGTATTGAAATCAATGAAATCAAAGTTGTGAGCACTGAAAAAAAAATTTGGTCCAAAAATGGTCCGAGTTGTAAAAAGTAAAATTTGAACAAAATCAACTTTTATCAAAACTTTCCAAAACCATTTTCAAAAAGGTTCACCACTTGACACACGGAATCTATCCTCAAGATGTACAACCCCGAATCAAAAGATTACAAATTACCCCTTGACTGAAAAGCACTGCTCTACATTGTAACTAGCCTTTTCTCTCAGAGTAAAGATCACAACTGAACTTTCAGGTAAAGAACGGAGAAAGATGACATGATCAGACACATGGACAGGACAGTTGAGTTAGAGGTGTTTACAGTCGGGGCTTTAGGATGAAGTTGCCTATGTATCCCGAAGATGGGAATCAGGCCTTACGTAGTTCGATTAGGGTTCACTCAAGTATTAACTCTCTCATTTTGCGCTCTAACTTTTGCCAATGCCGCCTTTTAGGGTTTTCAACCTTGCGAGCTCAGTTTTTCTTTACTTCTAATTTTTTGTGCTCTAACTTTTGCCTAGGTCGCCCTTTTCGAGTTTTCGGCCTAGCGAGCCTCTCAGGGATAGTATTTCTTCAACTTGTCCATGTTGATCGGTGGGAAAATTCTAGGCCATCCAGGTCCATGAGAATAATAGCTCCACCCGACCAAATAGCTTTGATGATGTAAGGACTAGTCCAATTGGGTCTGAACTTGTCCCTAGGGTTATGGATGGGAGCTCGGTTGTCTTTCAGCACCAAATCCCCCTCTTTTAGATTCTGGGACTTAACCTTCTTGTTAAAAGCCCTAGCAATCCTGCGTTGATAGCCCTGAACATGGTACAATGCTTTCAGCCTTCTCTCATCAAACAGCATCAGCTCTTCAAACCTGCTCTGCTGCCAGTCCACCTCTGCTATTTGATATTCAGCCATAACTCACAGTGACGGGACTTCTATTTCAATTGGCAGAACAGCTTCCATCCCATAGATGAGAGAATAAGGAGTTGTCCCTGTAGACGTCTGGATTGAAGTTCTATAGCTCCAGAGTGCGAATGGCAATTTGTCTGGCCAGTCCCGATAGGTCTCAACCATCTTCTGCAGAATATGCTTGATGTTCTTGTTGCTGGCCTCAACAGCTCCGTTGGTTTGTGGCCGGTATGTAGATGACTTATGAAAAGCCACATTGTATTTCTCCAACAAGTTTATCACTTCCTTCTTGAAGTGGGAGCCATTATCTGAAATGATCTCGTTTGGGACTCCGAATCGGCAAATGATGTTGTTTCTAATGAACTTAGCCACATGCGTTACTTTCAACACGGCATAGGACTGAGCTTCCACCCACTTTGTGAAGTAATCAATTACCACCAGAATGTATTCATGCCCATTCGACCCTTTTAGTGTGACTGTGCCAATAACATCGATTCCCCAGACTCAGAAAGGCCACAGCAAGGTCATGTTGTACAGCTTCGACGGTGGGGGTGTTCATGCGATTAGCATGAATTTGGTATTTGTGGCATCGCCAAACAAAACCAATAACAATCCTCCTCCATGGTGGACCAGATAACCCTGCCTGAGAATCTTCCGGGCTAACATTACTCCATTTATGTGCGCTCCGCACTCTTCTCCATGGATGGCCTCTATCAGGCTCTTTGATTCCTTTGCTTCGACACACAACTTGTGCATTCCCAAATGACCTCTCTTGTACAGTTTACCTTCGCAGATGATAAATTGGATGGCTATTCGCCGTATTCCCCTTTTGTCCTTAGCATTTGCCCCTACTGAATAAACCTCCTTTTCCAAGAAGTTCCAGATATCGTAGTACCAAGGGTTTTGATCCTGCGCTTCATCTATTGCAGCGATAGTTTCATAGATTGGCGTGTACTTTAGCTCAATGATGATCGGACGCATCCGGACTCCAAGTGGGATGTCTATCATGGATGATAAAGTTAATAAAGCGTCAGCGAACCTATTGTTCTCTCTTAGTAGATTCATGAAAGTCAGCTTTTCAAACCTAGGAATTTGAACGTTTACGGTTTGGTGATAAATCTTCATCCTTTGTTTTTTCACCTTCTAGTCTCCGTTGGCTTGAGACATAACTAGGTTCGAGTCCCCGATCACATCCAACCTATTTGCCCCTAATTCCAGGGCGGCTTCCAAGCCAATGATACACGCCTTATATTCTGCTTCGTTATTTGATACCTTGTACCGGAGTTTAAAGGCTAAAGGTATATGGGAGTCGTCGGGTGCTATCAGCAACACACCTATCCTATAACCATACTGATTGGACGCTCCGTCAAAGTACATTGTCCAAGTCTCTTCCTCAACTTGCAGAATGGCTTCATCTAGGAACAAGTATTCCACAGATTCATCCCCTTCTACTGGATGATCTGCCAGGGACTCCGCTACTACTCTCCCCTTGACCGACTTGCGAGTGACATACTTCAGATCAAATTCAGAGAGAAGAAGCAACTAACGGGCTAGCCTACCTGTAAGCGCTGGTTTCTCAAAGAGATATTTGATGGGATCTAATCTCGAAACTAGAATTATGGAGTGAGCTAACAAGTAGTGCCTCAACTTCCTGGTCGCCCATACCAAAGCTAGGCAAGCTTTCTCCAACGGAGTGTAGCGGCGATAACACATGTAGATTTTGAAGGTACTGCCTAATCTACTCAAAAGCACATTGACTTCGATCATCCCATCGGAATTTCTTTCCTTTCTTTAAGAGACCAAAAAGTGATTCACAAGTCAAGGTTATTTTGAAATAAACCATCTTATGAATTACACTTTACCCATAAAGCCTCGCACCTCATTTTCAGTCCTTGGTAGCGGCATTTCTAGAATGGCCTTGATTTTGGAAGGATCTACCTCAATGCCCCTTTGTGTGATCAAGAAGCCCAGCATTTTCCCTGCTGTTACACCGAAAGTACACTTCTGTGGATTCAACCTCAGTCTGTATTCTCTAATCCATTGAAAAAATTTCTCTAAGGCAGTGTAGTGGCCCTCTCTTTCTTTGGACTTGACAATCATGTCGTCCACATATACCTCGACCTCTTTGTGGATCATATCATGCAGAATTGTGGTTGCAGCCCTTTGATAGGTAGCCCTGGCATTCTTCAGCCCAAACGGCATCACCCTGTAGCAGTAGGTTCCCCACGACGTAGTGAAGGCAATTTTCTCTCTGTCTTTAGGCGCCATCAGAATCTGGTTATACCCGAAAAATCCATCCATGAAGGAGAGTAATGCATGGCCCCTGGTGAAGTCTCCCAACTCATCAATATGCGGCAGGGGAAAGTCGTCCTTCTGACTAGCCTTATTCAAATCCCTGAAGTCAACACAGACTCTGATTCTGCCATCCTTCTTTGGGACTGGAACAATGTTAGCCAACTATGTTGGATACTTAGACATAGGCAAGAACCCTGTCTCAATCTATTTGGTAACTTCTTCCTTAATCTTCAGAGCCCAATCCGAACGTATTCTCCTTAACTTCTGTTTGACAGGTCGGGCCTCAGGGTTGAAAGGGATCCGATGCTGTAAAATCTCAGGATCGATTCCAGGCATGTCTTCGTAGGACCACGCAAAAACATCTTTGAAATCTTTTAATAAAGCAACTAAGCGCTCATGCTCCTCCGAGGACAACGTGGACCCCGATTTGAACCAGACGCGGATCCTTCTCAGTGCCCACATTAAAAGCAATGATTTCATCAGCAAGGGGTTTTGCACACCTCTCCTCCTCTCGATTAATCAAATTCTTCAAAACCAGAGGAATTCCTTCCTCTTCGTTTTCATTAAAATTTTGAAAATCCTGATCAATACAATAAATAAGCAGAATAGAGAAATACTCAAAATCTGCAGCAGCATTCTCATTCATAAGGTCAAGCTCATCCAGCTCAGGCCTCAGCTAGAGTAAACCCTAAAAGGAATACATCCTCCTCACCATGAACGAATTCCAGCACTGGCGTAGTTACCTCTGCCGGAGGACGTATGGACGAATTCCCGAACACAATAGCCACTCCCTTCCCCTGAGGGTATTTCAGCATCTGATAGAGGGTAGAAGAGACTACTTTCACAAGGTGCAGCCAGGGTCTTCCTAGTAGTAAGTTAAAGGTGGCCGGAACATCCAGGACATAGAACTCGACATCCTGTTGCGTTGGGCCCACCTGAACTCGAATTTGTACTGTGCCCATCACCTCCCTGCTGGTATTATCATATGCCGGAATCATTTGGGCTGTAGGCATGAAATCTGGTGGTTTTAGGCCGATGGCATAAGCTATGCACAACGGACAAACATTGATAGCTGACCCAGTATTGACCAACACCACTGGCACCCATTTTTCTCTACACTCAACAAATATATACAAAGGTTTGTTGTGTGCTAAGCCTTCTGGTAGCAGTTCTTTCTCGAAAAAGGTTAGGGTTGGACTGGCACCACCAGGGAAAACTAATCCCACAAGCTGTTCAGGGGTGGTGTCAATGGACAGTTTGGCTTTGTCCATTACTGATAATACAGCCTATCGATGCACTCGAGAAGCCATGTCCAGCCCCCAAATTGAAATATTGGCTTGAATTTTCTTTAGTTGCTTCAAAACTACCTCTTCCTCTAACTGCTTTTCTTTCTGTTTTTCTACCTCTCAATCTTTTCCAGAGGCTTCGGCTTGGTCTAAGTGCAGGGGCTTGAAATACCACCCACTTCTTGTCATGTGATCTACCTCTTCAGAGTTCCAGGTATTGTCTGGAAAGGACTCACCCCAGTCCTCATCGGTGTGGGCCAGAAGTAGATCATCGTCCTCCCACCATATACCTCCGGCAACCGACAAACAATTGTTTGGTTCCATTCTGATCATTCTCACATCATGAGTATCCCCCGCGGGGTATTGGGCCATTTCAACTTCCTGTTTGTCTTGATCCTTTTCTTGTGCAAACTACTTCAACGCAGCTTCTTGTTCAGTGTCCACGGTACTTACAGTGCCCGATTCTTGAGCTAAATTCTCGACGCCAGTGCTCTCTGGCAATTTTTCCTTTTCAATGGCCATTCCGGCCACTGCAGCGATTCTTGCTTCCTTTTCTTTTGGTTTTGTTTCAGTTGCCTCCTCCCTGTCAGGTTCATCACTCAAGCACCCAGAGTTGTTCGTCGACCCATTCAAATCGATCCAGTCAATCTACACATCTGCTTGATCTTGTTCATTATAGAACTGCAGATTGTCTAAGTCCTCCTCTAATTCTACCAAATCATCCAAACCTTGGCTCAGGCCATCCTCTCTAACCACATTGACCTCCACTACAATTGGCAATACCACTTCTGGCTTAGCTTGATCAACTGGCACAATGTAGCAGCACGGATTATACACCCCTTCATACTAGTTTTAGAGCACTCAGGCAACGGACTCGTACTCTCCTCTAAGGGCAGCCTCCCTTCTTCTGCCACTGTCACCACCACGAGTTCAGGTTGAAGTGTGGACGTGTCCATCATGCACAAATCTGTGCTTTCAAGAATGAACACTATCAGCCTAGGTAGGTGGGAAGGGGTAATATATATGCTGGGGTCATAGGGGGAGGCCAGTGTATGGATTAGGTTTAGGTTGTTAGGTGGGGGAACTTGATTGTGGGCTGGGAGAGGGTTGGTAGTCACATTTGGCTTTTGGGGTGGTGTGATCACCTTGTTATCCATGAGGTCTTGAATCTCATGACGTAGCCTGAAGCATTGGTCGGTGTCATGACCGTGCTGCTGGTGAAACGCACAGTACTTGGCTGGGTTATGTTTCGGAGGGAGAGGGTCAGGTAGTGGGCGAGGCTTTAACGGCTTGAGATGCTCCTTTTTAATCAGCACCCTCAAGGCTTAGGATGAAGGCATAGAGAGTGGGGTAAAGATCCTCTAGGATCGGGCTTGGTTGTTTGAAGATTGTGGAGTTGTATTGGCGAAGGGATTGGCGGTCTTGGTTGTGGTGGTGACAACACTCACATCAGACGGCCGCACAGCTGTGCTTCCACTAGTGGTTGCATTGGAACTGCGCACAAAAGGCCTCTTGGCTTGCCCTTTCTCATCAATTATCAACCCCTGTTTCAAAGCGTCTTCAATCTGAACTCCCATCTCATTGAGCTCGGTGAACGTGAACAGGGGTAGGACTATCATTTTCTACAGTAATTTCCCGTGTAGATTGCAAACTACCTTTCTTATCTGGTCTTTCTCTGAAGGTCGTGTAGTCATCATTGAAGCTTTGGCCCTTCACCTCATTACGAATTTTGAGAAGCCCTCATTTGGCTCCTAGCGCTTTACCTCGAGATCACGAGTTGTGACCTCGATTTGTGTGTTGTAGGAGTACTGTGCAATAAAGGCCTCAACCATTTCCTCCCAACTTTGTTTCACAGAATCCTCCAGCTTCGCATACCAGATAGCATCTATATTGAACAGGGTCCTGCCAAAAAGGGAGAGCTTCTGTAATCTAGTAAGGCTCATCGGCTACAGAATGTCTGAAAATAGCCAAAAATGAACCATGGGGTCTCCAGAACCGTCGAATCGATCGATGTATGGCATTTTGAACTGGTCTGGCAAGGTTACTACAGAGTCAGTATATCTATCTTCGATGTTGGGGATTGAGTTAACACCTTGTGCTCGTTTGAAAAGCTTCTCCAGCTTGTTGACCTTAAGCACAGTTCGGTCAACTTCGAACTCAAATGGAGCCTCGGTTTAATACACAGGTGCTTTGGAGGTTTGTGTTCGGATCGGCTCTGTCGGATTGCCCTGATTCTCAACCTAGGCATTAGCAGTATGGACTGTGGCTGCGGGTGTTGGAATACCTGTCGGAGGTGCATGAGATGCAGAAGCCACTGTCGGCTATGGTTGTTGTTGTTGTAGCCTGTTTATTACCTCTGCCTGACGTGCTGTGACCTCAGCCTGGCGAGCAGCATCTTGCTGCATGATCTCAACTGTTTGATGAAGGTGGTGGATCAAGTCTTCCATGCTAACTGGAGGATATTGTGCCATTGAAATGGGCGAATAATCTCGTACTGTACTGGATGTAGAAGACTGAATCTGACTAGGTACGGGTAATCGTTGGACTGGGGAATTGTGCCTAACTCTTCTCCGTCTAGTAACTGGTGGGAGCGAAGCAAACACAGGCTGTCCTCTAATAAGATCTCCAAATCTGTAAAGCCTCCTGACACGAGTCTAGAGTGCTCGGGGGATATTCGAACTTTCCGAAGCTATTGTGATAAACTACCTAGAAAAAAGAAATAAAGCAAAAAGAAAGCAGAAATCAGAAAAACGCACAGCACCTCAGCTCAGATGTTAACAACACACAGATGTAATCAAAGCTGTAGGACTACACTCAACACTAAATTATGCCCTCAAATACTGATACCCAACTTATAACTGATACGTATGTTCCTGTACAGTTTCACTCTGAAGCACATACCAGTTAAGTTAGAACCAAAACACCCCTATGAGGGGGTAGGGATACCCTGTCCTAGTTTTGTCAGGAACTAGAGTTCACTATCCAAACAAAGCGGTTTCACACAATCCTGAATTCGGGTGAGCAACCTATCCTAGTTTGGAACAATCTCTATGGCTTCCGATATGAACCTAGGCCAAATGGTCAAAAGGGTACCTCAGCAAGGCTACCTAATATACCTCTCACACCTAACACCAAGAAGTGAAAGGAGAATCAAATGGTACAACAGTAGTCCAGATCCAAGGGTTGTGTTCCCATCGTGGCAGAGCCTACGACAGATCAGCCTTTTGGCAAGCTTTTCAGGCAAACATCCGAAAAACTGTCCAGGAACAGCAAATGGCAAACACAGTGACTTAAACGCACCAATGCAAATGCAATGCAATGCAAATATATATATATATATATATGTGTGTGTGTGTGTGTAAATAAAATTTCATATCATAAATTTCAAGTCAAGTTCTCTAATTTCCCCAGCAGAGTCGCCAGAAACTATAGCTCGACTTTTTGGCGCCCCCTTTCAGAAGTTCGAATATAAGCCCTGAAGTTTGGACTCCCATGGTTCTGAATCTAATCTCACAAGTGCAATGTGAAATTGATAAACACCAAAGAGTCTAAATCCGGTAAATCTTTTGGAAAATCAATTTTGAATCAAATTGCCAAAAATGGACTGCTTTGCTAGATACAGAGTCGCCACCTAAATATTTTTGTTTTTGGAAAATTTAAGAAACCCATGACTCATGCCAAAGGCTACGTGTCCGTCATCACCAAGATTGTCTCGGCTGGGGAACTTAGGTACAAGTTGAAAAGATCATGAATTCAGCACCCCCACTCGCCCGATCAAATATCGGCCTCTACTAATCATGATATGAATCTTATGTACATTATATGCTCTTATTCCGGTTTATTAGGCTAGCATTTACTATGTGATGTGCACACACACAAGTATAAACTAACTTGAAAGAATTGGAAAACTTCGAGTCATGTTTGTTTTGAAAATTGTTTCGAAATATGTATCACTTCAAAAAGTGATCGCATATGAACATTATTCAAATCATTCCAATTCAAGCAATTAGCCTTCATCCACAGGCATTCAAGCAGTTATAGCACTTAAGCAATTAGCCTCATGGCAAGCATGCTAAACATGGCAACATCAACACTCATGCAATTATGCTAAAGCGAGTAAAGGCTCACCTAGTACTCCTAGCCAAAATAAACAAAAGAGTTAGAAAAATGCATGATCCTAACTTTATGTAGTATGACTAATGCAACACATGCGATATGCAATTAGATAGGCTCGGCTACTAAACATGGCATATGAATTGATTTGATAACATGTGGTGTAAGCACGTATTCAAAAAAGTATTGAAATGACAATGCAGTTATACGAATGGATGCAAACATAGAGAATGCTAATCGAAACATGATGTTCCTAAACTAACCATCATAAGCTAGTATATAAATGGAAAAAAGACGTGGGGTTGGAAGACATACACATTATTACATTGCGCTCTCACGAAGGAAAGTCCGAATGAATAAACTAGCTAATTAACTAACTAATTAAGCTAATTATTACAAAATCGAATGAATAATTAGCTAATTTACTTAACTAACTATTACAAATGAAATGAATTAACTAAATATTCTAGTTAACTAACCAATTGCAAAATGAAATTTGAATAAATAATTAACTAACTAATTAATTACAACACTTTACAAAATTAACTAGCTACAACTAATTAATTACAACAAGATTAACTACATTCAACAAAATGCGTAAGTGAAAATGGATGAAGGTTGCATGCACAGCGCTTGAGAGCTACTCTATCTGCCCAAGCCGCCTCTGTTTCACCTTCAGCCACTGCCTCTGTTTTCTACAAAACTGCAAAGCTGGCCACACCGTAAGGGCCGACCGTGCATCAATTTGGTGCAAAGCTCTGTTATTGTGTTCTGAGGTGGACCAGTGCAGACAAAGTGTCCTCAAGCTTTGTTTGTCCATTTCTTCCTTCTCTGTCATGGGAAAGCCTCGGGAGAAGGTTGAAATTGATTCCAAAGCCATCAATGAGCAACATGATTGCTTGATGGTCTCGGATGCAATTTTGGACAAAAGTCAATAAAATGAAAAGAATAAGACCACCCCCCCTCCCTCTTGTCATAGTATGAACTCAAAGAGGGAGGTTGCAATGCTTCAAGAATCATCATAATGCCATGGATTAGCATGTGACAACTCTTGACACAAGTAACTTGGTATAACGTCCGGCCAAGTTGAAGTAATTTAAGCCACTTTCTTTATGTGTGTTGATCCAAGTTTTAAACCAATTTTCTTAAGCCTTGCCATTCTTTAGTCTATTTCTCCATGGTGATGTTAAAGTCCTCTAAACAAGAAATGATGTCAAACAAGAGGTTCTTCTAAAGCATGAGAGAAAGACCATACCGTTGGCAATGAATCTTCGAAAAGATTAAGCCATTAAGTAGGAATCTTTCTTACATGTTTTGAACAACCTCAATCGGTTAAAATCATTCTCGAGCATGAAAGAGATGGATGGTGGATTGATTGTTAAACTTAGATTCTTAAACATAGAAATGAGTAAAGGGAAGCTTGGAATAACCTGCAACAAGTTATGTATGCTAATTTATGAGACAACAAATGAACTGCACAAAGCATGAACCAATGTAAAAGGTTTGGACAGCCCTAAAAATAGCCCTTAACATATGGAAAACAGAGGCTAAAAGTTAATGAAAATAGCCTAAAAAGCTAAACAATAAAGAAAAGAATAAAGGCTAGTAAGCAAGAATAAGGAGTGGTGGCTAACCCCTCCACTTTTGAAACTTAAAAACATGATTTTTGGCCATTTGAAAACTCTGAAAATCAATGTAAATATCAAAGAAAAAGAGTGGAAAATGAAGGGTTTGAGTTATAGGTAAAGGTATAGAAGGAGCAAGCTCTCTCTACCCTTTCTCTACCCTTTTGGTAGCTCTTCAAACCCAACCTTAAACACTTCAAATAGACTCAAAACAATACAAAATAGTAAGAATTATGAAGCACATGGAAGGAATGAAAACAAGATAGAAGAAAACAAGCTTATACCTTTCAAGGGGCAAGTTTGTTGTTTGTGATCCAAACTTGGTTTCAACCCACTCACAAGCTTGAATTATGCTTCTCCAAGATCAACCAAGGCTCTAAGGTGGTGAGACAAGGTTGTGTATGGAGTATAGAGATGATACAAGGAAGCTAGGTTAGCTCAAAGATTGCTTACAATGGAAGAAGGAGGAGGGAGGAGCTCTCAAGGTGTATATAGGCTCTCTAAATTTTGTTCAACCCTCAAAACAATCACACAGTTTCGTTTTTATAGAATTTGAGCTCAAAAGGTGATAAATATCTTCAAAAATGGACAACTGGCAGGCTCCCGCCTAGAACAGTGTTTTTCGCCACCGAGGGCCGGCCGGCCAACCATTTATAACCACAGTCGGCCATCACTGATGCACGGCCGGGCTTTGATGCCCTCCCCTGTTTTTTGGTTCAAACTCAGCTCAGAGTGGAAAAAGGTCCAAAAATGAAACTCACAGGTTCAAACAAGGTAAATGTTGAAGATTTGTGGTTATTTCGAGAGCCTGATTGAATCCGAATTGCTGTGAATTCGAAGCGCACAATTCAAATTTCATCATCGAGTGTATCAAACCAAGAGCCTAAGTCTTGCTGGCGGTCAAAAATAAGGTGTCTACACCCCAGAACTTGTCGGGAGAAGTAATCCACGAATTATATTCTTAATAGAATACCTCGAAAGAAAGTGGACAAGACTCCATATCAGTTGTGGAAAGGCCACAAGCCTTCATATAATTACCTAAGAATGTAGGGGTGTCTTGCGAAAGTGGTGATGCCAACACCCAAGCAAGTTCGGATAGGCCTGAAGTCAATGGATTGCATATTCATTAGCTATGCACAAAATAGTAGTGGCATATCAATTTCCTGTGTATAAGTCTGTTGTCCTAAATATACACAAGAATACTATCATGGAATTAAGAAATGCATCTTTCTTTGAAGATGTATTTCCTTGTCGTCTCCAAAAAGGGGTTCTGAGTTCCATGAAAGAAGTTGAAGATGATGAAGGTGATAATGATCACATAGATCACGTAGATGATCACATAAATAATCAAGTTGATGATCAAGCTGAGGAAGTCGATGAGCCAAGAAGGAGTAAAAAGGCAAGGACCTCAAAGTCCTATGGTCCAGACTTCTTGACTTATATGTTAGAGGGAGAACCTCAAACTTTCCATGAAGTTGTGTCTTCACCTGAAAGTCTGTTGTGGAAAGAAACAATTAAGAGTGAGATTAACTCCATCTTACAAAACCATACTTGGGAGTTGGTTGATCTATCCCCAGGCAATAAAGCCTTGGGGAGTAAGTGAATCTTGAGAAGAAAGATGAAGGCCGATGGATCAATTGATAAGTATAAAGTTATGCTAGTTATCAATGGATACAGGCAGCGAGAAGGCCATGATTACTTTGATACGTATTCACCTATGACAAGAATAACATCCATTCGCATGGTGATTGCGAAAGCAACTTTACGTGGTCTGGAGATGCATCAGATAGATGAGAAGACAGCTTTCTTAAATGGAGATTTAAATGAAGAAATCTACATGGAGCAACCCGAAGGATTTTCTGCTCCAGGGCAAAGTAAGAAAGTCTTTAAGCTTGTCAAATCATTGTATGATTTGAAGCAAGCTCCTAAACAATGACATGAGAAGTTTGACAACGCTATGTTGTCAAATGGGTTTAGAATCAATGAGTGTGACAAATGCATATATGTTAAAGACACTAACAAAAGTTATGTCATTTTGTGTCTATACGTTGATGACATTCTCATTGTTGGTAGTAATAATGAGATGATTAGAACTACCAAAAGATTGTTAAACTTTAAGTTTGACATGAAAGATATGGGTCTTGCAAATGTTATTCTGGGTGTTAAGATTACCAGAACATCTGATGGAATTGTACTTTCTCAATCTCACTATGTTGAGAAGATACTTGAGAAATTTGGTAAATTAGATACATGTATGTCTAGGACACTATGAGACTTGAGTCTACACTTGACTGAGAATAATGGTGAGAGTGTCTCTCAGCTAAAATATTCTCGGGTTATTGGGAGTTTTATGTATTTGATGAGTTGTACAAGACCGGATATAGCCTACTCTGTTAGTAGGCTTAGTAGATACATAAGCAATCCTGATGCCACGCACTAGAAGGATATCGTGGGTGTTAAGGTATCTCCGTTTCACCCGGGATTATGGGTTGCATTACACCAAATATCCAGCAGTAATAGAAGGCTATAGCGATTCAAATTGGATATTTGATGTTAGGGATTTGAAATCCACTAGTGGTTTTGTGTTCACCCTTGGAGAGGCAGCCGTGTCTTGGAAGTCTTCTAAGCAAACTTGTATTTCACGATCAACAATGGAATCGGAGTTTATAGCGTTGGATAAAGCAACAGAAGAGGCAGAATGACTTCGTCATTTCCTTGAAGATATTCCACGTCAGTCGAACCTTATGCTAGCCATTTGTATTCATTGTGATAGCCAATCAGCTATTGGACGGGCACAGAGTAATATGTATAATGGAAAGTCTAGACATATTCCATACGATAACTACTCTCGAATAGAGTTGTCACTTTAGACTATGCAAAGTCTAAGGACAACATCGCGGATCTGCTAACCAAAGGGTTAAATCGAGTGGTAGTAGAGAAGTCGTCATAAGGAATGGATTTAAAGCCTGTAGTGTATGGTGTTATTGAAATGGAAACCCAACCTAATTAACTAGAGATCCCAAAATCTAGGTTCAATGGGACAATCTAATTGCGTGCAACGGTGGTATGTTACTGAAGAGGTAAAACCTCTAGCCATTCCTTTTATCAGTGATACCTACGAGTGTAGAGGTTAATCTAAGCTTTTAATGACTCTGGCGTGTTGAGCTGTTGAGCTAAGTATAGCAGGATACTCAAGTAAGAGTCCCCTATGTGAGTGTGAAGTGGGGTCGCTTCTATAAGAATTGACGAGGCTTAATTCTTTAAACCACTCACTGAACCAAGCTAGTGTTTTAGGGCTAAACTGGACATAATAGTGAGAATAGAACAATGGTTGGAGTAATACCTGTGTGAGGCCTATTGCCTTGGTTTACATAAACGGCAGAACAATTCAAGACTTCGTATTCACTAAACAACCAGTAAATCTGATAAATTTCACTAGGAGGGGTTCATAGCCAAAAGCTACATTTTCCAATGCAAGGTTATTCTGTTGCACTCTCCCTCCGAGTCTTTGTCGTTAACCGTTGTCTGTTTGTTATTATTCGGTCAATTTTTATTCATGTGGGAGATTGTTAGAAAATTATGATTTTTTGTTGCTTTAATGCAATATTAAAGTGGGTGCCAATCTTCTTTTCAGGTGGATTAAAGTGGGTTTAGATTCTTTGCAATGAGATCTTTACACCACAAAAAGAATGACAAAAAATCATTAAGATTTGAATGAAAAATTGACTCATTAGGTTGGCATCATGAAAGAGGTGTTTGGAAAGGTGTGTAACCTTCTATCCCACATTGATTGTAGAGGATAACATTGATGGGTACTTAAATCTCATTTTTTACCTAAGGATGTGAGCCCTTTGGAGTATCTAAATTTTTTGTAGGGAGTTATGGATGCTTCAAAGATGAACTTGGGCCAAGACTATGGACCAAGTTGGTTATGCAAAAATTGCCACACATGCGTGTGCGCGCCGCCTACCTGCCCGGACCAGACTGGATCGGGTCCGTGGGTCGTAGATCGTGGATCGTGGATCCTAGGACTTGGGCTTGGGCTTGAGGTTTGCTGAACTAGATTAGGTGTGGGGGTTGGGCTGAGTTCTTGGCCCACCCATCTTAATCTTTTTGGGCCAAGCTAGAGTTAGATATACGCACATGTGTATATATAATATGTGTAACCCCTCTACATTCATGATGGATTAATCCATCAGTTTTGCACCATTATGTAAAAATTAATCTTACATTTGTTGCATGAGTCTTTTCCTCTCTCCCCTTATGTGTATAAAAGGAGACCATTCTCCTTCATTCTTCTACACCATAAATTTTGCTCTCTTTGTGTTCCAAAGTTGCCAAGTTTTTTTATTTTTCCTAGTGAGCGAGTTCTGCTAAAGTTCTATTTGTCGAAATTACACCGTAGGTGCTTGTCTGTAGCTGGTCCAACAGTCGTATCCTGAGAGACAGATGTCGAACAACCTCCAACACCCCAATCGGTGCGGCAACGAATCTGTTTTAAGGAGACTATCTAATGCAGATTTCGGTTTGCTTCCTGTTGCTATTTTATTTTGTTATGTATTTCTATAAATTTCAGCATGTTTTATCATTCTGAAATTCAAATTGTTAAATATGAATCTATTTATTTTATTCATCACACATTATTTCTAACAGGGCCGTCAATAGGCCACGAATTATTTTTACGCCCTTAGAGATACGCTATCTTCTCTAACTAACCATTATCAAACAAATTAAAAATATGACTGAAAAGCAAATAAAAACTGTAAATAAAAGGGAGGGAAAAGAGCTGACCACGAACTTGTCAATTCAAATCGAATAAATTGAAACTGAAAGACAGGGACCGATTGCCCTCCTCAATTAATTGGCTTTTAAAACACTCATGGGTGTTTGTTTGGTCAAACTCAATAAGGAAAGATCAGAATGCTATAGCCTGTTAGCCGTGAAATAAATAGTATTTAATTGAAAATTATGTGTATTTGAATTTTATTTTTCTAACTAAATAATAGATTAGTAAATTTATTGGACATGGAGTTTACTCTCATATCTCAATCTCATAAAATAAATGCCCCTTTTGTTTGGAGGGATTGGGATATGGAATTGGACTCCGCATCCAACAAAATAAACAGTCAATATTTGGTTAGAAAAATAAAGATTGGACTAATAGTCCCTCGTATGTAGGATGACTTATTCCTACGGGGGTGTGAGATAAAAATGGGTGGATTGAACCAACTTTCGAATTAGATAATTAAATGGCGAAATTAACCTTCAAATATATAACATTATTTATTTTTATTTTTTTAAACATATTGATTTTTTTTTAATATGTATAAATTAATCTCTTAATATATAATAGTTTTTTTTTCTTTTGTACTAGCAAAATAATAAAATGAAGTATATTTCTAATGCTTAAAAGAAAAAAAATAATATATAGCATCTATTTTTTTATTTTAAATTTTTTTTTAAACATGTGTAAATTAGTCTCTTGATATATAATAGTCTTCTTCTTCTTTTTTTTCTTTTTTATATTAGCAAAATCATAAATGGAAATATAATTCTAATGTTGTATTTAAATAAAATTAAAAGTTAATTTAGTAAAATAAAATAAAATATACTTCAAATAAAAAAATAAAATATATTTTAAATTTAGCATTGCCATAGTAAACAATTCAAAAGAACAAAAACTATTTTTAGAAGTTATTTGTCTTCATAATCTCTTAATCAAACATGAGACTCATTAAAATAGTCATTTGTAGAGAAAAGAAGATTTTGGTTTGTTTAAAAGAGAAGTGCATGAGTAGCTTGGGTGTTTTTGTTTTTAGTTGTGTGGGTTGATTTTGTGGGGATTCATGTATTTTATTTTTTAGTTAAGTCCTTAACTTTTTTTCTTTTTCTTTTTTTTTGGTTTATCTTTTATTTTGTTTAGAAAAAAAAAAAAAAAAATCGTGAGGCCAAAGGTTGGTTGTATGGATGCGAGTAGCAGTAGTAGGTGTAATTTGTACTTTCTGAATCTTTTTTGATGCATGTCATCTTTCTGTACCTTTAATTTCATATTGTTAATGAAATTTTTCTTTACTGATTAAAAAAAAAAATTAAAAGTGATTTTAGAAAAATAAAATAAAATATACTTCAAATAAAAAAAAATAAAATATATTTTAAATTTAGCATTGCCATAGTAAACAATTCAAAAGAACAAAAAGTATTTTTAGAAGTTATTTGTCTTCATAATTTCTTAATCAAACATGAGATTCACTAAAATAGTCATTTGCAGACCTCTAATCCCATAACAAAACAAACATGGAATACTGTTGACTATATATTTTGTATCAACCAATCACAGCCTAACATATGGTCCATCAGGCGTAATTTGGAGAATTAGTGAAGATCTCCAATCATCAGAGGACACATGATATATCAATGGCAATGGATCTGCGGAGTACTGGAACAATCGAGATGAGGAAGGTGACATGACCAAACGGTTATTGAAAGTTTAAATTCAAATTTAGGATGGAAGCCTAACTGCAAGAGTGACTTAGTGAAAGCAAACTGCTTGAAGCCATGTCTAATGATCGTGGAAGTTGCTTCGATGGTTACTATCCACTTCAACCGTTACCACTAGAGCATATAAATAGAGGAGAAAGTTGATAGTGAAGGCATCCAGACCTAAATCTAGAAATTAGTTTATTTTACTTTACATTTTTTTCAATTCTTTACTTTCAAGTCCTTCACTTTTCCCGCACTGCATATCAATTTCTTAAGAGTAATTCTAAGTTAGTCTGTTCGTTGCTGTAATCCTTTTCGAAGCTGTGGAAGTGCAAAGGTATAATTGTAAACGCTTGTTTACTTAATGAAATTTATTCTCTGACACTGTTTTCTCTCTCATTTTACTTTTGTAATTAGTTCTTCTGAGTTTTCACTTAAACAAGTCACCAGTAAAAGTCCTCTTCATTAATACTAAAAGAATTTCGAAGCAATTGTTTGGTTAATTGACTGGCATTTATTAATTCTGTAAGGACTTATTGATCCTTGCGGGCACGTTCAAATTATATTTTTTACCTTCAAAAGTCAAAAAAGCCAACATAAATATACATCATTTTCAGCTAAATAGTCCGTGGACTATTTATCTCAAAACTAACAATCTGTTATATTGCAATTCTCTTTATTCAATCTGTCTGAACAAACATGACCTTAATAGCATTGCTATAATCGAAATGGAAAGCAAATTTTGCAAAACTTGGTTTGCAAACGAACAGATATACACGTCCAGCCGCACATGTAATTTGTATTTTTGTATAAAAAAAAAGAGCATATTTTTGTATTTTTTTTTCTCTTTAGTGAATTTTTGTTAAATTTTTTTATAAATATTTTACTCTTTAAATACATTTAGATTATATACATTTAAAAAGTAATAATTATAAATAATAAAAAATAGTCTAAAATATTCAAAAAGCTCACTAAAGACTATATATATATACACATACTATGCATTGGAAGAAAATTCATTAACGGTAAAAAAGAAATGATATTCACACCCATTTTTTTCATTGTCTCTCATAAGTATAAATCTTATTTGTAAATTATCGAATTGTATAAAGTTATAAATTATTTTTTTTTTTTTAAGAAAATGTAGAATGTAGTGTCACATGATTGTTCAGTTTTATAGAATTTATAAAAATAAGTTTATTTTGTCTCACCTCACACCAAAAACAAATTTAATTATTAATGATAGGTGTTTTTAATTTTATAAAATCTAAAATCAACAAATTAATTTAGTTGTTAGTCAATATATTTATAAAAAAATTAAAAGTTTTAATAGTCAATAATATTGACGATTTAGCATTCACTTACACAAATGAAATAAGTTTTTTTTTTTTTTTGGTTGCAATATTTGAAATATGTTAATATATCATATCAATCTGAATTGAAGCAATTTTTAATTACTATCTCACGACTTTATAAATAAGATGGCTACGTCAATTAGCTCAAAACTTATCACACATATCCTTTTTTTTTTTAATTGTAAAGATGCTTGAATGTTATACTACGCATGAATTATAGTGTTTACAGATTTATAATCGCTCAATAAAACTAGCATCAATTATAATAAAAAGTTTAGGTTGTCTAACTTTTTTTTTTTCTAATATTTCATGCATTTGTTTGGGATGACCTAAATAAGTGCACTTTTTGTCTTTTTACAAAAAGATGTGCAGAAAAGTAGAGAGGTGATGTGATGAAAAAAAGATAAAAAGATGGATTAATTTGAACTTCCTAAACTTGGCCTTATTTTGAATGTAAAGAAGCTCTAATTTAGAGGAATATTATACGCGGTACGCTAGTATCTCGTGATCAAGCTTGAGCTCCAGTGAACGTCATCATATCACCTAAAACTCGCAAAAATGGTGAGCTTATCGGCGGACATGTGTTAGAAAATCCCTCCGATGCCTAAGTTAGTACAATAAGATCAATAATGGAGAAAAACTCTCTTAAGAGTTCTGTAAATAGAATTGCACTACCTTACTCAGGTCAAACTCTGAGACTTTTGTATGTTTCGGCATATTAAAGTCCTTGTGAGACTATAATTCCTCTCAACAACTTTCCACTAGGAGTCTATCTCTTAAGCATAACGCCTATCTTTAGACACCCTGACCTCGTAGATTTTTGCGAAGTTGCCCTCCAACTGGCTTGCTACTTAGTTATTCAGCCACTTAGTTATTCCTTACCCATTTCGGCCAAAATTGGGCTAAGACTGGGACTTATCACCATGCATTCATATTCAGCTAGAACCAATGACCTGGCGCATTCTGCACGGCCAACTGAACCTAGTTTGACCCACCACTTAAGCCATACGATGTAGGCTACATATACTCGGGCCAACACTACTGAGGCATTCCAAGTGTGGGCAATGTACTCCTATGACCGGTCAGTCAACATCACCCAACAACCAGGCCTAAGCTCGAACCCACACTTTTACGACATTAAGCAATCAAACCATGTTTGCCCGGCCCAATAACACAGTAGAAATCTCCCTCTCAAGAATGATAAATTGTAATACAACTATTTGAACATAAAGCTACAAAACAATTCCAGTTTACAAAAATTCTCACATTAGAAACAGAATAAAAAGCAAATGTTGATATATAGGATTTGTTCCTTGCTGTCAAAGCCCAAATCATAATTAGAATAATTGTTGATATACAATTGAGACGGTTTACGGTTGGGTAATCATGGGGAGAGAGAGAGAGAGAGAGGATTGCAGAGAAACAAAAGGAGTATTCTCGGCATGCACAAGCCAGATGGTTCTCTATTGGGACTATTAATAACAATGTAGAAGGTTTAGATAGGTATGTGAATTTTTATCCTCCATTTTCAATTTAAATTTTAGTTCAGTTTGTGGATATGGATAAACAGAAGGCATGTTTTTGAAAATATTCTTCATTTGAGCTGTAAATCAACCAATATTAATGGGAATTACTATTAGGATTTTTTTTTTTTTTTTTAAAAATCAAAATTTTCTTTCTAAATTTGTTAATTACCTGTTTGTTATATATATCAAAAGTGATTTTAAAGATTTGTTAATTTTATTGATTTGTTATATCAGATTAGAAGTGATTTTACCTGTATTTTTTGTTATGCTATTTCAAATAATTAAAAATTAGGGAAAGCGATGAGGAGAATGCCATGTAAAAGAAGAGATAATGCCTATTTTACCTGAGAGGTTATAGTATAGACAAATATTTACAAAAATAATAAATAAATGGGTTAATTACACTAATAGTCCCTATAGTTTGGGACTTGTGTCACTTTGGTCCCTGACTTTTCAATTGTGACACATTTGACCCTGAAGTTTGAATCTTGTTCCAAATAAGGACAATTGAAAATATTATTAGATTTTTCAAGGGTAAAATCGTCAATTTGATAAAATATAAACTAATTTAACAAAAATAAATGTCAAAAAAATATTTTTAATATTTTTAAAATTATTTTTATCCACCAATGATAAAATTATTTAAAATTAATAAAAATTACATGATTAATTTTTTAAAATTAATTTTACATGAGCACCCTCCAAATACATAATAAAAATTAATTTGGCAAAAAAAAAAAATAAATGTCTAAAAGATTTATCAATTTTACATAATTTTATTTTTAGTAGGTAGAAATAATTTTTAAAAATTCAAAAATATTTGCTTGACATTTATTTTTGTCAAATTAGTTTATATTTTATCAAATTGACAATTTTACCCTTGAAAAATCTAATTATATATTCAATTGTCCTTATTTGAAACAAGATTCAAAATTCAAGGTCAAATGTGTCACAATTGAAAAGTCAGGGACCAAAGTGACATAAGCCCCAAACTATAGGGACTATTTGTGTAATTTGCCCTAAATAAATAAACTTAAAATAATTTTTAAAAACTAAACTAAACATAAGAAATGTTATTGATTTTCATCTATATATTTTGTAGCTATAAGAGGCTAATTTGCGTGACGTGGGGATGGCGGAGATTGGGCAGAAAAGTGGCACACATTTATCAGATTCACCAAAGAAGTCAGCTAAACAGTTGTCCAAAGGAAAGGCTCTCCTTGATGAAGAAGATGAAGAAAAACAAGAACATAAATCCTTCTTGAAGGTGTGGTGGCCGAATAAATGAGATTCTGAGATTCATAAACTGGCCGAGTACAAGTCGGCGGCCCATATCAGATCCATGTTTGTCACAGACAAGTAGGCCCATGCCAGGTTTGATGGAGGGTCGTAGCCGAGTAAAACCGAGTTAAAGGGCTGTCATAGACGTGTCATTACAAGAAATTCCATTTTTCGCAACGCAACAAAATATGTTGCTAAAAGGAAAAATTCGTCCGCAAAGAGTTTTGCGACACACAAAGCTACGTTGGCAACCCGTAGGCAAAAGTGAGTCAGCAAAAGTTTTTGCCGACGAAATTATCATTGCGTTGGTAAAAGTAATGCCTTTAGCGACGAACATAGTCGTCGATAAAAGCCTTCATCCATCGTTGGCAATTTACCTTGCGCCGGTAAAAGTCATTCAAATATGATGATTGGGTGGCACTTTTTGCGACACAAATTTGCATGGGCAAAAACTATACTTTTAGCAACAAAATACCCGTCGGCAAAAGTAAACTTTTGGCGACACATTTACGTCGGTAAATGTTGTCATTTGCCTACGATTTGTTTGTCGATAAAACTTCACTTTTGGCAACGACAAATTAGCATTGGCAAAAAATATACTTTTAGCAACACAATGTGAGTGGGCAAAAGTAAACTTTTGACAACACATTTACATCGGTAAATATTGCCATTTGTCGACGATTTGTTTGTCGATAAAGTTTTACTTTGGGCAACGACAAATTGACATTGACAAAAAATACACTTCTAACAACACAATATGAGTGGGCAAAAATAAATTTTTGACAACACATTTACCGACAAAAATAATTGAAAATAATTTATATATTTTTATACGATTTACAGATTTACAAGAGGCATCCCTCAGGCACCACTATTACAAACTAATAACATTGATAGGAAATCATCTAAAGTTAATGTGCAGGCAAAAAAACACTACTAAGACTGCTTTTAGAAGCAGTGTATAAAGCCTAAAAGAGTAAACTCTCTAAAATACCCAAATACATCCAAATTATGAACCCACAGTAGAAACATTAGATAACAAAATGAAAACATGAAACTAACAAAGATAGGCAAAACGGCACGACAAATCACCCACAAACTTATGCAACAGACCAGCATCTAGTAGCAGCCGCGTCACAACAACATTGTAGCAGCAGCGGCCCAGCAAGCATCAGCCACCAGGGCAGCGGCAGCAGCAGACCAAGCAGCAGCAGCAGCAGCCACCAGCAAAAAAGAGAATCTGGTAGCAGCCTCTATTGATCAATGACAACTTTAAAACAAAGCCCAATTAGCTTTTTTGCCCTCTCTCATATTCATGTGTTGTTTAATCCCAAACCTGCAAAAAACCTGTACAACACCCTCTGAAAGCACTTAGCAAAGGAAAACAAAAAAGGATATCCCAAAAAATCTATATCTTTAAACAAACAAACTCATATATTTGTCCATATTAAAACTATTCCCAGAAAGTAGACAATAAAATTAGTTGATTGTTCATGTAAGCATAATTTCCCAATTTCAAAAAGTGCACACACCTAACCTATATCACAAATGCATTATGAATTGGCAACCGATAGCAACCCACTACATCGATATGTACTAAGATATATCACATTTACAAAGTAACTGAAAAACTCTAGGGCTGAAGTTAAAGTAACCCAACAGGGATTTGATTAAAATCCATTACAATTCAAGGACATGCCTCTAGCCATGATTTTAAGATTTCACAAGGACAACCACTTCGGGCCTAGCAGCACTCATACCTAATGTTTTTTTTAATATTATTTCCTAGTTGCTACCCAAAGTTCAAAATCTCGTTTGCACTACTATTGCATTCATCTTAGCTATTTCACACTATAAACTCCTAATATCGAATCCTGGTTTGCACACTTTTTTTTCTTCTGAAAAGTATTGCACACAACAATTTATTGTATGTGTTTGACAACCCCCACAAGGAACCTACTAGTTCTGGTAGTTAGTGCCTTGCCAATTACTATTTTTTCCTTTTTTTTTTTTTTTTCGAGCCTAGGTCTTACATTTGATTGGTTGAGATCATGTGCTAACCTACTTGACACATGTTCTTATACATTCATGCATTTCTCCTACGCCTTCTTTATTTTTTATTTTTATTGATGTATGTTTGACATACTAAGTAGTAGTCAATTAATTTACATCAATAAACTATTTTTGCTAATAAAGAAAAAAAAGGCTTGTAACAGGGGACTAAATTACCAATCCATTAAGTGTAAAGACTACCAAACTAAGAACGGATAGATGGAATTACCAATAAGTGTTTGCACAAGGCTGTTATTCTCAAGGTAGTTGTAGAACAGAATTCTATGATCTTCATCCACGCAACAGCCATAAAGTTTGACTAAATTTTGGTGCTCTATATCTGAAATCACTCTAATCTCTGTCAAGAACTCCTTTACTCCTTGACTCGATTCAGGTGAAAGAACCTTTATAGCAGCAATATTCCCATTTTTAAGCCGTCCCTTACCATCAATAAGCAAATTTTATTTGAAAACAAGGTGTTAGTCTACAGAAGCAAGACCATAAATTAGTATTTTATTATATGATGATAAAGTAAGCATTCTTGTGGAAATATGTCAACCAAATATACGCCTATTACCTTATGATCCATGCTTTCTAGAGCTAGCAGGGCATCGTCTTGACTAGTGTACTGAATAAAAGCATGCCCCTTTGACCTCTTCACCTTTTCATCCATAACAAGCTTAACTGTCAGTGCAACTAGATAGAATTAGCAAACTTGAAGCATGTAATGGAACAAATAGGTAGGCAGGACACTTTCTTTTTCTTCTTTTCATGAACCAAGGAAAAAAATATATGATTAAGAAGTGCAGCTTTATCCAACTCAGCACAGAAAACTGCTGCAAAATGAACTCCCAATCCTAATACAATACCGGACCAGTAGTGCAGCAGAGCATCAAAACCAGACTCTCTCAGCACTGCCTCACTCCATTTTGTATTCCAAGAGCATAACAAAACAGATCAGCAATGATGCACAGAACAGAACCACAAAGTCCCACCTCTCTTCTAATAAGAGACATGATAACATATTTTTTCCATCTAAAATGCTAATGAATTAATAATAAAAAAATTAATAAATTTTATATGAATTAGAACTTCCCAGCTCATCTTGTTTTTACAGGTCATAAGTAGCACAACACTCATAGATTTCTTGTAGAATGATGACAGAACATGAAATATGGAATATAAAAACATTCTGCAGCTGTTGCCAATAATACATCCCCAACCAAACCTAGTAGTCTCATTTCATAGAAACAATAAAAGTCAAATCACTTACCCCTGGTTTGTATTTTATGTCAATTTGATGCATATAGTTCTAATTGCATCAATTTTATTTTTGAAATTTTGACATTGTATCAATTTAGTCCAATTTTTAATAACTTTTTTTATATTAGATTGAAATCAAGAGGCAAAATAGATAGATCAGCAAGTGAAACTAAGAATCAGTAAATAATCAAAGAACAACATGCTTGCCCTTCCTTCATGTCTCAAATGAAACTGGCCTCTGAATACTTGCAAACAAATGAAAACTACAATTGAATCAGTAAATAATAATCAATGAACAACATGCCTGCCCTTCCCTCATGTCTTGAATGAGCTTGGTAAATCACCGAGCAGAAATTCTTTACCCCGTTTAATTTTTAGATGAAATCATCTCACCATCTCCTCAACTCTTGATGAGCACGAAGCAAGGCCTCCTCGTGTCTGCTTTGTATTGTAAGAGTTGCATTTTACACACTTGTGTGCCACAAGGTGAAAATTTACCTCAGATGTCTCTCCACAGTCATTGCAGAGGATCCAAACCTAATCAATCGCAACACCAAATTGTTAATACGTGGAATGACAAAGTCAGAGATACGCAAAGTTGCAGATTAGCTATAATATGACATCTTTACCATCTTATTTTTGTACAATTGAGGCATGGGTGTCGAAGCAACCTGAATTTTTTTTGTTGAACAGGTCAGTCGGGATACAAACCCATGTTGCAAATAAATACAATTAAGGTAAGTATAGCATGATATCATTGGTATACCTCGTGATCAAGCCTTTGCCACACTTGAGACATGTCGCAATATGATTTTGAACAAACGGGGCATGAATACCTGCAAACTTGAGTTAATATGAAAGGTATTTGCAGAGAAATATGGGTTTATTTAAATAAGGAAAATAATATAGTTGCTCTATTTTCTCATTTACTTACTGTAAATGTTGTTCCATCTCCTTCACGCATTGCAAGTGTATAGTGTGCCCACAAGGCAAGACTGTGATGTCTTTTGTTGTCTCAAAAAGATACTGCATAAAGAAATGGATCAACTTAGCATGAACAAATAGTTTGCAGATCTATTCTTACCTTTTAAGTTGTTTTTAAGTTTACCTCAACACAAACAGGGCAATTATGGTGCATTGCTTTTTCTATGCAGATATGCGAATCCTTCATCAACCTTGAATAGCAACAACCTGAAGTAGAAAGAACAAATTTCCCAAAGCCATCACTTCATGAACAACTTTTTTGTAGTTTTTTTGTTATTTTTCCCAACAGAAAGAATGATAAAACAACCATGAACAACAGAAAAGAAAAGGGTACTCAAATGCTATTCATATAGGTGCTTACCACATTTATTACAATGGAAAAAGTTCTCTTTGCCTCCAGTTCTGAGATTTGAAAACATAACAAAAATTAATTAGATAAAATGGAATTCATTAAGAAAGTAACTATTTAAAGTACTTTAAGATGGTGTAGCCAAATTAAAATATATATATATATATATAAATTGAATTCATTATGAAGGAAGGTAAAAACTAACTAAAATGCATTATAAGGGAAGTTAGAAAAGAAAGAAACCAGAAGAAAGAAGGGGGTGCAGAAAAAATATGAACTGTAACAGAAATGAAAAGAAAATGGAATAACATGATAAAGATTTTAACCTGCAGATTCCACATTTATCACAATGGTATTGATTCTTCGAAACCTACAGATAGAAATCGTGTTGTTTAAGCAAGTATATAATAACCAGGCTTGAATTTTTTTTTAAACAAATTCTAACAAAGAGGCTTACATCATCGTCAAAAAATTTGCATTTTGCGCAAAAATACTTCCCCATGCAAACCCCGCACTGGATGCAGTTTTGTTGAACCTGAAACGAGAAGGTAGAAAGCTTAAAACCCATTGCATGAATTTTACTTTATTCCTACAATTTTCTTGGCCTTTTGATATATGTAGCCCATATGGGAAACGCATTGCTCGCTTTCTACCTTGTTACTAGAAAAAAATAATAATTCTAGTGCTTTTACTTTTATCATTATGTAAGCTTTTCAGCGAGGAGACTTACATCTTGTTCCGTGTGACACAATGAGCAGAAGACCTGAATACAAATATAGAGCACACACAAATTTAGATTAGTGTTTGAATTCTATGTTATAATCACTACAAACATTAAGGGTATGTTTGGTAACCATTTTATTTTCAGTTTACAGTTTATATTTACAAAAATTTTAAAAATTGTGATAAAAACTCGTTTGGTAAAAAAATTGATTTATAATTCAACTTCCCAGTTTATAAATTTTACCCAAAAAATGGAAACAGAAAAAACCTGTTTTGGCTGATTTAATAAACTGGCACTGTAGCGGAAGTTACTGTAGCGGAGCTACAGTAACTTAATTGTTGGCAACTTGATCGTGGTTCAAATCTCCGCAGCACCAATATTGAATTTATTTTGTCCAACGTTAATATCTCATCTTCCTCCACCTCATTCATTTATTTTGTCCAACGGTAATATCTCATCTTCCTCCACCTCATTTATGTTCACTTGAACTTCACAGATCAGGTTAGTCTCTCTTCTCTCTCTCTCTCTCTCTCCCCTCTCTTCTCTCTCTCTCTCCCCTCTCTTCTCTGTGTTCACCGACCTTGCTCTCTGTGTTCACCGAGCTTCGATTTTTGTTTTTTTTTCTAAAACATTATGTTGCAAACATGCAGATCTTTGTAGATCTGTCAACAAATTGATCTCAGGTCTGTTTCTTCTCTCTCTCTTGCTATGGTTTGTGGGTTAATTGATCTGTCATGAAATCGATTAATGATGAAACAAAGGGTATGTTTGTTTGTTGACAGATTGATTTCATGTGCACTTAGGTCTCTTTCTTCTCTCTCTCTTCGATGGCAGCTTCAATTTCATGGTAGCTTCGGGATTTCAGCTGCCATTAAATTGATGGCAGCTTTGTGATTTCATGGCAGCTGAGATCAATTTGATGGTAGCTTCGATGGCAACAAATTGATCTTAGATTTTTGTAGAGCTACCATGGTGGTTTTTTTTTTTTTTTTTTTTTCTGAAACGACAAATCTATTTTGCAGATCTTTTGCAAAATTTTCGAACCACATCGATCTCACTCTCAGGTCAGTTTCTCTTTCATGGTTGGTTGTAGATCTGTGCTACATTTTGTAGATCTGTACTATAATTTGTTCTGTAGTTTTTTTCCCGAACCAGAAATAATAAATTCTGCAGAAATCTCTTTTTTTTTGTTGGTTATAGATCTGTGCTACAAATCTATTTTTTTTTCCAAACCAGAAATCTGTTCTGCTTTGGGAAAACCTAATCTGTAGGACCTTGGGATGCATTGCTGAACATAGCCATAGCCATTGCTGAACATGGCTTTGGGAAAACCATGTAGGACCTGTTCATAGCCATAGCAAAACCATGCTGAACATAGCCATAGCCATAGCCATTGTAGGACCTGTTCTGTTCTGCTTTGGGAAAACCTGATTAACTTGTGCCATAGCCATTGCTGAACATGAAATCAGATTGTTGTCAAGACTTGAGCATCAGAACTGAAAATATATTTATTGTTACAATGAGAGTTAACATTCTGTCTGTTACAATGAGAGTTTAGCATAAAAAGTGACATTTTTCAGATTTTCTTGTTTGTATTGATGGGTTTTGCAATATGACCTGTTTTACATTCTGCCTGTTTTGCAATATGACCTGTATTGATGGATTTATAGCTTTCGAGATTAGGTGAAATGATAAGTATAACATAGATTTGAGTCATTACATTCATAAGCTTCGGTTTTAACTGACTTAATATGGGTGACTTGTGAAATGCATTTAGAGATTCCTGATTATCAAAACCAAAAAAAAAAAAATCAAAATTACATAAAATCGCAAGATAATTAGTTGAAATTCAGTTACTAAATTTATATAATTGCTATGTTAAAATTAATATTAGGACTTGGTTAGAACGTATTACGCGTTTTAGATTTCTAGTGATTCTTTACGTGATTATTGACTAGACCATTCATTTCAATTGAGTATACTACCAAAACTGTCATGTTAGTATACTCGAAAGGGTTATTGAATAATTTTCTCAATTCAACTTATGGGATGCAGGACAAGGACTCCAAAGGACCCAGCATCACATAAACCTTGTTTTCTACAATCACCATCATCAATTTAAATATTTTTATTTGGGTTGGGCTTATCTTTCATTGGACTTTGCTGGAGTAAGACTAGGTCATCTGACTAAGTCTTGAGAAAGAGAAATTATCTAATAAGTTAAGTTTATTGGACATGATGTTAAAGGTAGTTTAACCATTATGCCACTTAATTTATCATCTAAGGCCTACCAATTTTTTTTATAAAATTTCTTGTTGCAAAAAGTCCCAATTTTTCAAATGCTCATGTTTGTATTCTGTCTGTTACATTCTGCCAAAAGTGACCTTTACGGTTGTTTGACCTGTTTTACTTTTTCATAGGATTGTTATGCCATCAAAGGTGTTTTGTTACATCTTTAATTGGCTTCTTCTCTAGAACTTGAAATTTAACCCTATATGTTATGGTTAAACTTGTCTCACATCATTTCTCTAAGCCACCCAAACTTGGTTAATATACTCAAGAAGCCACTCCACTCATAGCCAATTGGTTTTGAATTGGATACTTCCAACAGTTAACACCCAACTCTTGACAAGGCCAACAAGCATAATTTAAAATGGTCAATGTGTTATGAAGTTTGTAAGCCATTGGGGAGGAGTGACATGGTTCACGTTGAAAAATGTTACCCAGGGCAGGGACGACCCACTTGGTTGAGGTAGTGAGGAAAAGAAGTCTTTATTTATGTTTTAGAGGATGGGATGGTCACAGGATGGAATGGAAATATAGGATTCATCACCCAACCTTGATTTAATTGGGTAAATGCTTTCTTAAGCAGAGTTAATATAAACTCTGCATGTTCGAGTTGGGAGGTTTTTGATAAGTATATGTTCAAGTTGGGAGTTAAACATGTATGTTTGATTCATTTGAATCAGTGTGGGATTTTGTTGCATAGGTATTGAATGTATGATGGTTTTGCTAAATGCATGCAAATTTTGCTAAATGCTTGCATATATCTTGTTTTGACATTGGCATTTGTTAATATTTTTCCTATGTCTATTCTTCTTCTTCTTCTTCTTCTTCTTCCTCTTCTTCTTTTTTTTTTTTTTTTTTTTCTTTTTTTTTTTTTTTTTTTTTTTTTGGCAGGGTCGTGATATTCCAATTGTCCATCGTGTAATAAAGGTAACAGCAGTTTATATTTGTAGTACGTATTTCACATACGGCAAAGTCAGCACTATCTTCATTACTCCTGAGGTTGATTATCTTTGTGGATTGTTTTGATTGTTAGCTAGGACCTAGTTGTTGACTTGATAATTCATCAATTGAAATGTTTGTCATCCTTATGATAAGCCATTGTCACGTCCTTGTTGGGATTTTCAGAACTGGTCAACTTGTAATTACTTAGGACATGACTGCATAACACACTTTCATAGTTTCAGTCAAATTAAAGTTGAATGTCACTCTAGATTCTTTATTCACTCTAGAATAGGCCACTCTAGATTCTTTATCCAATAGTTTCTTAGGCCACTCTAGATTCAAACCTTTGTGAGGCAAATGTATTTTTTTCATAAATTTATTTGACTTATATTTACAGAATGATAGTAATCTATACATTTATTTGACTTGTATTTTTTTGACTAAAGTGCTATTTTTTAACAAAATGGTAGTAAGTGCTATTGTTTGACTTAAGTGCTATTTTTTCACTTAAGTGCTACTTTTAACATAATGCTACTAATCTAGTAATCTATACATTTATTTGATTTTAACATAATGCTATTTTTTGACTTATATGCTAGTAAACTCATATTTTCATTTATTTAACTTATTTGCTAGAAATCTTCGAAATCTGCTATACCAACCCACAGGATATTTAAACTGCTGTTTATTCTTCAATGTCTCTTCATTTTATTTGACTTATTTTTTTGAAAATTTGTTTATCTATGAATAAATATAAATATTTAGGTAATGGCATCAACAATACATTATGATCTCCCCATTGATGATGATGATGTTGTTGAAGTTGGTAGAGGAAACAGTGGTCCATGGCCTCAGGCAAATGAGGCTCTTTTCATTACCCTCATGGATGAGGAGGTGAAAACCAAGAAGTAAAATAACTGGAACATTCACTAAACAAGCTTGGAACAGGTTGAGAGATCAAATGAACGCAAAAACCCAATACCAGTATAACGCACACCAGCTTCGAAACAAATACAATCAGCTGCGTATTATGTTCAACAAATTTACATCATTACTGAAGCATACTGGTGTTGGTCGGGATAGCCAGCAACTTACTATCACTGCACCGGATGACGTTTGGGAAGCCCTTTACAAGGTTTAATTAACTTTTTGCATTTTCTTTACTACATTTAATTGGAGAATTCTTCATGTTAATTTAAAATTCATTGATTTGTAGGTTAATACCCATGCAAAGAGGTTTAGGAAGAAAGGGATGGTTTACTACCATGAGTTGTCTCGTATCTTAGGAGACACATCCGCAACTGGTAAACTAGCTTTTCCTTCCACCAAATCACCTTCTGAAAGTAGTGCCAGTTCTGATCCTGAATTTATGGTAAAGAATGAGGAGTTAGATGCATTGCAAATTGATAGTGATAATGACAATGGAGATGGCCAAGGCAAGGGGCAAGAGCAAGGGCAAGGGCAAGAGCAAAACGGGAGGTAAAAAGAGTAAGAAGAGGAGCTCGTTTCAAGCTAATATTTCTGAAGCACTCAAAGAAATGAGTGAAAATGGCAAGAGGAAGGTGGACCTAATGGAAAAGCGTTTCACAAGTGCTTCAGTTACTAATGTTGGCGATGAACAGTGGTTCAGTTGAAGGTGGCTCTACTCCATCACGTTCATTACTAAAAGAGTGCATGGCACTATTGCATGGTATGGAGGAAATTCCGCTGCTGCTTACACTAAAGCTGTGAACAAGCTTGCATCGGATCCCATAATAAGGGAGGTATTTGTTGATATGCCCTGCTAGTAGGATGAGGGATTGGGTCCTTAATCTTTGAGAGAGTGCAGATTTAGTGTATTGTGTGTTTGTGTTGTTTAATTTATTTGGTAGTTTATTGTAGAAACAGACTTATTATGGAAGTTTATGGTTGGTACTGTAATTGTTGTATTGTTGGATAATCTTTTGTGCTGTAACAGACTTAGTGTATTGTGTGAACAAGCTTGTATTGTTGGATAACTATTGTATTGTAGTTTTTATTTTATTTTATTTTATTTGTTTCAGAATAATTTATTATGGAAACAGAGTTAGGTGTATTCTACTGGTGTTTTTAATATTGTACTGCAAAGAGATGGGTAGATAGGTAGATGAGTAGATGTCAAACTGAGTAAATGGTATGCAGGCCTTTCCATTACTGATATAATATTGTACTGGTATGCAGGCTCTTTTTATTATGGTAGTTTATGGTTTAGTTGAAGTATTGAATGCTCTTTCTCCTATATAATGTTTGTTAGTAGTATGCTCTTTTTACTGCATTGTCAACATTGCATAGGAAACATTGTCAACATTGTATCACTGCATTCTCAACACTGCATTGCAAGGTATGTATGATCTTCTTCTATATAAAATTCTTATGTCACTGTATTGTCAACATTGTTTTTTCCATTACCCGTTCGATGAAATGTGTCAATTTGTCTAGATTATTGAAACTGTTCTGTTCTAGTCAATGTGTCCTAACATTCACTAAATTTTGAAGTCATGTGAAACATCACTAGATGTGGTTTCTGGCATGAATTATTTTGAAGTCATATGAAACATCTGGTCTAATTTTGAAGTCATATGAAACATCACTAGATGTGGGTTATTTTAATTTGGAACAATTTGGTACTCAACTTGTGAATAAAGCCAAGTCTCTCTGACTATGAGGCCTAAATAGGGAGGTTTGATGTATTTGTGTGTGTGTGTGTGTGTGTGCGCGCGCGGCGCGCGTGCAAATTACCTGTTTGATAAAATGCCCCAATGAAAGGGCATTGATTGTGAATTCCTTTGCTGAAATTTTTGGAGCTTCTAACAGGTGAATTTGAGATTTCATTTAATAGAAATCAAACATTGGCTAGTATTACAAAGGCTTGTTTGTAGTTCTCCCCTGTTTGTAGCTGCTGGAAGTGAAGATAACTTATGCTTCTGCTAGGAGTCCAAATGATCTTGACAATAGATTTCTCCATACTATGGTTACCGTGGGTCTTTGATAGAGTATCCAGTAGTTTTGTGAACATGATAAATGTTGCCTTCACAGCCAAACAAAGAATACTATAAAATAACAGCATAGTATTAGATAGCTCACCCAATAACATAGAGATGAGATACCCACTTCATAGATTGAAAAGCAATTTGCAAAAAAGATGACTATATGGAGTATGTGTGCATGGGGATGACTGAATTTAATGTTTCTCTTTATTTCGGTCTACAGCATAAATAAAGAAAATGTGGTACAGTCATACAATAAAGAAACAGACTAGAAACTTTGGCTTTAAAAGTCTCCACTATTTGTTTTGTTATGATTTAAAATAATCTTACCATACGCATGATCGCCAATTCTATGAGACATTTTTTAAAAGGTGTATATCATATGTTTGATTATAATAATGTAAATTGATCTTGATCTTGGATTTATTTTTTTTATCATTTTTTGTTATAATAATAAATTGGAACCAACATTTGAATTGGACATCACTAGGAACATCACTAGATGTGGGTTATTTAATTATTTTAAAGTGATATGAAATTAAAATATATGGAGCCAACATTTGAATTGGACCAAATAAAATGGTTACCAAACTGAAAAAAATTCAATGAAAGAAAAAATATTGTGTGACCATTATTTCATGTATTTTCATTATCACTAATACTTTTTGTTTTTAAGGGGGTCAGCACAATATCACAGTGATATATATGGAGCCGATGCATGCTCTTGATTTGAGTTTTGACTCAGACAATGACGATGAAAATATACAATTTCTAGTGTGTGTAGCACTACATGAGTATTGTAATACTTACCTTCAACCTAGACCATGCCGAACGTCCATATTACAAGGACATGACTACGTATTAGAAATATTGAATGGCCATGAAAGAAGGTCCAAGGAAAATTTTAGAATGGAACCAGATGTATTTATTAATTTGTGCGAGGCACTTAAGGTATATGGTAAATTGGAACACTCACGTTATCTGGACTGTCCAAGAGCAAGTTTGTATATTTTTGCTAACAATTGGTCACAACGAACGAAATCGTGTTGTCCAAGAGCGATTCCAACATTCTGGCCAGACCATCTCCAAATACTTCAACCGAGTCTTGAAGGCAGTGTGTAGGCTTGGTAAACAAGTTATAAGGCCTCCAGATTTTGATGAGGTGCCTGCAGAAATTCGAAATAATCCACGCTTCTATCCTTTTTTTAAGGTAATCACTAACAGAATATTTGAAATATAAATTTTAGTAAAATATCCTGCATTATTAAAGTTATTTGTCAAATAGGATTGTGTTAGAGCAATTGATGGTACCCACATATCTGCAAGGGTGCCAGCATCAGAGCAAATACCATATCGGGGTAAGCATACAGTTACAATGCAAAATGTAATGTGTATTTGCTCATTTGATATGCGATTTACGTATGTATTGGCCGGTTGGGAGGGCACTGCAAATGATTCAAGAGTGTTCATTGAAACCGTACATGATCCAACAAATTTATTTCCAATGCCACCAACAGGTACGTATTATATGGCATTTTGTTAATTTATAATGAATATTCTTTTGTCAACCCATAATAATAGATACATACATGTTGAACAGATAAATACTATGTTGTCGACTCGGGTTATACAAATATGCCTGACTTTTTATCGCCATACCGTGGTGAGAGGTACCATCTAAATGAGTTTCGTAATCAACGTCGACAACCAAGAAACAAGAAGCAAATGTTCAATTACCGACACTCCTCACTGCGCAATGTGATTGAGAGATGCTTCGGTGTCTTGAAGGCTCGTTTTCCAATTTTGAGAGACATGCCTCCGTATTCAACTAAAACGCAGAGATACATCCCCATTGCATGCTGTACAATACACAACTGGATAAGGACACATTCTCAAAATGACACATTGTTCGCTAAATGGGCCAATCCAGATCGTATCGTTGAAGATGATGGGCCTAATGGAGGTGGTAGTAGCAGCTCGACACATGCAGGAAGTAGTTCTCAGCAACCAATTGAGTTAGACATTACTCAACCTCAATTACGTCACATGTCTGATGTAAGGAATCAAATTGCTGGTCAAATTTGGGAATCTATCAGAAACAATTGAAATATTATTTATGCGTATAATAGATTGTGGAAGATGTTTTTTTTTTATGGTTTGTGGAAGAATTGAGATGTTATTATTATGGTTTGTAAGTTGTTATGAACATTATGGTTTATTATGGTTATTAAATTTATCTATGGTTGATATTGTATGAATATGATTATTATGAATAATGTATATGATTCCATTGTCAAAAAAAAATTAAAAAAAAACTTCAAAAAAAATTTTAAAAAAAATTAAAAAAATTAAAAAAAAAATTAAAATTTTTTTTAAAAAATTACCTTGAAAAAAAATTTAAACAAAAATTAGGCCTTAACAAACATGTTTTTTAGTTTATGTTTTCAAAAATTTTCAAACATTTTGTTCAAACCAAACGGGTTTATTATTTATGCTTTTCTAAAAATAAACAAAAACCAGTTTATAAAATTTTTGTAAACATAAACCAAAACGTAAACGTTACCAAACGCCACCTAATTGAATAAGTAAAACACATACCTTAAATTTCTTTTTCCGGCTCCACTCATGCCATTAATCTTGCAGTATGTAAACCTATTTTATTACAAATGAAAGAAGTATAAAAACATTTAGAGTTGTTTGTTTACCACATGAGCACTTCCAGTGTCATTTGTTCAATAAGAATACTAAATACAATTAAATGTCATGAATCTGAGAATATAAGAAGAATTTAGTAATCAAATATTGGACATGAGGCTAGAAGAAGAGGAACTCCATGAAAGAGCTAACAATTAAGGAGAAAAATATTACCTGATGACTGTGGAGCCATGGTATATGACTCGGCAAACCCTTTCAAATGAAGATTCACTCTCACACACACACACTCTCTCTCTCTCTCTCTTTCTCTGAGTCTCTCACTTTTCTGTGTATACATATATATATATATACGAAGGGAATGAGATGCATTTACTTACCATTCACCTACCATTCACCGACCCACACCAACCAGTCAATGTAATTATTTATTACTTCATTGACAGTCCCAGCTGTAAACACACTTTGACTAAAAGAGTAATGGAAAGTCTGGTGTCATATCGTTTGAAAAATTATTATTTTAGTAAGTTATTTTAATTTTTGATTATTTTTTATAAGTTAAAATTTTTATGTTTAGGAAGATAATTAGTAGATTTTTTTATAATTTGATGTGACGTTTGTGAGAGAAAAATTAAAATAATTGTGAATTTATTGTGACATTTTATCTTATTAATTGTTTTATCTTCTTCTTTTTTTTTCTTTTTTTCTTTTTTTTGTGTAAATTTTAACCTAAAAAAAGCTAAAATTTCACTTTCCAAACAGAATCATTATATGCATTCTTTTTATGTATTTTGGGTAAATTACACTGACATCTCCTGAGATTTATGTTTATTACAACTTTTTCCTCACCTTTTGAAAATTACATTTCCCCCTGATGTTTAAAGTTTCATTACAGATTTTTCCCTTCAACAATTTAATTTTTTTAAATACCAATTTTGTCCTCATTGGGTAAATTACATTGACACCCCTCACATTTTACAAATTACAATCCTCTCCCTAAGGTTTAAAGTAGCATTACCAATTTCCCCCTCGGTTAGTATTAGTTGGAAAAAAAATTATTTGAAAAAAAAAATTTGTTAGTAAAGTTTTTAAATTTTTGTTTAAAAACCAACGTAAACTCATTTTTTGAATTTATATTTTTTCCTCAAATTTACAAACTGAGACAACCATTTATAAATAAAAAAAATTACCAAACAAGTTTTTATGACAATTTTTAAAATATTTGTAAATATAAATTGAAGACTAAAAACGAAATAGTTACCAAACATGCTTGATGATAAAAATATCTTAAAATTAACAAATAATTAAATAAGTTACCAACGTAAGAAATGACTTATCAAAAGAATCTTAGGCTATGTATGGTTTGATTTTTAGAATTTTTTTTTAAAAAATTAAAAATTAATTTGGTTAAGAAATAAAAAATAAAAAATAATTATCATTTAAGGGTAAAAAATAATTATCATTTTAACTTTTGCGCATGTTATATACAGACGTATGACTGTTTCAATTTAATTTGTAAAAAATTATTTCTAACCGCTCCAAAGATAAAAATTATATAAAAATGATAATTATTTTTTATTTCTTATTTCTTAACCAAATTAATTTTTAATTGTTAAAAAAAAATTCTAAAAATCAAACCATATATAGCCTAAGAATATTTTAATAAGTCATTTCTTACGTTGGTAACTTATTTAATTATTTGTTAATTTTACGATATTTTTACTATCAAGCCTGTTTGGTAATCATTTCGTTTTCAGTTTTCAATTTATATTTACAAAATTTTAAAAAACTGTCATAAAAACTTATTTGATAATTTTTTGGGTTTATAAATGGTTGTCTCAGTTTGTAAATTTAAGAAAAAAACATAAATTCAAAAAATGAGTTTACGTTGGTTTTTAAACAGAAATTTAAAAAATTTACGAACAAAATTTTTTTTCAATTAATTTTTTTTCAAATAATTTTTTTTTCCAATTAATTTTTTTTTCAATGAATTTTTTTTTCCAACTAAGGGCTGGTTTGGGGTAACCTGAATCAGCCAAAAAGTCAAAAAATTACTTCAAAATTCAAAAAGATATTACTATTCATCCAAAAAAATAATTAAAAAATTAATTTTCTACCAAAAAAGTACACACCGAAGTCAACAATTTGCAGCTGCTGTGCTGCGGCAGTGACCAATGTTGAAATGATTAGGTGTGATTTGCACACACACCGCTGTTTGGCTTGTGGGGCTATCACGGGTCCCGTTTTGATAATCTGAACTGTTAAATGTGTAGAACTCGTCGAATACTATATGTCTGAAAAAAATCACATTGATCGGATATGGATAACTATATGATCAAATCAGTTATATATAACAAATGGATGGTGTTATAATTAATGATTGAAAAATAAATAAATCTGATTAGATAGCTATCGATATCTGATTAACTTGATTTTTTATAGGTACATAGTGTTCGACGAGTTATACACATTGAACGGTTCAGATTATTAAAATGGGACCCGTGATGACCCCCGCGGGCCAAACAAAACCGTCCAGTGCTTTGTACAAAAATTAGCCAAAAATTTCCAATTCCAATACACTCCTTCCGATTTGTACGGCTGGGGCCCACCTCTCACTAATCATCTCTTACACATTTTTTTTATACAATTTTTTAATACACATTTTTCCATAAAAATTCAAAAAGTTAACCCAAACCTCCATATTTTTTTCTCAACTTTTTTAGTCTAAAAAGACAAAAAGTGCACTTTTTTAGGACATCCCAAACCAGCCCTAATACTAACCGAGGGGGCAATTGGTAATGCTATTTTAAACCTTAGGGCGAGGATTGTAATTTCTAAAATGAGAGGGGTGTCAATGTAATTTACCCAATGAGGGCAAAATTGGTGTTTAAAAAAATTAAATTGCTGAAGAGGGGAATCTGTAATGAAACTTTAAACTTCAGGGAGAGATGTAATTTCCAAAAGGTGAGGGGAGAACTGTAATAAACATAAATTTCATGGGATGTCAGTGTAATTTACCCATATATTTTTGTAGTATATATTGGGTTCGTTTGGGAAGTGGGTTGGCTTTTTGGTTTTTTAACTATTTTAGTCTGGGGCTAAAAAGCCTAGTTTGGGAAGGACTTTAGGCTTTTTTGACTTTTTTTGACTTTTTTGTGAGAAAAAGAATGTAATGATTATAGGTTAGATGTGATATTTTGTTTTATTGGACTAAAAAGCCTATTTTATTTTTTGTGATTAAAATAGCCAAAAAAGCCCCAACTTCTGTTTCCCAAACGAAGCCATTATGTATTTTTTTAATAGAGTTACGATGATTTGTGATTAAAAAATAAAGTTATAAATTTTGTAATAATGTTATATATTTTTTTTATACCAACATTTTGTAATCATAAAATGTATAACATAATCATAAAAATATGTGACTTATTACCACAAA
>CM069908.1:110089896-110374223 GCA_036172215.1 Camellia granthamiana | reverse complement strand
TGGGCCAGGCCGAGCCACAGGCTAGAAAATTAAGCCCAGGCCCAGGCCCAGGCCTAGGGGGTATTCGAGCCTTGGTCGGGCCGACGGACTTGGGTCTAGGTTCGGGCTTGAGCCGGGCCTGGAAGTGCCCTGAACATTTTTTTATTATTTTTTTCTATTTTTTCCACCAAAAATGACACTGGGCGTTAGGTAGACCAGGCCTTGGGCCGAGCTTTTAGTGGGCCTTGAGTGGGTCAATAAGTCGGGCTATAGATCAGGCCAGGTGGGCCAGACCGGGCTTCAAAATGACAGCCCAAGTCTAGGGTCCCGGGCTAGGCTTAGGCCCAGGCCTAACCGAGCCAGACCCACCTCGGGGTCGCGGATGACCTTCGGGCCTATTGGAAAATAATAGTTTCATATTTAGTAAATTCGTAAGTATGCTTTTTTTATTTTAGACCTATAATATAATTTGGCATGCTTATGTGATTTTAATGTAATTATATTAGCATGATTCATTGTTTCTATCATGATTTGCATATCTTTTTATTTTATAATTTTATAATCTAATTTGCATGCTAATTGCTTGCTAATTTGTAGTGTAATTTGCATGCTGATTGTTTTATAATTTCTAGAATTATTTATTTACATGTCAATTGTCTATAATTATGTACATGTTTAATGTGTAATAAGATCACATGTAACTCTTGCCAATTAAAATTTCAATTTAATTGTGGAGTTATAAATTTTATTTTTGTAACTCATCTAACATTTTAATTCATTAGTTATAATTTTAATTATTAAATAGTTTGCTAGATGGTTTCAATTAATTTATTATACTTACAGTTTCTTTAGATTGTTTGGTTTGTATTTTCTTGTGTTTTTCTGCTAATTTTCTTTACAGGAATACTTATGTGAAAAAGGATGGGAAAAAATACAAAATCAAATGAATAGTATTTGGGATGTAAAAACAAAAGTTTATGGATTGGTTATTTCTTTTATATATAATTGAAGCAATTTTTATTTGATTGGACTTGAGTTGTGGTTTTTTACCAATATGTAGAAGCAAGTTTTATTTGCTTGTAATTATTGTAGCAATTGGTTTTTAAATTGCTTGTAATGTGGTTAGCAATTTAAAATTGCATGCAAGTTTGGAACTTGGTTTGGTTTTAACCTAGTTTGTCCCCTAGAAAACTTAATTCTCAAAATTGTTTCCTGCGAACTAGGAGTCAACATGCTCTTTAAAGTTTTGTCAAAGGTTAATTGGGTTTTAAGTGGGACTGGTGTGACCCATCCAGCCTTCCTAGAAACATTCCTGACCATGTTCAATTTTAGGTTAAGTGGTGAGACTAGTTTTGAATTAAATTTCTAACTCCGATTTTTCAGTGTTGAGTTTGATTTCTAGAAACACAGAATAATGAAATTCTTTTGTATTTTTCAAAATTGGCAACTGTCACTGATGCCACTGTTGCTGCAAATGATGGTGGGGATCAGAGCCCCGGGGCGACTGGCTTGCCAAAACCCTATTGTGACCTTTGTGGTCAACCCTACTACTGTGACCTCTGTGGTCAATCTTGTTGTTACTCCAGCTGTTCTGGGAGGACCATTCAATCACCATGAGCACCCAGAGAAGTTCACGGGAGTGAATTTCAAGAGGTGGTAGCAAAAGATGTTGTCCTACCTAACAACTCTAAGCCTAGCGAGGTTTTTGAGTGAGGCTCCACTAGCCGTGGAAGAGAATGAGCAGGACAAGCAAAAGCTCATGGCTCTAGATGCTTGGAAGCAGTCAAACTTCCTTTGTCGGAACTATGTTTTGAATGGCTTGGCAGACCCACTTTTTAATGTGTTTTATGCCAAGAAGTCGGCAAAGGAGCTGTGGGATGCTTTGGAAAAGGAGTACAAGAACGAGGATGTTTGGGTAAAGAAATTTGTCGTTGGCCGGTTTTCTGGACTTTAAAATGGTGGACTAAAAAACCGTCATTAGTTAGGTCCAAAATTTCCAAGTGATTATGCACGAGATACATGCAAAGGGAATGTTTTTGAGGGAATCATTCCAGGCAGTTGATTTGATTGAGAAGCTGCCTAACGGCTAGAAAGAGTTCAAGAACTACTTGAAGCACAAGCGAAAGGAGATGACAGTCGAAGAGCTTACTGTCAAGCTCCGTATTGAGAAAGACAATAGAAAGAAAGGAAGAAGTTCCTTCACTATGAAAGCAAATGTGGTTGAGCATAGCGAGTCTTCGGGGGTGAAGAAAAACCCACCGACAGGCAAAAGTTCAAAGTTGGGGGCCAGAGGCGGAGTCTCCAAGAGGCCGTTCTACAAGTCGAAGGAACTTACTTTTAGGTTTAATGGAAAGTGCTTCAACTGTGGCAGCGATGGGCATCGGGCAGCTGATTGCCAGAAGAAGAAGAAGAAGCCCTACAAGAAGAACCCTCCACAAAACAAAAGCCGGGCTCACATGGCTGAAATGGAGGATCTGTCACAAGATGTGGACGACATGCATCTGTCAGCTGTCATCTTTGAGGTGAACATGGTAAGGTCAAACCCGAAGAAATAGTGGCTAGATACTGAGGCCACTTGTCACATCTGTTCTAAGAAGAAGATGTTCACAACTTTTGAACTGGTTTCAAACGGTGAGAAGTTGTTCAGGAGAAATTCTGCAACCTCAACTGTTGAGGGTAAATGCAAGGTGGTCCTGTTGTTGGGCTGTGTTTCGGCGAGAGAGGGTCAGGTAGTGGGCAAGACTCTAACAGCTTGAGATGCCCCTTTTTAATTAGCACCCTCAAGGCTTGGGATAAAGGCATATAGAGTGGGGTAAAGGTCCTCTGGGATCGGGCCTGGTTGTTTGAAGTTTGTGGAGTTGTATTGGTGAAGGGATTGGCGGTCTTGGTTGTGGTGGTGACAACACTCACATCAGACGATCGCGCAGGTGTGCTTCCACTAGTGGTTGCATTGGAACTGCACACAAAAGGCCTCTTGGCTTGCTCTTTCTCATCAGTTATCAACCCCTGTTTCATAGCGTCTTCAATCTAAACTCCCATCTCATGGAGCTTGGTGAACGTGAACAAGGGTAGGACCATCATTTCTGCAGCAATTTCCCATGCAGATTGCGAACTACCATTCTTATCTGGTCTTTCTCTGAAGGTTGTGTAGTCATTATTGAAGCTTTGGCCCTCCACCTCGTCACGAATTCTGAGAAGCCCTCCTTTGGCTCCTGGTGCTTTGCCTCAAGATCACAAGCTGTGACCTCGATTTGTGTGTTGTAGGAGTACTGTGCAATAAAGGCCTCAGCCATTTCCTCCAAACTCTGCTTCACAGAATCCTCCAACTTCGCATACCATATAATTGTTAAACCAGACAGGGTCTTGCCAAAGAGGGAGAGCTTCTATATTCTAGTAAGGCCCATCGGCTGTAGAATGTCTGAAAATAGCCGAAGATGAACCATGGGGTCTCTAGAACCGTCGAATCGATCGATGTGTGGCATTTTAAACTAGTCTGGCAAGGTTACCGCAGAGTCAATATATCCATCTTCGATGCCGAGGATTGAGTTAACACCTTGTGCTCGTTTGAAAAGTGTCTCTAGCTTATTGACCTTAAGCACAGTCGGGTCAACTTTGAACTTAAATAGAGCCTTGGGGTTTAATACATAGCCACTTTGGAGGTTTGTGGTGGAATCGGCTCTGTCGGATTACCCTGATTCTCAACCTGGGCATTAGCAGTATGGATTGCGGTTGCAGGTGCTGGAATACCCGTCGGAGGTGCATGAGATGCAGAAGCCGCTACCGGTTGTGATTGTTGTTGTTGCAGCCTATTTATTACCTCTGTCTGACGTGTTGTGACCTCTGCCTAACAGAAGCGTCTTGCTGCATGGTCTTAAATGTTTGCTGAAGGTGGTGGATCAAGTCTTCCATGCTAACTAGAGGATATTATGCCATTGGAATGGGCGAATAATCTCATACTGTACTGGATGTAGAAAACTGAGTCTGACTAGGTATGGGTAATCGTTGGACTGGTGAATTGTGTCTAACTCTTCTCCATCTAGTAACCAGTGGGAGCGAAGCAAACACAAGCTGTCCTCTAACAAGATCTTCGAATCTGTGAAGCCTCCTGACACGAGTCCAGAGTGCTCGGGGGATATCCGAACTTTCCGAAGCTATTGTGATAAACTACCTAGCAAAAGGAAATAAAGCAAAAAGAAAGCAGAAATCAAAAAGATGCACAGCACCTCAGCTCAAATGTTAACAACACACAGATGTAATCAAAGCTGTAGGACTGCACTCAACACTGAATTCTGCCCCAAATACTGATACCCAACTTGCAACTAATATGCACGTTCCTGTACAATTTCACTGTAAAGCACATACCAGTTAAGTGAGAATCAAAACACCCCTATGAGGGGGTAGGGACACCCTGTCCTAGTTTTCGTCAGGAACTAGGGTTCACTATCCAAACAAAGCGGTTTCACAAAATCCTGAATTCGGGTGAGCAACCTGTCCTAGTTTGGAACAGCCTCTATGGCTTCTGATATGAACCTAGGCCAGATGGTCAAAAGGGTACCTCAGTAAGGCTACCTAATATACCTCTCACACCTAACACTGAGAAGTGAAAGAATGATTAAACGGTATAGCGGTAGTCCAGATCCAAGGGTTGTGTTCCCATCGTGGCAGAGCTCGTGACTGGTCAGCCTTTTGGCAAACTTTTCAGGCAAGCCTCCAGCAAACCGTCCATAAATAGCAGATGGAAAACACAGTGACTTAAACGCACCAATGCAAATGCAATGCAAAAAAAAAAAAAAAAAAAAAAAAAAAAAAAAAAAAAAAACTTATAAGTGTAGATAAAATTTCATATCATAAATTTCAAGTCAAGTTCTCTAATTTCCCCAATAGAGTCGCCAGAAACTGTAGCTCGACTTTTTCGCGCCCCTTTTTGGATGTTCGAATATAAGCCCTACAGTTTGGACTCCCACGGTTTTGAATCTAATCTCACAAGTGCAATGTGAAATTGATAAACACCAAAGAGTCCAAATCCGGCAAATCTTTTGAAAATCAATTTTGAATCAAATTGCCAAAAATTGATTGCTTTCCCAGATGCAGAGTCGCCACCTAAATATTTTTATTTTGGGGGAAATTTAGGAAACCCATGACTCATGCCAAAGGTCACGTGTCCATCATCACTAAGATTTTATCGGCATGGGAACTTAGGTATGAGAGCGGAAGGTCATGAATTTAACACCCCCGCTCGCCCGATCAAAGATCGGCCTCGACTAATCATGATATGAATCTTATGTACATTATATACTCTTATTCTGGTTTATTAGGCTAGCATTTACTATGTGATGCGCACACACACAAGTACAGACTAACTTGCAAGAATTGGAACACTTCGAGTCATGTTTGTTTTGAAAATTGTTTCGAAATATGTATCACTTGAAAAAGTGGTCGCATATGAACATTATTCAAATCATTCCAATTCAAGCAGTTATAGCACTTAAGCAATTAGCCTCATGGCAAGCATGCTAAACATGGCAACGTCAACACTCATGCAATTATGCTACAGCAAGTAAAGGCTCACCTAGTACTTCAAGGCAAAATAAACAAAAGAGTTAGAAAAATGCATGATCCTAACTTTATGCAATATGAATAATGCAACACATGCGATATGCAATTAGATAGGCTCGGCTACTAAACATGGCATATGAATTGATTTGATCACATGTGGTCTAAGCACGTATTCAAAGAAGTATTGAAACGACAATGTAGTTAGAATGATGAACCAAGCCTCGGTGCATGCAATACAAATGGATGCAAACATGGAGAATGCTAATCGAAACATGATGTCCCTAAATTAACCATCATAAGCTAGTAAATAAAATGGAGAAAGACGTGGGGTTGGAAGACATACACATTATTACATTGCGCTCTCACGAAGGAGAGTCCAAATAAATAAACTAGCTAATTAACTAACTAATTAAGCTAATTATTACAAAATTGAATGAATAATTAGCTAATTTACTTAACTAACTATTACAAATGAAATGAATTAACTAAATATTCTAGTTAACTAACTAATTACAAAACAAAATTTGAATAAATAATTAACTAACTAATTAATTACAACACTTTACAAAATTAACTAGCTACAACTAATTAATTACAACAAGATTAATTACATTCGACAAAATGCGTAAGTGAAAATGGATGAAGGTTGCATGCGCAGCGCCTGAGAGCTACTCCGTCTGCCCAAGCCACCTCTGTTTCACCTTCAGCCACTGCCTCTATTTTCTGCAAAACTGCACTGCTGGCGACACACTGAGGGTCAGCCGTGCATCACCAATGGCCGGTCGTGCATCAATTTGGTGTAAAGCTCTGTTTTTGTGTTCTGAGGTGAACCAGTGCAGACAAAGTGTCCTCAATCTCTGTTTGTCCCTTTCTTCCTTCTCTATCATGGGAAAGCCTCGAGAGAAGGTTGAAATTGATTCCAAAGCCATCAATGAGCAACATGATTGCTTGATGGTCTTGGATGCAATTTTGGGCAAAAGTCAATAAAATGCAAAGAATAAGACCACCACTCCCTCTTATCATAGTATGAACTCAAAGAGGGAGGTTGCAATGCTTCAAGAATTATCAAAATGCCATGGATTAGCATGTGACAACTCTTGACACAAGTAACTTGGCATAACGTTCGGCCAAGTTGAAGTAATTTAAGCCACTTTCTTTATGTGTGTTGATCCAAGTTTTAAACCAATTTTATTAAGCCTTGCCATTCTTTAGTCCATTTCTCCATGGTGATGTTAAAGTCCTCTAAACAAGAAGTGATGTCAAACAAGAGGTTCTTCTAAAGCATGAGAGAAAGACCATACCGTTGGCAATGAATCTTCGAAAAGATTAAGCCATTAAGTAGGAATCTTTCTTACATGTTTTGAACAACCTCAATCGGTTAAAATCATTCTCAAGCATGAAAGAGATGGATGGTGGATTGATTGTTAAACTTAGATTCTTAAACATAGAAATGAGTAAAGGGAAGCTTGGAATAACCTGCAACAAGTTATGTATGCTAATTTATGAGACAACAAATGAACTGCACAAAGCATGAACCAATGTAAAAGGTTTGGACAGCCCTAAAAATAGCCCTTAACATATGGAAAACAGAGGTTAAAAGTTAATGAAAATAGCCTAAAAAGCTAAACAATAAAGAAAAGAATGAAGGCTAGTAAGCAAGAATAAGGAGTGGTGGCTAACCCCTCCACTTTTGAAACTTAAAAACATGATTTTTGGCCATTTGAAAACTCTGAAAATCAATGTAAATATCAAAGAAAAAGAGTGGAAAATGAAGGGTTTGAGTTATAGGTAAAGGTATAGAAAGAGCAAGCTCTCTCTACCATTTCTCTACCCTTTTGGTAGCTCTTCAAACCCAACCTTAAACACTTCAAATAGACTCAAAACAATACAAAACAGTAAGAATTATGAAGCAAATGGAAGAAATGAAAGCAAGAGAGAAGAAAAACAAGCTCATACCATTCAAGGGGCAAGCTTGTTGTTTGTGATCCAAACTAGGTTTCAACCCACTCTCAAGCTTGAATTATGTTTCTCCAAGATCAACCAAGGCTCTAAGGTAGTGAGACAAGGTTGTGTATGGAGTATAGAGATGATACAAGGAAGCTAGGTTAGCTCAAAGATTGCTTGCAATGGAAGAATGAGGTGGGAGGAGCTCCCAAGGTGTATATAGGCTCTCTAAATTTTGTTCAACCCTCAAAATAACCACACTGCTTCGTTTTTATAGAATTTGAGCTCAAAAGGTGATAAATATCTTCAAAAATGGACAGCTGGCAGGCTCCCGCCCAGAGCAGTGTTTTTCACCACTGAAGGCCGGCCGGCCATTCATAGCCACTGCCGGCTATCACTGATGCTTGGCCGGGCTTTGATGCCCTTCCCAATTTTTTGATTCAAACTCAACTTAGAGTGGGAAAAGGTCCAAAAATGAAAGTCATAGGTTCGAACAAGGTAAATGTTGAAGATTTGTGGTTATTTCGAGAGCCTGATTGAATCCGAATTGCTATGAATTCAAAGCACACAATTCAAATTTCACCATCGAGTGTATCGAACCAAGCGACTAAGCCTTGCAGGCGGTCAAAAATGGGGTGTCTACAGTTGCCCCTCTTTGACAGAGCTCGAAGTCATGAAATGGCGTGAGTGAATGTTGAAGCCCAGAGACAACCCATTTTGACAAGGTTGTAAGACTTGGACAAAGCCCAGAGACAACCCATTTTGACAAGGTTGTAAGACTTGGACAAGAAAGCAAGACATAAATAAAATAGTTGCGCCCGTAGGCTGCTTACGTATCCCTTTGCAAGGAATTAAACCAGCATAGTTCAGGGGAAAAATGCAAAGAATCAGCATGATGCAACTTTGAAAGATGGACTGACACGCTTCGCGAAACCGGCTATTTTGAAAACTTATGATCATGCAAGATGATGCAATAAGCAATAACAAGTAGAATATAGAAGATATAATAACACATGAATGAGCAGCTTCAAACTTAAAGAGAAAAGATTCAAAACACAATGTTCCCATACCAAAACACAGGACTAGGAAAGAAAACACCGCTTAGGGCTGCGTTTCACGCACCGAGAGAAACAAGAAGATGAAAACTGCTCGGGGTCGTGTTTCACACGTCCCGAAATAGAAAGCAAAACAACTTTGCATCGCACTTCACGCATCCTAAGATAGAAACAAAACTGCTTCGGATTGCGTTTCACACATCTCAAGAGGAAACTCACCCAAGGCTGCATTGCACGCATCCTAAGATAGAAGAAAAACTGTTTGAGGTTGTGTTTCACACGTCCCGAGGTAAAACCTGCCTAGGGCCACATTTCATGCTTCCTGAGAAACAAAATTGCTCGGAGCCTTGTTTCACACATCTTGAGATACAACCTGCCCAGGGAAAGAAAAATTGCTCGGAGCCTTGTTTCACACATCCCGAGATACAACCAAAAACTGCTCGGAGCCGTGTTTCACACGTCCCGAGATAAAAGAGAGAGGTGTGCGATAGATGTACAAAATGAAACAAGTGTATGTGTGCAATAGATGCACAAAGTAAACAAGTGAACGTGCGCGATAGATGCACTGAACAAGTGAATCTGTGCGATAGATGCACGAAACAAGTGAATGTGTGCGATATATGCACTCATGATTTTAGCTATAAAGCTATGCAGGTTCTCCTATCGAGACATGAATGACTTACCCGGAACTCCTCTGAATGAACCGTACATACAAGATCGTGTGGTAATAAATGATGGAATGGATTACGAATTAGACAAAACAAGTTATAAATTACTAGAATAGTTTAAACAAACAAGGTAAAAGTTTAAAATAAATTACATCATGAATTTAAACTAATGAGTTTAAACAAATCAAACAAAATCAATCGAGAATAAAATAAATCAAATTATGCACTCACGCAACAAAACAAAACAACATGGATATTTTGCTCACTCTCTTTATTTCTTTTGATCTCTTTACTATTTTGCCTCTTTTTTTTCCTTTCTTTTTCATCACTCATTTTTTTACTCATTGTTGTTTTATCTCTTTTTTTCATCACTCATTACTTTTTTAATTATTTATTATTTATTATTGTTATCATACAACTCCTTATTACACCCAAATTAAAACCCACAATTAAAACTCAAAATTAAAACCCAAAGTTAAAACAATAATAAAATAAAATAAAATAAAACAATAATAACCAGCAACACACACAAACAAAACAAAAGAAAGAACAAAACAAAAGAAAAATAGAATTGAAATCACCGAAGGCTGGCTGGGCCTTGGCGATGCACGGTCGGGCTTTGATACAGCTTGCCAGCCTCGGCGATGCACGGCCGGGCTTCGATGTAGCTGGTCGGCCAGCCTTCGACAGCGGCAGAGGGGCAGTTCAATAAAATGCAAGCACATGGCTGTTTAAAACACAATCCAAGCCTCATTTGAATCACACCCTAGGTCGAAATCCCCTCTCCCTTCTCTCTAAATTTCTTTTCTCCCTAGATTTCCTCTTTTTCTTGAGTTTACCCAACAACCCTCACAAAAGTTTCCTAAAACAACTTGTTCTCCTCTTTATTTTGAACTGATTGAAACTTGATTTGGAGAAGCTTTGAGTCCTCTCTTGGCTTTTCATAGATCCTCACACTTTTGCCCAAACTTTTCTCTCTTGATTTTCCATCCCCTCTTCATTTTCTTTCTCCTAGGGTTCTAGTTTTGAAAAACACCCAACCACTCACTTTTTCTTCACCTTTCAACTCCTCTCTATGGCTAGTGACAAAGTTCCTATTCCCGACCTCGCCGTAGGTATTGGTGCTGCCCTTGGTGCAGACATGGAGGTGGAGGAGGCTACATTGCTTTCCCTTGCCGAGAGGCCCTTTGATGCGGCTACATACCAGCCGTGTACATATGTGCCACCCCCAAGTGGTATCTTGAGATTTGAGGGCTTCATCCTAGGGCTAGATGAGGACACTCTACTACGAGAGCCCATAGAGCATATATCTGCCGACGCCTCCACGGTACGCAAATTTTCCCGTATTTTACTTTGCATACATGTTGAAAGTTGAAATTGATGAACAAACCACTCATCTCTGTTGTACATATACTGATCAAACTTCCAATTGATAGGTGATCTCCAGGAGGATAGGCGGCTACGACTCTATATCAAGCCCCCGACGTTGGTACAACCGGCTTCCCACAGAGGTCCGCACTTTAGTAGATGATGCTGGCTTTGGGCCCTTCTACTCCAAGCTCATACAGATGACGGTTGAGTCTTAGCTTTATGGGGCCCTAGTAGAGAGATAGTGGGACACCAATGACTCATTCCACTTTTCTTCGACCAGGGAGATGACACTAACCCCATATGACTTCTCAATGTTGAACGGTTTGCAGGTTGGGGTCGGCGGCCCAGTCCCCTTTAACCCGAATATGACCCAATGGAGGGATGCACAACTCTAGCTTCTCAGGGCAATCCCAGACATCACCAGCCATGGGATGGTGCGCTACAGCTAGTTCTTGGAGCATTTTTTCGGTACTCAGCCATCTACTGTAGATAAGGTTGCCCAATACACCCGCGACTTCCTCATATATCTCCTCGGTACTACCCTGTTTGTAAATAGGGAAAATACCGTGGGGTTATATATTCTAGGGGCACTGGTACACCTTCCTCGGGTGTGGAGTACGACTGGGATGGCTTAGGCTTGGCCACCTTATACTGTTCCATGAGCTCCGTCTTTCGCCGCAAGGCGGATTCACTCGGTGGCTACTGGAGGGTTTGAGAGGTATATCATATACTAACTTTTCTGATATGCTTTACATCCTGTTCACTGTTGTATTTCTTGCTCATCTGATCCATTTTCTCATGTCTTCTGTTTGCCTTTTCTTTGTAGCTCTGGGTGTACACATATTTCACTTCCTATCTCCAATCCTAGTGAGGCTGATTGAGTTGTCAGTACCCCACTTTCGGTACTACAACTCGCGGTTCAAGCGACGTCACCTTGTAGACCAAACCTTCCCGTACTTCCGCCGCTTCTTTGACACGATTACGGCGAACCAGGTAAGCATAATGCCAGCCTTTAGTTGTTAGCTACTATAAACATATTACACTATTCCACACTACACGATTATTCTCCTGCTGGTGCATCTGTACCATATTACCATTCTCATACTACATTGATTTCTGACACCGCACTGATTTCACACTGCATTGACATTTGACACCGCACTGATTTCCTCATACTGCACTGACATCTGACACTGCACTGATTTTCTCATACTGCATTGACATCTGACACTGCACTGATTTCTTCATGTTGCACTGACATCTGACACTGCACTAATTTCACAGGTTGACTAGCACCCTTGGGCGAGCATTCCCCAAGTGTCGAGGATGACCTACGCTGCTCCCTGGCATGCCTCCACGATGAGGATCTTATTCGAAGGCCCCTTTGGCCAAGCGTACTACTTGGGAGAGAGGTTCATCCACCAGATGCGGGGCGTTGGTGACCCCAACATTTCACATCCTCCTCCTCCCAGCATGAGAGTAGTGGATGATCTACAGGATGGTCCTGAGCTCGACCTCTTGATGATAGGCGAGGACGGCGATCGTCATCATGAGCTTGGCGATTTCACTACCTTCTTACACACTCGGGTGATGGCGCCTCTTACTCCAAGCGTGGCTCGAGCTATGCCAGAGGTTGACGCTGCTATTGCTACTGAGGCTAGTGGTGCGCCTGCTGGAGGTGCCCCTGCTGTTGCTCCTATTCTTGGATTTCTTGTGATCCCCACCGAGATCGTATACATGCGTCCAAACGGAGTGATCGAGAAAATCCCACTGGAGCACATCGAGGAGAGGGACCGCAAGCTCGTGTTTGCCCCTAGCGTCAAGCAGGTACACATTTCTTTATGCTAGTACATATTGCACTTTAGCTTATTTTCTGCCATTCCTATTCATTGTTCTACTATTACTTATGTCTGTCTTTCTCAGATTCTGTTCGTTTGTTGATTCCATGAGCATTTGGTGACGAGCTCATTTGGACGATCAACCAACTACTCCTAATGGTACGAAGGAGGCAGACTGCCTTAGTCACCTATCGGATTGAGGTACATTCTACCTACGGTTCACTGTTGTCTCCATACTGTACTTGTTGTCATACTATACACTTTGTTTACTCCTACTGATATCTGTCCTTTTTTCAGCTTGAGCCGGCGCCAACAGTGCCTGCAGGACCTTCCGCAGCCAGTAGGCGGAGACGGTGCCCAGTGAGAGGCCGAGAAGGCGCCAATCGGGGGAGAGGTCGAGTGAGGCAGCGCTTGCCTTCCGAGGAGTCTTTTGACAGGTCCACGACCCCTGAGGACGAGGGAGAGGAGATTCACCTGCAGTCAAGCAGCCCCAACAATGACAGCGATGCGCCTCCTCCACAGCTGAGGAGGAAGAGAGCAAGGATGGGCTACTGATGACGATGATGAATTTGCTTTTATTTTGTTTTTGCTTTCATTTTGCTATGTAACTAAAGACTAGCTTCGGATAGACCTTTTGTTTTCGAAGACTTTTATTTTGTTTTGGCTTTGTAAAACAATGATTGAGGTTGGACCTGCCAGTTATAAAAGACAAGTTTTTGTTCAATGATCGCTTTGCACAATATGATGAATGGCATTACCCTTGCATTGTAACCTTCAGAACTGTGAATGCTTTGCTCTTGAATTGATTCATGAATTGGATAATGACTTACAACCGATCAAAACGTAAAATACAACTCGATGATGGAAAAATGAAACAAGAACAACTCAAAAAAAAACTAAAAAACACTCGGTACAAACAAAACAAGACTTAAAAGTACAGTTGAAGTCCACCCGAACAAAGGTCAGCTTTTGCTGCAACTGATCTGCATTAGGCCAGCACCAACACCCGGCCGAGCTTCATTGATGCACGGCTGACCATCACTGATGCACGGCCAGCCATCAGTGTGATGTCGGTCAGTGTTGTCCAGCTGTCATGCATAACTTCGTCTCAAACTCTATAAATAGTGCTCCCATGTTGTTTTTCTGGCAAACTCACAAGTCTTTGATATTTTGCTCCCAAGATGGAGATACTATTTGTCAGCAGGCTTCGAGACTGGATAGCCACTTTGGATGGCTCGGAAAAGGTGAATTTCTGCGGCTTCAGCCTAAATCCCCTTTTGTCTTTTAAGCCGCACTTCTCTATGTTTTCCGTTCCTCCAAGCTGCAATTCAATGCTGGAACCCGATTACACACGTCTTTAGCTTCGAGGGACAAGAAATATGCCCGACAATTGAAGAATTTCAGGCACTAATGGAATCCTGGTGCGATGAGGAAATCATACCTCAGCCCCGTTTTGGCCATGTCCAAGCTTTGGAACGGATGTGTGGGCTCACTCTACAGGAGGTTCAATCTTTGGTCCACAATGGAGAGCTGGATATTCTCAATCTGATTCATCGATTTTTCGATGTTAGTGACCGAGGTGACCTTTTATGGCGAGGTTTTCGGTAGTATGCCCCATGTTTATGTATGCTTGCACATTTTCTTCTTGCCCGAAGCTTCGGCGGATCCAGCGTTCGATTAGTCGAAGTGGCATAGGGTTTGAAAGAAGGCAAGAGTTGCATTAGCTTGGTGCTGTCCGAGACTTTGATGGGCTTAGACGCTTTCCATCGACGGGAGACCACTAACTTCGCGGGGAGTCCACTACTTCTGCAGGTAATGTTTCCCACCCTTTCTCATATGTGTTTCTCACATCACTCGACACTCATGCTCTATTTTTCTCTCAAAGCCCTTTTCTCACTTTTCTCTTAACGTACATCTCTCTATTCTTTAATCTCTCTTTTCTTTCATCCCTTCCCAGGTGTGGCTTATGGATAAGCTAAAGGTAGTGGACTCTTGTCCTAAGTACTCAGCTCGAAGCTATTTCTTCCGCCATCGTCTAGTGGATTTCCTGAATGAGGGATAATGGTGCGACTGGATATGCAGCAGATCTGCTGCTGACATAGCCTGGCGTCGCCCCTGGCTTAATCTGACCGAAATGAGCTACAGCATGACTCGGCAACTTGGGATACAGCTGATTGGCCTTACACACTCTGTGTTCTACTTCCTTCTCTGGTTTAGACGTCAGTTCGGACATGATCAAATCCGCCCAGAGGAGGGGGTAGAGTACCCAATTTCATTCTCCATCTGCGGTTCACACTTGGCTAGGTATCTCACTGCTTAGAGGACGAGAGAGCTTCTGGCCCTTGCCCCTAGTTTCAGTTGCGCCCTTTTTGGTGAATGCTTGGCTTGGCTCAAGGATGAGGCACAAATCGGGCCCACTTTGGCATCAGAAGCTTCCACGAGCACGAGCGAGGGACGCAAGAGCACCTGACTCATCTATGCCCCTAGTTTATTGCTTTGATCTTTCTTTTCAAGTTTTTTTAATGTAATAAAAGCAACTTTGATTTGTATCGAGAGTTGGAGAACTTTGTATTGAAATCAATGAAATCAAAGTTGTGAGCACTGAAAAAAAAAATTTGGTCCAAAAATGGTCCGAGTTGTAAAAAGTAAAATTTGAACAAAATCAACTTTTATCAAAACTTTCCAAAACCATTTTCAAAAAGGTTCACCACTTGACACACGGAATCTATCCTCAAGATGTACAACCCCAAATCAAAATTACAAATTACCCCTTGACTGAAAAGCACTGCTCTACATTGTAACTAGCCTTTTCTCTCAGAGTAAAGATCACAACTGAACTTTCAGGTAAAGAACGGAGAAAGATGACATGATCAGACACATGGACAGGACAGTTAAGTTAGAGGTGTTTACAGTCGGGCTTTAGGATGAAGTTGCCTATGTATCCCGAAGATGGGAATCAGGCCTTACGTAGTTCGATTAGGGTTCACTCAAGTATTAACTCTCTCATTTTGCGCTCTAACTTTTGCCAATGCCGCCTTTTAGGGTTTTCAACCTTGCGAGCTCAGTTTTTCTTTACTTCTAATTTTTTGTGCTCTAACTTTTGCCTAGGTCGCCCTTTTCGAGTTTTCGGCCTAGCGAGCCTCTCAGGGATAGTATTTCTTCAACTTGTCCATGTTGATCGGTTGGGAAAATTCTAGGCCATCCAGGTCCATGAGAATAATAGCTCCACCCAACCAAATAGCTTTGATGATGTAAGGACTAGTCCAATTGGGTCTGAACTTGTCCCTAGGGTTATGGATGGGAGCTCGGTTGTCTTTCAGCACCAAATCCCCCTCTTTTAGATTCTGGGACTTAACCTTCTTGTTAAAAGCCCTAGCAATCCTGCGTTGATAGCCCTGAACATGGTACAATGCTTTCAGCCTTCTCTCATCAAACAGCATCAGCTCTTCAAACCTGCTCTGCTGCCAGTCCACCTCTGCTATTTGATATTCAGCCATAACTCACAGTGACGGGACTTCTATTTCAATTGGCAGAACAGCTTCCATCCCATAGATGAGAGAATAAGGAGTTGTCCCTGTAGACGTCTGGATTGAAGTTCTATAGCTCCAGAGTGCGAATGGCAATTTGTCTGGCCAGTCCCGATAGGTCTCAACCATCTTCTGCAGAATATGCTTGATGTTCTTGTTGCTGGCCTCAACAGCTCCGTTGGTTTGTGGCCGGTATGTAGATGACTTATGAAAAGCCACATTGTATTTCTCCAACAAGTTTATCACTTCCTTCTTGAAGTGGGAGCCATTATCTGAAATGATCTCGTTTGGGACTCCGAATCGGCAAATGATGTTGTTTCTAATGAACTTAGCCACATGCGTTACTTTCAACACGGCATAGGACTGAGCTTCCACCCACTTTGTGAAGTAATCAATTACCACCAGAATGTATTCATGCCCATTCGACCCTTTTAGTGTGACTGTGCCAATAACATCGATTCCCCAGACTCAGAAAGGCCACGGCAAGGTCATGTTGTACAGCTTCGACGGTGGGGTGTTCATGCGATTAGCATGAATTTGGTATTTGTGGCATCGCCAAACAAAACCAATACAATCCTCCTCCATGGTGGACCAATGATAACCCTGCCTGAGAATCTTCCGGGCTAACATTACTCCATTTATGTGCGCTCCGCACTCTTCTCCATGGATGGCCTCTATCAGGCTCTTTGATTCCTTTGCTTCGACACACAACTTGTGCATTCCCAAATGACCTCTCTTGTACAGTTTACCTTCGCAGATGATAAATTGGATGGCTATTCGCCGTATTCCCCTTTTGTCCTTAGCATTTGCCCTTACTGAATAAACCTCCTTTTCCAAGAAGTTCCAGATATCGTAGTACCAAGGGTTTTGATCCTGCGCTTCATCTATTGCAGCGATAGTTTCATAGATTGGCGTGTACTTTAGCTCAATGATGATCGGACGCATCCGGACTCCAAGTGGGATGTCTATCATGGATGATAAAGTTAATAAAGCGTCAGCGAACCTATTGTTCTCTCTTAGTAGATTCATGAAAGTCAGCTTTTCAAACCTAGGAATTTGAACGTTTACGGTTTGGTGATAAATCTTCATCCTTTGTTTTTTCACCTTCCAGTCTCCGTTGGCTTGAGACATAACTAGGTTTGAGTCCCCGATCACATCCAACCTATTTGCCCCTAATTCCAGGGCGGCTTCCAAGCCAATGATACACGCCTTATATTCTGCTTCGTTATTTGATACCTTGTACCGGAGTTTAAAGGCTAAAGGTATATGGGAGTCGTCGGGTGCTATCAGCAACACACCTATCCTATAACCATACTGATTGGACGCTACGTCAAAGTACATTGTCCAAGTCTCTTCCTCAACTTGCAGAATGGCTTCATCTAGGAACAAGTATTCCACAGATTCATCCCCTTCTACTGGATGATCTGCCAGGGACTCCGCTACTACTCTCCCCTTGACCGACTTGCCAGTGACATACTTCAGATCAAATTCAGAGAGAAGAAGCAACTAACGGGCTAGCCTACCTATAAGCGCTGGTTTCTCAAAGAGATATTTGATGGGATCTAATCTCGAAACTAGAATTATGGAGTGAGCTAACAAGTAGTGCCTCAACTTCCTGGTCGCCCATACCAAAGCTAGGCAAGCTTTCTCCAACGGAGTGTAGCGGCGATAACACATGTAGATTTTGAAGGTACTGCCTAATCTACTCAAAAGCACATTGACTTCGATCATCCCATCGGAATTTCTTTCCTTTCTTTAGGAGACCAAAAAGTGATTCACAAGTCAAGGTTATTTTGAAATAAACCATCTTATGAATTACACTTTACCCATAAAGCCTCGCACCTCATTTTCAGTCCTTGGTAGCGGCATTTCTAGAATGGCCTTGATTTTGGAAGGATCTACCTCAATGCCCCTTTGTGTGATCAAGAAGCCCAGCATTTTCCCTGCTGTTACACCGAAAGTACACTTCTGTGGATTCAACCTCAGTCTGTATTCTCTAATCCATTGAAAAAATTTCTCCAAGGCAGTGTAGTGGCCCTCTCTTTCTTTGGACTTGACAATCATGTCGTCCACATATACCTCGACCTCTTTGTGGATCATATCATGCAGAATTGTGGTTGCAGCCCTTTGATAGGTAGCCCTGGCATTCTTCAGCCCAAACGGCATCACCCTGTAGCAGTAGGTTCCCCACGATGTAGTGAAGGCAATTTTCTCTCTGTCTTTAGGCGCCATCAGAATCTGGTTATACCCGAAAAATCCATCCATGAAGGAGAGTAATGCATGGCCCCTGGTGAAGTCTCCCAACTCATCAATATGCGGCAGGGGAAAGTCGTCCTTCTGACTAGCCTTATTCAAATCCCTGAAGTCAACACAGACTCTGATTCTGCCATCCTTCTTTGGGACTGGAACAATGTTAGCCAACTATGTTGGATACTTAGACATAGGCAAGAACCCTGTCTCAATCTATTTGGTAACTTCTTCCTTAATCTTCAGAGCCCAATCCGAACGTATTCTCCTTAACTTCTGTTTGACAGGTCGGGCCTCAGGGTTGAAAGGGATCCGATGCTGTAAAATCTCAGGATCGATTCCAGGCATGTCTTCGTAGGACCACGCAAAAACATCTTTGAAATCTTTTAATAAAGCAACTAAGCGCTCATGCTCCTCCGAGGACAACGTGGACCCCGATTTGAACCAGACGCGGATCCTTCTCAGTGCCCACATTAAAAGCAATGATTTCATCAGCAAGGGGTTTTGCACACCTCTCCTCCTCTCGATTAATCAAATTCTTCAAAACCAGAGGAATTCCTTCCTCTTCGTTTTCATTAAAATTTTGAAAATCCTGATCAATACAATAAATAAGCAGAATAGAGAAATACTCAAAATCTGCAGCAGCATTCTCATTCATAAGGTCAAGCTCATCCAGCTCAGGCCTCAGCTAGAGTAAACCCTAAAAGGAATACATCCTCCTCACCATGAACGAATTCCAGCACTGGCGTAGTTACCTCTGCCGGAGGACGTATGGACGAATTCCCGAACACAATAGCCACTCCCTTCCCCTGAGGGTATTTTAGCATCTGATAGAGGGTAGAAGAGACTACTTTCACAAGGTGCAGCCAGGGTCTTCCTAGTAGTAAGTTAAAGGTGGCCGGAACATCCAGGACATAGAACTCGACATCCTGTTGCGTTGGGCCCACCTGAACTCGAATTTGTACTGTGCCCATCACCTCCCTGCTGGTATTATCATATGCCGGAATCATTTGGGCTGTAGGCATGAAATCTGGTGGTTTTAGGCCGATGGCATAAGCTATGCACAACGGACAAACATTGATAGCTGACCCAGTATTGACCAACACCACTGGCACCCATTTTTCTCTACACTCAACAAATATATACAAAGGTTTGTTGTGTGCTAAGCCTTCTGGTAGCAGTTCTTTCTCGAAAAAGGTTAGGGTTGGACTGGCACCACCAGGGAAAACTAATCCCACAAGCTGTTCAGGGGTGGTGTCAATGGACAGTTTGGCTTTGTCCATTACTGATAATACAGCCTGTCGATGCACTCGAGAAGCCATGTCCAGCCCCCAAATTGAAATATTGGCTTGAATTTTCTTTAGTTGCTTCAAAACTACCTCTTCCTCTAACTGCTTTTCTTTCTGTTTTTCTACCTCTCAATCTTTTCCAGAGGCTTCGGCTTGGTCTAAGTGCAGGGGCTTGAAATACCACCCACTTCTTGTCATGTGATCTACCTCTTCAGAGTTCCAGGCATTGTCTGGAAAGGACTCACCCCAGTCCTCATCGGTGTGGGCCAGAAGTAGATCATCGTCCTCCCACCATATACCTCCGGCAACCGACAAACAATTGTTTGGTTCCATTCTGATCATTCTCACATCATGAGTATCCCCCGCGGGATATTGGGCCATTTCAACTTCCTGTTTGTCTTGATCCTTTTCTTGTGCAAACTACTTCAACACAGCTTCTTGTTCAGTGTCCACGGTACTCACAGTGCCCGATTCTTGAGCTAAATTCTCGACGCCGGTGCTCTCTGGCGATTTTTCCTTTTCAATGGCCATTCCGGCCACTGCATCGATTCTTGCTTCCTTTTCTTTTGGTTTTGTTTCAGTTGCCTCCTCCCTGTCAGGTTCATCACTCAAGCACCCAGAGTTGTTCGTCGACCTATTCAAATCGATCCAGTCAATCTACACATCTGCTTGATCTTGTTCATTATAGAACTGCAGATTGTCTAAGTCCTCCTCTAATTCTACCAAATCATCCAAACCTTGGCTCAGGCCATCCTCTCTAACCACATTGACCTCCACTACAATTGGCAATACCACTTCTGGCTTAGCTTGATCAACTGGCACAATGTAGCAGCACGGATTATACACCCCTTCATACTAGTTTTAGAGCACTCAGGCAACGGACTCGTACTCTCCTCTAAGGGCAGCCTCCCTTCTTCTGCCACTGTCACCACCACGGGTTCAGGTTGAAGTGTGGACGTGTCCATCATGCACAAATCTGTGCTTTCAAGAATGAACACTATCAGCCTAGGTAGGTGGGAAGGGGTAATATATATGCTGGGGTCATAGGGGGAGGCCAGTGTATGGATTAGGTTTAGGTTGTTAGGTGGGGGAACTTGATTGTGGGCTAGGAGAGGGTTGGTAGTCACATTTGGCTTTTGGGGTGGTGTGATCGCCTTGTTATCCATGAGGTCTTGAATCCCATGACGTAGCCTGAAGCATTGGTCGGTGTCATGACCGTGCTGCTGGTGAAACGCACAGTACTTGGCTGGGTTATGTTTCGGAGGGAGAGGGTCAGGTAGTGGGCGAGGCTTTAACGGCTTGAGATGCTCCTTTTTAATCAGCACCCTCAAGGCTTAGGATGAAGGCATAGAGAGTGGGGTAAAGATCCTCTAGGATCGGGCTTGGTTGTTTGAAGTTTGTGGAGTTGTATTGGCGAAGGGATTGGCGGTCTTGGTTGTGGTGGTGACAACACTCACATCAGACGGCCGCACAGCTGTGCTTCCACTAGTGGTTGCATTGGAACTGCGCACAAAAGGCCTCTTGGCTTGCCCTTTCTCATCAATTATCAACCCCTGTTTCAAATCGTCTTCAATCTGAACTCCCATCTCATTGAGCTCGGTGAACGTGAACATGGGTAGGACTATCATTTTCTACAGTAATTTCCCGTGTAGATTGCAAACTACCTTTCTTATCTGGTCTTTCTCTGAAGGTCGTGTAGTCATCATTGAAGCTTTGGCCCTTCACCTCATTACGAATTTTGAGAAGCCCTCATTTGGCTCCTGGCGCTTTACCTCGAGATCACGAGTTGTGACCTCGATTTGTGTGTTGTAGGAGTACTGTGCAATAAAGGCCTCAGCCATTTCCTCCCAACTTTGTTTCACAGAATCCTCCAGCTTCGCATACCAGATAGCATCTATATTGAACAGGGTCCTGCCAAAAAGGGAGAGCTTCTGTAATCTAGTAAGGCTCATCGGCTACAGAATGTCTGAAAATAGCCAAAAATGAACCATGGGGTCTCCAGAACCGTCGAATCGATCGATGTATGGCATTTTGAACTGGTCTGGCAAGGTTACTACAGAGTCAGTATATCTATCTTCGATGTTGGGGATTGAGTTAACACCTTGTGCTCGTTTGAAAAGCTTCTCCAGCTTGTTGACCTTAAGCACAGTTCGGTCAACTTCGAACTCAAATGGAGCCTCGGTTTAATACACAGGTGCTTTGGAGGTTTGTGTTCGGATCGGCTCTGTCGGATTGCCCTGATTCTCAACCTAGGCATTAGCAGTATGGACTGTGGCTGCGGGTGTTGGAATACCTGTCGGAGGTGCATGAGATGCAGAAGCCACTGTCGGCTATGGTTGTTGTTGTTGTAGCCTGTTTATTACCTCTGCCTGACGTGCTGTGACCTCAGCCTGGCGAGCAGCATCTTGCTGCATGATCTCAACTGTTTGATGAAGGTGGTGGATCAAGTCTTCCATGCTAACTGGAGGATATTGTGCCATTGAAATGGGCGAATAATCTCATACTGTACTGGATATAGAAGACTGAATCTGACTAGGTACGGGTAATCGTTGGACTGGGGAATTGTGCCTAACTCTTCTCCGTCTAGTAACTGGTGGGAGCGAAGCAAACACAGGCTGTCCTCTAATAAGATCTCCAAATCTGTAAAGCCTCCTGACACGAGTCTAGAGTGCTCGGGGGATATTCGAACTTTCCGAAGCTATTGTGATAAACTACCTAGAAAAAATAAATAAAGCAAAAAGAAAGCAGAAATCAGAAAAACGCACAGCACCTCAGCTCAGATGTTAACAACACACAGATGTAATCAAAGCTATAGGACTACACTCAACACTAAATTATGCCCCCAAATACTGATACCCAACTTATAACTGATACGTACGTTCCTGTACAGTTTCACTCTGAAGCACATACCAGTTAAGTTAGAACCAAAACACCCCTATGAGGGGGTAGGGATACCCTGTCCTAGTTTTGTCAGGAACTAGAGTTCACTATCCAAACAAAGCGGTTTCACACAATCCTGAATTCGGGTGAGCAACCTATCCTAGTTTGGAACAATCTCTATGGCTTCCGATATGAACCTAGGCCAAATGGTCAAAAGGGTACCTCAGCAAGGCTACCTAATATACCTCTCACACCTAACACCAAGAAGTGAAAGGAGAATCAAATGGTACAACAGTAGTCCAGATCCAAGGGTTGTGTTCCCATCGTGGCAGAGCCTACGACAGATCAGCCTTTTGGCAAGCTTTTCAGGCAAACATCCGAAAAACTGTCCAGGAACAGCAAATGGCAAACACAGTGACTTAAACGCACCAATGCAAATGCAATGCAATGCAAATATATATATATATATATATATGTGTGTGTGTGTGTAAATAAAATTTCATATCATAAATTTCAAGTCAAGTTCTCTAATTTCCCCAGCAGAGTCGCCAGAAACTGTAGCTCGACTTTTTGGCGCCCCCTTTCAGAAGTTCGAATATAAGCCCTGAAGTTTGGACTCCCATGGTTCTGAATCTAATCTCACAAGTGCAATGTGAAATTGATAAACACCAAAGAGTCTAAATCTGGTAAATCTTTTGGAAAATCAATTTTGAATCAAATTGCCAAAAATGGACTGCTTTGCTAGATACAGAGTCGCCACCTAAATATTTTTGTTTTTGGAAAATTTAAGAAACCCATGACTCGTGCCAAAGGCTACGTGTCCGTCATCACCAAGATTGTCTCGGCTGGGGAACTTAGGTACGAGATGAAAAGATCATGAATTCAGCACCCCCACTCGCCCGATCAAATATCGGCCTCTACTAATCATGATATGAATCTTATGTACATTATATGCTCTTATTCCGGTTTATTAGGCTAGCATTTACTATGTGATGCGCACACACACAAGTATAAACTAACTTGAAAGAATTGGAAAACTTCGAGTCATGTTTGTTTTGAAAATTGTTTCGAAATATGTATCACTTCAAAAAGTGATCGCATATGAACATTATTCAAATCATTCCAATTCAAGCAATTAGCCTTCATCCACAGGCATTCAAGCAGTTATAGCACTTAAGCAATTAGCCTCATGGCAAGCATGCTAAACATGGCAACATCAACACTCATGCAATTATGCTAAAGCGAGTAAAGGCTCACCTAGTACTCCTAGCCAAAATAAACAAAAGAGTTAGAAAAATGCATGATCCTAACTTTATGTAGTATGACTAATGCAACACATGCGATATGCAATTAAATAGGCTCGGCTACTAAACATGGCATATGAATTGATTTGATAACATGCGGTGTAAGCACGTATTCAAAAAAGTATTGAAATGACAATGCAGTTATACGAATGGATGCAAACATAGAGAATGCTAATCGAAACATGATGTTCCTAAACTAACCATCATAAGCTAGTATATAAATGGAAAAAAGACGTGGGGTTGGAAGACATACACATTATTACATTGCGCTCTCACGAAGGAAAGTCCGAATGAATAAACTAGCTAATTAACTAACTAATTAAGCTAATTATTACAAAATCGAATGAATAATTAGCTAATTTACTTAACTAACTATTACAAATGAAATGAATTAACTAAATATTCTAGTTAACTAACCAATTGCAAAATGAAATTTGAATAAATAATTAACTAACTAATTAATTACAACACTTTACAAAATTAACTAGCTACAACTAATTAATTACAACAAGATTAACTACATTCAACAAAATGCGTAAGTGAAAATGGATGAAGGTTGCATGCACAGCGCTTGAGAGCTACTCTATCTGCCCAAGCCGCCTTTGTTTCACCTTCAGCCACTGCCTCTGTTTTCTACAAAACTACACAGTTGGCCACACCGTAAGGGCCGACCGTGCATCAATTTGGTGCAAAGCTCTGTTATTGTGTTCTGAGGTGGACCAGTGCAGACAAAGTGTCCTCAAGCTTTGTTTGTCCATTTCTTCCTTCTCTGTCATGGGAAAGCCTCGGGAGAAGGTTGAAATTGATTCCAAAGCCATCAATGAGCAACATGATTGCTTGATGGTCTCGGATGCAATTTTGAACAAAAGTCAATAAAATGAAAAGAATAAGACCACCCCCCCTCCCTCTTGTCATAGTATGAACTCAAAGAGGGAGGTTGCAATGCTTCAAGAATCATCATAATGCCATGGATTAGCATGTGACAACTCTTGACACAAGTAACTTGGTATAACGTCCGGCCAAGTTGAAGTAATTTAAGCCACTTTCTTTATGTGTGTTGATCCAAGTTTTAAACCAATTTTCTTAAGCCTTGCCATTCTTTAGTCTATTTCTCCATGGTGATGTTAAAGTCCTCTAAACAAGAAGTGATGTCAAACAAGAGGTTCTTCTAAAGCATGAGAGAAAGACCATACCGTTGGCAATGAATCTTCGAAAAGATTAAGCCATTAAGTAGGAATCTTTCTTACATGTTTTGAACAACCTCAATCGGTTAAAATCATTCTCGAGCATGAAAGAGATGGATGGTGGATTGATTGTTAAACTTAGATTCTTAAACATAGAAATGAGTAAAGGGAAGCTTGGAATAACCTGCAACAAGTTATGTATGCTAATTTATGAGACAACAAATGAACTGCACAAAGCATGAACCAATGTAAAAGGTTTGGACAGCCCTAAAAATAGCCCTTAACATATGGAAAACAGAGGCTAAAAGTTAATGAAAATAGCCTAAAAAGCTAAACAATAAAGAAAAGAATAAAGGCTAGTAAGCAAGAATAAGGAGTGGTGGCTAACCCCTCCACTTTTGAAACTTAAAAACATGATTTTTGGCCATTTGAAAACTCTGAAAATCAATGTAAATATCAAAGAAAAAGAGTGGAAAATGAAGGGTTTGAGTTATAGGTAAAGGTATAGAAGGAGCAAGCTCTCTCTACCCTTTCTCTACCCTTTTGGTAGCTCTTCAAACCCAACCTTAAACACTTCAATAGACTCAAAACAATACAAAATAGTAAGAATTATGAAGCACATGGAAGGAATGAAAACAAGATAGAAGAAAACAAGCTTATACCTTTCAAGGGGCAAGTTTGTTGTTTGTGATCCAAACTTGGTTTCAACCCACTCACAAGCTTGAATTATGCTTCTCCAAGATCAACCAAGGCTCTAAGGTGGTGAGACAAGGTTGTGTATGGAGTATAGAGATGATACAAGGAAGCTAGGTTAGCTCAAAGATTGCTTACAATGGAAGAAGGAGGAGGGAGGAGCTCTCAAGGTGTATATAGGCTCTCTAAATTTTGTTCAACCCTCAAAACAATCACACAGTTTCGTTTTTATAGAATTTGAGCTCAAAAGGTGATAAATATCTTCAAAAATGGACAACTGGCAGGCTCCCGCCTAGAACAGTGTTTTTCGCCACCGAGGGCCGGCCGGCCAGCCATTTATAACCACAGTCGGCCATCACTGATGCACGGCCGGGCTTTGATGCCCTCCCCTGTTTTTTGGTTCAAACTCAGCTCAGAGTGGAAAAAGGTCCAAAAATGAAACTCACAGGTTCAAACAAGGTAAATGTTGAAGATTTGTGGTTATTTCGAGAGCCTAATTGAATCCGAATTGCTGTGAATTCGAAGCGCACAATTCAAATTTCATCATCGAGTGTATCAAACCAAGCGCCTAAGTCTTGCTGGCGGTCAAAAATAAGGTGTCTACACCCCAGAACTTGTCGGGAGAAGTAATCCACGAATTATATTCTTAATAGAATACCTCGAAAGAAAGTGGACAAGACTCCATATCAGTTGTGGAAAGGCCACAAGCCTTCATATAATTACCTAAGAATGTAGGGGTGTCTTGCGAAAGTGGTGATGCCAACACCCAAGCAAGTTCGGATAGGCCTGAAGTCAATGGATTGCATATTCATTAGCTATGCACAAAATAGTAGTGGCATATCAATTTCCTGTGTATAAGTCTGTTGTCCTAAATATACACAAGAATACTATCATGGAATTAAGAAATGCATCTTTCTTTGAAGATGTATTTCCTTGTCGTCTCCAAAAAGGGGTTCTGAGTTCCATGAAAGAAGTTGAAGATGATGAAGGTGATAATGATCACATAGATCACGTAGATGATCACATAAATAATCAAGTTGATGATCAAGCTGAGGAAGTCGATGAGCCAAGAAGGAGTAAAAAGGCAAGGACCTCAAAGTCCTATGGTCCAGACTTCTTGACTTATATGTTAGAGGGAGAACCTCAAACTTTCCATGAAGTTGTGTCTTCACCTGAAAGTCTGTTGTGGAAAGAAACAATTAAGAACTCCATCTTACAAAACCATACTTGGGAGTTGGTTGATCTATCCCCAGGCAATAAAGCCTTGGGGAGTAAGTGAATCTTGAGAAGAAAGATGAAGGCCGATGGATCAATTGATAAGTATAAAGTTAGGCTAGTTATCAATGGATACAGGCAGCGAGAAGGCCATGATTACTTTGATACGTATGCACCTATGACAAGAATAACATCCATTCGCATGGTGATTGCGAAAGCAACTTTACGTGGTCTGGAGATGCATCAGATAGATGAGAAGACAGCTTTCTTAAATGGAGATTTAAATGAAGAAATCTACATGGAGCAACCCGAAGGATTTTCTGCTCCAGGGCAAAGTAAGAAAGTCTTTAAGCTTGTCAAATCATTGTATGATTTGAAGCAAGCTCCTAAACAATGACATGAGAAGTTTGACAACGCTATGTTGTCAAATGGGTTTAGAATCAATGAGTGTGACAAATGCGTATATGTTAAAGACACTAACAAAAGTTATGTCATTTTGTGTCTATACGTTGATGACATTCTCATTGTTGGTAGTAATAATGAGATGATTAGAACTACCAAAAGATTGTTAAACTTTAAGTTTGACATGAAAGATATGGGTCTTGCAAATGTTATTCTGGGTGTTAAGATTACCAGAACATCTGATGGAATTGTACTTTCTCAATCTCACTATGTTGAGAAGATACTTGAGAAATTTGGTAAATTAGATACATGTATGTCTAGGACACTATGAGACTTGAGTCTACACTTGACTGAGAATAATGGTGAGAGTGTCTCTCAGCTAAAATATTCTCGGGTTATTGGGAGTTTTATGTATTTGATGAGTTGTACAAGACCGGATATAGCCTACTCTGTTAGTAGGCTTAGTAGATACATAAGCAATCCTGATGCCACGCACTAGAAGGATATCGTGGGTGTTAAGGTATCTCCGTTTCACCCGGGATTATGGGTTGCATTACACCAAATATCCAGCAGTAATAGAAGGCTATAGCGATTCAAATTGGATATTTGATGTTAGGGATTTGAAATCCACTAGTGGTTTTGTGTTCACCCTTGGAGAGGCAGCCGTGTCTTGGAAGTCTTCTAAGCAAACTTGTATTTCACGATCAACAATGGAATCGGAGTTTATAGCGTTGGACAAAGCAACAGAAGAGGCAGAATGACTTCGTCATTTCCTTGAAGATATTCCACGTCAGTCGAACCTTATGCTAGCCATTTGTATTCATTGTGATAGCCAATCAGCTATTGGACGGGCACAGAGTAATATGTATAATGGAAAGTCTAGACATATTCCATACGATAACTACTCTCGAATAGAGTTGTCACTTTAGACTATGCAAAGTCTAAGGACAACATCGCGGATCTGCTAACCAAAGGGTTAAATCGAGTGGTAGTAGAGAAGTCGTCATAAGGAATGGATTTAAAGCCTGTAGTGTATGGTGTTATTGAAATGGAAACCCAACCTAGTTAACTAGAGATCCCAAAATCTAGGTTCAATGGGACAATCTAATTGCGTGTAACGGTGGTATGTTACTGAAGAGGTAAAACCTCTAGCCATTCCTTTTATCAGTGATACCTACGAGTGTAGAGGTTAATCTAAGCTTTTAATGACTCTGGCGTGTTGAGCTGTTGAGCTAAGTATAGCAGGATACTCAAGTAAGAGTCCCCTATGTGAGTGTGAAGTGGGGTCGCTTCTATAAGAATTGACGAGGCTTAATTCTTTAAACCACTCACTGAACCAAGCTAGTGTTTTAGGGCTAAACCGGACATAATAGTGAGAATAGAACAATGGTTGGAGTAATACCTGTGTGAGGCCTATTGCCTTGGTTTACATAAACGGCAGAACAATTCAAGACTTCGTATTCACTAAACAACCAGTAAATCTGATAAATTTCACTAGGAGGGTTTCATAGCCAAAAGCTACATTTTCCAATGCAAGGTTATTCTGTTGCACTCTCCCTCCGAGTCTTTGTCGTTAACCGTTGTCTGTTTGTTATTATTCGGTCAATTTTTATTCATGTGGGAGATTGTTAGAAAATTATGATTTTTTGTTGCTTTAATGCAATATTAAAGTGGGTGCCAATCTTCTTTTCAGGTGGATTAAAGTGGGTTTAGATTCTTTGCAATGAGATCTTTACACCACAAAAAGAATGACAAAAAATCATTAAGATTTGAATGAAAAATTGACTCATTAGGTTGGCATCATGAAAGAGGTGTTTGGAAAGGTGTGTAACCTTCTATCCCACATTGATTGTAGAGGATAACATTGATGGGTACTTAAATCTCATTTTTTACCTAAGGATGTGAGCCCTTTGGAGTATCCAAATTTTTTGTAGGGAGTTATGGATGCTTCAAAGATGAACTTGGGCCAAGACTATGGACCAAGTTGGTTATGCAAAAATTGCCACACATGCGTGTGCGCGCCGCCTACCTGCCCGGACCAGACTGGATCGGGTCCGTGGGTCGTAGATCGTGGATCGTGGATCCTAGGACTTGGGCTTGGGCTTGAGGTTTGCTGAACTAGATTAGGTGTGGGGGTTGGGCTGAGTTCTTGGCCCACCCATCTTAATCTTTTTGGGCCAAGCTAGAGTTAGATATACGCACATGTGTATATATAATATGTGTAACCCCTCTACATTCATGATGGATTAATCCATCAGTTTTGCACCATTATGTAAAAATTAATCTTACATTTGTTGCATGAGTCTTTTCCTCTCTCCCCTTATGTGTATAAAAGGAGACCATTCTCCTTCATTCTTCTACACCATAAATTTTGCTCTCTTTGTGTTCCAAAGTTGCCAAGTTTTTTTATTTTTCCTAGTGAGCGAGTTCTGCTAAAGTTCTATTTGTCGAAATTACACCGTAGGTGCTTGTCTGTAGCTGGTCCAACAGTCGTATCCTGAGAAACAGATGTCGAACAACCTCCAACACCCCAATCGGTGCGGCAACGAATCTGTTTTAAGGAGACTATCTAATGCAGATTTCGGTTTGCTTCCTGTTGCTATTTTATTTTGTTATGTATTTCTATAAATTTCAGCATGTTTTATCATTCTGAAATTCAAATTGTTAAATATGAATCTATTTATTTTATTCATCACACATTATTTCTAACAGGGCCGTCAATAGGCCACGAATTATTTTTACGCCCTTAGAGATACGCTATCTTCTCTAACTAACCATTATCAAACAAATTAAAAATATGACTGAAAAGCAAATAAAAACTGTAAATAAAAGGGAGGGAAAAGAACTGACCACGAACTTGTCAATTCAAATCGAATAAATTGAAACTGAAAGACAGGGACCGATTGCCCTCCTCAATTAATTGGCTTTTAAAACACTCATGGGTGTTTGTTTGGTCAAACTCAATAAGGAAAGATCAGAATGCTATAGCCTGTTAGCCGTGAAATAAATAGTATTTAATTGAAAATTATGTGTATTTGAATTTTATTTTTCTAACTAAATAATAGATTAGTAAATTTATTGGACATGGAGTTTACTCTCATATCTCAATCTCATAAAATAAATGCCCCTTTTGTTTGGAGGGATTGGGATATGGAATTGGACTCCGCATCCAACAAAATAAACAGTCAATATTTGGTTAGAAAAATAAAGATTGGACTAATAGTCCCTCGTATGCAGGATGACTTATTCCTACGGGGGTGTGAGATAAAAATGGATGGATTGAACCAACTTTCGAATTAGATAATTAAATGGCGAAATTAACCTTCAAATATATAACATTATTTATTTTTATTTTTTTAAACATATTGATTTTTTTTTAATATGTATAAATTAATCTCTTAATATATAATAGTTTTTTTTTTCTTTTGTACTAGCAAAATAATAAAATGAAGTATATTTCTAATGCTTAAAAGAAAAAAAATAATATATAGCATCTATTTTTTTATTTTAATTTTTTTTTTAAACATGTGTAAATTAGTCTCTTGATATATAATAGTCTTCTTCTTTTTTTTTTCTTTTTTATATTAGCAAAATCATAAATGGAAATATAATTCTAATGTTGTATTTAAATAAAATTAAAAGTTAATTTAGTAAAATAAAATAAAATATACTTCAAATAAAAAAATAAAATATATTTTAAATTTAGCATTGTCATAGTAAACAATTCAAAAGAACAAAAACTATTTTTAGAAGTTATTTGTCTTCATAATCTCTTAATCAAACATGAGACTCATTAAAATAGTAATTTGTAGAGAAAAGAAGATTTTGGTTTGTTTAAAAGAGAAGTGCATGAGTAGCTTGGGTGTTTTTGTTTTTAGTTGTGTGGGTTGATTTTGTGGGGATTCATGTATTTTATTTTTTAGTTAAGTCCTTAACTTTTTTTCTTTTTCTTTTTTTTTGGTTTATCTTTTATTTTGTTTAGAAAAAAAAAAAAAAATCGTGAGGCCAAAGGTTGGTTGTATGGATGCGAGTAGCAGTAGTAGGTGTAATTTGTACTTTCTGAATCTTTTTTGATGCATGTCATCTTTCTGTACCTTTAATTTCATATTGTTAATGAAATTTTTCTTTACTGATTAAAAAAAAAAATTTAAAAGTGATTTTAGAAAAATAAAATAAAATATACTTCAAATAAAAAAAAATAAAATATATTTTAAATTTAGCATTGCCATAGTAAACAATTCAAAAGAACAAAAAGTATTTTTAGAAGTTATTTGTCTTCATAATTTCTTAATCAAACATGAGATTCACTAAAATAGTCATTTGCAGACCTCTAATCCCATAACAAAACAAACATGGAATACTGTTGACTATATATTTTGTATCAACCAATCACAGCCTAACATATGGTCCATCAGGCGTAATTTGGAGAATTAGTGAAGATCTCCAATCATCAGAGGACACGTGGTATATCAATGGCAATGGATCTGCGGAGTACTGGAACAATCGAGATGAGGAAGGTGACATGACCAAACGGTTATTGAAAGTTTAAATTCAAATTTAGGATGGAAGCCTAACTGCAAGAGTGACTTAGTGAAAGCAAACTGCTTGAAGCCATGTCTAATGATCGTGGAAGTTGCTTCGATGGTTACTATCCACTTCAACCGTTACCACTAGAGCATATAAATAGAGGAGAAAGTTGATAGTGAAGGCATCCAGACCTAAATCTAGAAATTAGTTTATTTTACTTTACATTTTTTTCAATTCTTTACTTTCAAGTCCTTCACTTTTCCCGCACTGCATATCAATTTCTTAAGAGTAATTCTAAGTTAGTCTGTTCGTTGCTGTAATCCTTTTCGAAGCTGTGGAAGTGCAAAGGTATAATTGTAAACGCTTGTTTACTTAATGAAATTTATTCTCTGACACTGTTTTCTCTCTCATTTTACTTTTGTAATTAGTTCTTCTGAGTTTTCACTTAAACAAGTCACCAGTAAAAGTCCTCTTCATTAATACTAAAAGAATTTCGAAGCAATTGTTTGGTTAATTGACTGGCATTTATTAATTCTGTAAGGACTTATTGATCCTTGCGGGCACGTTCAAATTATATTTTTTACCTTCAAAAGTCAAAAAAGCCAACATAAATATACATCATTTTCAGCTAAATAGTCCATGGACTATTTATCTCAAAACTAACAATCTGTTATATTGCAATTCTCTTTATTCAATCTGTCTGAACAAACATGACCTTAATAGCATTGCTATAATCGAAATGGAAAGCAAATTTTGCAAAACTTGGTTTGCAAACGAACAGATATACACGTCCAGCCGCACATGTAATTTGTATTTTTGTATAAAAAAAAGAGCATATTTTTGTATTTTTTTTTCTCTTTAGTGAATTTTTGCTAAATTTTTTTATAAATATTTTACTCTTTAAATACATTTAGATTATATACATTTAAAAAGTAATAATTATAAATAATAAAAAATAGTCTAAAATATTCAAAAAGCTCACTAAAGACTATATATATATACACATACTATGCATTGGAAGAAAATTCATTAACGGTAAAAAAGAAATGATATTCACACCCATTTTTTTCATTGTCTCTCATAAGTATAAATCTTATTTGTAAATTATCGAATTGTATAAAGTTATAAATTATTTTTTTTTTTTTAAGAAAATGTAGAATGTAGTGTCACATGATTGTTCAGTTTTATAGAATTTATAAAAATAAGTTTATTTTGTCTCACCTCACACCAAAAACAAATTTAATTATTAATGATAGGTGTTTTTAATTTTATAAAATCTAAAATCAACAAATTAATTTAGTTGTTAGTCAATATATTTATAAAAAAATTAAAAGTTTTAATAGTCAATAATATTGACGATTTAGCATTCACTTACACAAATGAAATAAGTTTTTTTTTTTTTTTTGGTTGCAATATTTGAAATATGTTAATATATCATATCAATCTGAATTGAAGCAATTTTTAATTACTATCTCACGACTTTATAAATAAGATGGCTACGTCAATTAGCTCAAAACTTATCACACATATCCTTTTTTTTTTTAATTGTAAAGATGCTTGAATGTTATACTACGCATGAATTATAGTGTTTACAGATTTATAATCGCTCAATAAAACTAGCATCAATTATAATAAAAAGTTTAGGTTGTCTAACTTTTTTTTTTTCTAATATTTCATGCATTTGTTTGGGATGACCTAAATAAGTGCACTTTTTGTCTTTTTACAAAAAGATGTGCAGAAAAGTAGAGAGGTGATGTGATGAAAAAAAGATAAAAAGATGGATTAATTTGAACTTCCTAAACTTGGCCTTATTTTGAATGTAAAGAAGCTCTAATTTAGAGGAATATTATACGCGGTACGCTAATATCTCGTGATCAAGCTTGAGCTCCAGTGAACGTCATCATATCACCTAAAACTCGCAAAAATGGTGAGCTTATCGGCGGACATGTGTTAGAAAATCCCTCCGATGCCTAAGTTAGTACAATAAGATCAATAATGGAGAAAAACTCTCTTAAGAGTTCTGTAAATAGAATTGCACTACCTTACTCAGGTCAAACTCTGAGACTTTTGTATGTTTCGGCATATTAAAGTCCTTGTGAGACTATAATTCCTCTCAACAACTTTCCACTAGGAGTCTATCTCTTAAGCATAACGCCTATCTTTAGACACCCTGACCTCGTAGATTTTTGCGAAGTTGCCCTCCAACTGGCTTGCTACTTAGTTATTCAGCCACTTAGTTATTCCTCACCCATTTCGGCCAAAATTGGGCTAAGACTGGGACTTATCACCATGCATTCATATTCAGCTAGAACCAATGACCTGGCGCATTCTGCACGGCCAACTGAACCTAGTTTGACCCACCACTTAAGCCACACGATGTAGGCTACATATACTCGGGCCAACACTACTGAGGCATACCAAGTGTGGGCAATGTACTCCTATGACCGGTCAGTCAACATCACCCAACAACCAGGCCTAAGCTCGAACCCACACTTTTACGACATTAAGCAATCAAACCATGTTTGCCCGGCCCAATAACACAGTAGAAATCTCCCTCTCAAGAATGATAAATTGTAATACAACTATTTGAACATAAAGCTACAAAACAATTCCAGTTTACAAAAATTCTCACATTAGAAACAGAATAAAAAGCAAATGTTGATATATAGGATTTGTTCCTTGCTGTCAAAGCCCAAATCATAATTAGAATAATTGTTGATATACAATTGAGATGGTTTAGGGGGGCGGGGGTGTAGCCCAGTGGGTTTTCCCACGGGATTTGAGTCTGGGATGTGTGGGTTAGGCGCACGTCTCAGGTTCGAATCTTACGGGATGCATTTCTCGCAGCAGTTTGAAAGGGGTACACGGTTTCCCCCAGGCTACTTACCCCGCAGGATTAGTCCTGGCTTCCCGAAAAATCAGAGGGTTGGGGATACCTGCGTTATCAAAAAAAAAAAAAAAAAAAAAAAAAAAAAAAAAATTGAGATGGTTTACGGTTGGGTAATCATGGGGAGAGAGAGAGAGAGAGGATTGCAGAGAAACAAAAGGAGTATTCTCGGCATGCACAAGCCAGATGGTTCTCTATTGGGACTATTAATAACAATGTAGAAGGTTTAGATAGGTATGTGAATTTTTATCCTCCATTTTCAATTTAAATTTTAGTTCAGTTTGTGGATATGGATAAACAGAAGGCATGTTTTTGAAAATATTCTTCATTTGAGCTGTAAATCAACCAATATTAATGGGAATTACTATTAGGATTTTTTTTTTTTTTTTTTTAAAAATCAAAATTTTCTTTCTAAATTTGTTAATTACCTGTTTGTTATATATATCAAAAGTGATTTTAAAGATTTGTTAATTTTATTGATTTGTTATATCAGATTAGAAGTGATTTTACCTGTATTTTTTGTTATGCTATTTCAAATAATTAAAAATTAGGGAAAGCGATGAGGAGAATGCCATGTAGAAGAAGAGATAATGCCTATTTTACCTGAGAGGTTATAGTATAGACAAATATTTACAAAAATAATAAATAAATGGGTTAATTACACTAATAGTCCCTATAGTTTGGGACTTGTGTCACTTTGGTCCCTGACTTTTCAATTGTGACACATTTGACCATGAAGTTTGAATCTTGTTCCAAATAACGACAATTGAAAATATTATTAGATTTTTCAAGGGTAAAATCGTCAATTTGATAAAATATAAACTAATTTAACAAAAATAAATGTCAAAAAAATATTTTTAATATTTTTAAAATTATTTTTATCCACCAATGATAAAATTATTTAAAATTAATAAAAATTACATGATTAATTTTTTAAAATTAATTTTACATGAGCACCCTCCAAATACATAATAAAAATTAATTTGGCAAAAAAAAAAAATAAATGTCTAAAAGATTTATCAATTTTACATAATTTTATTTTTAGTAGGTAGAAATAATTTTTAAAAATTCAAAAATATTTGCTTGACATTTATTTTTGTCAAATTAGTTTATATTTTATCAAATTGACAATTTTACCCTTGAAAAATCTAATTATATATTCAATTGTCCTTATTTGAAACAAGATTCAAAATTCAAGGTCAAATGTGTCACAATTGAAAAGTCAGGGACCAAAGTGACATAAGCCCCAAACTATAGGGACTATTTGTGTAATTTGCCCTAAATAAATAAACTTAAAATAATTTTTAAAAACTAAACTAAACATAAGAAATGTTATTGATTTTCATCTATATATTTTGTAGCTATAAGAGGCTAATTTGCGTGACGTGGGGATGGCGGAGATTCGGAGATTGGGCAGAAAAGTGGCACACATTTATCAGATTCACCAAAGAAGTCAGCTAAACAGTTGTCCAAAGGAAAGGCTCTCCTTGATGAAGAAGATGAAGAAAAACAAGAACATAAATCCTTCTTGAAGGTGTGGTGGCCGAATAAATGAGATTCTGAGATTCATAAACTGGCCGAGTACAAGTCGGCGGCCCATATCAGATCCATGTTTGTCACAGACAAGTAGGCCCATGCCAGGTTTGATGGAGGGTCGTAGCCGAGTAAAACCGAGTTAAAGGGCTGTCATAGACGTGTCATTATAAGAAATTCCATTTTTCGCAACGCAACAAAATATGTTGCTAAAAGGAAAAATTCGTCCGCAAAGAGTTTTGCGACACACAAAGCTACGTTGGCAACCCGTAGGCAAAAGTGAGTCAGCAAAAGTTTTTGCCGACGAAATTATCATTGCGTTGGTAAAAGTAATGCCTTTAGCGATGAACATAGTCGTCGATAAAAACCTTCATCCTTCGTTGGCAATTTACCTTGCGCCGGTAAAAGTCATTCAAATATGATGATTGGGTGGCACTTTTCGCGGCACAAATTTGCATGGGCAAAAACTATACTTTTAGCAACAAAATACCCGTCGGCAAAAGTAAACTTTTGGCGACACATTTACGTCGGTAAATGTTGTCATTTGCCTACGATTTGTTTGTCGATAAAACTTCACTTTTGGCAACGACAAATTAGCATTGGCAAAAAATATACTTTTAGCAACACAATGTGAGTGGGCAAAAGTAAACTTTTGGCAACACATTTACATCGGTAAATATTGCCATTTGTCGACGATTTGTTTGTCGATAAAGTTTTACTTTGGGCAACGACAAATTGACATTGACAAAAAATACACTTCTAACAACACAATATGAGTGGGCAAAAATAAATTTTTGACAACACATTTACCGACAAAAATAATTGAAAATAATTTATATATTTTTATACGATTTACAGATTTACAAGAGGCATCCCTCAGGCACCACTATTACAAACTAATAACATTGATAGGAAATCATCTAAAGTTAATGTGCAGGCAAAAAAACACTACTAAGACTGCTTTTAGAAGCAGTGTATAAAGCCTAAAAGAGTAAACTCTCTAAAATACCCAAATACATCCAAATTATGAACCCACAGTAGAAACATTAGATAACAAAATGAAAACATGAAACTAACAAAGATAGGCAAAACGGCACGACAAATCACCCACAAACTTATGCAACAGACCAGCATCTAGTAGCAGCCGCGTCACAACAACATTGTAGCAGCAGCGGCCCAGCAAGCATCAGCCACTAGGGCAGCGGCAGCAGCAGACCAAGCAGCAGCAGCAGCAGCCACCAGCAAAAAAGAGAATCTTGTAGCAGCCTCTATTGATCAATGACAACTTTAAAACAAAGCCCAATTAGCTTTTTTGCCCTCTCTCATATTCATGTGTTGTTTAATCCCAAACCTGCAAAAAACCTGTACAACACCCTCTGAAAGCACTTAGCAAAGGAAAACAAAAAAGGATATCCCAAAAAATCTATATCTTTAAACAAACAAACTCATATATTTGTCCATATTAAAACTATTCCCAGAAAGTAGACAATAAAATTAGTTGATTGTTCATGTAAGCATAATTTCCCAATTTCAAAAAGTGCACACACCTAACCTATATCACAAATGCATTATGAATTGGCAACCGATAGCAACCCACTACATCGATATGTACTAAGATATATCACATTTACAAAGTAACTGAAAAACTCTAGGGCTGAAGTTAAAGTAACCCAACAGGGATTTGATTAAAATCCATTACAATTCAAGGACATGCCTCTAGCCATGATTTTAAGATTTCACAAGGACAACCACTTCGGGCCTAGCAGCACTCATACCTAATGTTTTTTTTAATATTATTTCCTAGTTGCTACCCAAAGTTCAAAATCTCGTTTGCACTACTATTGCATTCATCTTAGCTATTTCACACTATAAACTCCTAATATCGAATCCTGGTTTGCACACTTTTTTTTTCTTCTGAAAAGTATTGCACACAACAATTTATTGTATGTGTTTGACAACCCCCACAAGGAACCTACTAGTTCTGGTAGTTAGTGCCTTGCCAATTACTATTTTTTCCTTTTTTTTTTTTTTTTCGAGCCTAGGTCTTACATTTGATTGGTTGAGATCATGTGCTAACCTACTTGACACATGTTCTTATACATTCATGCATTTCTCCTACGCCTTCTTTATTTTTTATTTTTATTGATGTATGTTTGACATACTAAGTAGTAGTCAATTAATTTACATCAATAAACTATTTTTGCTAATAAAGAAAAAAAAGGCTTGTAACAGGGGACTAAATTACCAATCCATTAAGTGTAAAGACTACCAAACTAAGAACGGATAGATGGAATTACCAATAAGTGTTTGCACAAGGCTGTTATTCTCAAGGTAGTTGTAGAACAGAATTCTATGATCTTCATCCACGCAACAGCCATAAAGCTTGACTAAATTTTGGTGCTCTATATCTGAAATCACTCTAATCTCTGTCAAGAACTCCTTTACTCCTTGACTCGATTCAGGTGAAAGAACCTTTATAGCAGCAATATTCCCATTTTTAAGCCGTCCCTTACCATCAATAAGCAAATTTTATTTGAAAACAAGGTGTTAGTCTACAGAAGCAAGACCATAAATTAGTATTTTATTATATGATGATAAAGTAAGCATTCTTGTGGAAATATGTCAACCAAATATACACCTATTACCTTATGATCCATGCTTTCTAGAGCTAGCAGGGCATCGTCTTGACTAGTGTACTGAATAAAAGCATGCCCCTTTGACCTCTTCACCTTTTCATCCATAACAAGCTTAACTGTCAGTGCAACTAGATAGAATTAGCAAACTTGAAGCATGTAATGGAACAAATAGGTAGGCAGGACACTTTCTTTTTCTTCTTTTCATGAACCAAGGAAAAAAATATATGATTAAGAAGTGCACCTTTATCCAACTCAGCACAGAAAACTGCTGCAAAATGAACTCCCAATCCTAATACAATACTGGACCAGTAGTGCAGCAGAGCATCAAAACCAGACTCTCTCAGCACTGCCTCACTCCATTTTGTATTCCAAGAGCATAACAAAACAGATCAGCAATGATGCACAGAACAGAACCACAAAGTCCCACCTCTCTTCTAATAAGAGACATGATAACATATTTTTTCCATCTAAAATGCTAATGAATTAATAATAAAAAAATTAATAAATTTTATATGAATTAGAACTTCCCAGCTCATCTTGTTTTTACAGGTCATAAGTAGCACAACACTCATAGATTTCTTGTAGAATGATGACAGAACATGAAATATGGAATATAAAAACATTCTGCAGCTGTTGCCAATAATACATCCCCAACCAAACCTAGTAGTCTCATTTCATAGAAACAATAAAAGTCAAATCACTTACCCCTGGTTTGTATTTTATGTCAATTTGATGCATATAGTTCTAATTGCATCAATTTTATTTTTGAAATTTTGACATTGTATCAATTTAGTCCAATTTTTAATAACTTTTTTTATATTAGATTGAAATCAAGAGGCAAAATAGATAGATCAGCAAGTGAAACTAAGAATCAGTAAATAATCAAAGAACAACATGCTTGCCCTTCCTTCATGTCTCAAATGAAACTGGCCTCTGAATACTTGCAAACAAATGAAAACTACAATTGAATCAGTAAATAATAATCAATGAACAACATGCCTGCCCTTCCCTCATGTCTTGAATGAGCTTGGTAAATCACCGAGCAGAAATTCTTTACCCCGTTTAATTTTTAGATGAAATCATCTCACCATCTCCTCAACTCTTGATGAGCACGAAGCAAGGCCTCCTCGTGTCTGCTTTGTATTGTAAGAGTTGCATTTTACACACTTGTGTGCCACAAGGTGAAAATTTACCTCAGATGTCTCTCCACAGTCATTGCAGAGGATCCAAACCTAATCAATCGCAACACCAAATTGTTAATACGTGGAATGACAAAGTCAGAGATACGCAAAGTTGCAGATTAGCTATAATATGACATCTTTACCATCTTATTTTTGTACAATTGAGGCATGGGTGTCGAAGCAACCTGAATTTTTTTTGTTGAACAGGTCAGTCGGGATACAAACCCATGTTGCAAATAAATACAATTAAGGTAAGTATAGCATGATATCATTGGTATACCTCGTGATCAAGCCTTTGCCACACTTGAGACATGTCGCAATATGATTTTGAACAAACGGGGCATGAATACCTGCAAACTTGAGTTAATATGAAAGGTATTTGCAGAGAAATATGGGTTTATTTAAATAAGGAAAATAATATAGTTGCTCTATTTTCTCATTTACTTACTGTAAATGCTGTTCCATCTCCTTCACGCATTGCAAGTGTATAGTGTGCCCACAAGGCAAGACTGTGATGTCTTTTGTTGTCTCAAAAAGATACTGCATAAAGAAATGGATCAACTTAGCATGAACAAACAATTTGCAGATCTATTCTTACCTTTTAAGTTGTTTTTAAGTTTACCTCAACACAAACAGGGCAATTATGGTGCATTGCTTTTTCTATGCAGATATGCGAATCCTTCATCAACCTTGAATAGCAACAACCTGAAGTAGAAAGAACAAATTTCCCAAAGCCATCACTTCATGAACAACTTTTTTCGTAGTTTTTTTGTTATTTTTCCCAACAGAAAGAATGATAAAACAACCATGAACAACAGAAAAGAAAAGGGTACTCAAATGCTATTCATATAGGTGCTTACCACATTTATTACAATGGAAAAAGTTCTCTTTGCCTCCAGTTCTGAGATTTGAAAACATAACAAAATGGAATTCATTAAGAAAGTAACTATTTAAAGTACTTTAAGATGGTGTAGCCAAATTAAAATATATATATATAAAAATTGAATTCATTATGAAGGAAGGTAAAAACTAACTAAAATGCATTATAAGGGAAGTTAGAAAAGAAAGAAACCAGAAGAAAGAAGGGGGTGCAGAAAAAATATGAACTGTAACAGAAATGAAAAGAAAATGGAATAACATGATAAAGATTTTAACCTGCAGATTCCACATTTATCACAATGGTATTGATTCTTCGAAACCTACAGATAGAAATCGTGTTGTTTAAGCAAGTATATAATAACCAGGCTTGAATTTTTTTTTAAACAAATTCTAACAAAGAGGCTTACATCATCGTCAAAAAATTTGTATTTTGCGCAAAAATACTTCCCCATGCAAACCCCACACTGGATGCAGTTTTGTTGAACCTGAAACGAGAAGGTAGAAAGCTTAAAACCCATTGCATGAATTTTACTTTATTCCTACAATTTTCTTGGCCTTTTGATATATGTAGCCCATATGGGAAACGCATTGCTCGCTTTCTACCTTGTTACTAGAAAAAAATAATAATTCTAGTGCTTTTACTTTTATCATTATGTAAGCTTTTCAGCGAGGAGACTTACATCTTGTTCCGTGTGACACAATGAGCAGAAGACCTGAATACAAATATAGAGCACACACAAATTTAGATTAGTGTTTGAATTCTATGTTATAATCACTACAAACATTAAGGGTATGTTTGGTAACCATTTTATTTTCAGTTTACAGTTTATATTTACAAAAATTTTAAAAATTGTGATAAAAACTCGTTTGGTAAAAAAATTGATTTATAATTCAACTTCCCAGTTTATAAATTTTACCCAAAAAATGGAAACAGAAAAAACCTGTTTTGGCTGATTTAATAAACTGGCACTGTAGCGGAAGTTACTGTAGCGGAGCTACAGTAACTTAATTGTTGGCAACTTGATCGTGGTTCAAATCTCCGCAGCACCAATATTGAATTTATTTTGTCCAACGTTAATATCTCATCTTCCTCCACCTCATTCATTTATTTTGTCCAACGGTAATATCTCATCTTCCTCCACCTCATTTATGTTCACTTGAACTTCACAGATCAGGTTAGTCTCTCTTCTCTCTCTCTCTCTCTCTCTCTCTCTCTCTCTCTCTCTCTCTCTCCCCTCTCTTCTCTCTCTGTCTCCCCTCTCTTCTCTGTGTTCACCGACCTTGCTCTCTGTGTTCACCGAGCTTCGATTTTTGTTTTTTTTTCTAAAACATTATGTTGCAAACATGCAGATCTTTGTAGATCTGTCAACAAATTGATCTCAGGTCTGTTTCTTCTCTCTCTCTTGCTATGGTTTGTGGGTTAATTGATCTGTCATGAAATCGATTAATGATGAAACAAAGGGTATGTTTGTTTGTTGACAGATTGATTTCATGTGCACTTAGGTCTCTTTCTTCTCTCTCTCTTCGATGGCAGCTTCGATTTCATGGTAGCTTCGGGATTTCAGCTGCCATTAAATTGATGGCAGCTTTGTGATTTCATGGCAGCTGAGATCAATTTGATGGTAGCTTCGATGGCAACAAATTGATCTTAGATTTTTGTAGAGCTACCATGGTGGTTTTTTTTTTTTTTTTTTTTTTTTTTTTTTTTTTTTTTTTTCTGAAACGACAAATCTATTTTGCAGATCTTTTGCAAAATTTTCGAACCACATCGATCTCACTCTCAGGTCAGTTTCTCTTTCATGGTTGGTTGTAGATCTGTGCTACATTTTGTAGATCTGTACTATAATTTGTTCTGTAGTTTTTTTCCCGAACCAGAAATAATAAATTCTGCAGAAATCTCTTTTTTTTTTGTTGGTTATAGATCTGTGCTACAAATCTATTTTTTTTTCCAAACCAGAAATCTGTTCTGCTTTGGGAAAACCTAATCTGTAGGACCTTGGGATGCATTGCTGAACATAGCCATAGCCATTGCTGAACATGGCTTTGGGAAAACCATGTAGGACCTGTTCATAGCCATAGCAAAACCATGCTGAACATAGCCATAGCCATAGCCATTGTAGGACCTGTTCTGTTCTGCTTTGGGAAAACCTGATTAACTTGTGCCATAGCCATTGCTGAACATGAAATCAGATTGTTGTCAAGACTTGAGCATCAGAACTGAAAATATATTTATTGTTACAATGAGAGTTAACATTCTGTCTGTTACAATGAGAGTTTAGCATAAAAAGTGACATTTTTCAGATTTTCTTGTTTGTATTGATGGGTTTTGCAATATGACCTGTTTTACATTCTGCCTGTTTTGCAATATGACCTGTATTGATGGATTTATAGCTTTCGAGATTAGGTGAAATGATAAGTATAACATAGATTTGAGTCATTACATTCATAAGCTTCGGTTTTAACTGACTTAATACGGGTGACTTGTGAAATGCATTTAGAGATTCCTGATTATCAAAACCAAAAAAAAAAAAAATCAAAATTACATAAAATCGCAAGATAATTAGTTGAAATTCAGTTACTAAATTTATATAATTGCTATGTTAAAATTAATATTAGGACTTGGTTAGAACGTATTACGCGTTTTAGATTTCTAGTGATTCTTTACGTGATTATTGACTAGACCATTCATTTCAATTGAGTATACTACCAAAACTGTCATGTTAGTATACTCGAAAGGGTTATTGAATAATTTTCTCAATTCAACTTATGGGATGCAGGACAAGGACTCCAAAGGACCCAGCATCACATAAACCTTGTTTTCTACAATCACCATCATCAATTTAAATATTTTTATTTGGGTTGGGCTTATCTTTCATTGGACTTTGCTGGAGTAAGACTAGGTCATCTGACTAAGTCTTGAGAAAGAGAAATTATCTAATAAGTTAAGTTTATTGGACATGATGTTAAAGGTAGTTTAACCATTATGCCACTTAATTTATCATCTAAGGCCTACCAATTTTTTTTATAAAATTTCTTGTTGCAAAAAGTCCCAATTTTTCAAATGCTCATGTTTGTATTCTGTCTGTTACATTCTGCCAAAAGTGACCTTTACGGTTGTTTGACCTGTTTTACTTTTTCATAGGATTGTTGTGCCATCAAAGGTGTTTTGTTACATCTTTAATTGGCTTCTTCTCTAGAACTTGAAATTTAACCCTATATGTTATGGTTAAACTTGTCTCACATCATTTCTCTAAGCCACCCAAACTTGGTTAATATACTCAAGAAGCCACTCCACTCATAGCCAATTGGTTTTGAATTGGATACTTCCAACAGTTAACACCCAACTCTTGACAAGGCCAACAAGCATAATTTAAAATGGTCAATGTGTTATGAAGTTTGTAAGCCATTGGGGAGGAGTGACATGGTTCACGTTGAAAAATGTTACCCAGGGCAGGGACGACCCACTTGGTTGAGGTAGTGAGGAAAAGAAGTCTTTATTTATGTTTTAGAGGATGGGATGGTCACAGGATGGAATGGAAATATAGGATTCATCACCCAACCTTGATTTAATTGGGTAAATGCTTTCTTAAGCAGAGTTAATATAAACTCTGCATGTTCGAGTTGGGAGGTTTTTGATAAGTATATGTTCAAGTTGGGAGTTAAACATGTATGTTTGATTCATTTGAATCAGTGTGGGATTTTGTTGCATAGGTATTGAATGTATGATGGTTTTGCTAAATGCATGCAAATTTTGCTAAATGCTTGCATATATCTTGTTTTGACATTGGCATTTGTTAATACTTTTCCTATGTCTATTCTTCTTCTTCTTCCTCTTCTTCTTTTTTTTTTTTTTTTTTTTTGTTGTTGTTGTTGGCAGGGTCGTGATATTCCAATTGTCCATCGTGTAATAAAGGTAACAGCAGTTTATATTTGTAGTACGTATTTCACATACGGCAAAGTCAGCACTATCTTCATTACTCCTGAGGTTGATTATCTTTGTGGATTGTTTTGATTGTTAGCTAGGACCTAGTTGTTGACTTGATAATTCATCAATTGAAATGTTTGTCATCCTTATGATAAGCCATTGTCACGTCCTTGCTGGGATTTTCAGAACTGGTCAACTTGTAATTACTTAGGACATGACTGCATAACACACTTTCATAGTTTCAGTCAAATTAAAGTTGAATGTCACTCTAGATTCTTTATTCACTCTAGAATAGGCCACTCTAGATTCTTTATCCAATAGTTTCTTAGGCCACTCTAGATTCAAACCTTTGTGAGGCAAATGTATTTTTTTCATAAATTTATTTGACTTATATTTACAGAATGCTAGTAATCTATACATTTATTTGACTTGTATTTTTTGACTAAAGTGCTATTTTTTAACAAAATGGTAGTAAGTGCTATTGTTTGACTTAAGTGCTATTTTTTCACTTAAGTGCTACTTTTAACATAATGCTACTAATCTAGTAATCTATACATTTATTTGATTTTAACATAATGCTATTTTTTGACTTATATGCTAGTAAACTCATATTTTCATTTATTTGACTTATTTGCTAGAAATCTTCGAAATCTGCTATACCAACCCACAGGATATTTAAACTGCTGTTTATTCTTCAATGTCTCTTCATTTTATTTGACTTATATTTTTTTGAAATTTGTTTATCTATGAATAAATATAAATATTTAGGTAATGGCATCAACAATACATTATGATCTCCCCATTGATGATGATGATGTTGTTGAAGTTGGTAGAGGAAACAGTGGTCCATGGCCTCAGGCAAATGAGGCTCTTTTCATTACCCTCATGGATGAGGAGGTGAAAACCAAGAATAGTAAAATAACTGGAACATTCACTAAACAAGCTTGGAACAGGTTGAGAGATCAAATGAACGCAAAAACCCAATACCAGTATAACGCACACCAGCTTCGAAACAAATACAATCAGCTGCGTATTATGTTCAACAAATTTACATCATTACTGAAGCATACTGGTGTTGGTCGGGATAGCCAGCAACTTACTATCACTGCACCGGATGACGTTTGGGAAGCCCTTTACAAGGTTTAATTAACTTTTTGCATTTTCTTTACTACATTTAATTGGAGAATTCTTCATGTTAATTTAAAATTCATTGATTTGTAGGTTAATACCCATGCAAAGAGGTTTAGGAAGAAAGGGATGGTTTACTACCATGAGTTGTCTCGTATCTTAGGAGACACATCCGCAACTGGTAAACTAGCTTTTCCTTCCACCAAATCACCTTCTGAAAGTAGTGCCAGTTCTGATCCTGAATTTAAGGTAAAGAATGAGGAGTTAGATGCATTGCAAATTGATAGTGATAATGACAATGGAGATGGCCAAGGCAAGGGCAAGAGCAAGGGCAAGGGCAAGAGCAAAACGGGAGGTAAAAAGAGTAAGAAGAGGAGCTCGTTTCAAGCTAATATTTCTGAAGCACTCAAAGAAATGAGTGAAAATGGCAAGAGGAAGGTGGACCTAATGGAAAAGCGTTTCACAAGTGCTTCAGTTACTAATGTTGGCGATGACAGTGGTTCAGTTGAAGGTGGCTCTACTCCATCACGTTCATTACTAAAAGAGTGCATGGCACTATTGCATGGTATGGAGGAAATTCCGCTGCTGCTTACACTAAAGCTGTGAACAAGCTTGCATCAGATCCCATAATAAGGGAGGTATTTGTTGATATGCCTGCTAGTAGGATGAGGGATTGGGTCCTTAATCTTTGAGAGAGTGCAGATTTAGTGTATTGTGTGTTTGTGTTGTTTAACTTATTTGGTAGTTTATTGTAGAAACAGACTTATTATGGAAGTTTATGGTTGGTACTGTAATTGTTGTATTGTTGGATAATCTTTTGTGCTGTAACAGACTTAGTGTATTGTGTGAACAAGCTTGTATTGTTGGATAACTATTGTATTGTAGTTTTTATTTTATTTTATTTTATTTGTTTCAGAATAATTTATTATGGAAACAGAGTTAGGTGTATTCTACTGGTGTTTTTAATATTGTACTGCAAAGAGATGGGTAGATAGGTAGATGAGTAGATGTCAAACTGAGTAAATGGTATGCAGGCTTTCCATTACTAATATAATATTGTACTGGTATGCAGGCTCTTTTTATTATGGTAGTTTATGGTTAGTTGAAGTATTGAATGCTCTTTCTCCTATATAATGTTTGTTAGTAGTATGCTCTTTTTACTGCATTGTCAACATTGCATAGGAAACATTGTCAACATTGTATCACTGCATTCTCAACACTGCATTGCAAGGTATGTATGATCTTCTTCTATATAAAATTCTTATGTCACTGTATTGTCAACATTGTTTTTTCCATTACCCGTTCGATGAAATGTGTCAATTTGTCTAGATTATTGAAACTGTTCTGTTCTAGTCAATGTGTCTAACATTCACTAAATTTTGAAGTCATGTGAAACATCACTAGATGTGGGTTTCTGGCATGAATTATTTTGAAGTCATATGAAACATCTGGTCTAATTTTGAAGTCATATGAAACATCACTAGATGTGGGTTATTTTAATTTGGAACAATTTGGTACTCAACTTGTGAATAAAGCCAAGTCTCTCTGACTATGAGGCCTAAATAGGGAGGTTTGATGTATTTGTGTGTGTGTGTGTGTGTGCGCGCGCGCGCGCGCGCGTGCAAATTACCTGTTTGATAAAATGCCCCAATGAAAGGGCATTGATTTGAATTCCTTTGCTGAAATTTTGGAGCTTCTAACAGGTGAATTTGAGATTTCATTTAATAGAAATCAAACATTGGCTAGTATTACAAAGGCTTGTTTGTAGTTCTCCCCTGTTTGTAGCTGCTGGAAGTGAAGATAACTTATGCTTCTGCTAGGAGTCCAAATGATCTTGACAATAGATTTCTCCATACTATGGTTACTGTGGGTCTTTGATAGAGTATCCAGTAGTTTTGTGAACATGATAAATGTTGCCTTCACAGCCAAACAAAGAATACTATAAATAACAGCATAGTATTAGATAGCTCACCCAATTAACATAGAGATGAGATACCCACTTCATAGATTGAAAAGCAATTTGCAAAAAAGATGACTATATGGAGTATGTGTGCATGGGGATGACTGAATTTAATGTTTCTCTTTATTTCGGTCTACAGCATAAATAAAGAAAATGTGGTACAGTCATACAATAAAGAAACAGACTAGAAACTTTGGCTTTAAAAGTCTCCACTATTTGTTTTGTTATGATTTAAAATAATCTTACCATACGCATGATCGCCAATTCTATGAGACATTTTTTAAAAGGTGTATATCATATGTTTGATTATAATAATGTAAATTGATCTTGATCTTGATTTATTTTTTTATCATTTTTTGTTATAATAATAAATTGGAACCAACATTTGAATTGGACATCACTAGGAACATCACTAGATGTGGGTTATTTAATTATTTTAAAGTGATATGAAATTAAAATATATGGAGCCAACATTTGAATTGGACCAAACAAAATGGTTACCAAACTGAAAAAAATTCAATGAAAGAAAAAATTATTGTGTGACCATTATTTCATGTATTTTCATTATCACTAATACTTTTGTTTTTAAGGGGTCAGCACAATATCACAGTGATATATATGGAGCCAATGCATGCTCTTGATTTGAGTTTTGACTCAGACAATGACGATGAAAATATACAATTTCTAGTGTGTGTAGCACTACATGAGTATTGTAATACTTACCTTCAACCTAGACCATGCCGAATGTCCATATTACAAGGACATGACTACGTATTAGAAATATTGAATGGCCATGAAAGAAGGTCCAAGGAAAATTTTAGAATGGAACCAGATGTATTTATTAATTTGTGCGAGGCACTTAAGATATATGGTAAATTGGAACACTCACGTTATCTGACTGTCCAAGAGCAAGTTTGTATATTTTTGCTAACAATTGGTCACAACGAACGAAATCGTGTTGTCCAAGAGCGATTCCAACATTCTGGCCAGACCATCTCCAAATACTTCAACCGAGTCTTGAAGGCAGTGTGTAGGCTTGGTAAACAAGTTATAAGGCCTCCAGATTTTGATGAGTGCCTGCATAAATTCGACATAATCCACGCTTCTATCCTTTTTTTAAGGTAATCTCTAACAGAATATTTGAAATATAAATTTTAGTAAAATATCCTGCATTATTAAAGTCATTTGTCAAATAGGATTGTGTTGGAGCAATTGATGGTACCCACATATCTGCAAGGGTGCCAGCATCAGAGCAAATACCATATCGGGGTAAGCATACAGTTACAACGCAAAATGTAATGTGTGTTTGCTCATTTGATATGCGATTTACGTATGTATTGGCCGGTTGGGAGGGCACTGCAAATGATTCAAGAGTGTTCATTGAAACCGTACATGATCCAACAAATTTATTTCCAATGCCACCAACAGGTACGTATTATATGGCATTTTGTTAATTTATAATGAATATTCTTTTGCCAACCCATAATAATAGATACAGACATGTTAAACAGATAAATACTATGTTGTTGACTCGGGTTATACAAATATGCCTGGCTTTTTATCGCCATACCGTGGTGAGAGGTACCATCTAAATGAGTTTCGTAATCAACGTCGACAACCAAGAAACAAGAAGCAAATGTTCAATTACCGACACTCCTCACTGCGCAATGTGATTGAGAGACGCTTCGGTGTCTTGAAGGCTCGTTTTCCAATTTTGAGAGACATGCCTCCGTATTCAACTAAGACGCAGAGATACATCCCCATTGCATGTTGTACAATACACAACTGGATAAGGACACATTCTCAAAATGACACATTGTTCGCTGAATGGGCCAATCCAGATCGTATCGTTGAAGATGATGGGCCTAGTGGAGATGGTATTAGCAGCTCGACACATGCAGGAAGTAGTTCTCAGCAACAAATTGACTTAGACATTAGTCAACCTCAATTACGTCACATGTCTGATGTAAGGAATTAAATTGCTGGTCAAATTTGGGAATCTCTCGGAAACAATTGAAATATTATTTATGCGTATAATAGATTGTGGAAGATGTTTTTTTTTATGGTTTGTGGAAGAATTGAGATATTATTATGGTTTGTAAGTTGTTATGAACATTATGGTTTATTATGGTTATTAAATTTATCTATGGATGGTATTACATCAATATGATTATTATGGATAATGTGTATGATCCCATTGTCAAAAAAAATTAAATTTTTTTTTTAAATTTAAACAAAATTAAAAAAATTAAATAAAAATTAAATTTGCCTTAACAAACATGTTTTTTAGTTTATGTTTTCAAAAATTTTCAAACATTTTCTCCAAACCAAACGAGTTTATTATTTATGTTTTTCAAAAAATAAACAAAAAACCAGTTTATAAAATTTTTGTAAATATAAACTGAAAACGTAAACGTTACCAAACGCTACCTAAGTATATATGTAAAAATAAATAAATAAATAAATAAATAGAAGAAAAAGAAACCCAGGTTGCAAAATATGCAGAAAAAGATATGAAAAGTAACCAAGGAAAGAAACAAGATATGGTTGATGAAACCTTATCCATAGGGAGTTGCATCTTGTGATTTAATTTAACCCATATCGTTTCCAGGCAAAACTACATTTTCAAAGACCAAATGTTGTATCACAGAATCCATGGGATCCCAAAATAGCCCCAAAAAATAAGATTCCCATTTTCAGCACACCACCATTCCCATTCTCAATCAGAACCACTATTCCTTAATCAAGAGCTGTGTGTCTGCATGAGTCACTGAAGCAGGAACAAGTACAAATGAGCATATGAAGTGTTATATGCTACAAGATTGGAACTCAGGAAATGTCTTTAATGCCACACGTTAGATGATGAAGAAAAATTGTAATCAATAAAAATAGTAAATGTCCTGAGACCCAAATAATCACAGTATTTCAACCTCTCTCATCTGCTTTAGTTTTAGATCGTGAACAATTACGATAACTGTGCACATCACCCTCTTGTTGTCTGTTTATTCTTCTTCTTTTATATATACATGTGTGTGTGTGTGCGCGCGCGCGTGTGTGTGTGCACAATTCGTAAACCTTGTTTAGTGTAGCCATGTTCAATTATCCATTAAGGTAGGTTTTGGTTTTTGTTTACAAACATTTTTTTATGCTTTCCTCATGTTTCTATTTCCAAGCTAACTAAAATAATGTACTAAAATGAAATTCTGACCCTTCTAGTGTTTCTACCCTGGCTGGTACATTTTCAGCTTTCACCTTTGCAGAATGAATTTTAATAATGAAAAAATTGGAAACAATCAGGTGTTCTTTATTTAGCAAAAAGATTACAGAAGAAAACATACTTTGAGAGTGGAGCAGAGCTGTTTCATGTAGTTATCTCTAGCATTCGATAAAAGCATCACCAGCAACAGCTTCTATACGTCTGATTCCAGACGCAATCCCCTGTTCTGAGATTATTTTCAGGCCACGTATTTCAAAAGTACTACTGACATGAGTGGCACCACATAGTTCCATGGATACACCTGGAACCTCTACGATACGTACCTAAAATAATCACAGTATTTGAAGGAAAAATCAAATCCTATGTAAAAGTATGTTCCATAAGTTACAGCATTTATGTGTTGTGAAATGAGTGTATATTTTAACACCATTTCCTGTTAAGTTAAGTTACAGCATTCCCCTTCCCTATTCACTTCTTTTCAACCAAAAACATAGGTCATAAGAAATCCTTTAAGCAATTTCAGAATTCAATCTTGATTCAAACAGGACATATGTTTGACAATCAATAGGACCCAAAAGTCTAAAGATTTAGTCCTTAACAATGATTTATCCAAGATACTAAACAAAATATATATTATTGCAAGGAGGGAGGCCAAGGTCAATCCACTTGGTTGGCAAACTAACCAGCCATGAGAAGGACAAGTCCTAGTTTCTGTTAGCTTCACATTTATAGCTTTAATCAATCTCTATGTTCTGCAATCCATCAAAGATGAAGATGGATATCCTTGTCCCATTCACAAGTTTCATAATTCATAAATAAAAACTCAGAGCTACACTAGGCCATTAGAAAACATGCAATGACTAAAGTTGCTTCAAAAGTCGCTCTCAATTTTCCCTTGTCGACATGATGATTGACTGAAACACCAATAAATTTTTCAATTCCAATAAATTTTTCAATTCCATTAGCAGGACCCTTTTCCAATTCCAATAAATTTTTGCATCAATTATATGTACCATATCAAGCCATTTTTTAAACCATTCTATAGCTGAATTCTGAAGATGTTAGATGTTCAGATCCTGATCTTCAATTAATTTCTTTGCCGTTGTGTGGAACAAGAAAACTTCCCAAGCAAAACCATTTGAAGTTTAGAGTTTTCTTTTGTGTTAGGCAAGATTGATATTAGTTTCTCTAGTTTTTTTTTTTTTTTTTTTTTTTTTTTTTTTTTTTTTTTTTTTTTTTTTTTTTTTTTTTAACCTCAATGGCATGGGCCATCATAACGACAGCAAATTCAGTGATCAGATCAGAGGCCCACACTGGGCTTGAGGTCAGTCCTAATTGAGAGCCATTGATTGGCAGATTACATGCTCATGCAGATAAACAAGGGTAACATGCATTAAAATCATGTACTTACTAATCCCCCGAGGAGCAAATACTTTAAATGACGCCTTAACCGCTTCTTTGTAGTTGTCTTCATCCATTGCTCTCATCCTGGCTCTCATCAGTTCCTAAGATGTTCAACGTCCCAATGAAGCCATCGTAGTATACAGCAATAGAACAAAAAGGATAAGATGAAATGTGGGACTAAATGTGCAAACCTTGAACTCCTTTTTCTCTTCCCTGGTTGATGGAAGGCTTCCACCATGAGTTTTGGCCCACTCATCTGCCACCTTCAAAAGAATGATAACATATGGTGTGTGTTTATGGACAACAGAATCAGCCACATTCAAGTCAATTGTTTCTGCAAAGCTATCATTGATAAACATGCAATTAGCTTCTCACTTAAGATGTAAGTTGCTTAGGTACATGGTGAAAAATAAAATCCATTAGCTTTTACAGTTCAGTAACTGATGTGCCAAAATAAAACACAAACAGAAAAGCCAAACCCAGAGAGAGAGAGAGAGAGAGGAGGGGGGGAACTTAAGACCCATACCTTCTCAGCTCAGGCCATGGGCTATTTAGCCGGAGATCATCTAGAAAATGATCAGGCGTTGACTCGATCATTGTATGCTCCTGCCTCACAGAAGCAAAGTAATATTAGCACCTCCATTCTAGAGAAATTACAAATCTGATAACTGAGTTTTTGGACACTCCGAAAAAAAATGTTTGAATTGTGACAATCAAGCTGGATAAGTCTCCATATATTTCTCCAAATGAAGGTCCAAATATTCAAAAATGATATACCATTCATTTTCTATATTGCTTAATACATCCAGCAACCTGTTAACCTAGCTTCTGTTAAGAAAGTATATAATCAAATATATAAAGTAAAAAACAAAGACATTGATCAGATTTTTAATGGGTTTTTTTTAATCAAAACTCCAAAGAAATAACTTACTTGACAATGTTTATGTGATCCATCTCTGTTAGCATAACGATTCGTACGATTGTTGTATATGGGACACCATTTTTGCAGTCAAAAAAAAGTATGCAGTCTCTTTATTGCTACAATTTGATTAGTCTCAAGATTAAGACCTTTGTGAACAATAACCTTACCCAGCTTATATTGCCAATTCAACAGCTTTAGTTTATTGACAACACACAACATATATAAATTGATTCATTATGATTATGATATTGAACTACACAAGCACAACACAGATCCTCTACCTTTTCCATTTGATTGGCTCAAAGCTATTGAAGGATAATCCAATGCAACTCAAAGATTAATGTAAAACATATATTTCCAACAAAAACTTATTATGTTCCAGTAGTAGATCAGAAGTTGCAGTTTCCAACTATTTTTTCACATTATTATCATTAAGGGTGCACAAAATACCCAGAAAACCCGAGAACCAAAGGGTCTGGTCAGGTTAGTTTGGTTTTTCCAATAGATTGCTTGGAAGATCCCATGGTAGAGACAGAGATAATACACCCCTTTCAGATTGGCAGAAAATACTACACTGATAAAAGTTTATTTTACAGTAAGAGTTCCATCATCATTTTTATTTTTTGGTGTTTAGCTAAAAATTAAAAGGTAAAATAAAAATAACAAAAGTTTTCCATTGACACATTTTATCGAACGTTTGACATGCAAGGAAAATGGTACAATAAGAATCACAATATCAACAAGCTATTCCAACAAAAAAAATCTATAAAAAAATTTATGTCAGCAGGATAAGAATCAATCAACGAACTACTCATCAGGAAATACTACCCTCAACTACAAATCGGTCATCATCAATATGTATAGGAGAGCACCAACGAACTAGTCACCAGCACCACTTTTAGAAACTGTTTTGACATTTTCTATAAGGAAAATGTGATAGAGTGACAAAGATAATGAGATTCAATCAAAAACCAGAGACAAAGGTCCAAATCTCATAGAGCAATGAAGAGAATACATGAAATTCGATCGGAGAGATTGAGAGAGCAAATTTGATATTACCATAATAGCAGATCGGAGAGACAGAGAGAGCAGATCTGATCGGATAGAGAACAGGTCTGAGAATAAGATCTACATCTCTACATCGTTGAGCTTGCTTCTACTCACTGTTGCTAACGATCCAGATCCAACGCTGCTTGCTTATCCTGTACGTGATCAGAGACATTAACACGGCACTCAAAACCCTAGATATATCGATTTGGAAATAGAAAATACAAAACAGAAGAAAAGAAACTAGAAATCAACTATAAATCGTTAGTTTAAGCCACGAAAGTTTACAGATCTTATTTGAATGTAGCAAATCCATATCAGAAAACTCTAACCTTGAGCCCTAGATCGACTTAGATAAGAGGGATTCAAACGATATTACAAAGATACACTCAAATCAAGTATAGAACAAGAATTTCCAAATCATACAACCAAAGAATCGATGGAGATCGAAGAACCAAGGCCCTGATTTCTCTCTTTGCCCCTCTCTCTCTCTCTCTCTCTCTCTCTTACACACACACACACAAAAGTCACGCCTCTGTTCTCTTCTTTTGATCAGAAACCTGCCTTTTCAATCACAAATAAACGTTATTTTACAGTTTTCCAATAACGGCGTACAAAACGAGATAAAATTAATTAAATTGGCTGAGAAGGTGAAAAATCATAAAAAATTTCACAACGTTTTTTAAAAAACGCCAAGAAAAAAAATGTGGTAATATCCTATTTTTCTTGTAGTGATAATGAAACACTAAGATAACCACAACAGTCAAACAGATATGAAACCTTCAACCCCTCTCACAATTACTGCCACTGCAATTCTACCTGGCATAAAGATACTATTTTGGAACCAAGTTTTATACTTTTACGGGAATTGTAACTACGTTTTATACCATATGATAGGTTCCAATGAAATCCAAAAATTATATGAGATAAGGAGCATCAAGAACAAAGAGTTTAACTCCATTTGCATGCTAAAGACGACCAAGAGCAACTACCATTCCCAAAGTACAGATGGCACATTGAATTCCATGACAGTAAGTAAGAGAGAACACACATAATCAACCAGCATAACTTCAACCTAATGGCAAAGCTCAAAAATCCACAATCAGAGTGCTGTGTAACATTTTTCAGATATGTTTATTTTTTCTCAACCAACACAGATCACAAAACAGAACAACATTCAGTGTCACCATTTAGAATTGAATTCAAATTCATTCAAGTTCGCAGCAACAAGAAAAAAATTAACGACAAAACATTTGTAACGAAATGTAAATGTAACACAAGAATATAGCTTTCGCCTTAATTCAACCAAAATAACTGCATTATCATGACAAGATGAAGACAAAAAAAAATTTCGAATTTTGGTTTTTTGTTTCTGTTACTATTTTCATCGAAAACAAACAGAGGCGCGAATGAATTAAATCAATCACGAGTTTTCACAATGAAAATATAGTTCCAAAATACTTTTGTTTAAATTGCTAACAATTTAATGCATTTTTACAAACATCATCAAAATTCAAAGAACATAATTAGATCTGTAAATCTAATGCCAAAACAATATGACATTTTTTACACCCTAGAAGCAAAAGTATGGCTCCAAAATACTGCACTAATCAATGTAAAAAGCCCAATGCCTGAGAATATTCATCGATTATTTCATTACTTGTCAACTGAAATATATAAAAAAACAAAATAAAATAAAATTTTAGCAAGCCTCATTTCAAATGTAAAAATACCAAATCTGTAAGAGTCAAGAAAGATTGGAATCAGAATTCTGAGAGAACCCTACACAAAGAAAAGAGGGGAAAAATCAGAGAGAAGAAGATTTCAGAAGAGGGACGATTTCAGAGAGAGAAAATAGGGTTTCAGGAGAGGGAGGGTTTCAAAAATAATCAATTGAGAGAGGAATACCTTCAGATTTAATGATTGTTCTTCAAATTTTTCTCTTTCTTTGTTGGATTAGGGTTTTAGGTAGAGTGAAATTACCCACAGCGACTCCAATCACACCGCCAACTACACCGAATACGAAAGCGAGAGCGAGAATGAGAGCGAGAGCGAGAGAGAGCCGAAACAAGGGTTTTAGGAACAAGGAAGAGAAGAGAGATGAGATGAGTGCCTTACTGTCGAATTAGTCTTGCTGTCGAAAAGATGAGTGTACCATTTGCCTCTCACAGCAAGATCCTCTCTCTGTTTTGTGTAGGTCGACACAGCGTATGGCTTTGAAGAACCTCCAAAGGCCTTCGGGACTACCGTGTTTGCCTCTCAATCTCCACCGATTCAATTGATAGTAGAACTTTGAAGAACAAGGGTATGAAGAACCCTTTCCCCTTCCAACCAATTCACTGTCTTTCTTCTCCCTCTGTTTCTTCTATGTTACTTATGATTAGAACCCACTATCAGTGTCTTGTAGGTCGTCGATGTGATTTCGTAAAAAATCAAATTTATTGTGGTGTATGACCTAAAAGCTAAAATTATATAAAAATAATAAGTATATTTTTTATTTTTTCACCCAAATCTTTTTATTTTTTATAGTTTTTTAGGGGAAAAAAAAAATTAAACTAGTTTATGAAAATAAAACCAAACATAAAACCACAATGAAAATAATTTGAAAATAAAATTAAACATATTAAAATTGATAATCTACCCACATTCTTTAGAAAAGTTTAAATTAACTCAAATTAGCCATCTCAACTTAAGAGTATGTTTGACCTTGATGGGTTCATTTTGTGTTCTAATTCAATGATCACTTTGATTTTACAATTCAATAACTAGAATATTTAAAACTCTTTTAAAAGTTATAATAAAAACACAAATCAATAAATCACATATTTCACTAGTAAAACTTTTACCGACGAATAGTGTTATCATCGCTAAATGTTTAACTCTTTGCCCACGCCAACTTATCGTCGCCAAAAGTAAGCACACTAATAGCAACGTTCATTGTGTTGGTAAAAAATAAGCCTCGTAGCTAAAACTTCTGAAATTTTGGCGCCAACAAATAATTTTGGCGCTTAAAGAATGTTATGCTTTTTTAGCGACGATACTAAATTGCGTCGGTAAAAGTTTACTTTTACCAACGAAATTCACCACTGTGTCGCCAAAAATATACTTTTGGCTATGAAAAATTGACGTCGTCGCCAAAAATAGTTGCCAAAAGTGCAATTTCTTGTAGTGTGTACCCCATGGGCTATATAAAAGGCTCAGGAATGAGGTCAAAGCCCATCTGGAGGTAGTGGGCCCTTCGAGGGTCCCTGGGGAGCAATATAAAAGAAGGGGCCATAATCAAGAAATGAAAAGAAAGAAAGGAGGAAACTAAAAGAAGAAAGGGATGAATAGGAGAAAAGAGGAGGACTAAAGAGTTCTGTTTGGACGAGAGAGTATTTCTAAATCCATTACACCACAATTGGCGCCATCTGTGGGAATACTTGAGCGCGTTCATGACAGACTTAACAGATGATCCCCCGTTCGTTGCTGATGATGTTACACTAAGAACCATGCTTGGTCCGGAGAACATCACCGCACGAAGAGCTTTGAATTTCGATCCAGTAACTCAGTCTTCACCTTCAACCTCGATGTAGGAAACCATGCAGACGATAATGGACCAAGCAAAACGAAATGAACAACGACTGGAAGATATGGCAGTTGACGACGAACGATTATGTAAAGAGCTGGCTCTGGAGTCAACCAAATCTCAGCAGACCACACTGCATCACGAGCAGGGTCGATCGCCAGAACGGAAAAAGGACAATCTACGACGTCGACATTGGAGACACGATAGTAGCACTGCCTCCGGCTCATCAGCTCAAGAACCTAGAAAAAAAAAAGGGTGTGTTGGTGTAGACACGCCCTAAGGACTCATCGAAGCTCCGCGCCTGCGAGGGCACAGAATTTGTTTTGTTCTCTAGTTACTATAGTTCAGACTCAATGTCACGGTTCTGAATCTAATCTCACAATGTGCGATGCGAGATTGATAAATCACCAAAGAGTCCAAATCCGACAAATCGTTTCGGAAAATGGATTTTTATAAAGAAGTGCCAAACATGGATTGTTTTGCCAGATACAGAGTCGCCACCTAAATATTTTATTTTTGGAGAATTTAGGAAACCCTGACTCGTGCCGAAGGCCACGTGTCCGTCATCATCAAAGTTGCCTCGGCTCGGGAACTTGGGTACGAGAGGGGAAGGTCATGAAATGGGTACCTCCGCTCGCCCGATCAAAGATCGGCCTTTACTAAGCATGATATTTTGTTTTTGAAAACACATGTGTTCTCATTCCGATTATTAACCTAGAATTACTATGTGATACACACAGCATACAAGTATAGACTAGATTGCCTAAGTTGAAACAAAACATTACATGTTTATTTGTTTAAAAATGGTTTGAAGTTTGCTACTCGCAAGTAGGCTAAAACGAGGATTTTGATAAATTGTTCCAATTCAGGTAATCCAACCTTCACCCACAGGCATTCAAGCAGTTATATCAAATAAGCAATTAGCCTCATGGCAAGCATGCTTCCATGGCAACATTAACACACATGCAGTATGCTAAAGCGTAAACACTCACATTGTACTCTGAGCCAAAACAAAGAACTAGTTAGAAATCATGCATGATCCTAGTTCATGTTAGGATGGCTAATGCAACACATGCGAAAATGCAACTAAGATAGGCTCAGTTACCTAGAATGTCATGTGAAATGAAACTTGGTACATGTAGTCAAGTTGGAATTGAAATACAATGCAGTTAGTATGATACGCCGAGCCCGATGCATGCAATACAAATGAATGGATGCAAACATGCGAGCATAAGGTATGCTAAACAAAATATGCCCTAAAACTAACCATCGTAAGCGGTTAAGTAAAAGAGATAAATAAATGGGGATTGAAAGACATGCATCACACACACGCACGCTTATTACAACATTGCGCCCTCTCGAAAGAGGGTCCAAATAAGAAGCTAACTAGTTAATCTAAGCTAATTAAACTAATTATTACACAACAAATTAATTAACTAATCCTAGTTAACTAATTATTACAAAACAAACTGAAATAGCTAAACACATTAACTATTAAAGTACAAACCAAAGCATAAGCTAGCTAAGGAAAGCAATAAAACAGGAGGTTCTCAGAGGGAGAAGATTGGATGCATGCTTGGTCGCCTCGTTCGGAAATGCAATACGATGCCCCGATTTGCCTCTGTTTTCATTTGTTCTAAAATCGACTAGTCGCTCACGCTGAAGACAATGTCAAACCAATCTGGATCAAGCCGGGATCCTTCTCAGTACTCATATTAATAAGCATGATCTCAATCATTAAGGGCTTAGCACGTCTCTCTTTCTCTCAGTTTGATTAAATTTTTGCAAATCCAGAGGAATTCCTTCCTCTTCATTTTCATCACAAAATTCAAAAAGTTTTGAAAAACTCAGGTCAATGTAATGATTTAAAAGGCACAGAAGAGCAAGTGAAAAGCACTGCCATTTCATTCAAACTTGCTGGCACAACAGGTTCAAGATAGCAATAAACACAAAAGCGTGAAAACCACCGTTGTTTCATTCAGATCTTCTGGTGTAACTGGCTCCACGGCAGAAACAGACTCAAAAGAGTGTAAAAGACAAACACAAAACAAGCAAGTGATATCCGAGGTAACACCCCTGAAATCACCTGACTCTAACAAAACAGGACTGACTCAATACAACAAGATAGACTCAACTGACTTAGTATGAAAAGACTGACTCAAAACAACGAGATAGACTCTAAACAACATAACAAAACTGACTCAATACCCAAGTCAGAAAGTACAAAAACTAGTATTTGCACAATGCTCAAAACAATGCGGGCCATCCGCTACATCTGGAGTAAACTGGGTGCCATTCGCAGGTGGTTAATTCCCCGGATCACATCATATTATCCTCCAGGTTCACAGATCCGGTGATGATAGACTTTGCTGAGCTTGGTGGGAGGACAACCCTGTTGTCAAACAAATCCTGCACTTCGTGGTGAAGACGAAAGCAATTGTCGGTGCTATGACCGGTTTGTTGATGGTACACACAGTACTGGGTAGTATCATGACCAGGTGGAAGACGAGCAGGGAGAGGCCGAGGCTCGAGGGGTTTAAGATGCCCCTTTTCAGCAAGGATTTGAAGAGCCTTGGACAAAGGCATATAGAAGGCATGGAAGACCCTGCGACCTTGGGGTAGATACTTCGAGGTTTGTGGAATTTTGCTGGGTGCACTGGAAAAAGGGTCGGCAGGTGCTAACTTGGTTTTCTGATCTTTTCCGAATGCAGGGTTAGAGCTCAAGGGATCATTTCTGGTACGACGGCCCTTCTCCTGGTTCTCCCTTGCTTTGAACTACTCTCATTCTGAGTGGGGAAAGTGTCATCCACAGTTTTTGCAACAACTGCGAGCACTTGCTATTTGTTCAATCCTTCGGCTTTCAAAGCCTCAACAACCCACAGAAGGTGTTCGTACGGATCGATGTCTGTCCCTACCTTGTTCTTTCCACTCGCCTCAGCTTGGTCGAAGGTTTGGGTTGCTGCATCAGTGCGAAGCCCTATTGTTGTTGACATGTCATTGCCCATACTTGGGATGGCTTCAGGTTGGTTGAGTTCAATTACAATTCGCCCCAAGACTGGGGGCTCTTCTAGCGTGAAATTTTCGAAATGTGATGTGGTCGATGGCAGAGCTGATATTCCAAAGGCTAGGTCAACCACAGTTCTCTGAAGATCGCTGATCATTCCCATCAGCTCAAAAGTAGTGGGCTCACGGGTTTGAAATGATTGGGGTTCCAAGACTAGATGTGTGGCAGGTGCCCCAGATGGGCGTTGCATTTCAGCATCGGTCTGACCCTGTATGGTGATTTCCTGGTTTAAAACCGCTGTCATGACCACAATCTCTTCCGAACTCTGCGTCATTATGAGTCTGCTGAACTGAACAGAGGTAATGTGACTGGTGACTAACAGATCAGATGAACCGGTGAGCCTTGACTGGCCTTTCTTTGCCTTGCCTCAGCGAAGGAAAATACTGGCTGCTCTTGAACTGAATCTCTGACCTGGCAAAGTCTATCAGCACAAATCCGATGAACCTCAGGGGATATCGGAGCATTCTGAAGCTACGGTTCCAAGACTACCTAGCAAAAGAGAAAACAGGAAGCATCTCAGCCCAATTTCACTGGAACAGATACGAGCAAAGCTGAATGACTGTGCTTTCTACTGAACTCTGCCCAAAATTCTGCCTGTAAACTAATTCCCTCAAAATACTGATGCCCTCAGGCCTAATACCCAGATTTGTAAACTGATACATGCATTCCTGGAGAGGCACACTCTAAAAGCACATAGCAAGCAAATGAGAGCCAAAACACCCCTATGGTGGGGTAGGGTGTCCCTGTCCTATTTTGTCAGGAGCTAGGGTTTCACTACGCACACAGCGGTTTCAAACAACCTACAATCGAGTAAGCAACATGTCCCAGTTCGGAATAGTCACTATGGATTCCGATATGCACTAGGTTGAATGGTCAAAAAGGGTGCCCCAGTAAAAATCGAGGTTTGTGTTCCCGTCGTGGCAGAGCCCGTAACCGGTCAGCCTTATGGCACGCTTCTCCAAGCGAGCCTCCGATAAACCGTTCAGGAATAGCATACGGCAAACACGGTGTCCTAGGCGCACCAATGCAAATGCAATGCAAAGAGACACATAAGTGTAAACAAAACAAGATATCATGAGTTCGAGTCAAGTTCTCTAAATCCCCAGCGGAGTCGCCAGAAACTGTAGACGCGCCTCGAGGACTCATCGAAGCTCTGCGCTTGCGAGGGCGCGGAATTCGTTTTGTTCTCTAGCCGATGCGAGATCGATAAATCACCAAAGAGTCCAAATCCGGCAAATCGTTTTGGAAAACTGATTTTTATAAAGAAGTGTCAAACATGGACTGCTTTGCCAGATACAGAGTCGCCACCTAAATATTTTATTTTGGGGGAATTTAGGAAACCCTGACTCGTGCCGAAGGCCACGTGTCCGTCATCACCAAAGTTGCCTCGGCTCAAGAACTTGGGTACGAGAGGGGAAGGTCATGCAATGAGCACCCCCGCTCGCCCGATCAAAGATCAGCATTTAATAAGCATGATATTTTGTTTTGAAAACACGTGTTCTTATTCTGATTATTAACCTAGAATTACTATGTGCTGCGCACAACATACAAGTATAGACTAGATCGCCTAAGTTGGAACAAAACATTGCATGTTTATTTGTTTAAAAATGGTTTGAAGTTTGCTACTCGCAAGTAGGCTAAAACGAGGATTTTGATGAATTGTTCCAATTCAGGTAATCCAACCTTCACCCACAGGCATTCAAGCAGTTATATCAAATAAGCAATTAGCCTCATGGCAAGCATGCTTTCATGGCAACATTAACACACATGCAGTATGCTAAAGCGTAAACACCCACAGTGTACTCCGAGCCAAAACAAAGAACTAGTTAGAAATCATGCATGATCCTAGTTCATGTTAGGATGGCTAATGCAACACATGCGAAAATGAAACTAAGATAGGCTCGGCTACCTAGAATGTCATGTGAAATGCAACTTGGTACATATATTCAAGTTGGAATTGAAATACAATGCAGTTAGTATGATGCGCCGAGCCCGGTGCATGCAATACAGATGAATGGATGCAAACATGCGAGCATAAGGTATGCTAAACAAAATATGCCCTAAAACTAACAATCGTAAGCGGTTAAGTAAAAGGGAGAAAGAAATGGGGGTTGGAAGACATGCATCACACACACGCATGCTTATTACAACATTGCGCCCTCTCGAAGGAGGGACCGAATAAGAAGCTAACTAGCTAATCTAAGCTAATTATACTAATTATTACACAACAAATTAATTAACTAATCCTAGTTAACTAATTATTACAAAACAAACTGAAATAGCTAAACACATTAACTATTAAAGTACAAACCAAAGCATAAGCTAGCTAAGGTAAGCAATAAAACAGGAGGTTCTTAGAGGGAGAAGACTGGATGCATGCTTAGTCACCTCGTTCGGAAATCCAATGCGATGCCTCGATTTGCCTCTATTTTCATTTGTTCTCAGAACACTGCACCAAGCTCCAGAAAGCTGAAACTTCACATTGGGAAACCTATGGGAGGGTGGCCGACCACTTTTGGTCTCTTCAGCCACCTGCCGACCACTTTCTGTGTTGAAAGCCAGAAAAAGTGGTCGGCCAGCTGGTTTTTCTGGCTGGCCGACCAGTTGTTGCTGTTGAATTCCAGTTTACTGCAATAGAGAGCAAGAAAGGGCATGGTAATGTATTTGCAAGATATGTGTGCACAACCACCCTCCTTATCATGTCATGAGCTCAAGGGAGTGTAGTTCTCGACCCTCGGGCCACCAATCGCGCATTTCAATGCATGATGGCCGAGAAGTCAAATTGCACAATTCAATATGAAAATGAATACACAAGTAAACACATAAAGCCTAAAACTCTATCATGTATGATCAAGAGCATCGGCGACCGAGAATTAAGGCACGTTTCATCACTTCAAGTATGAAACGTCCCCCGTTTCCCGTGCTCGGATTAACACTTAATCCAAACAACAATGCAACAACATGGCAAACATGTAATGCAACTATATGGCATGCACAATGCAATGCAACTAAATGGCATACACAATGCAAGGGACAAGCATGCAACAACATGCAATGCAACATGATCAAACTAACAATGCTAAAGGGGCATACATACTCAATGCAAAGCAACCTAAGCATGCAAAACAATATGGCATACACAATGCTAAAAACAACATGGCATACACAATGCGAACAACATGAGCATACACAATGCTAAATGCTAAGAACTAGATGTCATACTCAATGCAAGGCAATCATAAGGTTCTAAACACAATGTAATGTATTCATGCACAATACAATGCAACAAGGGCAACAATATGCAACACACCAAGCATGCAACAACATGCAAACCACATACTCAATGGACTTAAACCAAAATGAACAGACCTCAGCCATGCCCAAATCAGTGGCCATAATACCAAAATAAAGGCACAAAAGCAAGGCATGCATGCATATGCATTGGCCTACCAAGTAGGCCTAAGCACACAACTCTCAAGCATGATGAAGAAGCAATAAACATGGAAGTGTAACAACACTAAAGGCTCTGAAATTAAGTGTGAAATGATGCCAAATCATTCAAACAACACAAGTAAAGCACGCAAGAGGGCCTAAGGCAAAAAGCCATTAAAAGGACTACACAAAGGGCATGCAATACATGGCACAAATGACTGAACCAATCATGGACAGAGCTTAAATAGGTCTTAACAAAGACCAAAACATGCCGAGATGGAGGCTCAAGGACCTAGGCAAGATGGCATACATGCTAGGCCAAAACAAGGCAACAAATGCACAACCCTTAGAGGCACTCAAAGGGTGAATGGAGTGGGAACATGACAATGCTACATGCTCTGAAATGAAGTATTAAATGATGCCAAACCATGTACACAACACAAATGGAGCAGGCTATGGTGCTCAAAGCATGAAGCAATCAAGAGCACTTGCACTATAACTATGCAAAACATGAGGCATATGGCAAAGACAACCCAAAACAGTCCTAGAACATGTCAAAATGATACTAAAACATGTATGGAAGTAAGCCAAAATAAGCTAACATGGAGGGCGTAAGGCATGATGCATACAAGGAAAATAAGGTGGATTACACTACACCTATTAAGACCAAGCATGGAATGACTTAACCAACAAACTTCTGGAGGCAGTAGAGTATACTTCAGCCGTTGTTGTCGAAGTCGACAAACTTCTGGAGGCCGGAGCAATCCGCAAAGTGAATTACCCCACCTGGCTATCCAACACTGTTGTTGTTAGGAAGAAAACGGGTCCTGGCGTATCTGCGTGGATTTCACAGACCTGAATAAGGCCTGTTCCAAGGGTTGTTTCCCTCTCTCCAGAATCGACCAACTAGTTAACGTAACTATGCACCATCAACGTATGAGCTTCTTGGACAAGTACAGGGGTTATCACCATATCACCATGAATCTTGAAGATTAGGAAAAAATGGCATTCCTCACCCCGAGGGGCACTTATTGTTATAAAGTCATGCCCTTCGGCCTGAAGAATGCTGGGGCAACTTACCAAAGGCTTGTCACTACCACGTTTAAAGAGCAACTCGGCCATACCATGAAAGTGTATATCGACGACATGGTGGTAAAATCCAAAGCAAAGCATACCCACTTGGCCGACTTGTCCATAACCTTCGATATTCTCCGGAAGTACAGGACGAAACTTAACGCCTTAAAGTGTGTGTTCGGCATTGGATCTGCACATTCCTTGGCTATGCTGTGAGCCATCGTGGAATAGAGGCCAACCCGAAGCAAATTACGACAATCATGGAACTCGGCTCACCTCAATTGGCCAAAGAAGTGCATAAGTTAATAGGGATGGCCGTAGCTCTCAACAGATTCATCAGTCGTTCTTCGGATCGTTGTCGACCGTTTTTTCACACCCTTCGGCAGGGAAAGGCATTTCATTGGACCCCCGAATGCCAGTTCGCCCTCGACAGATTGAAAGCTTATCTTCATTCGATACCACTTTTAACAACTCCATCGTCGAACGACCCACTCATCCTGTATCTAGCGATATCGGATCAGGCGGTCAGTGTTGTGTTGCTAAAAAAAGAGCTAGGGGAGCAAAGACCCATTTTCTATGTTAGCAAGGCAATGGTGGATGTCGAGACACGGTACCTACCGTTGGAAAAGCTGATTCTGGCCATTATGGTGGCCGCCAGGAAATTAATGCACTATTTCTAAGCCCATACAATAACTGTGCTGACGGACTACCCTCTACGAATAGTACTTCGCAGTGTGGAATTATCAGGGCACGTTTTAAAATGGGTTTTAGAACTCAGCCAGTATGACATCCAATTCTCTCCTAGGACGGCTATTAAAGGCTAGGTTTTGGTCGACTTCGTTGTCAAGTTCACTGGCTGTCATGCAGACTTCAAACCAGAGCAACCAGCCTTCTGACCCCAACAGGAGTGGAGAATGTATGTTGGGGATATTGGGCAAATGTACTACGACGGTTCATCTAATCAGCGTGGTAGTGCGGGCAGAAGTAGTGATTATGACCCCTGAGGGTACAATAATCGAGCAAGCGGTCAAACTTAGTTTCGATGCATCCAATAATAAGGCCAAGTATGAGGCTTTGCTAATCGGCCTCCGTAATGTGCTTCGCCTTGGTGCTAAGTGATTACAGGTGTTCTGTCATTCAAAGCTAGTCATCAATCAATTGAAGGGGGAGTATGCAGCTAAGAACGACTGAATGGCAACATACATGAAGACAGCAAATTCACTGCTCATACAGTTCGACCACCACGAGTTGAATTAAATTACCCGTGACCAAAATACCCATGCAGATGCTCTTGCCTGCTTGGCTTCTACCATCAATTCGAAAGTCAAACGAACCATTGAAATGGGATTCATCACCGAGCCGAGTATTAGCTACCCTGAACCCGCTAGTGTCAATGTCATTGATCTGGGGCCGAGTTGGATGGATCCCATCGTCACATTTTTATCCTCAAAACAGTTGCCGACTGATAATAAGGAGGCCCATAAGCTGCAGAACAAAGCCCTACGCTACTATTTGGATCCCCATAGAAAGCTCTACAGGAAGTCTCTCTCAGGGCCATATTTGGAGTGTGTGCATCCAGACCTAGTATAGTATTTTTTAGCCGAGATACATGAAGGCAGTTGCGGCGCCCATTTTTTGAGGATGTTCATTGGCCCATCAAGCCGTAACTCAAGGGTATTATTGGCCCACCATGCGAACCAATGCCAAGAATTACATAAAGAAGTGTGAGCAATGCCAAAAATTCTCCCCTTTTACTCATTGCCCACAGAAAAATTGAATGCCGTCACTAGCCCTTGGCCTTTTGCCCAATGGGGACTGGACATCATCGAACCACTTCCAAGAGCACAAGGGAGTAAACAGTTCTTGATTGTCGCAACAGATTACTTCACAAAGTGGGTCGAGGCGGAACTGTTGGCACATAACCGAGATATAGACGTCAAACGCTTCGTATGGAGCAATATTATAATTATAACACGATTTGGCATACCGTGAGCACTTATCCCCGACAATACCACCTAATTTGACTACGGTATCTATCGCTAATTGTGCGACACATATGGTATACGGTCGTACGTCTCCTCACCAGCTTATCCGTAAAGCAACGGCCAAGCTAAGGCCACCAATAGAGTGATTTTGGATAGAATCAAGAAGCGCTTAGAAAAGGCCAAAAGGAAGTGGATTGAAGAGCTGCCCAATGTACTGTGGGCTCATCGCACCACGCCAAGGTGACCTACTGACGAAACAACATTCGCCTTGTGTTTTGGTACAGAAGTTATTATTCCTCTTGAAATCGGTATGCTTACTTTAAGATCAAAGGCCTTCGACACAAGGCAAAATGATATGATGTAGGCCTTAGAACTCAATTTGATTGAAGAGCGCCGTGATCGAGATCTTGTGCAAATGGCACGGTACCAGCAGCAGCTCGCCAAATTGTATAATCAGCGCGTGCAGCAGCGCCATTACACCCCAGGGAATTGGTTCTCAAGAAAGTGTTTTCTGCCACCAAAAATCCGGCAGATGGCAAACTGGGCTCTAACTGGAACGGTCCTTACCAGGTTAACTCAATTGTTGGTGCAGGAGCATATCGGCTCCCAGACATGGCCGGCAAGAAACTTTCTCGACCATGGAATGCGACTCATTTACGCAAATTTTACCATTAAACGGCATGGAAACCAACTTTTGGATATATGATATAATGATTCAGTTTTGTTTCCATGAATGTATCTATACAGTTCATCAATGAATCTTCATGGCTCATATTTGCTTAGTTCTTACTCTAATGATTGAACGAATAAGCTTCCGAATTCGGAGCGCCCTTTATGCTTGGCACAATTGGCCATTACAAAAGACTCTGAATTCGGAGCACCCCTCGTGCAAGCCACGATTGGTCGAATAAGCCTCCAAATTCGGAGTGCCCTTTGTACTTGGCACAATTGGCTATTATAAAAGACTCTAAATTTGGAGCGCCCTTCGTGCAAGCGATGATCAGCCGAATAAGCCTCCAAATTCGGAGAGCTCTTTGTGCTTGGCACAATTGGCTATTACAAAAGATTCCAAATTCGGAGCGCCCCTTGTGCTGGCCACGATCGGCCGAATAAGCCTCCGAATTCAAAGCGCCCTTTGTGCTTGGCACAATTGGCCATTAGAAAAGATTCCAAATTAAGAGTGCCTCTCGTGCAAGCCACGATCAGCCGAATAAGCCTCCAAATTCGGAGCGCCCTTTGTGCTTGGCACAATTGGCCATTACAAAAGACTCTAAATTTGGAGCACCCCTCTGCTAGCCACAATCGGCTGAATAAGCCTCCGAATTCGGAGCGCCCTTTGTGCTTGGCACAATTGGCCATTACAAATTCGAATTCGGAGCCTAGTTGAATGCAAAGTTGGCCCCCCCGTAACCGGGGGAGTACCATATCACGATCAAGATTGGACTTTTCTGAATTAAGTATAAAATTTCCTACAAGTGGCATAGAGCATATTGTACAAAAGAAACAAACACAATAGGCATTAAAGTAACTTGCAGAGTTTTATTACAGCAAAAGGTAACATTTGTTACAAATCTAAATTACTGCACTCTGTGAGAGATAGCCACGGCCTCCCTTTCGTCCACCTCTTCCTCGTCTTTACTTTTCCCGGTGTCATAGGCTTCGAATGGAAATTTATAATTTTGGTGCAGGGGCGATGCTGAGTCCATAACCGCAACCTGAAGAGCCTTAAGTCATCCGTGTTTGAAACCATGATTCTCATATCGACAAACATCATCGGCCAGCTTCTCCTTGGTCTTCTTGATGCTGTCTTTTTGCCCATCAAAGAAGCCTTCCTCATAAGCCCGGGATCGTATGGCCTCTTTGGCAAACATGGTGGTCGTATCCCGATCGGCTATAGCATGATCTATTAGGCGCTGGTTTACTCTATCGGTAACGGCAGTTTTCGCCGACCCTGTGGGTTGCTTCTTGGCGACCTTGGCTCTACGCACTTCGCTCTCCACCTTCTCGGCACGACGTTCCAAATCTTAAATTTGCCCATCCTTTTGAGCAATTTCTTTCTGAGCGACCTGCAACTGTATGCCGTTCTCATATGCACAGTAAATTCCTTTGATTGACCCATAGACACCATCTCTAAAAATTTCATAGTCGCCCCACCCGATCATAGATGGTTGTACTTTGGGTGGAAATATTTGCCGAGTAAAGTCCACCGCCACATTCAGATCATGAATGATCGAGTCGGCTTCAGTCATGGGCTTATTGCCAATAAAGACAGCAAAACTTAGAGGGCATGGTGATCTACTCAGCTCCTGTCATACGGACTCCTATGCACTTGCCGTCCTCGCGTTATCTTTTTGTTGCGCCCCGCCTCTTGGCGATTTCTCCACCTCACTCCTCTTTAGGGACCTGCTTCGTCGACGGGGTGAACGTTGTCTTTTCCGTTCCTCCGACGCTACAGTACTCACTCGAGAAGCTGCGCCACTTGCTCCAAGATTCATTTTCGCGTCCAAATCTGCCAAACTTTTTCCCTCGCCTTTACTGTTGAAAAATAATCTGCTAGACATACGCTTACACTGGTTACTGCGCGAATGTTTTCGCATCTTCCGCCATGCTTATTGCTCACTGTGGTTGGGTAACCCCTTTTATGGGCTGCGCAAGGGTTATTTAATGACGCCCCCTTCATTAATTACAAAATTCACCACTAACGATGCCCCCACGGTCGCCGTCTGTATTCGGCGGAGGACTCATGCTCAAATAGGGCAAGGGCAGATATGTCAATCTATTCGGCTTATCCATCTTTGGTCGAATTACTCACTGCCCCCACTTGACCATGGAGGTTATGTTATGTATTCGGTTGAGGGTTCATGCTCAAATGGGTCAAGGGCAGATATGTGAATCTATTCGGCTTATCCATCTTTGGCCGAATTACTCCACTACCCCACTTGATCATGGAGGTTATGTTATGTATTTGGCTGAGGGTTCATGCTCAAATGGGGCAAGGGCAGATATGTGAATCTATTCGGCTCATCTATCTTTGGCCAAATTACTCTACCGCCCCACTTGACCATGGAGGTTATGTTATGTATTCAGCTGAGGACTCATGCTCAAATGGGACAGGGGCAAATATGTGAATCTATTTGGTCTTATCCATCTTTGGCTGAATTACTCCACTGCCCCACTTGACCATTTTTTGCAACTCGTTTTTTACTTTGTGCATAGTTTGGTGCTTTGGACTGCTTATCTAACACTAGGCATACAAACACAACATACAAACCATTACTCTAATTTCATTTTCATACACAAGTTACTTCTTAGAATAGGCATTTTTCATTCATAAATTGTATACGAAGTATCACTTTATCAATGAAAATCGCCCTAATACAAAACATTACTAATACTAAAACAACTACACATAAACAACAAAAATAAATAAACTATCTTCAAATATCTCCAACGTCCATTGGATCTAACTCCAGAGGTTTATCTTCCAGCTACTCGTATGGAATCGGCAGGTCAAGAGTCACTTTGGCAGCCGCCAAAGCCTTCAGCCAGCCAGGCTTGAAGCACGGTTTTCAAACTTCAACGCTTCATCTACATATAATTCTTTGGCTTTAAGCTCGCCGGCAACAAATGCCTTGGCTGCATTTGCCTCCACGCGCTCCTGGGCTCTCTTTGCCTCCTCCAACTCAGCCATTAATTTTGCATTCTTTGCTTTGGCCAACTTCAACTCACCGTCTATATAGGTAGCCCTCTCCTTGGCAACCCACCAAAGCAGATCGGTGTGCCTTGCTTTCTCTTCTTCAGTAGCAGCCTTTGCCCACTCATCTTCTGCCCTCTTGGCTTCAGCCTCTGTCTTTGCCATCGCCGCCATCAAATCGACCATTGCGGCCATGGCCTTATTTCTTACATCCTCAAGTTGGCCTTCTATCACGCCGAGTCTCTCCATGGCATCGTAGTGTCAACGACCGATTTCTGCTATCATGCCCACCGCCTAACAAGCATAATATAGTAGTCACATTAATCAACATAAAAACAGCATAAAAGATTCATCCTAGTGCATGTTACCTACCAATATAGCCGATTGCGCCGCCAAGGCAATATAGACGACGTCCGGCTCGGCACGGAATGCAGCTTTGTCCAACGAAAGCGAAAGCGCCGACACTACACTTAAAGCCACGATGGGATATTTAATGGCTGATCCACTGACCAGAACCGGTGCACTTTTCATCCTTGGCTGGATGATTTACGGCTCGGCCAAATCCAGAGAAAATGCCTCCAGCCTTTGTTGTTTATCAATCGGTTCTTCTAGCGATTTGGTAAGGAATTCGGCGGGGCACTTTTTGCCCCTTTGATCGGTTTGATTGAAGCCTGAGGTTTCCATTGGTTACCGATCAAGGACTTCATCAGCCAAAATCAATCTGTGAGTTGTTTCTGGAACAGTCGTTGGAGAGGGAGTTTCTAGGTCCCCCCCAGTACTACTGGCTCTCCTCCTTGCCACAATCTTCGACATTTTTTCTTCTAGAAAACTGCGCAAGTGACTCTTCGCCCATCTCCTCAGAGTCAGCCCCAAGCAAATCTCCTAATTCGGAAAAAGATGTCCTCTGGAGAAGCAATCGCCACTTGGCCAGAAGTAGAGGGTTGGCCGTTGCCCTTTTGGTTCAGTTGCTCAAAGGCCAACTCAATTTCCCTGTTTAACTCTTGTTCTTTCAAACGGCTTCCTTGTCCAGCGTCGTCCACGTCTGAACTTTCTTCCTTTAAACAGCCCTCCGGTCTAGCCTCTTCGGCGTCTAAACCCTCAAGGCCAATGTCCCTTAAGCTCTTAAAGTTGGGGAATATGAGTGCTGTAAGTTGCTGTTCTCCCCTCGCTGTGGGGGTATGATTTGCCGCCGAAAAAGTTAAGTAGGTTAGGTCGTATCTTAACAGAATGTGCGCGGCACGTCCCTATTCTTGAAGATTGGCCCACCATTTGTACTTAAGGACCGTCTTTGTCTGGTTAAGAACGGTTTCATCTGCCGATGGGAGGACTCTCTTTAAGTCGTTACATGAGCCCAACAAAATTGGTCAGTAATCTTTTAGTGCCGAATAGACCGGTTAACTAAGAATTATTTTTAACCTAGCCACCTAGCTCACCTTTTCGTCTCGACACAGGGTCTTGGTGATCTTCTCCCTCGCCGAATTCCCAATTGCCTCGAACGGTGATCATAACATCGTCAACTCTTTTTCCAGAGCTGGCAAGCATAGTCACCAAGTGGTGATCTATGTCCTTGGCTCTAAGAAAATAACAGCCCTAACGACCAGTTGATTTTGCCATGACATAGTGTGTATGCAGTCGATATAAGATACGTGTGCCATCCGTGATTAGCATTGCCATTGAGCTTGATGATGGCGTTATGGCCATGGAATTTTGGAAAGCAAACTTGTGCGAATTCAAGTTGGCAGCCGAATGATTTACATGTGATCATAATTTCAAGTGTTGCCGAATAAGATATATGGCCGAGAGATCTTGCCGAGTACACAATGTTAAGCAGAATAATGTTGCGGAATAATGTTGTCGAGTAGGAAATGTTAGCCGAATAAGCCAGGTTGTCGAATAATGGTGCGGAATAATGTTGCCGAGTAGGGAATTTTAGCCGAATAAGCCATGTTGCCGAATAATGTTGCCAAGTAGGGAGCGCCGAGCAAAAATGGCTGCACTTCTGAGAATTAAATCATGAGATTGTTAAAGAAGAAATAAATGAATTAATAATTCTAATATACTTGAGCTATTGCTTGTTTATTTTTTTTATTTTTTTTTATTTTTACATTTGATTTTCTTTTTATTTTTTATTTAATTTAAAGATGACAAATGGTGAAGAAATTCAAGTCGTGGGTCCTGCCCCAGGTTGTTATGACCGGAACCTGCCCCTATGGATTAGAGTTATAACTGGCTAGTAATCACAAGATTACCTGTGGCCTCAGTTAGAAATTTAGTCATATTTAATAATAGGGGGGCCAAGTTGCGGGAGTAAATTTTACAATTATCCAACGAGCTGTGCATATATGGCTTAACCCAAACATTCTCATGTTCATATAATAACTCACACCGCACAAGCATTCATATTGTATAAGTATTATATATGTCCAGGATCATTCAGTAGACAACATTCAACAGAAACAAAAACTCCAAAACCAAGGTTATGCAAGTTCAGTCATACATGACTGCAAAAGAACAAAAGAAAGGTAAAACAAAAGTAAGGCCTCTGCATGAGGTGACCTTGGTTGACCTCACAGAACTTGGTTTCTCAACGCTCACTAGGGCTGGGGTTGGACGTTCTGCTGCTCACCTACATACATATAACTACGAAGTAAGCTAATGCCCAATGAATAATACCAGAATAAAGAGGTTAATGAATGAGATTCGTTCATAATTGAGTCATCCTCATAATTTAAACATATGAACTACAATTCCCATTCATATCAAATTTATAGATCATAACAAAGCAAAACGACCTCGGGTCCAATACATCATATCCATATACAAAACGACCTCAGGTCCAACTTACACATAGAACGACCTCAGGTCCATTGTATACAAAATGACCTTAGGTCCATCTATAAAAAATGACCTCGGGTCCAATACTCATTCATAGACCAACTTTAGGTCTAATGGATCCATGTACCAATGACCACCGATCCTCCATATCATATTACCAAACGACCTTGGGTCCACCATTCTTATGTTCATAATTATGCGCATATGATTGTGATCACATCCGTACTCATATTCAAAACGACCTTTGGTCCAATCAATTCTTTATTCAAAACGACCTTTGATCCAATTTGTATATAAGATGACCTTTAGTCTATCTTATTAAACATTCCAAACTACCTTGGGCCCAATCTGTGTCCTCGTCAAATATACTAAACGGCCTTAGGCCCAATTCATATGTTTACACCATTCACTTTACAGATTCTATTATGAATCGAATGGATAGAATACTCATTCATAGTATAATTTCATAAGTTCAGAAATTTGCCACGTAAGTAACATTTAGAAAATAATGCATACACAAAAATATCTTTACTAAGATATTACTCACTGTGTTCCGATGCTTAATTCATCCCTGCGCTTAACCCTACATAATTCATAACACATTGGGTCATAATACAATTCATTCCATTCTTTAATTTGCATAATGTTCTTAGGCTTCTTTCGTGTCCTTTAATTCATTAGAATGTCCAATGCATGCCTAAGAGTGCTTAGAAATGAAAGAGAACAAGAAACGAATCATAAAATGACTTTTCAAAATTCCTGAAACAGGGTTCTCTGCTAGAGCGTAGCTTTGGTCGCTCGAGCGGACTACAAACTCTGTAAAAGTACTTGTTATATGAATTTCATGCTCGAGCGAAATTTCTGACGCTCGAGCGGGGAAGCTTGCAAAACAAGGTTCGCTCGAGCATAGAGTTTGTCGCTCGAGCCACAATACAAATCTCTACAAAACTTCTGGGAGCTCGACTTTCAGGCTCGAGCTACACTTTCCTCGCTCGAGCGGACAAGTCGAATTCTAGGTTTTCCAGAACTATGATTGAAGTGCATAACTTGATTCCAAAGGCCCAAAACTCACATTTTTGGTACAAAATCATGGAAAATCATTATATGACATGGAAACACTTTTAATTTGGGACCAATTACTCAAAATTATGGATCAAATCCCAAAATCAAGCTTAAATCATAAGGTTGAAACCATGTATGTAAAATCCATGTTTTATATCTTGCCTATACAAGCTTTAAGACTTAAAATTGGGCTTCAAAACATGACAATTCATGCATGCATGTGTCAAACAACTCTCAATTCAACATGATCATTATGGTTTATGCTCAAATATGAGAAATCACAATAAATTCATGCATGCATGCCCAAGTTGATCTTAAATTCAACACATTTAGCTCAATTCTTATATTTATCAGCATATACTTCTTGAATTCACATAGTTATGAACTTATGCTCATAAATTTAAGTTCAATAACTCACCTAAAGTCTTTAACTCTTCCAAATCTAGTTAGTTCCTGAGCCTAGTTCTTCAATTCTCCAAGCTTGAGTTCAAGTCCTCAAATTTGAGCCTTTTCTCCCTTAAAATCACACTTTCTCTCTATATATAGGCCTTTCTCAGATTTTGCAAGGTTAAGAGCTCAAAAATTATGAACCTAGGCACCGGCACCTCATATATATATAGTGAGTGATTAGCTTAAGCTAATTAACTAAGGGTTAGTCTAATTAATTAAGGTTCATTATTTAATTTAATCTAATTACTTTTATCTGAATCAGTTTTTAATTAAATTCCACCATAGGCTCTAAAAATTATGCTAATCACAATAATACGGCCAATTTTGGTTTCTATCGTCTTTATGGCCTTTAATTTAATTTTGTAGTGGAAAATCAAACAGATTTTCCTACGGTGAACAGATAGAAATTCAAAAACACAAATAATCATAAAATTAGCATTCAAAATCATATCAGGCTCATAATTATAAGCATAATTAAGATTAATTAACATAACACAAAGTAGGGTTGTCACACAGGTGGTGGGTGATGGCCTAACTCCAAGAGCCTGCTGTCAAAATTACATGTTAATCAGACACGATCTAACCGTTGATCTATCATTTAATGTTCCGGAGAGGCGGTTTATTGATCCCAATAAGAGACTCAGAATTTACGAAATTGAACACTAAAAATGGATTCTATACGGCAAAAAATGCGAGGGTAGACATCCTCGAAGTTGTCAGACCACCTGATTGATCCGAACAAGCTAAGATGCAACGTAGCACTTTGCGCTGAAAAGCGCATAATAAATCCTTATGCCATCTTCATGTAGCACCTTCATGCAGAACTTCGTGGAAGACATAATTCGTCAGGTTCAAACTCTTCACTTTGAGCCCTGCTAACTCCTTCGTCGTAAGTCTGATTTGCCTTATTTTTGCGGCGTTGAATTCATCTCTCGGCTTAGTATTCATTCCATCATGCAGACGCCTCATTCCGTTTTTGTTTGGATGTCGTCGAATCTTCGAAAGTTGACCAAAAATAAGATTATTACTATTTATTTTTATTTTTTTGGTTCAGCTCTTGTCCTCAACTAAAGTGTGGTTGGCGGAAGAATGTGCTCGATGGTGAATAATCGAGGCCATTCTCGTCAAAGAATGGAGCTCGGGGTTATAGAGCCGCCGAGTATCTTGGTCGCTTTGCCGAGCAAGTTGCTACAAATCATGAATCACTAGACCGCCAAAATGTGTATGCATGGCCCGAACGCCGAATATAAGTGGGGGCTGGAATGCTGCAGAGCAGCCTTGTTGAATTGTGTTGATGTGCTTTTTAAAGAGAATCTAGGCCCAGACTTGAGTCTTCTTATTCTTTGGCTACACATGGCAATGGTATTGTCAAAACTGCTTTGCGGTCGACGAGTGGATCACTTGTGTTGACATCACTTCGGTTTCCACGACCATACTCTCGGTGCTTGCCGAGCTTGACCCAACTATTGGTGCCGATCAAAACTCCTCTTAACTTGCCGAAACACTTGTTCAGTGTTTATTAGTTTCTTAGCTTGCCGAAACAATTGGTTGATAGTCGGCCATCAGAGGGTGTATTGGACTTATCTTGTGGATTGTTCATAACCAAAGATCTTCCAGTGTATCCATTTGCTGTGTAAAAGTCTGGAACTCCACCGAAGAACCCAGACATTTTTTTTGGGCGAGGGGTCCGGGCGAATTCAGAGCCCTCCAGTTTTGTGACTTTGGTTTCGCACTATCTTCGCCACGATGGTCTTATGTTTCGGCGCATAACTCAATCATGCCATGCGAGAGTTACTCAACATTCGGTTATTGAACCACAACACATTCTTTAATTCCTGTTAATTGTTAGCACATGCACATGTATGTATATTCCAAGAATCAACTTTAAAATAAATGTTGTGAGACAAGAAATTAATCAAAGAAAGTCCCAAGGTAGATTTGGCCGAGCAACTCAGGTTACATTCCCGAAAAGTTGTGCTCACACAAAAAAGTGTGAAACCCATTTTTAGATAAAGAAAATGAAGACACCAAAGGAGATTTATGAATTTTGTTTTGTCTTAAAGATTTTCCATCAATATTTACCATGAACAAAAGTTTTCACAGAGTTTGTAAGTAGGCACATATGTATATACAAATCAAGAACAAATTGTAAACTGGTTTTACAATCAGTTTTATCAGAGAGAAAATAGATCACCATCAAAGTGTTGTTGGTTGCATTTATACTTATAGTTTACTTTGTTAAACTCTCTCAAACGTTTCCCGCAAACGGCGCTGTAGACCGCCCCAAACTCCGCTCCGCACGCGAATCGTTGTTCTAGCTACTATAGTTCAGACTCCCGTCATGGTTCTGAATCTAATCTCACAAAGTGCAATGTAAGACTAATAAATCACCAAAGAGTCCAAATCCGGCAAATTGTTTTGGAAAATCGATTTTAATCAAAAAGCGCCAAACATGGACTGCTTTGCCAGATTTCAGAGTCGCCACCTAAATATTTTGTTTTGGGAAATTTAGGAAACCCTGACTCGTGCCTAAGGCCACGTGTCCGTCATCACCAAAGTTGCCTCGGCTCGGGAACTTGGGTACGAAGGGGGAAGGTCATGAAATGAGCACCTCCGCTCGCCCGATCAAAGGATCGGCCTCTATTAACATGATATGTTGTTTTTATAAACACATGCGTTCTTATTCCGGTTTATTAGCTAGCTTTACTATGTAATGCGCATAGCATACAAGTATAGACTAAATCGCTCAAGTTAGAACAAAAACATCTCATGTTTGTTTGTTTGAAAATGGTTTGAAGGTGCTACTCGCAAGTAGGCTAAGTCGCGGATTTTGCCACCTTCAAGTGGGCTTAGAAAAACATGATTTTGCCACTTCGCAAAGTGGGCTTAAAACGTACATTTTGATGAATTGTTCCAATTCAAGCAATGAAGCCTTCATCCACAGACATTCATGCAGTTATATCAATTAAGCAGTTAGCCTCATGGCAAACATGCTATCATGGCAGTCACTTACACACATGCAAGGATTCTAAAGCATAAACACTCACAGTGTACTCTGAGCCAAAACAAGAAACTAGTTAGTAATCAATGCATGATCCTAGCTATGTTAAGATGCCTAATGCAACACATGCAAAATGCAACTAAATGGGCTCGGCTATTCTAAGATGTCATGTGAATGCAACTTGTTAACATGTATTCAAATTGGTATTGAAATACAATGCAGTTTGTATGATGCGCCAAGCCCGGTGCATGCAAGACAGATGAATGAATGCACGAATGCGAAACATAAGTATGCTAATTGAAATATGCCCTAAAACTAACCATCGAAAGCTGATAAGTAAAAGGGAGAAAGAAATGGGGTTGGAAGACATGCATCACACGCACGCACGCTTATTACAACAGTTGTGCCCTCTCGACGGAGGGTTCGAATAATAAGCTAACTAGCTAATCTAAGCTAATTAAACTAATTATTACAAAACGAAACTAATTAACTATTCCTAGTTAACTAATTAGTTATTACAACACAAATTGATAGCTAAGTACATTAACTACTTAAGTACAAATCCAAAGCATTAGCTAGCTAAGCAAAGCAACTAAGTAAAGCAGTAAAAAGATGTCCTCGGGGCGAGAAGCGCATGCATGCTCGGCCGCCTCGTTCGGAAATCCATCGATATGCCCCGACTTGCCTCTGTTTGCATTTGTTCTTAGAACACTGTACAAACCTCCAGATAGCTTCTGCACCATCATGGAGACCTCCAGGAAGGTTGCCGACCACTTGTTGATATTGTAGACCACCTGCCGACCACTTACATATGCTGCAGACCAGAAAAAGTGGTCGGCCAGCCACTTTTGCTGGTCTGCCGACCAGAAAATTCTGTCCAACTCCATTTTGCTGCAACAGAGAACAAGAAGGGGCACGGCAGTGTATTTGCAAGATATGTGTGCACAACCACCCTCCCTATCATTTCTTAAGCTCAAGGGAGTGTAGTATTCGACTCTCGGGCCACCAATCGAGCATCGCAATGCACCATGGCCGAGAAGCCAAGATTGCACATTTCAATGTCAATGAATGCACAAAAGACAAATAAGAACCTTAACCACTATCGTGCATGATCGAGAGGGTCGGCGACTGAGAAATGAGGCACGTTTCATCACTTCAAGTATGAAACGTCCCTCGTTTCTCGTGTTTGGATTGGCGTCCAATCCTAACACATGCAATGCAACTCAAGCATGCCCAAGCATAATGCAATGTAACTCAAGCATGCCAAACACAATGCAATGCAACATGAGCATGTCAAGTTAGAATCCTTAAGCATGAAAGCTAGTAAAGGATGCAACGCAAGGGCTATGTAATGCAATGCTCTATGGACCAAACAAGCCTCAAATAGACCTCATGCAAGCGAAAACAATGGCCAAAATACTCTGGAATGAGGGCATGAAAGGCAAGATAATGATGCTCATGCAATGGCTCATCAATTAAGCATAAGAGCATAACTCTCAAACATGATCAAGAAGTGGCAAACATGGAAGTGTGACAACACTATATGTACTGAAATATCATGTGAAATGATGCCAAATCATGTACATGTCACAAATGAAGCATGCTAGAAAGCTCAAAACTCAAGGTTAGCAAGGCCAATTGCAGTACAACTATGCAATACATGAACCATATAACCAAGGCAAACCAAAACAGTCCTAGAACATGTCAAAATGATGCTAAAACATGCATGGAGTATAGCCAAAACAAGTTAGCATGAAGGGCATTAAGTATGGAGTATGCAAGGCCAATAAGAGGGATTACACTACACCTACCAAAACCAAGCATGAGATGACTTTACCAACAAAAATCAGAGTTGTGGCATGTCAAAATAATACCAAAAATGCACTGATATGGTGACCCAAAAGCCTAGGCAAGATGGCATAGACAAAGGCTCATGTTTAAAGCATAAAGCATGAACCCTCCAATGCATTGAAAGAGTGAAAGATGTGAGGGCATGACCACACTACATGCACTGAAATCACATACCAAATGATGCCACATCATGCAAATAGCCCAAGCAATGCATGCTAGTGACTTGGAAACTCAAAGCTAGTGAGCTAGAATGCACTATGGCTATACAAAGCAAGGCATGCATGACCCAAAACACTTAAATCAGACCTAGAGCATGCTAAAAAATGGCCAAAAACTTGCTGGAGTGGAGTTAAAAACATGCTATAATGATGGTCCAAAAGCATGATGCATGTTAGGCTAGTGAATGGAAATGCACTACCGGTGCAAAGAGCATGCAAGAGGCTATCAAACCAAACCAAAACAGAGCTAAGGCATGGCAAAACAACACCAAAAACATGCTAAGATATGGCCAAAACATGCTAGAAAGACATGCTAAAACCTTAAGCATACAAGGCTAGTTTGCAAGGATTACACTACAAGTGTATAAAGCGTGCAAGGGGTGACCAAACCAAGCCAAAACAGAGGTATGCCATGCTGAAATAAGGCCAAAAATAGGTTGAGAAAAAGCCAACACAAGCTTAACAAACATGCTCAAACATGAGGCCAACAAGGCAAGCAACCAAGATACAAGGAGAGGGGATGACCCCCTCCTATTTGGGACCTCAAAACACAATTCCCACCACTGAAAATCCACTGGATTTCAGTGGTTAAAAGGCCAAGAGAAAGTAATCTCAAGGGCCTAAAGTGATGGTACAAAACAAAGCCAAACAAGGCACAAAAGGGGGTAGAACACCCCCAACACCAAAGAGACCTTAAACAAACATTTCAAACACTTGAAAATGAAGCTTTTTGTAGTTTAGAGTTAGGCCTAAATCAACATGCAAATAGGGCCAAAAGCTTAATCAAAAACAAAGGTTTAAGGGTTAGAAACTCACCCTTGTAGAACAACTTCAAGGAAGCAACTCTAGCAACCTTTTTGGATCAAAAGCAGTCCAAAAACACCAAAATCAGCTTCAAGGTGCCTCAGCAACAAGAGTGTGGTGTTTCACTAGGTGTTTGTGTGCAAAAGTGTGAAGAAAAGGCACTTTTTAGCACAAATATAGAGAGTAAAGGAGAAATATAGAGATAGATGATATGTATCACTCCAATGCAAAAATTTGAACCTAAGGCAAAAGGGAGGAGGCTCCATTTTATAGAAAAACATGCAACAAGCTTGTTGAACAAGCTTTAGGCTCCAAGCAATCTCTCCATACACGTGTATGGAGGATGCCTTCTGTGCCCAACAGTTGGCAAGAAAATATCTGCAGAAAACTACAGGAAAGCTGCCGACCAGTTGAAGTGGTCTGCCAGCTACTTGCACTGGTCGGGCGACCACCAAAAGTGGTCTGCAAGAAGACCAACTGGTTGGCAAGGGGGAGAGGTGGTCTACACACAGAAAGCAAGGTAGTGGCATGGCTGCCGACCACTTTTGGTGGTCCAAAGACCACCAAGACCAGTTGGCCGACCAGAAAACTGGCTGGCAGGCAGGAAAAGTGGTTTTCAGGGAGAGAAACTGGTCTACAACCCCTATTCCACCCTCCAAGCAAGGAAAACAAGGTTTGTGCCAAAAACAAACCAAAAATGATGAAAGACAAAAGTCCGCGAGACAAGGCGCGCAGCTGGAAGCCCCAAAACTAGTCTACGGGCACAAAATGTGGTCTAAGAGGGAAAGGTGGTCTACGGCCACAAAAAGTGGTCTACGAGACCTCTGTGTCCCTCTAGGAAAAGACAACAAGGCATGGTCCGAAAACCAAGCCAAAAGGAGAATGCTAAGAGGTTCTGAGACAAGGCGCTCGGTCGAAGGCTCTGGAAACCGGAAACTAGTCTACAAGAGGAAAAAGTGGTCTACAACCACAAAAAGTGGTCTACAAGACCTCTGTGTCCCTCCAGACAAGGTCAACAAGGCATGGTCCACAAACCATGCCAAAACACAAAGAGTTCAGAGGCCCGGAGGCAAGGCACTCAGCTAAAAACTCCGGAAGCTCAAAACGAGCACAAACATGCACAATCATCGAGCGCTCAAACGATGACGTCTGAATCTTAAGGTCGGTCAAAAATGGAGTATCTACAGTTGCCCTTCTTTAACAGAACTCGGAAGTCAAGAAATGACAGGAGTGAATGTCAAAGCCCAGAGACGACCCATTTTTGACAAGGCCGAAGACTTAGACAAACAGGCAAGATAACAAAAAAGATGCGCCCGCAGGCAGGGGCAAGATGCAAATGACATCCACAATGCAAAACATAACTTATGATTATGCAAAGAGAGCTGTTATGAAGCAATTATGCAAAATAAATGTAACATTTTAAGCGAACGCTATGCGAAGAAATGCTACAGCAAACTCGTATATAAGCAAGTAATCATGAACCAAACTACATCTCATGCAGAAAGGATGTAAGAAAATTATACAATTCTCACTGCGTCTCACGCGAAAAGGCTAAAAGCAACTACCGAGAATACCTGGAGTCTCAAAAACAACTTCTCTCAGCGTATCACACGCGAGAGAGGAAAGGTATACCTCTCAGCGTATCACACGCGAGAGAGGAAAGATACACCTCTCAGCGTATCATATGCGAGAGAGGAAAGGTACATCTCTCGGCGTATCACACGCAAGAAAGGAAAGGTACATCTCTCAACGCATAACACGCAAGAAAAGAAAGGCAACATCTCTCAGCGTACCACACACAAGAGAGGAAAGGTACATCTCTCAGCGTATCACATGCAAGAGAGGAGAAAGCAACATCTCTCAGTGTATGACACGCGGGAGAGGAAAAAGCAACATCTCTCAGCGTATCACACGCAAGAGAGGAAAGGGTAACATCTCTCAGCATATCACACGCAAGAGAGGAAAGGCAACATCTCTCAGGGTATCACATGCAAGAGAGGAAAGGTACATCTCTCAACGTATCACATGCAAGAGAGGAAAGGGTAACATCTCTCAGCGTATCACACGCAAGAGAGGAAAGGCAACATCTCTCAGCGTATCACACGTGAGAAAAGAAAGGTACACCTTTCAGCGTATCACTCGCGAGAGAGGAAAGGTACATCTCTCAGCGTATCACACGCAAGAGAGGAAAGGGTAACATCGCTCAGCGTATCACACCCAAGAAAGGAAAGGCAACATCTCTCAACGTATCATACGCAAGAGAGGAAAGGTACATCTCTCAGCGTATCACACGCAAGAGAGGAAAGGGTAACATCTCTCAGCGTATTACACGCAAGAGAGGAAAGGCAACATCTCTTAGCGTATCACACGCAGGAGAGGAAAGGTATATCTCTCAGCGTATCACACGCAGGAGAGGAAAGGTACACCTCTCAGCGTATCACACGCTGAGAGGAAAGGTACACCTCTCAGCGTATCACACGCAAGAGATGAAAGGTACACCTCTCAGCGTATCATATATGAAAGAGGAAAGGTCAACAGTGGAAGCACTGAGGAGTTGTATCAACATCGGAGTGAGTCCCAATGCTTCTAACAAGGGTATAGCGTAAACACTGAGCACACCCGGGTGTTCCTAAATGAAACAAAACAAATTCAAAGGACAGGAAAGGTCTTACCTGGAATTCCTCTGAATGAAACACATACAACATCATCCGGTTGCGCCGGTTTCAAATGAACCGTACATACAATATCGTGCCTGCACAAAAGAGAGATTTGACAGGTACAATATAGTAGAAACACATGTTCAACGTTACATCAAGATACAATTCCAATACGAGATAAACGCGTGCATAACAATGCAAGTGGTCCATAGCAATGCAAGTGAAAAGTGCGTAGCAATGCAAGTGAAAAGTGCATAGCAATGCAAGTGATAAGTGCATAGCAATGCAAGTGATAAGTGCATAACAATGCGACGAGTGGTGTGCACATTCTGTGTGCAATAACAATGCATTTTCAATGCAACAACAATAGCATGTTTGAGGTAAAATGTCGAATAAGGAAATACACGCCTTAATGAGACCAATTCAAACGCAGCCTCTGATTTACCCCTCGGAGGGGTCACAACATACTTAAAAAGGATACACCTTGCTCTTGACAAGTGGCGATGGGTCACGCATCGAAGACTTGAATTGAAGTTCCCGCGGGGACATTTTGAGCTGAAAAGTGTACTTTTCTTGCACTTTCTCGAGAACCAAGGACTCTAACCAGCACAAAAACATACAGGGAGGACAATGGGACCTTGGAGACCACCCAGGGGGGCTGCCGATCACCTACATAGCTTGCCGACCACTTGCAGACCAGTTTAATGGTCGGTCGACCAGAAAAATTGGATGGCCGACCAATTTATCAAAACAGGGGCAGCTTGGTCTTTTAAAGGCCGGCTCTTTAAGTACGCAACTCCAAAGCATATTTCCTCACACCTTCAAGGCCGAAATCACTTGCTCTCCCTCCCTAGACCATTTTTCTTCTTAGATCCGCACTTTATACGCGTTTTCCAACGCCTCACGCGAAGTTGATTCGCAAAAACTTTCGATTCTCTTTGTTTTGAATCGATCAGAATTTGTTTTCGGAGCTCCTTTCTCCATTTTCACCACTTGAGGTATGTTTCTCTCGAAGTTTATCACCTTTTCTTGGGTCTTGACTTTCTTTGATTTTTTCTCTTCCTGAGAGTTGACTTTTGTTGAATTTTTGCAATTTTGGCTCATTTCGCTCATTTTTGCTCAATTTTGCACCTCTTTTTAGATGGCTGACCATATTCCACACGACGGGGGTTCTCCATAAGTAGAGGATGAGCCTGACGTCATGCCATTGCCGCCCTGGATTCGGCCGTTCGACCCGGAGAGGTACCACCCTCAGGAGCACATACTACCTCCCAGCACATTCCATCATTTCATTGATTCCGCACGACAAGTACCCACAGACTTGCTTCTACGGGAGCCGAAGTCCCACTTATCTCATCACGTGCGTGAGGTGCGTACTTCACTTTTACATTTTCTGCGATGTATTTTGCATTTCTTGCACATTTCATGCTTTCGCTGCGTATTTTATCTGCTCATTCTGAACACAACTTGCACACAGCATTCTGTTCACTTGGCACACAGCTCATACATAACACTCTGTTCACTTGGCACACAGCTCACAACATAGCATTCTATTCATTTGGCACGCAACTCACAACACAGTATTCTGTTCATTTAGCACGCAGCTCACAACACAACACTCTATTCATTTTGCACGTAGCTCATAACACAGTATTCTGTTCATTTGGGCACACAGCTCACAACACAATATTATGTTCATTTAGCACGCAGCTCATAACACAACACTCTGTCATTTTGCACGCAGCTCACAACACAGTATTCTGTTCATTTGGGCACACAGCTCACAACACAGTATTCTATTCATTTTGAAACTGAATACATCTGTTCATTCTACACGCATGTAGCTTCCCGTTTCACACGGGGTTATGGATCAATCATCGCGAGGAAGTGGTATATGGAGCTCCCAGATGGTGTTCGACATATCATTGATGAGGCCGAGTTTGGCCCATTTTGTGTGGGGTTGTTGCGTCATCCAGTGAGCAGGACCCTTCTGGGTGCACTTGTAGAGAGATGGTGGGACACCACCAACTCCTTCTATTTCTTAGCCACCGGGGACATGACGATGACCCCGTATGACTTTTCGATGCTGACGGGCCTCGACATGGGAGGCTGGCCGATCCCATACGATTTTGACAAGGGCGAGTGGGAGCCAACTTGGAATTATCTTCTTGGAGCCCATCTGCCGACCTACAGATCATCAGGCATGGTCAAATACACCTGGTTCACGGAGCAGTACAGGAGGACTGTGCCTGAGACCGTCGAGGCCACGGAGTAGTATGCCTGGGGATTTTTGATGTTCCTTCTCGGGACCACACCATTCTCCGACAGGGGGGACACGGTCGGGCTATATCTGCTGAGTGCTCTAGTAGACCTATCATAGGTCCGGCACTTTGATTGGGGCGGCGCTGGCCTTGCTACCCTTTACTGCTACATGAGCGCGACCTCCCGCGGGCGCGGGGGCATAGTAGGTGGCTACTGGAGAGCCTGGGAGGTACATTCTGCCCTCTTGATTTACATTTCTGCTTTTCATTCTCTGTACACTGCACACAATGCACACATTACATTCTGTACTCTACATTATGTACTCAGCATTCTGCATTTTCTGTATATTCTGTATTATCATTACCATTGTCTTGTCTTTCATAGCTGTGGGTATACGCCTACTTCCTGACACTCGCCCCTGATCCGGAGGTGGAGGCACCACTCGATGTGCCATACTCGCGCAGATTCGAGGGTCGGTGCCGGCCCAGGCCCCGGGAGACATTGCCATATCTCCGATAGTATTTTGACACCGTACGGGCGACGGAGGTAAACCAGAACTCTTAGTTCTTCATGCTTTCAGCTTTGATTTATCTCGCATATTTATGACAACTAATCAATTTATGCACTTGCTATCCGCAGATCACCTGGCAGCCTTGGACGGCGATGCTAGGGTATTCTCGGTTCCTGTTCGTTGGGGCATGGGGCGCCTCCCGGTACGGGATTTTGTTTGAGGGACCAGTCGGCAAAGCCTGGTTTCTTAGGAAGCGCTTCATGCGCCAGACGATTGGTAATCCCGATCAGGAGATCCCTTCACCGCCTCCACTGGACATGCGGTCCACAGAGAGTCTCACTCCCCAAGAGGTTGACGACCTCATGTAGGGTGCCGATGTAGTTCTTTTCCTAGAGGAAAGGGAGTACACGACATACCTCCATACATACTTGATGCCCCCGTTGATAGGCGTTCGCACCCCCATGAGGAGAGCTGCTGACATCACTTCGTCGAGCCACGCCCGAGCTGCAGACATTCCTTTGACTAGCAGGGCCAGCACATCGAGGGGTAGGAGTAGGGGGATGCCCCCTGTTTGGCAGTGTGTTGGGTGGCCAGACCCTCCGACCGAGCTGACAGGCTGGCGATACGGGACACCATACCAGATTCCGCTGGAGCCTCCATTGCCAGATCATCGATACGTCAGTGCTCCTCACGCAGCATCGGTATGCTCCACAGCTTTCATCTATCATTCAGATATTAAACATTCATTCATTCACTGATGACTTGAACTTGCATCTGCAGGCTCCCAGAGAATATGTTAGGGGATTGCTCGAGGCGATGGCCTCACTCGAGAGTATGGTCTTGCGGAGGGAGACGCTGCTGTATGCCTCCAGCATTCCGGTACTTTTCAATTTCCTTGCATTTATCATACTTCTGATGACATATTGAAACTAAACATTTCACTGCACTGATTCACTGCATGTACGGATCACATCCAACACATCACATTCACATATTGTATCTGCATGCACTTACTCTATGTACCATACTTGCATCTGCATCTGATATACATACTATGGCTGATGTATTCAAACTGGCTTTTCAGGTCACACCACTGCAGCCCGGGCCACCTGGGCCTTCTCGAGCAGTAGGGAGAGGGGTCCCGACTCGTGGCCGAGGGAGACGTAGGGCGCCTGCCAGACATGATGATGAGTCCAGCGAGGAGGAGGAGTCAGCACACCCTCAGTCAGAGAGATCTGCGGGCAGAGACGATGACACCGGTTTTGGTTCTGAGGGCGGAGGTGACGCCGAGGAGGATTCTGAGGATGGCGGCTCCGATTAAGATGGTGGTGCCAGCGGTGGTGGTGCAGAGGCTGCTCAGCCGAAGAGGGTGAAGAGAGCCTCTCGACCTTGAGTCAAATAACACCGATGCAGATGTTTTGCTTTGTTTTCTTTTTACTAGTAATTGTAGCACATTGTACAGCGTTAGGCAGTTTTATTTTCTTTAAAACTTGTACCCTGTTGTAAAATGTTGTAAAAAGAAACCATGATGGAATGAAAACAGCTTTTTGTTCAAAAAGTGTTGTATTTATATTCTAAGCATCGCATCACATCATTTTGCACAAAAATGAGATTGATAGAAATTGAACATCGTGTATTGCCAAGTCAGGTAGTGAACCAACGTAACAAACAAAACAACTTAAAACAAAAACAATTTGGTAAACGAATTAACAACTCGATAAACAATGAGCAACAACTCGATAAGAAAAACTTAACAACTCGATAAGCAAATGCATTTTGGACAAACAAAGCAACAGGACTCATCCGAATCAGAAGTAAACTCAGACCTTCAGCATTTTCAATACATAGAAAGGCTAAGAGCTCTCTTCTGGAGACAAGAAAAGGTTGCAGACCACATTTTTGCTCATAGCCAACCACCAAAAGGGCTTGCCGACCACTTTTTTGGTCTGCAGATCAGAAAATGTAGCTGGTCGACCAGAAAAAGTGGCTAGTCGACCAGAAAAAGAGGTCGGTCGACCAGTTGGCCTGGGGACCTCCAGATTTTGGCCACCTGTCCTCTAAATAGTTCCTTATCCTCCATAAAGGTTCCAGCTTCGTGGTTCCATCAGTCTAACTTAGTTTTGCACCAAATGGAGGCATTTCTTGTCCAAAACCTCACAAATTGGATTGCTATCTTGGATGGCTCAGAAAAGCTGAATTTCTAGGGCTTCGGCATAAATGCACTATTCATGCTGAGCCGCACCCCACTGCGTTTTCCATTCCTTCACGCCACAGCAAGGTGTTGGAATCCGATTACACATATTTTTATCTTTGGCGGACAAGAGATATGTCCCACTTTCGAAGACTTCCAAGCTTTGATGGAATCTCAGCGCGAGAAAGAGATCTTGCCTCAATTCCGCTTCAGCCACGTCCAAACCTTAGGACAAATGTGTGGGCTTACTTTGCATGACGCTCGGTCATTGATTCGCGATGGAGAACTGGACATTCCAAGCTTGATTCGTCATTTTTTTGATGCCGGTGACCGCGGTGATCATGACTGGTAGGGTTTTCGATGACACGCCCTTTGTTTGTGCATGTTGTCTTATTTCTTGCTTGCCCCAGGCTCCGGTGGATCTAGTGTCCGTTTGATTGAAGCTGACGAGGGCTTGAAAGAGGGCAAGAGCTGCATTTCCATGACACTAGCTGAGACGTTGATGGGTTTGGATGCCTTCCATCGCCGGGAGACGACTAGGTTCGCAGGGAGTCCACTACTGCTACAGGTAATGTTTCCCACCCCATCTCACATATATTTCTCACATCACTCGACCCTCAGGCTCGGTTTTTCTCTCAAAACCCTTTTCTCACTTTTATCTCCACGTACACCTCTCTATTCTTTAATCTCTCATTTTTCATCCCTCTCCAGATATGGTTGATGGATAAATTGAAGGTTGTCGACTCATGCCCAGCATATTCAGCTCGCAGCTATTTCTTTCGGCGACGTCTAGTCGATGCCCCTGATGAGGGATGGTGGTGCAAATGGATGTGCAGTCTGTCCGCTGTCAACATTTCTTGGCGCTGCCCCTGGCTAAATTTACTAACGATGAGCTACAGCATGACTCGCCAGCCCGGGATTCAGTTGATCGGCCTGACACATTGTGCCTTTTATTTCCTATTCCGATTCCGGTGCCAATTTGGACATGATCAGACTTGTCTGGAAGAGGGGATTGAGTACCCTGCTGCATTTCCAGTCCGAGGCCCACAACTAGCTCGGTATGCCACAGCATGGATGACAAGAGAGCTTCTGGCCCCCGCTCCCACTTTCAGTTGCACCCTCTCTGATGAGTGCATAGCTTGGCTTGATGAAGAGGCGCGGGTTGGGCCTACTTTGGCTTCAAAGGCTTCCACAAGCTCTAGGAGGGGACGCAGGAACACTTGACTATGCCCTAAGTTTATTTGTTTTAATCAGTACTTTCAAGTTTTCTTTATGAATGTAATAAAAAGCAACTTCGATTTGTATTCAAGAGTAGGAGAACTCTATACTGAAATCAATGTAATTGAAGGTTGTGGGTACTGAAAATTTTCCGTTTGGTCCAAAAATGGTCTAAGTTGTAAAAAGATTAATTTGAGCAAAATCAACTTTTATTAAAACTTTTCAAAACCATTTTTGATATGGATCACAACTGGACACGCCCGAGATCGATCACTGAGATGTACAACCCCGGATCTAGCAACTGGAAAGTTGCCCCTAGTCTGAACAACACTGCACTAGAGATCACAACCGAGCTCTTGAATGCAAAATAGACAAAGATGACCAAACATAATCACATGGACAAAGTTGATTTGGAAGTGTTTATGGCTGGACTTCAGAATGAAGTTGCCTACGTATCCCAAAGATGGGAATCAAGCCTGACGTAGTTCGGCTTGGGTTCACTCGTGTATTAACCCTCTCCTTTTACGCTCTAACTTTTGCCAAGGCCGCCCTTTCTGGGTTTTCAACCTTGCGAGCTCAGTTTTTATTATTTCAAATTTTTCATGCTCTAACTTTTGCCTAGGTCACTCTTTCGGGTTTTCAGCTTAGCGAGCCACTCAGGGATAGTATTTCTTCAACTTGTCCATGTTGATTAGCTGGGAGAACTCTAAGCCATCTAGGTCCATCAGAACGACAGCTCCGCCCGACCAGATAGACTTGATGATGTAGGGACCAGTCCAATTGGGTCTGAACTTGCCCCTAGGGTCGTAGATGGGAGCTCGGTTGTCTTTGAGCACTAGATCCCCTTCTTTCAAATTCCTGGACTTAACCTTCTTGTTGAAAGCCCTGGCAATTCTTCGTTGATAACCCTGGACGTGATACAGTGCTTTCAGCCTTCTTTCATCAAAGAGCATGAGTTCTTCGAATCTACTTTGCTGCCAATCTGCCTCAGCTATCTGACACTCAGCCAATACCCATAATGACGGAACCTCAACTTCAATAAGCAGAACAGCCTCCATCCCATAAACCAAGGAATACAGAGTTGCTCCAGTAGAAGTTCGAATTGAAGTTCGGTAGCCCCAAAGAGCAAATGGCAACTTATCTGGCCAGTCCCGGTAGGTTTCCACCATCTTCTGTAGAATGTGCTTGATGTTCTTGTTGGCGGCCTCAACTGCTCCGTTGGTTTGCGGCCAATATGTAGATGACTTATGAAAAGCCACGTTGTACTTCTCCAATAAGTCAATCACCTCCTTCTTGAAGTGGGAACCATTATCCGAAATAATCTCATTCGGGACCCCGTAGCGACAGATGATGTTGTTCCTGATGAACTTAGCAACATGCGATGCCTTCAACACCACGTAAGATTGGGCCTCAACCCACTTCGTAAAGTAGTCTATCGCTACCAGAATGTACTCATGCCCGTTGGACCCCTTCGGAGTGACAGCCCCAATTACATCAATCCCCTAAACTGAAAAAGGCCATGGCGAAGTCATATTGTACAGCTTCGACGGAGGAATGTTCATGCGGTTTGTATGAATCTGGCATTTGTGGCATCGCTGGACAAAGCCAATACAATCCTCCTCTATGGTTGACCAGTAATAACCCTGTCTAAGGATCTTCCGGGCTAGCATCACCCTGTTCATGTGCGCTCCGCACTCTCCTCCATGGATGGCCTCCATCAAGCGCTTGGATTCTTTAGCATCAACGCATAGTTTATGCATCTCGAGATGACCCCTCTTGTACAGTTTCCCCCCGTAGACGATGAACTGAGCAGCCATTCTTCGAATTGGCCTCTTATCTTTGGCATTTGCCCCTGGTGGATACGCTTTCTTTTCCAAGACGTTCCAGATGTCATAATACCAGGGGTTCTTATCTTGTACCTCACCTATGGCAGCAATCAGCTCGTAGGCTGGCACGAATTTCTGTTCGATGATGATCGGACGCATCCGGACTCCAAAAGGGATGTCTATCATAGAAGATAGAGTTGCTAATGAATCAGCGAACCTGTTGTTCTCTCTTAACAGATGAACGAAGTTCAATTTCTCAAACCGAGGAATCAGAACGTCCAAGGTCTGGTGATAGATTCTCATCTTTTCTTCTTTAACTTTCCAATCTCCTTTAGCTTGAGATACAACAAGGTTCGAGTCCCCGATGACATCCAACCGTTTTGCCCCTAGTTCCAGGGCGGCTTCTAGTCCAGCAATACATGCCTCATATTCTGCCTCATTGTTCGACACTTTAAACCGGAGTTTGAATGCTAAGGGTATGCAGGAATTGTCGGGTGCTATCAGCAACACCCCTATCCCATACCCGTATTAGTTTGACGCTCCGTCAAAGCACATCGTCCAAGTCTCTTCTTCGACATGCAGAATGGCCTCGTCTGGGAATAGATACTCAACTGTTTCATCCCCTTCAACTGGGTGGTCGGCTAGGAACTACGCTACCGCTCTCCCTTTTACCGACTTGCACGTCATGTACTTCAGATCGAATTCAGAAAGCAGAAGCAACCAACGGGCTAGCCTACCCGCAAGTGTTGGTTTCTCGAAGAGATATTTGATGGGATCTAATCTTGAAACCAAAATTACAGAGTGAGCTAACAGGCAGTGCCTCAGCTTCCTGGTAGTCCATACCAAGGCCAGACAAGCCTTCTCTAGCGGAGTGTAGCGGGTCTCGTAATCCAGCATTTTCTTGCTCAGGTAGTAGATAACTTTCTCCACTTTGTCCTCAGACTCTTGTGCAAGCATGCAGCCCATCGTCGTTTCAGTCACTGAAAGATACAGAATCAACAGTTTTCCCAGTTCAGGCGGTGACAACACAGGTGGGTTCTGTAAATGTTGCTTGATCTGCTCGAAAGCAACTTGGCATCGGTCGTCCCATTGGAACTTATTTCCTTTCTTCAGGAGACCAAACAGTGGTTCACAAGTCAAGGTTAATTTTGCAATAAACCATCTTATGAATTGCACTTTACCCAGAAGGCCTCGCACCTCCTTTTCAGTCCTCAGTAGTGGCATTTCTAAGATGGCCTTGATTTTGGAAGGATCGACCTCGATACCTCTCTGTGTGATCAAGAACCCCAGCATTTTCCCTGCTGTAACACCAAATGTACATATTTGAGGATTCAGCCACAACTGATACTCTCTGATCCGTTGGAAGAATTTCTACAACGTAGTGTAGTGGCCCTCTCTTTCCTTGGACTTGACAATCATGTCGTCCACGTACACCTCAACCTCTTTATGGATCATATCGTGCAAAATTGTGGTCACAGCCCGTTGATACGTAGCCCCAGCGTTCTTCAACCCAAATGGCATCACCCTATAACAATAGGTTCCCCACGACGTGGTAAAAGCAGTCTTCTCCCGATTTTCGAGTGCCATCAAAATCTAATTGTAGCCTGAAAACCCATCCATGAACGAGAACAGCGCATGCCCAGCAGTGAAGTCCACTAATTCGTCGATATGCGGCAAAGGAAAGTCGTCCTTCGGACTAGCTTTTGTTCAAACCCCTGAGGTCCACACATACCTGAATTCTGCCGTCCTTCTTCGGCACCGGAACTATATTGGCCAACCAAGTTGGGTATTCAAATACCAGCAGGAACCCTGCATCAATTTGCTTGGTGACCTCTTCATTGATCTTTAGAGCCCAGTCCGGGCGGATCCTTCGGAGCTTCTACTTAACAGGTCGGGCCTCTAGGTCAAGAGGGATCCGGTGTTGTACAATCTCAAGATCAATTCCAGGCATGTCTTCGTAGGACCATGCAAAAACGTCTTTGAAATGTTTTAACAAAGCGACTAAGCGCTCGCGCTCCTCCGAAGACAACGTGGACCTAATCTGAACCAGCCGCGGGTCCTTCTCAGTACCAACATTAATTTGGGTGATTTCATCAACCAAGGGTTTAGTAAACCTCTCCTGCTCTTGATCAAGCAAATATTGCAAAACTGGAGGAATTTCTTCCTCGTCGTTTTGATGAAAATTTTGAAAAAAGGCACAGAAAAGTACTCGGAAGCCAAAGCCGTACCATTCTCATTAATAACATCCAGTCCGCCTAATTCCTCTGTTACAACAGACTCAAAAGAAAAAGAAAAAGACGACCAGGACAAGACAGTGGCATCCAAGTTGTCACCCCCAAGAATACCGGACTCAGACTCAGACGAGCTGGAACCTAATTCCGACTCCACAGACTCAGTGGAATCAGATTCCGGCTCACTACCTGACCCGGTGCTGCTCGATAAAAAGCCCTCCTCGTATTTCTAGACGAGGGAGGGTGCGATGAATGCATCCAGAATGTTTGAAGATGGGCTCACAGCCGCTTCATTCCCGATCATGGAAACTAAGAAGTTATCCCCCAAGCACTCCTATACGATCTGAGGATCTGAGAGTAGACAAGCCAGTGCTACCCCCATCTCAATCTCTGTGCTCTCGGAATCCTCTCCTTGTACTGCTCAGCCTCAGCTGGTGGGTCTGTCTCCTCTTCGGCAACATCATCCCCGGACAATTGCAAGTCAAAGAAAATCTCAAACCCCGGCAAGCGCCGCCTTTCTGCATTTAGCCATGGCTCTGGGAAGCCGCAGAACGGGAAGTCTTCCCCTTCCCGGACAAAGCATTTGTTCAGGGTACCCTGGATAGGTCAGTGCATCAACTCATAATGCTTCCCGGCCTGCTTGGCTCTGGCTCTTCCGGCCATCTCTTTTCCTTTCCTCGCCCAATCCTCTTTGGTAGGCAGATAACCTAGGCCAAAGGTATATGGGTTGTGCGGCACTTAGGCCGATACTGCAATGCCTTTCCAGCCACTTCACCCTAATCCCATCCTGGGAATGTGCTGGAGCTTGTTCATAAGGTAGACAGACTATGCGCTGACGTATAGCCCCTCATCAACAGCTAGAATGTTCTGTACAACCCGGGCCTCAGCTAGGGTAAATCCTGACAAAAACACATCCGCCGCGCCATGCTCAATCTCCAGAACTGGTGTAGAAACCTCTGGCGGCGGATGTATCGAAGAATTTCCAAAAACGATGGCCACCCCCTTCCTGTGGGGGCATTTAAGCATCTGGTGCAGGGTGGAAGAGACAGCCTTCACTTGGTGCAGCCACGGCCACCCTAGGAGTAGATTGAAGGTTGCGGGAACATCCAAGACATGAAAATCAATATCCTGTTGCCCCGGACCAACCTGAGTCCGAATCTGTACAGTCCCCATCACCTCTCAGCTAGTATTATCGTAGGCCCGTATCACCTGGGCAGTAGGCACAAAATCTACGGGCTTCAACCCGATAGCATATGCTGTCCTTGATGGACACACGTTGATAGCAGATCCTGTGTCAACAAGGATCACCGGTATCCATTTCTCTCTACACTCGACAGAGATGTAGAGCGGTTTGTTATGATCTGAGCCCTCAGGCAGCTGTTCCTTGTCAGTGAAGGTCAAGGACGGGGAAGCTCCTTGTAGACACCCCATTTTTGACCGTCCTCATGACTTGGACGTCACCGTTTGAACACTCGGTGATCATCCTTGTTTGTGTTCGTCTTGAGTTCCCGGAGGTCTCGGCTATGCGCCTTGCCTCAGGATCTCTCGACTTGACTGTTTTGTGTCTGGTTTTGCACCAAACACTTGTGTTTTTCTTTTGAGGGGTAGGGAATGGCTTGTTGGCCATCCCCACACCTCACCGGCCATGGCTTGAGGCCACCGGCCATTGGTTTGTTGCCACCGGCCAAATGTTTGGCCGGCCGGCACTCTTTGTAATCGGCCGACCATCTTTTTTGGTCAAATAGCATTTTTGGCTGGCTGACCACTGTGCATCTGCTTTTGGCAAATATTTTGTGCCAACTGTGATAGCTGGCACCCACTTTGCCCCCCCTCCATACACGTGTATGGAGGGATTTCACTCTTGCTTAGCTTGTTTTGTAAGCTTTGCAAGAGTGATCCTCTATAAAGGGAGGGCCTCTTCTCCCTCCTCAAGGGTTAGAGGGTTGAGTTCCAGAGGTCTGGATTAGGGTTAGCATTTGTGTATCTAACCTATCTCTATATCTCCCTCTCTTTCCATTTTGTGTGTGTTAAGTGTGTGTTTGTCCTTACTATTGCACACAAACACCTACCATTACACTATCCTCTTGGAGTTGAGGCCCTTGGAGGTTGTTCTTGGAGTTCTTGGGTGGTTTTGAGCTCAAAGAACCAGTTGGACCATTGTTCTTGAAGGAGGTCTACAAGGGTAACAACTTTGCCCCTTTATTCCCCATTTTTACATAGTCTTTTTATCTACCTTGCAACTATTTTTAGACTTTGTATATAACTAATAAAAGTCTTGTTTTTACTTGCTTAAAATAGTTCTTTAAGGGTGTTTTGTTGTTTGGGGTTGTTTGACCCCTCTTAGGTCTTCTTTGGCCCCATTTTGTGCTACTTTTGGTGAGCTCCGGGACCACCTTGTTTGGGCCTCCTCACCACTGAAATCTTGAGGGATTTCAGTGGTGAGGATGGTGGTTTAAGGTCCTAAAAGGAGAGGGCCATCCCCTCTCCTTGTTGTCTTGAAAACATGCCATTTAAGCCTCATGAGTGAGCATCTTGTTTAAGTGTATGTTGGCCATGCCTTAGCTGGTTTTTGTGCTTATCTTGCCATGATATAGCATTGTCTTAAGTTGGTTTAGACACACCATGCTTGCTTAGCATACATGTCTTGTAATGCCATGTTTTAGCCTTAACATGCTTTGTGCCTTGAGCCTTGTTTTAGCATGCTTTTGGCTTAGCTTTGTGAAGCTTTTAGGTTTGTTTTGCCATGTTTAAGGTCTGATGTAGGTTGTCTTAGTCATGCTTGCCATGCTTTGTGTAGCCTCTTTACATTCTTGGCTTGTAAGCCTTAAGTGCATGACCCCTCTAGCATGCTTTACTTGCTTTGTTTCAGTGGTTTGGAACCACTTAACATGTCATTTCAGTTCACATAGCATGCTTGTATGCTTGCATTTGATGCCCCTTTAATGCTTTAAAAGGGTGGTGTCTTATGCTCCATGTTTGGTCATTGTGCATGCTTTTGGATTTAAGCCATTTAGATGCCACCTAGATGTGTTTTTCGCTTTGTTTTAACATGCTAAAACTCTGATTTTGGTTGATTAAATCATGCCATGCTTGGCTTTGTTAAGTGTAGTTCAATACCCCTTTAGCTTGCCTTGAATTTTGGCCATGCTTGCATGCTTTGCTTGTGTTGATTAGTCGGTTTGGCACCTCTTTTTCATACAATTTCAGAGCTTAATGTGCATGCCATGTGTCCATGATTACCTCCTTTTAAGTGTGTTTAGAAGTTGCTTCTTGATGCCTAAGTGATGGACCATGTTTGCATGCATGCTTGTATGTGCATTTGGCCTCATTTCCTTAACTTTTGGCCACTGTTTTGGGCTTGTTTGAGGGCTGCCTAAATTAGTTTAAGACCATCATCTTCATGTTATAGCATGCTTGCCTTGTGCATTGTTGCATACTTGGCCTATTACATGTTATTGCTTGCTTGAAATCACATTGCATTTGGCATGCATTCCTTTGGTTTTGAGTTGCTTTCCATGTTCCCATGCTAAGTCCCCTTCACATGTTGTTACATGTTTTGCCACTAGCATAGTTGTTGCATGCCTTGCATACTTGTTTGTCTAGGTTGTGTGCCTAGCATACATTGTTTGTTTGCATGCCCATATTGCATACTAGCTCACATGCCTAGGTTGCATTGCATTGGCATGCATGCTTTGCCTCTTGAATTGAGTATGATAGAGGTTGAGCTCCTTGTTTGTTTATGTGCATTTTATCCTACAATCAAAGTGCATACTTGGTTTCTTGGGCCATCACGTATTGAAATGCGCGATTGGTAGTCCGAGAATCAAGGACCATACCCCTTTGAGTCACAAACATGATAAGGGATGTGTTGGTGCACACATTTGCTTGAAATGCATTGCCATGCCATGTTTTGCCCACTGCTGCTGTCAAAACAGGATTCTGCAGGAAGCTTTGGCCGGTCGACTACATACAGTGCTGACCGACCATGAATTTGTGGCCGATAGCTCAACAAATGGTCGATGACCATGTATCAATGGCCGGTGACAATTCCCCCTGGCCGGTGGTATCCCACAAGGTTCATAGAGTGCACCTTGGGAATTGTGCAATTTTCAGAGGTGCCAAACAGTGAAAACAGAGGCAGCTTGTGCATGGTAGCGGATTTCCGAGCGAAACCGAGTGCGCATGCATTGGACCCTCTTCCCGAGGCTGCTTTTATTGCTTAATTAGCTTAGTTAATTTGCTTAACTAGTTAATTGTCTGTAATAATTAATTAGCTCAAAGGTTAATTAATTGTATTATTCTTTTGGTCCCTCCGAGCGAGGGCAAATTTGTAATAAGTGTGGGTGCGTGTGTGCATGTCTTCCAACCTCCACTTCTTTCTCCCTTTTACTTACCTGCTTTGATGGTTAGTATTAGGACATGTTTAAATTAGCATACCTTATGCTATGCATACGTGCATCATTCATCAGTACTGCATGCACCGGGCTCGGCGCATCATGCTAACTACATAAGTATTTCAAATCTAACTTGAATACATGTTATCTGTGCATTCCACATGACATCCATAGATTAGCCGAGCCTATTCTAGTGACATTCAGTATGCGTTGCATTAGCCATTTAACATGGACTTGGATCAACGCATTGATTGCTAACAAGTTCTTTGTTTTGGCTCGGAGTACACTGTAAGTGTTTTATGCTTTAGCATCTCGCATGAGTGTGAATGTTAACATAACAGCATGCTTACCATGTGGCTATATGCTTATGTGATATAAACTGCCTGAATGCCTATGGGTGAAGGTCGGATTGTTTGAGTTGGAACAACTCATTGAAATCCGTGTTTTAGCCTACTTGCGAGTAGCAAACCTCAAAACGTTTTCCAAACAAACGGATATGCGATGCTTTGTTCCAAATTAGGCGATCTAGTCTATACTTTTGTGTTGTGCGCATCACATAGTAATATTAGCTAATTAACCGGAATAAGAACACATAACGTTTTCAAAATTGGATATCATGGTTAGTAGAGGCCATCTTCGGATCGGGCGAGAGGGGGTGTTCATAACTGACCTTCCCCAATCGTACCCAAGTTCCCGAACCGAGGCAACTTTGGTGATGACGGACACGTGGCCTTAGGCAAATGAGTCAGGGTTTCCTAAATTCCCCCATAATAAAATATTTAGGTGGCAACTCTGTATCTAGCAAAACAGTCCATGTTTGGCACTTCTTTTTAAAAATCTGTTTTCTCAAAATGATTTGCCGGATTTGGACTCTTTGGTGATTTATCAGTCTCACGTTGCACATTGTGAGGTCAGATTAAGAACCGACACAAAAGGAGTCTGAACTGTAGTAGCATGAGGCCCACGGGCGCGTCTACACTCCTCCCAGAAAAAACCAATCCCACCAACTACTCAGGTGTGGTATCGATTGAAAGCTTGGACCTGTCCGTTGCAGAAAGTACAGCTTGTCTGTGAACTCTTGAGGCCATTAGCAGTCCCCAGATGGAGATGTCTGCTTGGATTTTCTTAAGCTGCTTCAGTACAGCCTCTTCCTCGAGCAGTTTTCCTTCTGCCTCTCCACTTCTTTGTCCTTCCCGGACGCCTCTGGTTGATCCAAGTGTGGGGCCTTGAAATACCACCCACTGCTGGTCATGCGGTCAACCTCCTCAACGTACCAGGTGTCATCCGGTTGGTTCCGGCCCCAATCTTCGTCAGTATGGGCAAGACGTAAGTCATCATCTTTCCACCACATGCCTTCGGCAACCGACAGACAGCTGTCCGGTTGCGTTGCAACTGTTTCTGTGCGCACAGCACGTTCCATCCCCGCAAGGGCTTTGGCCTTCCTAGCCCTCTCAAGATCTTCAATCTTTTCCTGCTCAAACTGCTTCAGTGCAGCCTGCTGTTCAGTATCTTTTGTATTCAAACTGCCCGGATCCTGAGCAAAATTCTTAACACCGGTGCTCTCCGACGATCCCTCCTGATTCTCGGCCACTCCGGCCACTGCTGATGTTCTGGCTTCTGATTGCCCCCGTTCTGGCTGAGGTTCCTCGACAACATCTGGCTGGTCACTGAGCCACCCAGTATTCTCTGCTGTTCCATCCAAGTCGAACCAGTTGATGTTCACATCCCCTGAGTCCTGCTCTTCAAAGAACTGCAAATTTGTAATGTCTTCTTCCAGCTCTGCTAGGTCATCTAGCCCCTGACTAGGTCCATCCTCCCGAACCACACAGATCTCTGCCCCAACTGGCAACTCTATCCTCGGCCTAGCCTGGTCTGTTGATGTGATATAACCGCTCGGGTTGTACGCAAAACTTACAGACCCCTCAGGCTCTGAATCATCATTCTCATCTGCCCCTAAAGTCATCCCAGTTCTGTCTTCAACAGTCACCACCACCGGTTCAGGTTGGGTTTGGAAGGTGCTCAACATGCACAAGTCCGTGCTGTCCGGAATGAACACCTCAGGCTTGGGTAGGTGCGAGGGTGTGATGTATATGCTCGGGTCATATGGAATGGCCGAGGTTTTGATCAGGTTGATGTGTTTAGGTGGAGCTTGGTTATGTGGTGGGAGTGGGTTGGTGGTGACATTCGGCTTCTCTAGAGGCACAATCACCTTTTTGTCAATAAGATCCTGGATCTCATGACGCAATCTATAACACTGGTCGGTGTCGTGACCATGCTGTTGGTGAAAGGCACAGTATTTGGCCGGGTTATGGGTTGGTGGGAGGTTGCTTGGTAATGGTTGCGGCTCCAGGGGCTTCAGATGCCCCTTCTTCATTAAAACCCCCAAAGCTTTGGACAGAGACATGTACAGTGGAGAAAAGGTTCTTTGGCCTCAGGGTGGATATTTGGCTATTTGTGAGTATGTTCCGGACGAACCGGTGAAAGGTGTAGCTGTAAGTGTTTTTAGAGTGGTGGTGGTGACCATGCCCACATCTGAAATTCTAGCAGCTGTAGCACTACTCGTGCCTGTATTTGAACTGCGAGTAAATGCCCTCTTGGGCTGTTCTCTCTCGTGGTCAATCAGACCCTGCTTCATTGCGTCCTCAATCTGTACCCCAATCTCGTGTAAATCCGCAAAGGTGAGAAGGGGTAGGACGATCATCTTTTGCATCAGCTTGGGTTGGTGGTTGCGCACAACCATCTGTATCTGATCCTTATCGACCGGCCTGATGGCCATCATAGAAGCTTTAGCCCTCCAATGAGTTACAAAGTCGGAGAAGCCCTCTTTCGGCTCCTGTCTAGTTGTCTCGAGATCACGAGTTGTGATCTCGATCTGCGTGTTGTAGGAGTATTGAACTATAAAGGCCTCAGCTATCTCGTTCCAGTTTCTCTTCACAGAGTCCTCTAGCTTTGCATACCAAATAGCCGTAAGCCGCAACACCCGATAGGGTCCGGCCGAAGAGGGAAAGCTTTTGTAATCTGGAGAGGCCCATTGGCCTTAGGATATCTGAGAACAGCCGCAGGTGTACCATGAGATCCCCAGAACCATCAAAATGGTCTATTTGCGGCATCTTGAACCAGTCTGGCAAAGTCACCACCAAATCGGTGTATCCATCCTCTACATCCAGAATGGAATTAACGCCTTGAGCCTTCTTAAACAGTTTCTCTAGCTTGCTCACTTTCAGCGCTATTGGATCCACCTCAAATTCAAACGGTGTATCCACTAGATTGGTCGGTGCTTTGGACAATTGAGGTAGGATTGGGGGTGGAACTGGCCCCGTTGGGACGTCCGTATTTTCCTGGACGTTTGTAGTCTCCCTGGGTGTTGGAACTCTAGGTGGGGGAGGATGTGGGTGCAAAGCAGATGCTCCGGTTCGCTATGGTTGTTGTTGTTGCTGGAGCCTGGCAATCAGCTCTATCTGTTGAGTCACAACCTCTGCCTGGCGCACAGCAAACTCTGCTTAGCGGGCAGCATCCCGCTGCATGGCTTGCATAGTCTCTTGGAGCTAACGCATCATGTCCTCCATACTTGCCATAAGGTGCCGATCTGACTGAACAACAGGTATATTTATCTCTGCGGTAGAAACGGAAACCTCAGCCCGACTACTCACTGGTGGGGTGGATAAGGACCACTGATTTGGTAACCGTTGTACTGATGAACTGCGTCTAACTGACCTCCGTCTGGTAACCGGGGGTATTGAAAGGAACACTGGTTGTCTGTCTATCAGATCCTCGGATCGATGAAGTCTTCGACCTCTAATCCAAACTGCTTGGGGAATATCTGCCTGGTCAGAAGTAATGATGCTAAACTACCTTGCAAAAAGATAAATAAAGCATAATAAGGAAACAAACAACCAGAAACGGACAGCATAACGGCTTAAATAAACACAACACATAGTTGATATTTGTAAGTTGAACACACTGTTCTCAACACTGATCGTTGTTCCCAAATCACTGCCCCAGATTTGATACCCTCAGGTAAAACTGATTCCCCAAATACTGATGTCCGCAGACTTGATACCCAGACTTGCAAACTGATACATACAACCTGTAGAGACACACTCTGACAGCACATATCAAGCAAGTAAGAGCCAAAACACCCCTATGGAGGGGTAAGGTTTCCCTGTCCTATCTTGTTAGGAGCTAGGGTTTCACTACGCACACATCGGTTTCAAACAACCTACAATCGGGTAAGCAACCTGTCCTAGTCTGGAATAGTCACTATGGATTCCAATATGCACTAGGTCGAATGGTCAAAAAGGGTGCCTTGGTGAAAACCGAGGTTTGTGTTCCCGTCGTGGCAGAGCCCACAACCGATCAGCCTTACGGCACACTTCTCAAAGCAAGCCTCTGGCACCCCGTTCAAGAATAACAGACGGCAAACACGGTGTCCTAGGCGCACCAATGCAAATGCAATGCAAAGAAACACATAAGTGTAAACAAAACAACATATCATGATGTTCGAATCAAGTTCTCTAAGTCCCCAGCAAAGTCGCCGAAAACTGTAGACTACCCCGAACTCCGCTCCACGCGCGAGGGCGCGAATCGTTGTTCTAGCTACTACAGTTCGGACTCCCGTCACGATTCTGAATCTAATCTCACAAAGTGCAATGTAAGACTGATAAATCACCAAAGAGTCCAAATCCGGCAAATCATTTTGAAAAATCGATTTCAATCAAAAAGCGCTAAACATGGACTGCTTTGCCAGATTTCAAAGTCGCCACCTAAATATTTTGTTTTGGGAAATTTAAAAAACCCTGACTCTTGCCTAAGGCCACGTGTCCGTCATCACCAAAGTTGCCTCCGCTCGGGAACTTGGGTACGAAGGAGGAAGGTCAGGAAATGAGCACCCCCGCTCGCCCGATCAAAGGATCGACCTCTACTAACATGATATGTTGTTTTTATAAACACATGCGTTCTTATTCCGGTTTATTAGCTAGCTTTACTATGTGATGTACACAGCATACAAGTATAGACTAAATCGCTCAAGTTGGAACAAAACATCTCATGTTTGTTTGTTTGAAAATGGTTTGAATGTGCTACTTGCAAGTAGGCTAAGTCGCGGATTTTGCCACCCTCAGGTGGGCTTAGAAAAACATGATTTTTCCACTCCGCAAAGTGGGCTTAAAACGCACATTTTGATAAATTGTTTCAATTCAAGCAATGAAGCTTTCATCCACAGGCATTCATGCAGTTATATCAGTTAAGCAGTTAGCCACATGGCAAGCATGCTATCATAGCAGTCACTTACACACATGCAAGGATGCTAAAGCATAAACACTCACAGTGTACTCCGAGCCAAAACAAGAAACTAGTTAGTAATAAATGCATGATCCTAGCTATGTTAAGATGCCTAATGCAACACATGCAAAATGCAACTAAATTGGCTCGGCTATTCTAAGATGTCATGTGAATGCAACTTGATAACATGTATTCAAATTGGTATGGAAATACAATGCAGTTTGTATGATGCGCCGAGCCCGGTGCATGCAAGACAGATGAATGAATGCATGCATGTGAAGCATAAGTATGCTAATTGAAATATGACCTAAAACTAACCATCGAAAGCTGATAAGTAAAAAGGAGAAAGAAATGGGGTTGGGAGACATACATATCACACACGCACGCTTATTACAACAGTTGTGCCCTCTAGACGGAGGGTCCAAATAATAAGCTAACTAGCTAATCTAAGCTAATTAAACTAATTATTACAAAACGAAACTAATTAACTATTCCTAGTTAACTAATTAGTTATTACAACACAAATTGATAGCTAAGCACATTAACTGTCATGACCCGAACCCGCCCCCCGTGGGTTGAGGACATAACCGGCCAGTAATCATGAGATTACCTACGGCCTCAAACCAAACCAAATGTAACGTTAACAGAGTTAATGGGGGCCAAACGGAAGCAGTTTAAAACTTTGTCCATAGAGCTGTGCTTACATGGCACATCATAACAAACCATACATATACATATTAATAACTCACAACAAAATATGTACTACACAAGGTTCTGTACATACAGGATCATATAAGTCTAAGTCAACCCAAGAAAACTATATACAACATATTCAAAGACTTTGCCCACATGACAAAATAAAACAGAATGACAAAAAGGCGAAGACGGGTCTCGTGCGTGAGACGCAAGGGCTGACTCTTCAAAACCTTTGTTGTTCCTCATAGACTTCACTGGGGCTGGGTTTGGACTTCTCTTGGCTCACCTACAAACACATGAATGAGCGTGAGCGAAAGCCCAGTGAATAATATCAAATAAAGCAGTTATACAAATGGTATGTAGAACAACATGCTTCAAACGGCCTTGGGCCCAATTCACATTTTCATTTATGTCAAACTGGGCTTTGGCCCATTCATTTAATCATGTGGAAACGGCCTCTGGCCCATTCATTCATTCGTGTCAAAACGGCCTTTGGCCCATTCATTCATTCGTGTCAAAACAGCCTTTGGCCCATTCATTCATGTCAAAACGACCTCTGGCCCATTCATTCGTATCAAAACGGCCTCTGGCCCATTCATTCATGTCAAAACGGCCTCTGGCCCATCCACTCTATCATTTAGATCAAACTGGCCTATGGCCCATTCATTTGGCATAGCAACATTGTCCACCAATCGAATCAACGAACTTATAAAACTTACATAGAAGTAAGGAATTTGGACAACAACATATTTCAGATATCTTTGTTAAGATATTACTCACAGTGATCGGTTGGTTGGTTTGCCCTGGAGCTTGACCCGACACATCACATAGCACATACGGGTCACAAACGATTCAATCTGTTCTAAATTCACATTTTCCTCTTTAGGCTTCATTCTTATCTCTTTAACTCAATTACAATGCTCAATGCATGCCTAAGAGTACTTAGAAGTGAAAGAGGATGGAAAACGAAACTCAAAATGCCTTTTCAAAATTTCAGAAAATAGGGTCCCCGCTCGAGCGTGGACTTCCCCACTCGAGCGGACCCATGAGGTCTGCAAAAGTGCTGGATGCATCAAAATTACACTCGAGCGTGAAGCCTGGCGCTCGAGCTGAAGGTCTGCCTACATAGCTCCCCGCTCGAGCATGAACTTCCCCGCTCGAGCGGACATCCAAGTCTGCAAAAATATTGGGAGCACGAAATTCACACTCAAGCGGTGGTTTCCCCGCTCGAGCGGACATCAAATTTTCTAGGTTTTCCAGAACATGTTCTTGAGCTCCAATTCGACATTTAAATCAACATAACTCACATATTATGGCTCAAACTTCAAATATACTTGTGCTAACATGATACAAACACCAAATTACATCATCCTGAGGCTCAATTTCATGAATCAAACACATGCACGTCCCAATTTACACCAAACTTGCTATTATGATTGCAATTCCATGTAACTCAAACTCATTTCTCATAAATTGTACATGCATGTGGGATATCACTCCCATTTCAACTTACATGGTGCAAATGGTGATTACAAACATGAGCTTTAACCAACATTCTTCATGGATCATGTATTTTGTGTTCAAACATGCAAATTTCAAAGCAATTACACACATGCATGCATACATTGACCTTCAATTCAACATGACCAACCCAATTTCATGTCAAACTCGCTCTTGATTACCCAACTAGCTTGAATACACAAAATTACAAACTAGAATCCATGAAATACTCACCTAGGAGCTTTAATTCTCACAATCTATAGCAAATTCTTGAGAAATCTTCAAGGTTTCCAAGCTTTGAGCCAAAATTGCACAATTTTCTCCCCTTCTCTCTCTATAGCCGACCTTCTCTCTTTCTAAGGCACAAAATCTGATTTTGACCTCAAGTGTATGAATTGAGTGTATAGTGCCTCTCTTTACAAGTCCCACTAATCATAATTATTTAATATTAAATAATTTGAGCACTATGCCATTAGTTAAATCAATTTAATCTGATCCAAATCAATTTTCAGTTAAATTTCACCGTAAGCTCTAAAAATTATACCAATCACAATGGCGAAATCAATTTCAGATTCTGTGGCCGATAAGGCCTTCAATTAAGATTCCGAAGCAGATAATTAAACAGATATTCCTACGGTGAACAAATAGAAATTCAAAACCACATATATTCGCATAATTGGCACACAAAACATATCAAACACATAATCATATTCATATTAAGGACTAATTAGCACATTATGGAATAGGGATATCACGATCTTCCCCCCTTTAGGAAGTTTGGTCCTCCAAACTTATTTTACCTTCGTTAGGAAACAAATGTGGATAGCGCAGTCTTATTTCCTCCTCTTTTTCCCACGTGGCATCCGTCCCATAGTGTTTTTTCCATTCAACTTTCACCATTGGGATGGACTGGTTTCTCAGTTGCTTCACTTGCCAGTCAACAATTCGTTCCGGCCATTCAGCGTACTCCATATTTTCATCCAAAGCTACCTGGTGATAATCAATCACATGGAATGGGTCTCGCAGATAACCCCTCAACATCAACACATGAAACACATTGTGGATTTGCTCGAATCCCGGTGGTAAAGCAACTCTATAGGCTACTGGGCCAACCCTTTCCAGAATCTGAAACGGCCCAATGTAACGGGGCGACAGCTTGCCCTTCTTTCCAAACCTGACTTGGCCTTTCATCGGAGAAACATGGATGAACACATGGTCACCAACCTCATACTCAAGAGGTCTTCTCCGAACATCTGCATAATTCTTTTGTCGATCCTGAGCTGTTCTGAGCCTTTGCCGAATAGTTTTGATCTTCTCAGAAGTATCTTGCACGATTTCAGGCCCAAGTAAAGCTCTATCCCCGACTTCTGTCCAACAAATTGGTGATCTACACCTTCTACAATACAAAGCCTCGTACGGTGCCAAAGCTGTTATTGTATGCAAATTCTACAAGTGGCAAATAGTCTTCCCAACCCCTGAAAATCCAAAGCACACATCCGAAGCATATCCTCCAAAGTCTGTATTGTTCGTTCTGATTGCCCATCTGTCCGTGGGTGGAATGCAGTACTGAACCTTAGTTCTGTTCCCATGGCTTCCTGCAAACTTTTCCACAATCTAGATACAAATTTCGGATCTCTATCTGACACAATAGATACCGGAACTCCGTGTAAACGGACAATCTCATCAACATAAATAGTAGCCAATCTATAAGCATTAAATGTAGTTTTGACAGGCAGAAAATATGCAGATTTAGTCAGTTTATCAACTACAACCCAAATAGAGTCCATACCTCGAGAAGTCGGAGATAGGCCAACAACAAAATCCATAGTCACATACTCCCACTTCCATTTAGGAATAGGGAGAGGTTGCAGTAGACCGCCTGGTTTCTGATGTTCAGCTTTAAATTGCTGACACTGAAGACATTTGGACACATATTCTGCAATCTCTTTCTTCATCTTAGGCCACCAATAGGTCTGTTTCAAATCTCGATACATTTTATTGTTACCCGGATGCATAGCAAACGTTGAATTGTGGGCTTCATCTAAAACCCTCTTCTTTAGTTCCAAAATGTCTGGGATACACATTCGGTTTCGAAATCTCAACACTTCATTTACAACGCCAAACTCTGCTTTCGGACTTGTCTCAAATTCATCTATCACCTTCTCGAGGAATTCATCCTCTTTCTGTTTCTGTTTGATTTCATCAATGATTGCTGGCTCGGCTGTAATAACGGCTATCAATCCGCCCTGTTCACACATTACCACTTCAATTTCAGACTTCTCAAAATCTTGCAAGATCTCTTTCTGTTCAGTAAGCAAACAAGCCATACTCCCCGTTGATTTTCTGCTCAAGGCATCAGCAACTGTGTTAGCTTTCCCGGGGTGATGTTGAATCTCTAAATCATAATCCTTTATCAGTTCTAGCCATCTCCTCTGTCGCATATTCAACTCCTTCTGCGTGAAGAAGTATTTCAGACTTTTGTGATCCGTGTAGACTTCACACTTTGCTCCATACAGATAATGCCGCTAGATTTTCAAAACAAAAACAACTGCGTCCAATTCTAGGTCATGTGTTGGATAATTCTTCTCGTGTGGCCTCAACTGTCGGGAGGCGTAAGCAATAACCTTTCCGTTCTGCACTAACACACTACCCAAACCTTTATAAGATGCATCACTGAAAATTACAAAATTCTCCGTACTTGAAGGTAGTGTCAAAATTGGTGTAGTGGTCAATCTTGTTTTCAGTTCATGAAAGGCAGCTTCTCTTTCATCATTCCATTCAAATGATTGCCCCTTGTGAGTCAATTGGGTAAGAGGTACAGCTATTTTTTAAAAATCTTTCACAAACCTTCTGTAATACCCGGCTAAGCCCATGAAACTGCGGACTTCTGTCACATTAGTCGGTGCAGGCCAATTCACAATTGCTTCTATTTTCTGTGGGTCCACTGAAATTCCTTCCCTGTTGATCACATGTCCTAAGAAAACAACTTCATCCAACGAAAACTCACATTTCTTTAGTTTAGCAAACAATTTCTTCTCCCTAAGTACTTGTAGGACAGTTCTCAAATGATGTTCATGTTCAAATTTATTCTTGGAGTATATCAAAATGTCATCAATAAAGACTACAACAAACTCATCAAGGTAGGTCTTAAAAATATGGTTCATTAGGTCCATGAATGCTGCAGGTGCATTAGTTACTCCAAATGGCGTAACAAGAAATTCAAAGTGACCATACCTCGTTCTGAATGCGGTTTTCTCAATATCCTCTGCCTTTACTTTCAGCTGATGATACCCGGATCTCAAGTCGATTTTGGAAAATACTCACGACCCCTGCAACTGGTTAAATAGGTCATCAATATGGGATAAGGGATATTTATTCTTTATTGTTACCTTATTCAGTTCTCGATAATCAATACACAAACGTAGGGTTCCATCTTTCTTTTTCACAAACAGCACAGGTGCACCCCATGGCGAAGTGCTAGGCCGGATAAACCCTTTGTTAAGCAGGTCTTGCAACTGTTCTTTCAACTCTTTCATTTCAGTAGCAGCCATTCTGTAGGGAGTTTTAGAAATAGGTTGGGTGCCTGGCATAGTTTCAATTGTAAACTCTATCTCCCTGTCCACCAATTCCCCTGGTAGTTCATTTGGAAACACATCTGGAAATTCTCTAACAACAGAGATACTATTCAATTCAACATTTGCAGATTCTTCAAACAACACATAGCACAAATAACCCTGACACCCTTTTCTGATCAGTTTGTATGCTTTCATTGCAGATATCAAATAAGGTGGAGGTACTACCCCGTTACCCACAAATACAATTTCTTCATGTTCTGGTGGTCTAAACACAACCCGTTTTGTCACACAATCAATGGTGGCACAATATTTAGTTAGCCAATCCATGCCCAGAATTATATCAAAGTGCCTAAAGTTCAAGGGTAACAAATCTACATATAGGATAGCATCCCCAACACGCATATCACAAAACCGGTATATAGATTCACATAATACAGATTCCCCAGATGGAGCAAACACACATAGCAGATATGGCAGCAATTCTAAAGGTCTATTCAGTCTAGATGCAAATGCACATGTTACAAATGAGAGTGTTGATCCAGAGTCAATTAACACAAAAGCATCCTGATTACATATAGAAATAGTACCTGAGACAACTGCGTTGGCATTCCGTGTATCGCCCGGAACAAGCGCAAAAACTCTCCCTTGCCTCACAGTATCCCCGGTGGTAGTAGATCTCATAGTATTTCCCGGCTTCAGGTTTGATGCAGTTGAACTTGCAGCTATCTTTCCACCATTCTGATTACAATCTCGGGCCATATGCCCTTGTTTCCCACATTTGAAACAAGCTCCTGACACACGGTAACAAACTCCACGGTGCTTTCTGCTACAAATATTGCACATGGGAGCTATGTCTCGGGAAGAATTTGAAGTATTTGAGGAGCCCGTATTTTGCTTTTTCAAAAATTTCTTCTTTGAGAAGAAGCCTTGCCTTTTATTACTTTTCCAGTTAGTTGTTGACTTAGTCTGTCTAGCTATGTTAGCCTCTGATATGATGGCCCTGTCTAGCACCCCAATGTAGGTCTCCAGCTTTAAGACATTAACTCTTTCTAAAATGTCACTTCGAAGTCCACCTTCAAAATGTCTCGCCTTCTTATAGTCAGTATCAATTACATGTGGTGCAAACCTGGCCAATTCGGTGAATTTGGCCTCATACTCGGCTACAGTCATGCTGTCTTGCCTAAGTTCCATGAACTCTGCTACTTTCCTGTCCCGAACACACTACGAGAAGTACTTGTCATAGAAAATTTCCAGAAATTTCACCCAGTCAACATCTTTATGATTCTTATGCATTAACATCCACCATCTTCTTGCCTCATCTTCTAGCATAAAAGTGGCTAGAAGCACCTTCTGTGTCTCCGAGCAAGGGAACACTTCAAATAGTTTCTCAATGCCGAGAACCTATGCTTCGGCTTTTAACGGGTCTAATCCACCATGGAACTGTGGGGGTTTCATTTTCTTGAATTCTTTGGTGAGAGCTATTATCCGATCATCATTCTGATTACCTGGCACAGGTGGTGCCGGAGGTGGAGGTGGCGGGTGTGGTTGTTGCCACTGTTGCTGCCACTCCTGTTGCTATCTCAAAATTTCTGCCATTTCCTGTATCAGTCTTTCCATTCTGTCTATTCTGGCAGTAGAAGATTCTTCTATCTCATCACCTCTTGTTCTCACCATCTAATTAAACTTGCATTATACTTTATACAAAAGATACACAAGCATGCATATACTAAAAAGCATACATATTCAAACAATTTGTAATGCAAGCAAATCACAAACTTATGGCACATAACTGTTCATCTCAAAACATTTAAGCACATTATCGATGCTTCTGAGTTCATATTTATCACATGAATGCATCGTAAATCTTTTCTAGACGCTTATTGCTCTTTTGGACAAGTGTGTGAGTTATTAACTCGTGCTCTGATACCACTCTGTCATGACCCGAACCCGCCCCCGTGGGTTGAGGACATAACCGGCCAGTAATCATGAGATTACCTACGGCCTCAAACCAAACCAAATGTAACGTTAATAGAGTTAATGGGGGCCAAACGGAAGCAGTTTAAAACTTTGTCCATAGAGCTGTGCTTACATGGCACATCATAACAAACCATACATATGCATATTAATAACTCACAACAAAATATGTACTACACAAGGTTCTGTACATACAGGATCATATAAGTCTAAGTCAACCCAAGAAAACTATATACAACATATTCAAAGACTTCGCCCACATGACAAAATAAAACAGAATGAAAAAAAGGCGAAGACGGGTCTCGTGCGTGAGACGCAAGGGCTGACTCTTCAAAACCTTTGTTGTTCCTCACAGACTTCACTGGGGCTGGGTTTGGACTTCTCTTGGCTCACCTACAAACACATGAATGAGCGTGAGCGAAAGCCCAGTGAATAATATCAAATAAAGGAGTTATACAAACGGTATGTAGAACAACATGCTTCAAACAGCCTTGGGCCCAATTCACATTTTCATTTATGTCAAACTGTCCTTTGGCCCATTCATTTATTCGCATCAAACTGGCCTTAGGCCCATTCATTTATTCATATGGAAACGGCCTCTGGCCCATTCATTCATTCGTGTCAAAACGGCCTTTGGCCCATTCATTCATTCGTGTCAAAACGGCCTCTGGCCCATTCATTCATGTCAAAACGGGCTCTGGCCCATTCATTCGTGTCAAAACGGCCTCTGGCCCATCCACTCTATCATTCAGATCAAACTTGCCCCTGGCCCATTCATTTGGCATAGCAACATTGTCCACCAATCGAATCAACGAACTTATAAAACTTACATAGAAGTAAGTAATTTGGACAACAACATATTTCAGATATCTTTGTTAAGATATTACTCATAGTGATCGGTTGGTTGGTTGGTTTGCCCTGGAGCTTGACCCTACACATCACATAACACATACGGGTCACAAACGATTCAATCCGTTCTAAATTCACATTTTCCTCTTTAGGCTTCATTCTTATCTCTTTAACTCAATTACAATGCTCAATGCATGCCTAAGAGTACTTAGAAGTGAAAGATGACGAAAAACGAAACTCAGAATGCCTTTTCAAAATTTCAAAAAATAGGGTCCCCGCTCGAGCGTGGACTTCCCCGCTCGAGCGGAACCATGAGGTCTACAAAAGTGTTGGATGCATCAAAATTACGCTCAAGCGTGAAGTCTGGCACTCGAGCTGAAGGTCTGTCTACATAGCTCCCCGCTCGAGCGTGAACTTTCCCACTCGAGCAGACATCCAAGTCTGCAAAAATACTGGAAGCACGAAATTCACGCTTAAGCGGTGGTTTCCCCGCTCGAGCGGACATCAAATTTTCTAGGTTTTCCAGAACATGTTCTTGAGCTCCAATTCGACATTTAAATCGACATAACTCACATATTATGGCTCAAACTTCAAATATACTTGTGCTAACATGATACAAACACCAAATTACATCATCCTGAGGCTCAATTTCATGAATCAAACACATGCATGTCCCAATTTACACCAAACTTGCTATTATGATTACAATTCCATGTAACTCAAACTCATTTCTCATAAATTGTACATGCATGTGGGACATCACTCCCATTTCAACTTACATGGTGCAAATGGTGATTACAAACATGAGCTTTAACCAACATTCTTCATGGATCATGTATTTTGTGTTCAAACATGCAAATTTCAAAGCAATTACACACATGCATGCATACATTGACCTTCAATTCAACATGACCAACCCAATTTCATGTCAAACTTGCTCTTGATTACCCAACTAGCTTGAATACACAAAATTACAAACTAGAATCCATGAAATACTCACCTAGGAGCTTTAATTCTCCCAATCTACAGCAAATTCTTGAGAAATCTTCAAGGTTTCCAAGCTTTGAGCCAAAATTGCACAATTCTCTCCCCTTCTCTCTCTATATCCGACCTTCTCTCTTTCTAAGGCACAAAATCTGATTTTGAGCTCAAGTGTATGAATTGAGTGTATAGTGCCTCTCTTTACAAGTCCCACTAATCATAATTATTTAATATTAAATAATTTGAGCACTATGCCATTAGTTAAATCAATTTAATCTGATTCAAATCAATTTTCAATTAAATTTCACCGTAGGCTCTAAAAATTATACCAATCACAATGGCGAAATCAATTTCGGATTCTGTGGCCGATAAGGCCTTCAATTAAGATTCCGAAGCAGATAATTAAACAGATATTCCTACGGTGAACAGATAGAAATTCAAAACCACATATATTCGCATAATTGGCACACAAAACATATCAAACACATAATCATATTCATATTAAGGACTAATTAGCACATTACGGAACAGGGATATCACATTAACTACTTAAGTACAAAACCAAAGCATTAGCTAGCTAAGCAAAGCAACTAAGTAAAGCAGTAAAAAGATGTCCTCGGGGCGAGAAGCGCATGCATGCCCGGTCACCTCGTTCGGAAATCCATCGCTATGCCCCGACTTGCCTCTGTTTGCATTTGTTCTCAGAACACTGTACAAACCTCCAAATAGCTTCTGCACCATCATGGAGACCTCCAGGAAGGCTGCCGACCACTTGTTGATGTTGTAGACCACCTGTCGACCACTTACATATGCTGCAGACCAGAAAAAGTGGTCGGCCAGCCACTTTTACTAGTCTGCCGACCAGAAAATTCTGCCCAACTCCATTTTGCTGCAATAGAGAACAAGAAGGGGCACGGCAGTGTATTTGCAAGATATGTGTGCACAACCACCCTCCCTATCATTTCTTAACCTCAAGGGAGTGTAGTATTCAACTCTCAGGCCACCAATCGACCATCGCAATGCATGATGGCCGAGAAGCCAAGATTGCACATTTCAATGTCAATGAATGCACAAAAGACAAATAAGAACCTTAACCTCTATCATGCATGATCAAGAGGGTCGGCGACCGAGAAATGAGGCACGTTTCATCACTTCAAGTATGAAACGTCCCTCGTTTCTTGTGTTTGGATTGACGTCTAATCCTAACACATGCAATGCAACTCAAGCATGCCCAAGCATAATGCAATGTAACTCAAGCATGCCAAACACAATGCAATGCAACATGAGCATGTCAAGTTAGAATCCTTAAGCATGAAAGCTAGTAAAGGATGCAACGCAAGGGCTATGTAATGCAATGCTCTATGGACCAAACAAGCCTCAAATAGACCTCATGCAAGCCAAAACAATGGCCAAAATACTCTGAAATGAGGGCATGAAAGGCAAGATAATGATGCTCATGCAATGGCTCATCAACTAAGCATAAGAGCATAACTCTCAAACATGATCAAGAAGTGGCAAACATGGAAATGTGACAACACTATATGTACTGAAATATCATGTGAAATGATGCCAAATCATGTACATGTCACAAATGAAGCATGCTAGAAAGCTCAAAACTCAAGGTTAGCAAGGCCAATTGCAGTACAACTATGCAATACATGAACCATATAACCAAGGCAACCCAAAACAATCCTAGAACATGTCAAAATGATGCTAAAACATGCATGGAGTATAGCCAAAACAAGTTAGCATGAAGGGCATTAAGTATGGAGTATGCAAGGCCAATAAGGGGGATTACACTACACCTACCAAAACCAAGCATGAGATGACTTTACCAACAAAAATCAGAGTTATGGCATGTCAAAATAATACCAAAAATGCACTGATATGGTGACCCAAAAGCCTAGGCAAGATGGCATACACAAAGGCTCATGTTTAAAGCATAAAGCATGAACCCTCCAATGCATTGAAAGAGTGAAAGATGTGAGGGCTTGACCACACTACATGCACTGAAATCACATATCAAATGATGTCACATCATGCAAATAGCCCAAGCAATGCATGCTAATGACTTGGAAACTCAAAGCTAGTGAGCTAGAATGCACTATGGCTATACAAAGTAAGGCATGCATGACCCAAAACACTTAAATCAGACCTAGAGCATGCTAAAAAATGGTCAAAAACTTGCTGGAGTGGAGTCAAAAACATGCTAGAATGATGGTCCAAAAGCATGATGCATGTTAGGCTAGTGAATGGAAATGCACTACAAGTGCAAGGAGCATGCAAGAGGCTATCAAACCAAACCAAAACAGAGCTAAGGCATGGAAAAACAACACCAAAAACATGCTGAGATATGGCCAAAACATGCTAGAAAGACATGCTAAAACCTTAAGCATACAAGGCTAGTTTGCAAGGATTACACTACAAGTGTATAAAGCGTGAAAGGGGTGACCAAACCAAGCCAAAACAAAGGTACGCCATGCTGAAATAAGTCCAAAAATAGGTTAAGAACAAGCCAACACAAGCTTAACAAACATGCTCAAACATGAGGCCAACAAGGCAAGCAACCAAGATACAAGGAGAGGGGATGACCCCCTCCTATTTGGGACCTCAAAACACAATTCCCACCACTGAAAATCCACTGGATTTCAGTGGTTAAAAGGCCAAGAGAAAGTGATCTCAAGGGCCTAAAGTGATGGTACAAAACAAAGCCAAACAAGGCACAAAAGGGGATAGAACACCTCCAACACCAAAGAGACCTTACACAAACATTTCAAACACTTGAAAATGAAGCTTTTTGCAGTTTAGAGTTAGGCCTAAATCAGCATGCAAATAGGGCCAAAAGCTTAATCAAAAACAAAGGTTTAAGGGGTTAGAAACTCACCCTTGTATAATAACTTCAAGGAAGCAACTCCAGCAACCTTTTTGGATCAAAAGCAGTCCAAAAACACCAAAACCAGCTTCAAGGTGCCTCAGCAACAAGAGTGTGGTGTTTCACGAGGCGTTTGTGCGCAAAAGTGTGAAGAAAAGGCTCTTTTAAGCACAAATATAGAGAGCGAAGCAGAAATATAGAGATAGATGATATGTATCACTCCAATGTAAAAATCTGAACCTAAGGCAAGAGGGAGGAGGCTCCCTTTTATAGAAAAACATGCAACAAGCTTGTTGAACAAGCTTTAGGTTCCAATCAATTCCTCCATACATATAGAGGAGGCCTTCTGTGCCCAACAGCTGGCACAGCTGGCACAGCTAGCAAGAAAATATCTGCAGAAAACTGCAAGAAAGCTGCCGACCAGTTGAAGTGGTCGGCCAGCTACTTGCACTGCTCGGCCGACCACCAAAAGTGGTCTGTAAGAAGACCAACTGGTCAACAAGGGGGAGAGGTGGTCTGCACACAGAAAACAAGGTGGTGGCATGGCTGCCGACCACTTTTGGTGGTCCAAAGACCACCAAGACCAGTTGGCCGACTAGAAAACTGGCTGGCAGGCAAGAAAAGTGGTTTTCAGGGAGAGAAACTGGTCTACAACCCCTATTCCACCCTCCAAGCACGAAAAACAAGGTTTGTGCCAAAAACAAACCAAAAACAATGAAAGACAAAAGTCCGCGGGACAAGACGAGCAGCCGGAAGCCCCGAAAACTAGTCTACGGGCGCAAAAAGTGGTCTACGAGGGAAATATGGTCTACGGCCACAAAAAGTGGTCTACGAGACCTCTATGTCCCTCTAGGCAAAGGCAACAAGGCATGGTTCGAAAACCAAGCCGAGAGGAGAACGTTAAGAGGTTTCGAGACAGGGCGCTCAGCCGAAGGCTCCGAAAATTGAAAACTAGTCTACAAGAGGGAAAAGTGGTCTACGACCACAAAAAGTGGTCTACAAGACCTCTGTGTCCCTCCAGACAAGGTCAACAAGGCATGGTCCACAAACCAAGCCAAAACACAAAGAGTTCAGAGGCCCGGAGGCAAGGCACTCAGCCGAAAACTCCGGAAACTCGAAACGAGCACAAACATGCACAATCATCAAGCTCTCAAACGATGACGTCTGAGTTTTAAGGTCGGTCAAAAATGGGGTGTCTACAGGCGCCAATTGTGAGACCCAAAAAATCCTCTCACATGGATAGTTGATGAGATCCAACGAAGAGATAACCTTGGCTCCTGTAGATCTGCAAGGCAACATAGTCAGCGCCACCCAACTGGGGTTGCCGGCCGGAGACACTCTGATGATAAAGTTAGCCCTGGAATCAGAGAAGGAAGATGAAGAAAAATAAAGAGTGCTTGTGTGTTATCTGGCAGAGAGATGAACATACTGATTGATCACTCAATGATGAATGTGTACGCTTGTCAAATGCTTGATTTCCTCAGCAGGAAACCTTAGTTTTGAACCTACAAACCTTGTGCCTTGTTTAGGACCAAAATAATGTTTTTCAGGCCTGTGCATCCAGGGACCTGCAGACCCACTAGTGTGGCCTAACACCCACCATTAGTAGCCGGCCGGCCACTTGTGTAAATTTTCAGATCTTTTTGCCAGCTGTGACAGCTATCTCCACAGGTGCATGCACGATACCAGCTATGTCTGTATAGATATTTCTGAGGTGGTCTCATATATTTCTATATATATATGACTCCCTCTTATTTTTTTAGGGTTAGAAAAATTTGGAGAGCAAAAGTTTTGGAAAATATTTCTCTCTCTCACTTGAAACTTACATAACCTTTGCCTAGACACTCTAAACCAAACCTTGAGGGATCTTTGCTGAGGTGCTTAAGCTTGCATTTTAGCACTTGAGAGTGTGAAATTAGTGGTTTGGGAATTCAAGGGATCATTCCTCTTCAAGAGGTATACATTCTAGTTCTTTTGTACCATCTTTTTCTCATATTTTCTTACTGTTTTTGAGTTGTTTATCACTTGTATTTTTGGGCTAAAACTTGTGGTTTAAAACCATTAAAGGTAGAGGGATGGATCACCCTTCTTTGAACCTTGTTTCATAGGCTTTTAATCTTGTGTTTCCCATCTTTTTATCAACTGTTTTTGATCTTTTTACCACTGGTTTTCAGAGTTTTCCAAAGGCTAAAAATCATGTTTTGAAGTCCTAAAAATGGAGGGGGTAGCTATAGACACCCTATTTTTGACGGCCCTTACGACTTGGACGTCATCGCTTGCACACCCGATGATGAGTGCATATGCTTGTCAAGTGCTCGAAGTCCTTAGCGGAATGCCACAGCTTTAAGCCTTCCAAACCTTGCACCCTTTTTGCCTCAGTTTTGGACCAAACCTTGGTTTTTCAAGCCTACAACCCCTGGTGGCCTGCCGGCCACTTATTTGGGCTGCCAGCCATCACTCTTGGTTGCCAGCCACCAGTGATGGCCGGCTGGCCACCAATGTCTTTTGTTGATATTTTGTGGCAGTTGTGCCAGCTGTCTACACAGATGCATGCATCTGCTCTCACGTGTATGGCTAGATGTTTTTGAGGAAATTTCTTGTTTCTCTATATATAAAAGACCTCCCTCTCATATTTGGAGGTTAGAAAAATTTTGGAGCAAAATTCTTCCTCTCTCTCTACAATTCTCTCTCTCTCTCTCTAGCAAATTTATTAACCCTTGCTTACATATCCTTCACCTTTGCCTACACACTCTTGACCAAACCTCTTCATTTTTTAGCTAAGGTGTCTTTGAACCTTGTTTGAGCTCTTGAGGGTGTGTTTGCTTGGTTTTATTGTTTGGAATTGATTTCCTCTTCAAGAGGTAAAAGGCTTGCCTCTTTACTTGTTGCATTTACTCTTTTTCCTACAATTTTCCAAGTGTTTTTGGGTTGTAAAAACTCTGTATTTTTGGGTTGAAACTTGGGTTTTAAGGCCAATAAAGGTTGAGGGGTGGTCCACCTTTTCTTTACACCTTGCTCTCAAAGCCTTTACCCTTGTGTTTCTCACCTTTGCATTATCTTTTTTTGAGCTTTCAAACACTAATTTTTAGAGTTATTTTAGTAGCTAAAATCATGATTTGAAGTCCAAAATTGGAGGGGTTAGCCTCATCTCCTTGTGTTTTGCTTACTAGCCTAGCATGATCCATATTTTAGCATATTAATCTAGCCATTTTTGTCTTAATTCCAGCATGTTTTAGGACTATTTTTAGACTATTTTAGGACTGTTTTTAAGTGTTAGTTGCATTTGAGCTTTGTTTTGCATGCTTATAGTGTAATTGTCCTCATGAGTCTGGTGTTCTAGGCCTTAGACACCACCTTATTTAAGTTGATTGCATTTATTTATGGTTTTCCATACTTGTGATCACTCTTAATCACCTCTGCAATCTCCCTTCTTTCTTGGCTTTTGCTTTGCTTTGAAAGTGGTTTCAAACTACTTGATTGTTTAAGCATGAGATTGAGGTGCCATGCTTAATGGTTTAATCCCTTTGGGGTTCATTACCAACTGTACGATGTCTCTTTCATGCCTAAAACAACACTTGGTTCGAGCCCTCTTTCTATAGCGACCCCGGTCTTTCCCCATTTGGTTGTTGTATCCGGACTTAGGTTTCGTGGATCCTGTTATTATATATTTGTTGTTGTCGTCCTTTAATTCCTTATTTCGAGATTATGGGATGTATTGGGCAGGTTTGTTACAGGTTGGGAATGCTTGGGAGCAAAGGGTTGTTGCCCAGAATTTTGGTCCCTCGCTCGAGCGAGCTCTTTGTTTTTGGTCCTTCGCTCGAGCCAGAGTTTCTTCGCTCGAGCGAGCGACTGCATCTGGGTATAGACCTGAGAGTTGCATTTCTTGGCTCGAGCGAGATTTCCTTTGCTCGAGCGAGCGAGGTGTATGTTTTCGAGTTCTTTGCTCAAGCGAGCTTTCTGTCGCTCGAGCGTGCTTCTGGTTGCAGACCTGAAGCTTTGTATTCTTGGCTCAAGCGAGACTTTCTTCCCTCGAGCAAGGCTTTCTTGTGTCTGGTCGCTCGAGCGACCAATCCTTCGCTCGAGCGAGCCTGTTATATATCAGTAGACAGCAGCGGGTTAAACATCATTTTTTTCATCATCTTCTCTTTTGAAACCCTAGAGCCGACTCTCTTTCTCTCTCTCTCTCTCTCTCTCTCTCTCTCTAAACTTGTCTTCTCTCTAAGAATTGATCTACCTAGGGTGAGTAACCTTAGTCCTTTATTAAAAAGATAGAGTGGGTTGAGGGCTTCGTATTAATCTGAAAAACTTGGGATTTGGAGCACGTTGGTCTTTGGTCTTCATCTCCGTTTGGGTTCTAACTTCGAGGTAGGGATACCCTACTCCATCTTATAGGTTTTGTCATAAGTTTTGGTTATTTTGATATGCTGGTGTCGTTTGGTAATTTTGGAAAAAGTTAGGGTTTGATTTATAATTCGAGAAAAAAGGGGGTTTTTCTTATATTAAACACCATATGTTTGTAAGTCATGAAGAATGACATTGATAGGGTCAAATTAAGAAAATTGAACCTTAGGGTTGGTTTTTTTAAGGAAAGAGGGAAAAACCCTAATTGATGTAATAAATTAATTTGTATAATTAATTTTTGGAAAAATGTGGAATTAAGTTTAATTCATGAAATTGGGGAATTTTGAGATTAAATGGTGTAGTTGGATAGTTTAACCACTCACTTATGAAAATGTTGAGTTTATATCTGTTGATGCATTTATTTCCTGTTTAGAAATAACTGCTTTGGGCTATCGGTGGAGGATAGTCGTGATTGTTGTAGACATTGCATGTTGATTAGGGAAAACTGAAACTAATCACATTGAATATGACAGTTGAATTAATACAGCAAATACGTGTATTGATTGAATATTGTATATGACAAGTGTTAAATACATTGTATATGCGTATTGTTTGGGAGGAGATAGGGGATGTACTCTATGGTTTGAGGGAAGATAGGGGATGGACTCTCAAACCTGTTTAAGGAGGAGAAAGGGGATGGACTCCATTAGTACAGCAAATGTGTGTACTTATTGATTTTTGGAAGTGTTTTGGTACAGCAAATATGTGTACTTATCGATTTATGGAAGTGTTTAGTTTGAGCCTTAGTCTCACTTGAATTGTTGATATTGGAAGTAATATTAATATGAGATGTAGTCTCATTATTATTGTTTGGCCAGGTTCTGAGCCATGTCTGTATGATTGGAAAGTTCGATAAATAACAGAAAGTGAAATGTGTCATGGACATAATTGTCATGAAACTGAATTGTGTTATAATTGATTTTTAAGCCTTAACCATCTATCGAATGCTATTGCTTTAGTCATTGCTTATATTTGGCTTAGTATATCTCTGCTGGGCTATGGCTCACCCTATATGGGAACATCATTTTCAAGTCTAGGTGACATGCTATCTCCAAGGACTTAGCTTGGAAGGATTTGGATTTGAAGACTTGTTTTTAGTTATTTGTTATTTGATATTACATGTAAACTCAAGCCAAGGGCTTAATTTGTAGTTGAGTTAGTACTCACATTTTGTGTCCAAGTGTTGGCTTGGAAAGCTGTAAGCCCGTAGGGCATTTACTTTCGATGTTACATGTAATGTCTTTTAATAAGAATACTCTGATGAATGGAATAATGTTTTGTTTTTCTTATATCAATGCATGTCAATATTGTGTATATTGTGGGTTTATTTTGAGAGCGGTACACTTTCCATTAGAGGACTTAAACTCGCCATTGGACTCAATAAATTAAAGGATGGTTGGTAATTAAAATGCAGTAATTAAAATGGGACTAAAATAGTGCAAGATAAGAATTCGATTTTGTGTTCAATCAGACGTTAATTGAACACATGAAAACTTGAGGCATTTCATACTCATTAGTGATGAAATGATTTAAGTTTTCAAGGTCACCACTTCCCTTGATCAACTCATGAAAGGGAGGAGGTTAGAGTCTTGTTTTATTATATTTATTAAACTTGCACATTTTGGTTCATAAGCCATCATGCAATGAAATTGCTTGAGTTGATGGTTTGTGGACCAAATTGTCTCGCCTTTGATCTGTTCATGATATGGAGGGGCGAATTGTGCAAAAAACCCTTGAGAATACCCTATGCATGCTCTATTTGTTCTTTGTTGCAGCAAGATGAACTGTGCAGTAGTGACCGGCAGGCTATCACTAGTAGACGGCAGGCCATCACTCCTGGCCAGCCGGCCACCAAGGAAAAATCCAGTAGTGTGTTTTTTTAACAGAACAGAACTATTCTGGAGGTGGACAAAAGTGTAAGCGTTCTACTGTGCAACAGAGACCTTTTGGAAGCAAAACAGTGGCCTTTTTGGGTGGAAACCGAGCACGTGCAAAAGCATTCCTCGCATATCGATCCTGTGTAAGTTTAAATACTGAAGTTAGATTAATTAGTTGTAATTAATTAGTTGTAGCTAGTTGATTTTGTAAAAGTGATGCAATTATTTTAATTAGCTAATATAGTTAATTAGTTTGTTGTAATAATTAGTTAAGTAGTTTAGCTAATTATCCACTTTGGTTTGTAATTGTTAATTAATTAGTTTAACTTTAATTAGTTAGCTAGTTAGTTCATTCGGACTCTCCTTCGTGAGAGCGCGATGTTATAATAATGTGTATGTCTTCCAACCCTATGTCTTTCTCCTTTTTATTTACTAGCTTATGATGGTTAGTTTAGGGCATCATGTTTTGTTTAGCATACTTCATGTTTGCATCCACTTGTCTTGCATGCACTGAGGCTCGATTCATCATTCTAACTTGCATTATTATTACTTCTACTTCTTTGAATGCGTGCTTAGACCTCATGCTATCAAATTGATTTATATGACATGTTAAGTAACCGAGCCTATTTAGATTACATATCGCATGTGTTGCATTAGTCATATTGCATAGTTAGGAATCATGCATTTTTCTAACTCATTTCTCTTTTGACTTGGAGTACTAGGTAAGCCTTTACTCGCTTTAGCATATCGTATGTTGATGTTGCCATGTTTAGCATGCTTGCCATGAGACTAATTGCTTAAGTGCTATAATTGCTTGAATGCCTGTGAATGAAGGCTAATTGCTTGAATTGGAATAATTTGAGTAATGTTCATATGCGGTCACTTTTTCAAGTGGTACATATTCAAAACTAACATGAATCGAAATGTTCCAATTCTTGTAAAGTTAGTCTATACTTGTGTGTGTGTGCATCACATAGTAATGCTAGCCTAATAATCAGAACAAGAATATATCATGTAAATAAGATTCATATCATGATTAGTAGAGGCTGATCTTTGATCGGGCAAGAAGGGGTGCTCAATTCATGACCTTCTCTTCTCGTACCTAAGTTCCCAAGCCGAGACAATCTTGGTGATGACGGACACGTGACCTTTGGTATAAGTCATAGGTTTCCTAAATTTTTTCAAAAAATATTTACGTGACGACTCTGTATCTGGCAAAGCAGTCCATTTTTGGCAATTTGATTCAAAATCGATTTTCTAAAAGATTTCTCAAATTGGGACTCTTTGGTATTTATCTATTTTACATTGCACTTGTGAGATCAGATTCAAAACCGTGGAAGTCTGATACTGTAGGGCTTATTAGTCTTTCGAAAGGGGGCACAAAAAGTCAAGCTACAGTAGCCTCCCCTCCTTGTGCTTGTTTAGTAGCTTAATTGCTCCATGTTTTTAGCTTATTCTTTTAGCTATTTTTACTTTAATTCCAGCACTGTTTTGAGCTAATTTAGGACTGTTTTTATGTGTTAGTTTCATTTATGCTTTGCATTACATGCTTGTAATGTAATGGTCCTCATAGGGTTGGTGGTTTAGGCCTTAGCCACCAACCTATTTGAGTTGATAGTATTTATTTCTAGCTTTCCATACTTGTGATCACCTCTAAGCATCTTTGCAATCTCCCTCCTTTCTTAGCCTTTTTCTTTGTTTTGAGAGTTGCTCCAAAAGGAGTGTTGTTTAAGCTTGAAAGGTAACGTTGTGCTTAATGGTTTAATTCCTTTTGTAGGTTCATTACCAATGGTATGGTCTCCCTCTCATGCCTAAAACAACATTTGGTTTGAGACTTCTCTCTAACAGTGGACTTAAAGCTCATTATTGGACTTAATTGACTAATGAATGGAAGGTAATTAAAATGGAGTAATAAATTGGGGGTAAAATGAAGCAAGATAATAAAATGGTTTGGATTCAATCGGACGTCAATTGAACCTATTGAGTCTTGAGTCATTTCATACTTGTTAGTGATGAAAACGGTTCAAAAGTCAATGCCAACCCCTTCACTTGACCAATCCATCATAGGGAGGAGGTTTTGTTAGTCTTTCATTGTGCATTTATTGAAATTGTATCCCTTGGTTCATAAGTCATCACGCGATGAATTTGCGCCGATTGATGGCTTACGAATCGAGCCTACCCCTCCTTTGACCTGTCTAATGATAAGGAGAGGTAGGGTGGACAGACATCCCCTGAGAATGCTCTGTTTGTTGTCTGTTGTAGCAAGAGAAACCCAACATTAGTGGGCGACAGGCCACTATTTCTAGGCGGCAACCCACTATTAGTGGGCGATTGACCACGATTTCTGGCCTGCCGGCCACTTTTGTCCACCAAGTAGTACCTTGTTTTTTTTACAGAACAGGGCAGAGGCTGAAGCAAAACAGGGCAGATTTCTTGCTGCAAAGCAGAACCCTCTTGGTAGCAAAACAGAGGCATTTTTGAGTGAAAAATCCGCTTGCATGCATAAGTCCTTTCATTGATCCTCGGGACCCGCTGAATGGTGGATTTGTAATTAATTAGTTAATTTCAATTCCTTAATTTTGGTATTGTAATAGCTAGTTATGTGTTGTATTTAATTAATTAGCTAGAATAGTTAGTTAATTTATAGTGTTGTAATAATAAGTAAATTAGTTAATTACTTAGTATAACTAATTTATTTTGGGTATTGTAATAGTTAGTTAATTAGGTAATTAATTAGCTAGTCCATTTATTCAGACCCTACTGCACGAGGGCAAATTGTAATAAGTGTATATGTCTTCTAACCCCACGTCTTTCTCCCTTTTATTTATCCGCTTATGATGGATAGCTTAGAACATCATGTTTCTCTTAACATATTTCATGATTTGCATCCACTTGTTTACATGCACCGATGCTCGGTTCATCATTCTAACAAGCATTGTTGTTTATTACTTCGTTGAATACGTATTTAAACCGTATGCTATCAAATTGATTCACATGCCATATTAGTAGCAGAGCCTATTAATTGCATCTTGTGTTTATTGCATTAGTCATATTGCATTAATCAGGGCCATGCATATTTTCTAATTAGTTTGCTTGTTTTGGCTCACCTCAGAGTACTAGGTGAGCATTTTATTGCTTTAGCATATTGCATGAATGTGATTGTTGGCTTGTCGACCATGATACCATAAGGCTAATTACTTGGACAACAGTAATTCACATTCATGCAATGCAGTAATTCACTCCGTGTAAGGACTATATACTGCTTATGAAGTCGGCATGCGTCTGCGGGAAGCGCAACGTGAGAGCGAGAAAAAGGACGAAAGGAATCGCATTCTAGAGATTCGCGCGGAAAAGGCTGAGCGTGAGCTCCGGGAGCTAAAAAATGTTCAAACGAGCGTATCGGTGGCGGCCGGTCAATTTAAATTGGTCGTTGCGGAGAGAGTGACCCAACGGACCTCGGATTATGAAAAGGGGTTTCAGGACGGCCTGAAGGTCGGGATAGAGAAAACCAAACAGGACCTTGCCGAGGAGGTCTGCCGATGTGAAAATCGTGGACTCAAGCACAGCTAGATCAAGGCCCTCCAAACCGAGCAAGCTCTCGAAGCCGTGGGCATTGATTCGGCCTCGCCCCTGTACCACCGCCACTACTTTCCTTATTCGGATTTCGGAATTGAGAAGAGCGACGATGAGGGTGCCGCATGAATTGACTTCACGCCGAATAAATAGAATTTCTTTTATTTTCAAAATTTGTGTTTGGTCTTGAAATGTTATGCTCTTAATTAATCATATTATTTCAACTTACTGGCCAGTTTTGTGTTGCGTGGCGTAAATGTTCAAACATGCATTGACCGGCTTGAATTAGGAATGATTCTGTGAATATTTATTCGGCTAATGAAGTGGTCCGAATGCATCTCTCAAAAAGACCAATCGTGATATCCACGAAGGGCGCCCGACTCCAAAGTTTTAATCAGCCTTAATAGGCTTACTCGGCCTTAAGGTGTCGTGCACCAAACGGCGCTCCGAATCCGGAGGCTTTATTTTGGCCAATTGTGATATCCACGAAGGGCGCTCCGAATCCAGAGTCTTAATCGGCCTTAATAGGCTTACTCGGCCTTAAGGTGTCGTGCACCAAACGGCGCTCCGAATCTGGAGGCTTTATTTTGGCCAATCGTGATATCCATGAAGGGCGCTCCGAATCCGGAGTCTTAATCGGCCCTAAGGTGTCGTGCACCGAAAGGGGCTCCGAATCTGGAGGCTTTATTTTGGCCAATCGTGATATCCACGAAGGGCGCTCCGAATCCAGAGTCTTAATCGGCCCTAAGGCGTCGTGCACCGAAAGGGGCTCCGAATCCGGAGGCTTTATTTTGGCCAATCGTGATATCCACGAAGGGCGCTCCGAATCCGGAGTCTTAATCGGCCCTAAGGCGACGTGCACCGAAAGGGGCTCCGAATCCGGAGGCTTTATTTTGGCCAATCGTGATATCCACGAAGGGCGCTCCGAATCCGGAGTCTTAATCGGCCTTAATAGGCTTAATCAGCCCTAATTGATCAAGGCTTGAGAAAGCGAGAAACTTTGTATTGCGAAGGTGGAACATGTACAAGCATCAAGCCCACAAGTCGGGTCAATGATAGAATTTACGTAAATGTGTTGAATTCCAAGGCCGTGGCAGGCTTCTGCCTGACATGTCTGACAGCCGATATGCCCCTGTTCCTGCAATGGATTCTACCTGATAGGGACCGTCCCAGTTTGGACCCAACTTTCCATCGGCCGGTCTCCGATCGGCTGGAAGTACCTTCTTCAGGACAAACTCTCCTGGAGTGTATCGGCGCAACTGAACTCGCTGATTATACGACTTGGCGAGCTGCTGCTGATACCGTGCCATAGATGCCAGGGCGCGGTCTCTTCGTTCTTCGATTAGAATTAGATCCAGGGCAAGCATCATGTCGTTTCGGCCCGTATCAAAAACTTGCGATTTCAGAGTTGGCAAGCCGATTTCCAGGGGTAAGATTGCCTGGGTTCCGAAGCATAGAGCAAACGGCGTTTCTCCAGTGGATCTCCTCAGCGTAGTACGATGTGCCCACAATACACTCGGCAATTCTTCGACCCATTTGCCTTTAGCTTTTTCCAGCCTCTTTTTGATGCCGTCCAAGATGGATTTGTTAGAGGCTTCGACTTGACCATTGCTCTGGGGGTAGGCCGGCGTCGAGAAGTAAGGCCGAATGCCATATTTGCTGCATAACTCTCGGTATACGCCGCAATCGAACTGGGTGCCATTGTCTGAGATAAGAGCCCTCAGAATGCCGAATCGTGCTATGATGTTTCTCCATACAAAGCGTTTAATGTCGGCATCTCGTATATATGTTAAGGGTTCCGCTTCTACCCATTTTGTGAAGTAGTCTGTCGCGACGATTAAGAATCGCTTGTTCCCTGGGGCCCTGGGCAATGGTCCTACGATATCAAGTCCCCATTGAGCAAACGGCTAGGGGCTGGTGATCGAGTTCAACCCTTCGGCAAGCAGATGGGTTAATGGGGAGAACTTTTGGCACTGTTCGCATTTTTTTACATAACTCTCCGCGTCAGCTCTCATTGTCGGCCAATAGTATCCCTGTGTTATAGCTCGATAGGCCAGGGAGCGTCCGCCAGAATGGGCACCACAACTGCCCTCGTGTATCTCTGTCAGAAGCTCCTCCACTTTGTCGGGGTGCACGCATTCCAAATATGGACCAGAGAGGGACTTCTTGTAAAGCCCTCCTTGCGGATTCAGATAGTATCACAGGGCTTTATTTCGCAACTTGTGTGCTTCTTTTTTGTCCTCCGAGAGTTGTTCAGAGGAGAGGAATGCAGCAATGGGGTCCATCTAGCTCGGTGCGGATTCTATAACGTTCACATGTATTTCCTCCGAAGGGCCAATACTTGGCTCCGGGACGAAACCTACTTCGATGGTCCGTTTGATCTCAGAATTGATGGCGGAGGCTAAGCATGCCAAGGCATCCACGTGTGTATTCTGGTCGCGTGTTATTTGGTTCAGTTCGTGGTGATCAAATTTTTCTAGCAAGGAGTTGGCCGTTTTCATATAGGCCGCCATACGGTCGTTTCTTTCCGCGTACTCCCCCTTTAGCTGATTGATTACCAATTTTGAATCACAAAACAGAAGCAGACGCCGAGCGCCGAGAAGGTGCGCATTCCGCAGACCGACTAGAAGGGCTTCGTATTCGGCTTCGTTATTTGATGCTTCGAAGCCAAGCTTGACGGCCTGCTCAATTACTGCGCCGTCTGGAGACATGATTACAACTCCGGCGCCACTGCCCCTTTGGTTAGATGATCCATCACAGTATAATTGCCAAATATCCCCGACATAAATTCTCCAGTTTGGCTTTGATAGAATTTCAGCCTTTGGTCGAACTTCATCAGGTTTGAGGTTGGCAAGCTCGCCGGTGAATTCGGCAACAAAGTCGGCCAACACCTGCCCCTTGATTGCAGTTTTAGGTAAAAACTGAATGTCGTCTTGGCCGAGTTCAAGATCCCATTTCGAGACACGTCCTGATGCTTTTGCATTCCATAGTACCGATCGGAGGGGATAGTCTGTTAGCACCCCAATGCTATGTCCCTGGAAGTAATGCATTAGTTTTCTTGCCGCCATGACTAGGGCTAAGATGAGTTTTTCCAGCGGAAGGTAGCGTGTTTCGGCGTCAACCATTGCCTTGCTCACATAATACACTGGCCGTTGCTCCCCCTCCTCCGCTTTTAACAGTACGGCGCTGACGGCCCTATCGGAAACTGCCAAATATAGGATGAGCGGGTCACCAGCGGCGGGTGTTGTCAAGAGGGGTACTGAGCGGAGGTAGGCCTTGAGTCCGTTGAAGGCTGATTCGTATTCAGCGGACCATTCAAAAGCCTTACCCAGCCGTAGTGTCTGGAAGAATTGTCGGCAGCGATCTGTAGACCGGCTAATGAACCTGTTTAGTGCAGCGGCCATCCCCATCAACTTCTGGACTTCTTTTACTGAACGGGGGGAGCCGAGTTCCAAGATTGCTATGACTTGCCTCGGGTTGGCTTCGATTCCTCGTTGATTGACGATGTAGCCCAGGAATTTGCCAGAGCCAATTCCGAACGCACACTTGGAAGCGTTCAGCTTCATTCTGTATTTGCGTAGGATGCTGAATGTCTTTTCCAGATCGGCTATATGATTCTGTTCTTCTTTGGACTTCACCACCACATCATCGATGTATGCTTTCATAGTGTGGCCGAGTTGCTCTTTGAACGTGGCGGTCACCAATCTTTGGTAGGTTGCCCCTGCGTTCTTCAGCCCAAAGGGCATAACTTTGTAGCAATAGGTTCCTCTTGGGGTGAGGAAGGCAGTTTTGTCCTGGTCGTCTGGATGCATGGCGATTTGATGGTAGCCTCTGTAAGCATCAAGGAAGCTCATGCGTTGATGACGTAGCCTCTGGAAGAATTGTCGGCAGCGATCTGTAGACCGGCTAATGAACCTGTTTAGTGCAGCGGCCATCCCCATCAACTTCTGGACTTCTTTTACTGAACGGGGGGAGCCGAGTTCCAAGATTGCTATGACTTGCCTCGGGTTGGCTTCGATTCCTCGTTGATTGACGATGTAGCCCAGGAATTTGCCAGAGCCAATTCCGAACGCACACTTGGAAGCGTTCAGCTTCATTCTGTATTTGCGTAGGATGCTGAATGTCTTTTCCAGATCGGCTATATGATTCTGTTCTTCTTTGGACTTCACCACCACATCATCGATGTATGCTTTCATAGTGTGGCCGAGTTGCTCTTTGAACGTGGCGGTCACCAATCTTTGGTAGGTTGCCCCTGCGTTCTTCAGCCCAAAGGGCATAACTTTGTAGCAATAGGTTCCTCTTGGGGTGAGGAAGGCAGTTTTGTCCTGGTCGTCTGGATGCATGGCGATTTGATGGTAGCCTCTGTAAGCATCAAGGAAGCTCATGCGTTGATGACGTGCCGTCGCATCGACGAGCTGGTCGATTCTAGGTAGAGGAAAACAGTCTTTGGGGCAAGCTGTGTTCAAATCCGTGAAGTCGACGCACACTCGCCAAGTCCCATTTTTCTTTTTCACCACCACTGTATTGGAGAGCCACGTAGGGTAAGTGACTTCTCTAATTGCCCCAGCGTCAAGCAGTCTGTCTACCTCCTCAACAACGGTAGCAGTGTGCTCCGCGGCTGACCGTCGGCCTTTCTGAATAATCGGCTTGCATTTCGGATCGACGTTCAGATGGTGCAGTGAAATTGACGGGTCTATTCCCGGCATTTCGTACGGAGTCCACGCAAAGACGTCAAGGTTGTTGAGCAAGAAAGAGATCAGCCACTGCCTGTCGGCTTGATTCAGAGAAACACCGATCATGAAGAACTTTTCTGGGCTTCCATCAATGTCGACTCGGTCTACATCCTCCGTGGCCTTCTCATTTGGATGCCGCCCAACATCATCCAGGATCTCCCGATTCGGCACCTCAATGGAGTTTACTTGTAGTTCCTTTGGCGTTCTGGTGGCAAGGAGATAACATACTTGTGCCGATTTCTGGGATCCGCGGATTTGCTCAATGCCGTGTTCTGTTGGGAAACGTAGCAGCTGATGGTAGGTGCTTGGGACGGCCTACAAGGTATGTAACCACGATCGCCCCATGATGAGATTGTACGGCGATGGCAATCTGACGACCAAGAATTCCACGTCCACCGTTCTGGAACCCGCTCGAACGGGTAAGCTGATCTTTCCCAATGGATACTCTGGAGTGGCATTGAAGCCGAATAGTGGATAAGGGGCCGGAGTCAGGTCTGACTCGTTGAATCTGAGTTTGGTGAAGGTTTTATAATACATAACCTTCGAGGTACTGCCCTGGTCGATAAGAACGCGTTTGACGGTGAACCGGTTTACGCGTTGCTCAACAACCAACGGATCGATGTGAGGAAGGGTTACACTGATCAAATCAGAATCGTCAAAGGTGATACTTGGCGTTTCTAGGGGCCGCTTTGCGGGCGTGAGTTGCTGTTGGGGACCTGGATGTGATTGGATCGCGTGCACGGCCGGGGCTACTGGCAGGCTGTATATCATGTGGACGGTGTCAAGCGGAAACGCATCCGTCGGAAGGGCGGGTGTTTCGACCACACTTCTCCGGACGCGTTGGTGGAGACATTCGTCCTTTGCCAACTCCTCAAGATGATCAGTTGAGGCATAGCGGCCATCAGTTTCTTGCTGTCGGGCCCGAGATCGTTGATCAGCTGCCCTCGGCGGTCGCTCAGAAGCCTGGCGTACCGTTTGTTTGGATTTTGCTATTTCCGAGGCCAGATCGCGACGAAGGCATTCGTTCTCAGCGATGATATTGTCCAACCTCCGTTTGGTCTGCCTTGCTTGTGCCATGGTCGCTTGTATTGTCTTTTGCATTGGGTTTGAAGATAAGCAGAGGTCCAAGGCAAGTCTTGCTGCGATGGTTTTTGGTCCAGGCGAGTTTGCTGGAATGAGGTCATCTCTCTGTGCGGTCTCGTCAGTGGCTATCGGAGGATCTTCAGTCACGCCTGCCATAGATGTATTTGAGTATTCCCACAGACGGCGCCAATTGTGGAGAAGTGGTTTGGAAATACTCTTCAGATCCTGGGAGACGCTAATGATCCTCAGCTAGCCACCTAAAAAGATACACACTCTGGTCGGGGGTGCCGGAATTAGCACTCCGACGGACAAGTTAGTTCAGACACTCGAGATAGCTTGTTTATTAAGTTTTGTGAAGTGATTCTTACATACCTTTCTAAATCTGTGGTTGTTGTATTTATACTTGCTTTTTGGGCCTCGGGGCCTGAGCCTACTTTTATCCTATTCCCCTTTCATTCATTCGGAACTACTGGCCTACATCTATTCGGCTTTTCTAATGTATTCGGCGTCCTAGTCACGCAATATGAAGCCGAATAGTATCTGATTTATGGGGTACGCGTCTTCCGACTCTTCTACTTATTCGGCCCCCACAGAATCCATGCCTGGTCTGGAAATTTGAGAAGGGCACCTTCAGCAGTTCTGAATTGGATAATGAGTCCAGATCTGATTCCACTGATTCTGTGGAGTCGGGGTCAGATTCGAGTTCTTCTAAGTCTGGTATTTCCGGGAGTGGTAACCCGAATACCAAAGTCCTATCTAGGTCTTCATTCAACTTTTCTTTTGAGTCAACTGTAACCGCAGATCCGGACTTTTTGAATGGGAATGCTATAGATTTCACTTACTTCTCTATGCCTTTGGTTAGTTGTACTAATCTTAATTTTCAAAATTTTGACTTAAACGAAGAGGAAGAAATTCCTCAGGCTTCGAAAATTTTGGTTGATCGAGAGGAGAAAAGGCATGTTAAGCCCTATACAGATGAAGTCAATGCCATTAATGTGGGTACTAAAGAGGATCACCGCTTGGTCCAGATCGGTCCACGTTGTCTTTGGAGGAACGCAAGCTTTTAATCGCATTATTAAATGATTTCAAAGATATTTTCGCGTGGTCCTACGAAGACATGCCTGAAATCGATCCTGAGATTGTACAGCAATGGATCCCTTTTGACCCCGAGGCCCGACCAGTTAAGCAGAAGCTCCGTAGAGTCCATCCAGATTAGGCATTGAAGATTAAATAGGAGGTCACCAAACAGATTGATGTAGGTTTCTTGATGGTATCTGAGTACCCAACTTGGCTGGCTAATATTGTTCCGGTTCCAAAGAAGGATAGCAGAATCAAAGTCTGCGTCGACTTCCGGGATCTGAACAGAGCTAGTTCGAAAAACGACTTTCCATTGCCGCACATCAATGAACTGGTAGACTTCACCGCAGGCCATGCGTTGCTTTCTTTCATGGATGGATTTTCTGGGTATAATCAGATCTTGATGGCACCGGAAGACAGAGAAAAAACTACTTTCACTACGTCGTGGGGTACCTACTGCTACCGAGTCATGCCTTTTGGGTTAAAAAATGTTGGGGCTACATATCAGAGGGCTGCGACCACGATCTTGCACGACATGATCCATAACGAGGTTGAGGTGTATGTAGATGACATGATTGTCAAGTCTAAGGAGCGAGAAGGCCACTACACCGCACTGGAAAAATTCTTCAAATGGATCAGGGAGTACAGACTGAGGTTAAACCCACAGAAATGCACCTTCGGGATGACTGCAGGGAAAATGTTGGGGTTTTTGATTATGCAGAGGGAAATTAAAGTAGATCCGTCCAAAATTAAGGCGATCTTAGAAATGCCACCACCAAGGACTGAAAAGGAGGTGCGCGGGTTTCTTGGTAAAGTCCAATTCATAAGACAGTTTATCTCAAAATTAACCTGGACTTGTGAATCACTGTTTGGTCTGTTAAAGAAAGGGAAGAAGCTCCAATGGGATGATCAATGTCAATTTTCCTTTGAGCAGGTCAAGCAGTACCTTTAGAATCCACCTGTGTTGTCGCCACCCGAACCAGGAAAGCCATTAATCTTGTACCTTTCGGTGACAAATTTAACCGTGAGGTGCATGCTAGCTCAAGAAGCAAAAGCTAAGGTGGAGAAGGGCATCTACTAGTTGAGAAAAAAGATTCGAGACTATGAGACCCGCTACACTCCCCTCGAGAAAGCTTGCTTGGCTTTGGTATGGACAACAAGGAAGTTAAGGCACTACTTGTTAGCTCACTCTGTAATTTTGGTTTCGAGACTAAATCTTATCAAATATCTTTTTGAGAAACCAGAGCTTACGGGTCGGCTAGCTCGTTGGTTGATTCTCCTCTCTGAGTTTGATCTCAAGTATGTCATACGTAAATTAGTTAAAGGGAGAGTCGTTGAGGAATTTTTGGCGAACCACCTAGTAGAAGGAGATGAAGCGGTAGAGTATCTATTCTTAGATGAAGGCATTCTGCAGGTAGAAGAGGAAACATGGACAATGTACTTTGACGGAGCATCTAACCAGTACGGTTATGGGATAGGTGTGTAGCTGATAGCACCCGATGATTCCCACATACCCTTAGCTTTCAAACTTCAGTTCAAAGTGTCAAATAATGAAGCAGAATACGAGGCGTGTATCACTAGATTGGAAGCAGCCCTAGAACTAGGGGCAATAAGGTTGGACGTCATTGGAGACTCGAACCTCGTTGTTTCTCAAGCCAACGGGGATTGGAGGGTCAAGGAAGAGAACATGAAAATTTACCATCAGACCCTGGACATTCTAATTCCGTGGTTTGAAACGCTAACGTTTACACATCTGCTAAGAGAGAACAACCAGTTCGCTAATGCATTAGCAACTCTATCTTCCATGGTAAACATCCCGCTTAGAGTCAAGATGCGTCCAATCATCATTGAATAGAAGTACATGCCTGCCTATGAAACCATCGCTGCAATAGATGAGGTTCAAGACAAAAACCCCTGGTATTAAGACATTTGGAATTTTTTGGAAAAAGGAAACGTATCCACCAAAGGCAAATACCAAGGATAAAAGGGAAATACGGCATCTGGTCGTCCAATTCATTATTTGTGAAAATAAGCTATATAAAAGAGGTCATTTGGGAATGCATAAGCTCTGTGTCGAAGAAGAAGAGGCGAAGTGTCTCATGGAGGCCATTCATGGAGAAGAATGTGGAGCACACATGAACGGTGTGATGCTGGCCAAGAAAATCCTTAAACAAGGCTATTATTGGTCAACTATGGAGGAGGATTGCATTAGTTTTGTTCGGCGATGCCACAAATGTCAAATTCATGCTAATCGTATGAACATACCACCGTCAAAGCTTTACAACATGACTTCGCCATGGCCTTTTTTAGTCTGGGGAATCAATGCCATTAGGGAAGTCTCGCTAAAGGGTTCAAATGGACATGAATACATTCTAGTGGCGATCGACTATTTCACTAAGTGGGTGGAAGCTCAGTCTTATGTTGTGTTGAAGGCGTCGCATGTGACCAAGTTCATCAAAAACAACATCATCTGTAGGTACAAGGTGCAGAATCAGATCATCTTGGACAATGGCTCGCATCTCAAGAAAGAGGTGGTCGATTTGCTCAAAAAATAAAACGTGGATTCGGACCCTCTTGTACGAGGGCCAAATATGTAATAATGTGTGTATACCTTCTAACCCCCATTTCTTTCTTCCTTTTATTTACTTGCTTATAATGGTAGCATCATATTTCCCTTAGCATCTTCCATGATTTGCATCCATTCGTTTTGCATACATACGGGCCCAGCTCATCATACTAACCAATGTCAAATTCTTTATTCGAATACGTGCTCTCTTGCATGCCTTGAATTGACTTACATGCCATGCTAGTAGCCGAGCCTATTAAATTATATGTTGTATGTGCTGCATTAGTCATTTGCATCATTAGGATCATGCATTTTTCTTCCATTTTGACTTGCCTTAATTGAGTACTAGGTGAGCGTTTTCGCTTTAGCATATTGCATGTATGTTAGTGTTTCCATATTGAGCATGTTTACCATGAGGCTAAGTGTTTTCTTGATATCTCTCTTGAATGCCTATGGATGGAGGCTTTTTGCTTAAATTGTTATAATTTAACTAATGTACATATGAGATCACTTTTTCGAGTGATACATATTGAAGCACATTTCAAAACGAACATGAAATCAAAGTGTTCCAACTTTTGTGAATTAGTCTATACTTGTGTGCAACACATAGCAAAGATAGCATAATAAATTGAAACAAGAACATATAATGTAAATAAGAATCACATCATGATTAGTAGAGGCCGATCTTCGATCGGGTGAGTGAGGTGCTCAATTCATGATCTTCCCCTTTCATACTTAAGTTCCCGAGCCAAGACACTTTGGTAATTTTGGCCTTACGCACTGCGTGTTTTATTTTCCATTTGGTTCAGACGCTAGTTTGGACATGATCAGACCTGTCCGGAGGAAGGGGTGGAATACCCAGTTCCCTTTTCTGTTTGTGCTTCACAGTTGACTTGGTACCTCACTACTTGGAGGACGAGAGAACTTCTAGCCCCTACCCCTAGCTTCAGTTACGCCCTTTCTGGCGAGTGCTTGACTTGGCTTGAAGACGAGGCATAGGTTGGTCCAACTTTGGCTGCAGAGACCTCCACAAGCGCAAGCAGAAGATATCGGACCACCTGACTTATCTATGCCCCTAGTTTTACTGCTTTGTCTTTTCTTTTCAAGTTTTGTCTGTGTTGTAACATGTAAAATTTTGAGAAAATCAATTTTATTAAAACTTTTCAAAACAATTTTCGGAAATGGTCACTGCCTGATACACATGGAATCAGTCTTTAAGATGTACAACGCCGAATCAAAAGATCATACTGCCCAGAACTGCATTCACCATCACTACTTTACTGCTACTAACCTTTCTGTCGAATGAAGGTAACACAACCAAGAGAACAGATGATAAAAAAAAGATGGCCCAATCAAACAAAGGACAAGACAGTTGAGTTGGAGATTGTTATGGTCGAACTTCGAGATGAAGTTGCCTACGTATCCCAAAGATGGGAATCAGGCCTTATATAGTTCGGTTCAGGTAGAAACTATAGACGCGCCCCGGGGGCTTCATGCTACAGTTCGGACTCAAATGTCACGGTTCTTAATATGATCTCACAATGTGCGATGTGAGATTGATAAATCACCAAAGAGTCCAAATCCGGCAAATCGTTTTGGAAAACTAATTTTTAAGAAAGAAGTGCCAAACATGGACTGATTTGCCAGATACAGAGTCGCCACCTAAATATTTTGTTTTGGGGGAATTTAGGAAACCCTGACTCGTGCCTAAGGCCACGTGTCCATCATCACCAAAGTTGCCTCGGCTCGGGAACTTGGGTACGATTGGGGAAGGTCATCTATGAGCACCCCCGTTCGCCCGATCAAAGATTGGCCTTTACTAAGCATGATATCTAGTTTTTGAAAACACATGTGTTCTTATTCCGGTTAATTAGCTAGAATTACTATGTGATGCGCACAACACACAAGTATAGACTAGATCGCCTAATTTGGAACAAAGCATCGCATATCCGTTTATTTTGGAAATGGTTTGAAGTTTGCTACTCGCAAGTAGGCTAAAATGCGGATTTGATGAATTGTTCCAATACAAGTAATCCAAACTTCACCCACACGCATTCAGGCAGTTATATCACATAAGCAAATAGCCTCATGGCAAGCATGCTATCATAGCGACACTTATACACATGCAAGATGCTAAAGCATAAACACTCACAGTGTACTCCGAGCCAAAACAAAGAATTAGTTAGAAATCATGCGTGATCCTAATTCATGTTAAGATGGCTAATGCAACACATGCAAAGATGCAACTAGAAATAGGCTCGACTATTCTAAGATGGCACATGAGATGCGACAATTCGATACATGTATTCAAGTAGGAATTGAAATACGATGCAGTTAGTATGATGCGTCGAGCCCGGTGCATGCAAGACAGATGAATGATGCAAACATGCATAGCATAAGGATGCTAATTGAAAATGACCTAGAACTAACCATCGTAAGCGGTTAAGTAAAAGGGAGAAAGAAGTGGGGTTGGAAGACATGCATCACACACACGCACGCTTATTACAACAATTGCGCCCTCTCGACGGAGGGACCGAAAGAATAATACAAATCAACTAATTAACTAACTTACAAGCTAATTAATTATTATACAACTCTTAACTAATTAAACAAATTAATTAAGCTATGAAAACAGTAAAGCAGCCTCAAGAAGAGGGACAAATGCATTCTTGATGGACTTTGCTCAGAAATCCGTCGCCATGCTTCATGTTGCCTCTGTTTGCACTGCTCTGCACCTCTGAAAATTGTGCCAACTTCTGTGACACTTCTGAACCACCTTGTGGGCATGCTGTGAGGCCATCGACCAAAATATGAGGCCATCGGCCAAGGGAAAATGGTCATCGACCAAAAACAAGGCTCTCGGCCAGACACTTTTAGCCGATCGGCACTAAATATGGTCGATCGACCATCTCTTCCTGCAGAATGCTCATGTTGCTGCAGCAGAGGACAAACAGAGCATGGCAATACATTTGCAAGACAATGTGTGCACAACCACCCTCCCTATCATGTCATGAACTCAAGGGAGTATAGTCCTCAACCCTCGGACCATCAATCACGCATTTCAATGCATGATGGCCAAAGGAGCCGAATGTGCAATTAATATCAAATGAAATGCGCAAAAAAAACACATAAGGGGCCCCAACCTCTATCATGCTTGATCAAGAGGCAAGGAATGCACACACAATGCAATGCAACCTAAGCAAGCAAGCAAGCATGCAAACAACTCAAGCATGATACCAATGTAATGCTACATGAGCGTGCAAGCATACAATATGCAATAGGCATACAACCTAAATATGCAAACATACATGGCATGCAACAACATGCAAAATGAAGCAAGCATGCAACAACATGCAAGACAAGCATGTAACAACATGCCAAAGATGGACTTAAACTAAAGTGGACAACTCTTAAACATGCCCAAATCAGTGGCCAAAGCTATGGATTGGAAGCATGAAAATGCAAAGCAAACATGCACATGTCAATAGTCCAACACTTAGGCATAGGAAGACAACTTTCAAGAACACTTAAGAGAGGACAAACATGGACATGAGGCATACATTATAAGCTCTGAAATCATGCATAGGAAGGTGCCAAACCAACCAAACTACACAAGTAAAGCATGCAAGAAAGCTTAAAGCTTGAAGCTAGCCAAAGGACTCAAACCATGGCCACACAAGGCAAGCCCCAAAGGGCCAAAGGGACCTAAAACAGTCCCAAGGCAGGTCCAAACAAGACCAAAAACACATTAAAATGGCATCCTAGAGGCCTAAACATGGAGGCATGCGCAATGGTCCATTCATGAGGCATAAAACATCAACTCTTTAAAAGATTAAAGAAGTGACAAATGCAAGTAAACAAGCATGAAGCATGGACTGAAATAACATAACAAATGATGCCAAATCATTGAAATGAGCCAAGTAATGCATGCTGGTGACTTGGATACTCAAAGCTAACAAGTTAGGTTGCATGGTGGCTATACAAAGCATGTCATGCATGGCCAAAGAGACCAAAATCAGAGCTTAAGCATGTTACAACAAGGCTAAAAGCTTCATGGAGTTGAGCCAAAATCATACTAGAAAGACATGTCAAAGCATGATGCATGTTAAGGCAAATAAGAGGATTGCAAGGCAAGTACATGAAGCATGTAAGAGGCCATCAAACCAACTCAAAACAGAGGTGTATGGCAAAATAACACCAAATACTTGCTGAAATGAAGCTAATACAAGCTTAACAAACATGCTACAAACATAAGCCATTTATGCAAGCATTCAAGACAACATGGAGAGGGGATGCCCTATCCTATTTAAGACTTCAAAATCACCTTTCCACCACTGAAAATCCTCTGGATTTCAGTGGTAGAAAGGTCATGTAAAGCTCAAAGCAAGGGCCAAAAGGGATGGCCTAAAATAAGGCCAAATAAGGCCTAGAAGGGGGTAAACAACCCCAAACAAAAAAGAGACCTCAAACAAAGATCAAAAGCATGTAAAAACAGAACTTTTATCAGTTATAAGTTAAGCTCAAAACAACATGCAAGATAGGCTAAAAGCTTAAGCAAGAAAGGGGTATCTAAAGGTAAGAAGCTCACCCTTGTAGAACCTCTTCAAGAACAAAGCTTCAGCAGGTTTTCTGAGTTCAAACCAACCCAAGAACTCTAACACCAACCCTCCAGCACCTCAGCAACCAAGGATGGTGTTCTACTAGGTGTTCTAGTGCAAAACTATGAACAAAAATCACTTTAAGGCACAAAAACACACACAAATGTATAGAGAGGGGGAGATATAGAGATAGAGAGATACAACTTTTCTAACCCTAATCTTCAGAACCTCTGAGAAGGGAGGAGGGCCTCCCCTCTTATAGGAATTCAATTCTAAAGCTTCTAAGAGAAGCTAAGCAATGGAAGCAAATCCCTCCATACACGTGTATAGAAGGGGGAATTGTGCATGCCAGCTAGCACAAAATATTTGCAGAAAGTAGATGAACAGGGTTCGGCCACAAAATATGGCCGATCGACCAACACAAGGGCCGACCAACCAAAAACAGTGCCAATCGGCCAACACTTTTGGCCGATGGCTAGAAAATAAGGCCGATGGCTTCAAGCCTTGGCTGATGGGTTGAGGGGATGGCCAACAAGCCACCCTCTTCCCTTAGAAGCAAAAACACAAGTGTTTGGTCCACAACCAAGCACCAAACAGTCAAGTTGAGAGATCTTGAGGCAAGGTGAGCGACCGAGAACTCAAAACGAACACGAACGTGGATGATCATCGAGTGTTCAAACGATGACGTCCAAGCCTTGAGGACGGTCAAAAAGGGGGTGTCTACAGTTGCCCCTCTTTGACAGAGCTCGAAAGTCATAAAAATGACAGGAGTGAATGTCAAAGCTCAGAGACGACCCATTTTTGACAAGGCCGAAGCCTTAGACAAGCATACAAGATAGCAAGGTATGTGCCCGTAGGCAGGGGCAAGATGCAAGTGACAATGCACGATGCCGAACATAACTTATGATCATGCAAAGAGAGCTGTAACGAAGCATAACATGCAACAGTTTTAAGCAGGCGAATACAAATCCAACTACACTACATGCAGAAAGGATGTAAGAGAATTATACAATTCTCGCTACGTCTCACATGGAGAATACAATACCGTCCAGTTCGTCTGGTCTCGCCAGCTTCAAATGAACCGTACATACAATATCATGCCTGCAAAAGAAAAAAACTTAATAGGTACAATATCGTTAGAAACATGCATAGCAATGCAATTTGAAACTGCGTGACAACGCGAGTGAAGTATGCATAACCATGCAAGTAGAACGTGCGAAACAACGCGTGTTATAGATATGTGCGAAGCAACGCATGTTAAAGATATGTGCGAAACAACGCAAGTTAAAGATATGTGCAAAACAATGCATGTTAAAGATATGTGTGAAACAACGCAAGTTATAGATATGTGCGAAACAACGCAGGTTAGATAGGTGTGCAAGACAATGCACAAAATAGATAAGTTGCAAGACAATGCAAGTTAGATAAGGGTGCAAGACAATGCATGAGTTAGTAAGGAGTGCAAGACAATGCACAAGTTAGTAAGGAGTGCAAGACAATGCACGAGTTAGTAGGGAGTGCAAGACAATGCACGAGTTAGTGGGGGTGCAAGACAATGCACAAGTTAGTGGAGGTGCAAGACAATGCACAAGTTAGTAAGGAGTGCAAGACAATACACAAGTTAGTAGGGATGCAAGACAATGCACAAGTTAGTAGGGAGTGCAAGACAATGCACAAGTTAGTGGGGGTGCAAGACAATGCACAAGTTAGTAGGGGTGCAAGACAATGCACAAGTTAGTAAGGAGTGCAAGACAATGCACAAGTTAGTAGGGAGTGCAAGCCAATGCACAAGTTAGTAGGGGTGCAAGACAATGCACAAGTTAGTGGGGGATGCAAGACAATGCACAAGTTAGTAGGGGTGCAAGACAATGCACATAACGAGCAAGACAATGCAAGTTATAGGGGGGTGCAAAACAATGCACATAACGAGCAAGACAATGCAAATTAAGGAAAATGCATGACAATGCAAATGAAATGTGCATGACAATGCAAGGTAGGAAAATGTATGATAATGCAAATGAAACGTGCATGACAATGCATATATAGAAAATGCATGACAATGCAAATGAAACGTGCATGACAATGCATATACTGAGATGCATGACGATGCAAATGAAACGTGCATGACAATGCAAGGTAAGGAAATGCATGACAATGCAAATGAGATGCGCGTGACAATGCAAGCATGGTAGAGGTACACTATTCGTGATGTTGAGATGCAACTTCAAAGCAAAATGAGGCATGCTCGATGTAATGCAACATATTTAAAGCAATCTTCGAATCTCGCATGATACAAAAGGATACGGGAAAAGGATACGCATTGCGCGTACCGAGCATCGCACACGAAAGACACGGTTTGAGGTCAACACGGAGACCGGTTAAGCTTCAAAAGTGCACTTTCTTGCAGTTTCTTGAGGAATGAAGGTCCCAAACCACATAGCTGATCCAAACAAGGATGTGGGAGATGCATCGACCACAAGAGGAGGCCATCGGCCATCAAATGCGATGATCGGCCAAATATTTAGCCGATCGGCTAACAATTTGGCCGATTGGCCAAAAATGGCAGTTTCGGGGCAGTTTTGTCTTTTAGCCTCGGGTCTTTAAGTATAGGGTTCCAAACCTTATATTTTCACTTCACCCTAACTCAAAAATCACTCCTCTCTCTCTCTAGGTGATTTCCCAACCTTCGATCCGAGTTTTTCTCATGTTTTCGAGCCTTTTCCATCGTTCGATTCGCAAAACCCTTCCCGTTTCGCACACTTTGAACCGATTGAAATTCATTTTCGGTGTCCCTTTCTTGGTTTCCACCTCTTGGGGTTGTTTCCCCCGAGTCATACCTCGATCTTCGTGCCTTTTCCACACTCCGACCTTTTCTCCCATTTTTCACCTCTCGGGGTTGACTTTTGGGTTGACTTTTCGCATTCTCACCCATTTTTCACATTTTCGGCCATTTTTGCACTCTTTCTGAGATGGCAGATGACATTCCACAGGGTGGGGCTCCCCCAGAGATGGACGTGGACCCTGAGGTCGAGCTCTTACCGTTGAGCGTTCGACCGTTCGACCCCGGCGACCTACAGACCGACGATACATATGTTGCCTCCTGATGGCATCCGCCAGTTCAGGACCCATGCTCGAGGTGCACCATTGGAGCTCCTGCTACGCGAGCCGGAGTCACATCTTTCCTATGGCGCTGCTGAGGTATATTCTTCCCCTCTTTCATTTTCTGCAACGTAGAACATATAACTGCAATAGTTGACACTGCTCTTTAACTGCTTAACCCAGATACACTGATATATCACATACTTAGTTCATCGTGAGCACACCCACACCCGATATCTGTGTAGACTTGAGCACATGCACACACACTGCATATTCATCCACTCTGAATAGCCCAAATACAATGATACATCATATACTGTAGTTCATCGTGAGCACACCCACACCCGATATCTGTGTACACTTGAACACATGCACACACACTACATTTCCAACTGAATGCATTCAAAAACTGCATTTGTAACATTGTTTCGCAACTGTTTGTGTTGAACGCAGGGAGATTCCCATGCCTTCCGGGGGTATGGGAATACCATTGCCTGAGGTTGGTATATGGAGCTGCCCGATGCAGTCCGTGACATCGTTGATCTTGCCGGCTTCGGCGTTTTCTGCAGAGGACTCTCGCGCCTCACTGCGAGCAGGCCTCTTCTGGGCGCGCTGGTGGAGAGGTGGTGGGATACCACTGACTCCTTCCACCTTTCTGCTACCGAGGAGATGACGATGACTCCTTTTGACTTCTCGATGCTCACTGGCGTCGGGGTGGGGGGGTGATCCGATTCCCTTTGATACTGACATGGGCGAGTGGGACGCCGCCCAGATGTACTTGCTTGGTGATCGCCCACCTCTCTCCCGGCCAGGGTTTGTGAGGTACTCTTGGTTCGAGGAGCACTTCAGGATTCAGGCGCCTAGGACTCGCGAGGAGGTGGAGCAGTAAGCTCGCGGCTTCATCATGTTCTTGCTAGGGACTACCCTCTTCGCTGATCGGGAGAACACTGTTGCCCTTTATTTGCTGAGTGCACTAGTGGACGTGACGCAAATCCGCCGCTATAACTGGGGTGGTGCAGGCTTGGCCACGCTCTACTGATATATGAGCTCATCTTCCCGCCGCAGCAGACAGTTGCTTGGAGGCTACTGGCGAGCCTGGGAGGTACACCTTCCCGTTCTGTCTTTTCAATTCTACTTTACATCATCTGTACACTACACACACAGCACACATGCAATCTGCTTTACACTGACTGTACACGACACACACTGCACAATACACTGCACATACTGCACACTATAAACCGCACACTCTACACAAAACACTGCACACTGTTCTGTGATTTTTGCTTTATCTGCATTTTGCTTTATCTGATAAGCATACTCATATTTGCCTTGTTACATTCTGTAGTTGTGGGTGTACGCCTACTTCCCTAGGCTTGCCCCAGTGCTTGATGTGGAGACGCCCCCCATGGTTTCTTTTTCCCACCGATTTGACGTGAGGTGTGAGCGGAGGCCTAAGGAGTCTTTCCTGTCCTTCCGCCGTTATTTCGATACCATCACCGCAGCTGAGGTATTTCGAACCTTTCGGTTCATTTAAGCTGTGCTTTACATTATACTGTCAACAGTAGATAACGAACTGTATATCCTGTCATTTGCAGATCACCTAGCAGCCTTGGGCGGTGATGCCAGACAGAGTGAGGGATGGGTACAGGGGTGCTCGGGACACTGCCCATTTCAGAGTTTTGCTAGAGGGCCCAGTCTGTCGGGCTTGGTATTTCGAGGAGCGCTTCCTACGCCAGGCCCTCGGTCTACCAGAGCAGCCAGTTCCGCATCCGCCTCCTACCCACACGAGGGACACTGAAAGGTACTCCCTCGAGGATATGATGGACTACACGATCGGCTGGGACTCTGAGCCCTTTAGAGACGAGGGCGACTACTCCGAGTTCATTCAGATCTATCTGATGTCGCCTCTGACCGGTGCTCGCCGAGCTGAGAGAGAGAGAGGCCTGCGGCGCCAGCGGCAGGAGCAGGAACACCGAGGGCGACTTAGGCCCGTGGTAGGAGTGGGTCCCGAAGAGCACGGGGAGCTGAGTGGCCAGCACTGCCCACCATGATGACATGCCGAGGGCAGGGTGGGGAGACTTACCAGATTCCCATTGCTCCTCCTCCGGCTGATCATGAGTTTATCGGAGTCTACGGCTCGACCCCGGTATGTACCGCTATACTTTGCATTCTATACAGTCATTTTAATTCATTTGATATCCCGCAGAATACTAATGCCTTCAACACTTTTGTAGGCTTCGATCGAGTACACTCGCCAATCTCTGAAGCTGACTACCTCGGTGATGGGGATGCTGCAGCGGAGCCTGGACCTGTTGACCATCTATGGCATCCCGGTAAGTTCTTTCAAACTCCAGTGTCAGACTTTACACAATCTATTCCATACTGATCTGATACACCACATTGTCAACACGGCACTTGATACACAGCACTCACGGCACTGATACACCGTAACTTACATATTGCTCACAGCATTGCTCACGGCATTCATACACTGCACTCAGACACTGCTCATAGCATTGATATACTGTACTCACATATTGCTCATAGCATTCATACACTGTACTCGTACACTGCTCACAGCATTGATATACTGTACTCACATATTGCTCACAGCATTCATACACTGTACTTGTACACTGCATTTGGTATTCATACCCTATTTTGCATAGCATACCTGATGCATTCGCCGTTTGTTCTTTTCAGGCCCCATTCCAGATTTCGGCCGCAGGGGGTGCTCCAGCTGGACCATCTGTACCTGCTCGAGGAGCTGGGGAAGCCAAACGCAGGATGACGTTCCACCGCCGAGGCAGGCACAGGCACACCCATACTGAGAGTAGTTCACGAGAGCCTACCTCAGACGACGATGAGTCAGACGATGAGGTAGCATCGTCTCAGGGTGAGGCCGGAGACAGCTCAAACTCTAACTACGGAGCCGGCGGTGGTGATCCTAGACCCTCGTCCAGGAAGAGGACTAGGACGGATTCCCACACTCAAGATGACTGATATTGATCCAGACTTTTGCTGCCTTTCTTCTTTTTAGCTTTGTTCAGACATTTTGCTGCTTTTCTTTTTTTGTTTTACTTTTCTTTTTACTGGTAGTTTGAGCACACTGTACTGCCTCAGGCAGGTTTTATTTTCTCAAAACTATGTACTTTTTGCAAAAGAAGAACATGAATGAAATGAAACAACTCTTTTTGTTCGAAAAGTGTTGTATTTGTACATTTTACGCATCGCATCGCATCGCATAACAATGTAAATGAGATTTGAACTTTTGCTTTGAAAACCAAACAATCGAATTGCATTAACCAGGTAGTGAACCAACTAACAACAAAAACAACTCGATAAGCAAAACAAAGAACTCGACAAGCCAACCAAGTGTAATTACAACTCGATAAGCAAAAGAAAGACTTAAAGAATGCAAATTACAACTTGATAAACAAATGTATTACAACTCGATAAGCAAATAGGCGTGACTCCGCAAAATCAACACCAGAAGGCACTTGAAGTAGGACCAATCACAAGTTCTCAACATATTAGGCACATAGACTGCTCATAGAACAAGGGGAGAGGCCATCGGCCACAAGAAATGGCCATCGGCCAAAATTTCTAGCCGATTGGCCAAAAAAGATGGTTGGTCGGCACTATTTGTGGTCGATCGGCCAAAAATGGTAAGAACCTCCAGAATGTTGACACATGTCTTCCACTCACATCTTATCTTCTACAAAAGCCTCAGCCTCATAGTTTTTCTCATTTCAACACTGGTTTGCACCAAATGGAAGAGTTCCTTGTCCAAAATCTCACAAATTGGATTGCCAACTTGGATGGCTCGGAAAAGCTGAATTTCCGGGGCTTCGACATAAATGCACTATTCACATTGGGTCGCACCCCGCTGCGTTTTCCGTTCCTCTATGCCGCGGCAAGATTTTGGAATCCGGTAACACACGTCTTTAGCTTTTGCAGTCAAGAGATGTGTCCCACTTACGAGGATTTCCAAGCTTTAATGGAATCCGAGCGTAATGAAGAAATCTTGCCTCAACTCCGGTTCGGCCACATCCAAGCTCTAGGATGATGTGCAGCCTTACTTTGCATGACGCTCGGTCATTGATTCACGACGTGGAGCTGGACATTCCAAGCTTGGTTTGTCGGTTTTCTGATGCCGGTGACCGCGGCGATCATGATTGGCAGGGTTATCGGCGACATGCGCTTTGCTTGTGCATGCTGTCTCATTTCTTACTTGCCCCAGGCTCTGGTGGGTCTAGCACTCGTTTGATTGAGGTCGCTGAGGGCTTGAAAGAGGGAAAAAGCTGCATCGCCATGACGCTAGCTGAAACGTTGATGGGGTTAGATGCTTTTCATCGCCAGGGAGACGGCTAGGTTTACGGGGAGTCCACTACTATTGCAGGTAATGTATCCCACCCCATCTCACATATATATTGCTCACGTCACTCGGCCCTCAAGCTCGGCTTTTCTCTCAAAACCCTTTGCTTACTTTTCTCTCAACATACACCTCTCTATTCTTTAATCTCTCATTTTTCATCCCTCCCCCAGGTATGGTTGATGGACAAATTGAGAGTAGTGGACTTGTGTCCGGTATATTCAGCTCGCAGCTATTTATTCCGACGGCGTCTAGTCGATGCCCCGGATGAGGGACGGTGGTATAACTGGATGAGTAGTTTATCCGCAGACCGCATTGCTTGGCGTTGCCCTTAGCTCAATTTGCCGGCAATGAGTTACAGCATGACCTGTCAGCCTGGGATTCAATTGATTGGCATGACACACTGCGTCTTCTATTTTCCGTTCCGATTCCGGCGCCAGTTCGGACATGATCAGATTTGCCCGGAAGAAGGGATTGAGTACCCTGCTACATTTCCGGTTTGAGGCGTGCAGCTAGCTCGGTATGCCATGGCATGGAGGACAAGAGAGCTTCTGGCCCCCGCTTTTACTTTCAACTACACCCTCTCTGACGAGTGCATAGATTAGCTCAATGAAGAGGCACAAGTTGGGCCCTATTTGGCATCAGAGGCTCCGACCAGCTCTGGGAGGGGACGCAGGAACACCTGACTATGCCCCAGATTTATTTGCTTTAATCAGAACTTTCAAGTTTTCTTTATGAATGTAATGAAAAGCAACTTCAATTTGTATTCAAAAGCAGGAGAACTCTGTATTGAAATCAATAAAATTGAAGGTTGTGGGTACTGAAAATTTTCCGTTTGCTCCAAAAATGGTCTAAGTTGTAAAAAGATTAATTTGGGCAAAATCAACTTTTATTAAAACTTTTCAAAACCATTTTCGATATGGATCAGAACTGGACACGCATGAGATTTGTCACTGAGATGCACAACCCCGGATTCTAGCAACTGGAAAGTTGCCCCCAGTCTGAGTAGCATTGCATCGGAGATTAGAACCGAGCTCTTGAATGCTACGAGACAAAGATGACCAAACGTGATCACATGGACAAAATTGATCGGGGAAGTGTTTATGGCTGGACTTCAGGATGAAGTTGCCTACGTATCCCAAACATGGGAATCAAGCCTTACGTAGTTCGGCTCAGGTTCACTCGTGTATTAACCCTCAACCTTTACACTCTAACTTTTGCCAAGGCCGCCCTTTGTGGGTTTTCAACCTTGCGAGCTCAGTTTTTATAATTTCAAATTTTATGTGCTCTAACTTTTGCCTAGGTCGCCCATTCGGGTTTTCGGCCTAGCGAGCCTCTCAGGGAAAATATTTCTTCAACTTATCCATGTTGATCGGTTGGGAGAACTCTAGGCCATCTAGGTCCATCAAAACGACAGCTCCACCCGACCAGATAGACTTAATGATGTAAGGACCAGTCCAATTAGGTCTGAACTTGCCCCTAGGGTCGTGGATGGGAGCTCGGTTGTCTTTGAGCACCAAATCTCCTTCTTTCAAATTTCTGGACTTAACCTTCTTGTTGAAAGCCCTGGCAATTCTACGTTGATAACCCTGAACATGGTACAGTGCTTTCAGCCTTCTCTCGTCAAAAAGCATAAGTTATTTGAACCTGCTCTGCTGCCAATCTGCCTCAGCTATCTAACACTCAGCCAGTACTCACAAAGACGGAACCTCAACTTCAATAGGTAGAACGGCTTCCATCTCAGAAACCAATGAATACGGAGTCGCCCCAGTAAAAGTTCTAATTAAAGTCCGGTAGCCCCACAGAGCAAATGGCAACTTATCTGGCCAGTCCCGGTAGGTCTCCACCATCTTCTGCAAAATGTGTTTGATGTTCTTGTTGGCGGCCTCAACTGTTCCGTTGGTCTGCAGCCGATATGTGGACGACTTATGAAAAGCCACGTTATACTTATCCAACAAGTCGATTACTTCCATCTTGAAGTGGGAACCGTTATCTGAAATGATCTCGTTCGGGACCCCGTAGCGGCAGATGATGTTGTTCCTGATGAACTTTGCAACATGCGAAGCCTTTAACACTGCATAAGACTGGGCCTCAACCCACTTTGTGAAATAGTCTATCGCGACCAGAATGAACTCATGCCCATTGGACCCCTTCGGAGTGACAGCCCCGATCACATCAATCCCCCAGACTGAAAACGGCCATGGCGAAGTCATGTTGTACAGCTTTGACGGCGGAATGTTTATACGATTCGCATGGATCTGACATTTGTGGCATCACCGGACAAAGCCAATACAATCCTCCTCCATGGTGGACCAGTAGTAACCCTGTCTAAGGATCTTCCGGGCTAACATCACCCCGTTCATGTGCGCTCCGCACTCTCCTCCATGGATGGCCTCCATCAGGCGCTTGGATTCTTCAGCATCAACACACAGTTTATGCATCCCCAGATGACCTCTCTTGTACAGTTTACCTCCACAAACGATGAACTGAGCAGCCATTCTTCTAATTACCCTCTTATCTTTGGCATTTTCCCCTGGTGGATACGCCTCTTTCTCCAAGAAGTTCCAAACATCATAATACCAGGGGTTCTCATCTTGAACCTCATCTATGGCAACAATCAACTCGTAGGCCGGCACGAATTTCTGGTCAATGATGATCGGACGCATCCGGACTCCAAAAGGAATGTCTATCATGGAAGATAGAGTTGCTAGTGAATCTGCGAACCTGTTGTTTTCTCTTAACAGATGAGCGAAGTTCAGCTTCTCAAACCGAGGAATCAGCAAATCCAAGGTCTGGTGATAGATTCTCATCTTTTTCTTCTTTGACTTTCCAATCTCCCTTAGCTTGGGATACAACAAGATTCGAGTCCCCGATGACGTCCAACCGTTTTGCCCCTAATTCTAGGGCGGCTTCTAAACCAGCAATACATGCCTCATATTCTGCTTCGTTGTTCGAGACTTTGAACCGGAGTTTGAATGCTAGCGGGATGCAGGAATTGTCGGGTGCTATCAGCAACACCGCTATCCCATACCCGTATTGGTTTGACACTCCGTCAAAGTACATCGTCCAAGTTTCGCCTTCGACATGCAAAATGGCCTCGTCTGGGAATAGGTACTCAACTGCTTCATCCCCTTCCATAGGGTGATCGGCTAGGAACTCTGCCACCGCTCTCCCCTTTACTGACTTGTGCGTCACATATTTCAGATCGAATTCAGAAAGCAGAAGCAACCAACGGGCTAGCCTACCCGTAAGTGCCGGTTTCTCGAAGAGATATTTGATGGGATCTAATCTCGAAACCAACATTACAGAGTGAGCTAACAGGTAGTGCCGCAGCTTCCTGGTAGCCCATACCAAGGCCAAACAAGCCTTCTCCAGCGGAGTGTAACGGGTCTCATATTCTAGCATCTTCTTGCTCAGGTAGTAATAGCTCTTTCCACTCTGTCCTCAGACTCTTGTGCAAGCATACAGCCTATTGTGGTTTCAGTCACTGAAAGGTACAAGATCAACGGTTTCCCCAACTCAGGTTATGACAACACGGGTGGGTTCTGTAAGTATTGCTTAATCTGTTCAAAAGCAACTTGGCATCGGCCGTCCCATTGGAACTTCGTTCCTTTCTTCAGGAGACCAAAGAGTGGTTCACAAGTCAAGGTTAATTTTGAGATAAACCGTCTTATGAATTGCACTTTACCCAGAAAGCCTCGCACCTCCTTTTCAGTCATTGGTGGTGGCATTTCTAAGATGGCCTTGATTTTGGAAGGGTCGACTTCGATACCTCTCTGTGTAATCAAGAACCCCAGCATTTTCCCTGCTGTAACACCAAACGTACTCTTCTGAGGATTCAGCCACAACCAGAATTCTCTGATCCTTTGGAAGAGTTTTTGCAAGGCGGTGTAGTGGCCCTCTCTTTCCTTGGACTTGACAATCATGTCGTCCACGTACACCTCAACCTCTTTGTGAATCATGTTGTGCAATATCGTGGTTGCAGCCCGTTGATATGTAGCTCCAACATTCTTTAGCCCAAATGGCATCACCCTATAACAATAGGTCCCCCACGGGGTGGTAAAAGCAGTCTTCTCCCGATCTTCAGGTGCCATTATGATCTGGTTGTAGCCTGAAAAGCCATCCATGAATGAGAGCAATGCATGCCCCCGTAGTGAAATCTACTAACTCATCGATGTGCGGCAGAGGAAAGTCGTCCTTCAGATTGGCTTTGTTCAAATCTCTGAAATCCACACATACCCGAATTCTGCCGTCCTTCTTCGGCACCGGCACTATGTTGGCCAACCAAGTTGGGTATTCAGATACCAGCAGGAACCCTGCGTCAATTTGCTTGGTGACCTCTTCTGTGATCTTGATAGCCCAGTCAGGGCAGATTCTTTTGAGTTTCTGTTTGACAAGTCGGGCCTCTGGGTCAAGAGGGATCCGGTGCTGTACAATCTCAGGATCGATTCCAGGCATGTCTTCGTAGGACTACGCGAAAACATCTTTGAAATCTTTTAATAAAGCAACTAAGTGCTCGCGTTCCTCCGAAGACAACGTGGACCCGATCTGGACCAACCGCGGGTTCTTCTCAGTACCAATGTTAATTTGGGCGATTTCATCAACCAGCGATTTTACAAACCTCTCCTGCTCTTGTTCTAGCAAATATTTCAAAACCGGAGGAATTTCTTCCTTGTCGTTTTCATCGAAGTTTTGAAAGTCTGAATTAATGCAATAAATCAAGGGTACAGAAAAGTAATCGAAGGCCACAGTCGCACAATTCTCATTAATCACTTCATCCAGTCCATCTGATTCTTCTGTTACAACAGACTCAAAAGAGAAAGAAAAAGACGACCTAGACAGGACTGTGGCATCCGGGTTGTCACCCCCAGGAATACCGAACTCAGACTCAGACGAGCTAGAACCTGATTCCGACTCTACAGATTCGGTGGAATCAGATTCTGACTCACTACCTGACTCGGTGCTACTCGATAAGAATCCCTCCTCGTACTGCTAGACGAGGGATGGTGCAATGGATGCATCCAAAATGTTTGAAGGTGGGCTCGTAGCCGTTTTATTCCCAATCATAGACACTGAGAGATCATCTCCTAAGCACTCATGTACGATCGGAGGATCTGATAGTAGATAGGCCAGTGCTACCCCTATTTCAATCTCGGTGCTTTCGGAATCCACTTCCTTACACTGCTTAACCTCAGCTGATGAACCTGTCTGCTCCTCAGCAGCATCATCCCCGGATAACTGCAAGTCGAAGAAGATCTCAAATCTCGGCAGGCGCCTCTTCTCTGCGTTCAACCATGGCTCTGGGAAGCCGCAAAATGGAAAGTCTTTCCCCTCCCGGATGAAGCGTCTGTTCAGGGTGCCTTGAATAAGCCGATGCATCAAATCAAAATGCCTCCTAGTCTGCTTGGCTCTGGCTCTCCCAGCCATTTCTTTGCCTTTTCTCACCCAGTCTTCTTTGGTAGGCAAGTAGCCAAAACCAAAAGTATGCGGGTTATGCGGCACTTCGGCCAATACTGCAATGTCTTTCCGGCCACTTTTTCCTAGTCCCATCCCAGGGATGTGCTGGAGCTTGTTCATGAGGTACACTGACTGTGCGCTGACATACAATCCCTTATCAATAGCTAAAATGTTCTGAACAACCCGGGCCTCGGCTAGGGTAAATCCCGATAGGAACACATCCTCCGCACCATGCTCGATTTCCAAAACCGATGTAGACACCTCTGGCGGTGGATGAATTGACGAATTCCTAAAAACTATAGCCACTCCTTTCCCGTGGGGGTATTTCAACATCTGATGCAAGGTGGAAGAGACTGCCTTCACTTGGTACAGCCACGGCCACCCTAGGAGTAGATTGAAGGTTGCAGGAACGTCCAAGTCATGAAAGTCAACATCGTGTTATCCTGGACCAACCTGGGTCTGAATCTGCACAGTCCCCATCACTTCTCTGCCTGTATTGTCATAGGCCCTTATTACCTGGGCAGTTGGCGCAAAGTCCGCGGGCTTTAACCCAATTGCATATGCTATCCTCGACGGGCACACGTTGATGGCGGATCCTGTGTCGACAAGAACTACCGGTATCCATTTGTTTCTACACTCAACAGAGACGTAGAGTGGTTTGTTATGACTTGCGCCCTCAGGTGGCAGTTCCTTGTCAGAAAAGGTCAACGTCGGGAAAGCTCCTCCCGGAAAGACCAGTCCTACCGCTGCTCAGGCGTGGTGTCTATTGAGAGTTTGGCCTTGTCCATTGCAAAAAGGACAGCTTGTCTATGTACTCTTGAAGCCATAAGCAGTCCCCAGATGGAGATGTCTGCCTGTATCTTCTTCAACTGTTTCAGCAAAGCCTTTTCTTCAAGTAACTTTTCTTTTTGCTTCTCTGCCTCCTTGTCCTTTCTAGACGCCTCTGGTTGATCTAAGTGTGGGGGCTTGAAATATCGCCCATTCCTAGTCATGTGGTCAACTTCGCCAATATACCAGGTATCATCCAGTTGGCTTTGTCCCTAGTCTTCATCGGTGTGGGCAAGACATAGATCATCATCTTCCCACCACATGCCATCGGCAGCCGACAGACATCTATCCGGCTCCGTTATAACTATTCCTATGCCCGCAGCATCTTCCGTTCCTGTGCACACAACACGTTCTGTCCCCTCGGGGGCTTCAGCTTTCCTGACTCTCTCAGAGTCTTCAATCCTTTCCCGCTCGAACTGTTTCAATGCGGCTTGCTGTTCAATACCCTCTGTACTCAAAATGCACTGATCCCGAGCAAAATTCTTATCACCGGTGCTCTCCGGCGGTAGCTCTTGATTTCCGACCCTTTCGGCCACTGTTGATGTCCCTGTCCCTAACGGACCCTGTTCCAGCTGAGGTTGTTCCGCAACATCCGGCTGGTCGTCAAGCCACCCAGTAGAATCTGTTGACTCATCAAACCAATTGACTGCCACGTCTCCCGAATCTTGCTCTTCAAAGAACTGTAGATTTGCAATGTCTTCTTCTAGATCTGCTAGGTTATCTAGCCCCTGATTAGGTCCATTCTCTCGTACTACACAAATCTTTGCCCCCATTGACAATTCCACATTCGGCCTAGCCTGGCCTGCTAATGTAATATAACCGCTCAGGTTGTATATAAAGCTATCAGACCCCTTAGGCTCTGACTGATCATTCTCATCTGTTCCCACGGTTGACTCAACTCCATCTTCGATGGCCACCACCACCGTTTTAGGTTGGGATCGGGAGATGTCCAACATGCACAAATTAGCGCTGTCAGGAATGAACACCTCCGGCTTGGGTAGGTGAGAAGGGGTGATATATATACTAGGGTCGTATGACACAACCCCAATTCAGATTAGATTGATGCGTTTGGGAAGTGGAGCTTGGTTGTGTGGTGGGAGAGGGTTGGTTGTGACATTCCGTTTCTCCGGAGGCACAATCACCCTATTATCAACGAGATCCTGAATCTCATGACGCAATCGAAAGCACTGGTCGGTGTCATGACCATGCTGTTGGTGAAAGGCGCAGTACTTGGCCGGGTTATGGCAAGCAGGGAGTTTATCTGGTAGTGGCCACGGCTCTAGGGGCTTCAAGTACCCTTTCCTGATTAAAACCCCCAAAGCTTTGGATAGGGGCATGTATAATGGAGTGAAGGTTCTTTGGCCTCAGGGTGAATACTTGGTTGTTTGTGAGCTAGTTCTGGACACACCGGTGAATGGCGTAGCTGCAAGGGTTCTCGGGGTGGTGGTGGTGACCATTCCCACATCTGAAGATCTGCCAGCTGCAGCACTGCTCGTGCCTGCATTTGTACTACGGTTGAATGCCCTCTTGGACTGCTCTCTGTCTTGGTCAATCAGACCCTGTTTCATAGCATCCTCGATTTGCACCCCTATCTCATATAGATCCGCAAAGGTGGGGAGGGGGAGGACAATCATCTTCTGCATAAGCTTGGGCTAGATGTTGCGCACAACCATCCGAATCTGATCTTTGTCGACGGGCCTGATGGTCATCATCGAGGCCTTGGCCCTCCAACGGGTTACGAAATCAGAGAAGCTCTCCTTCGGCTCTTGCCTGGTTGTCTCGAGATCATGGGTTGTAATCTCAATCTGTGCATTGTATGAGTATTGAGCTATGAAGGCCTCGGCCATCTCCTCCCAACTCCTCTTGACGGAATCCTCTAGTTTTAAGTACCAAATAGCCGCTACACCCGACAAGGTCCAGCCGAACAGAGAAAGCTTCTGCAATCTAGAGAGGCCCATCGGCCTTAGTATGTCTAAAAAGAGCCACAAGTGCACCATTGGATCCCCAGGCCCATCAAAACGATCTATGTGCGGCATTTTAAACCGGTCCGGTAGCGTCACGGCCGAGTCGGTATACCCATCCTCAATATCCGGAATGGACTTCACACCTTGAGACTTCTTGAACAGCTTTTCAAGCTTGCTCACTTTTAACGCTGTGGGGTCCACCTCGAACTCAAAGGGAGAATCCGGTAAGTTGGTTTGTGCTTTGGATAGCTGGGGTAGGATCGGGGGCGAAGTCGGCCCTATTGGAATGTCCGTATCATCCTGGACGTTAACTGTCTCCCCGACTATGGGAACTCTTGGTGGGGGAGGAACCTGGTGTGAAGCAGATGCTCCAGTTTGTTGCTGTAACCTAGTGACTAACTCTACCTGTTGGGCCATGACCTCGACCTGTTGTTTGACAAATTCTATTTGACGGGCAGCATTTTGCTGCATGGTTTTCATACTCTCCTGGAGTTGACGCATCATTTCCTCCATACCTGCCATATTGTGTTGTTCTAGCTGAATACCAATACCCGGTATATCTGTCCCTACAGTAGAAACTGAGACCTCGGCCTGACTGTTTACTGGTGGGGTAGACCACTGATCTGGCAACCGCTATACCGACACACTGCGCCTTTTTGACCTCCGTCTAGTAACTGGGGGTAAAGAAAGGAACACTGCTTGTCCGTCTATCAGATCCCTAGATCGATTAAGTCTACGACCTCTAACCCAGAGTGCTCGGGGGATATTTGTCTGGTCGGATGCAATTGTGCTAAACTACCTTGCAAAAAGATAAATAAAGCATAATAAGGAAATAAAATGACCAGAAAAACGGACAGCATAACAGCCTAAATAAAGACAACACACAGTTGGCAAACACAAGCTGAATGAACTGTTCTCAACCACTGACCACTGTTCCCAAAAATCAATGCCCCAAATCTGAATCTGATACCCGCAGATATAACTGATTCTCAAAATACTGATGCCCGCAGGCCTGATACTCAAACTTGCAAACTAATACGCGTATTCCTGTAGAGGCACACTCTAAAAGCACATAGCAAGCAAACGAGAGCCAAAACACCCCTATGTTGGGGTAGGGTTTCCCTGTCCTATTTCGTCAGGAGCTAGGGTTTCACTACGCACACAGCGGTTTCAAACAACCTACAATCGGGTAAACAACCTGTCCTAATTTGGAATAGTCACTATGGATTCCGAATATGCACTAAGTCGAATGGTCAAAAAGGGTGCCCCGGTGAAAACCGGGGTTTGTGTTCCCGTCGTGGCAGAGCCCGCAACCGGTCAGCCTTATGGCACGCTTTCTCAAAGCGAGCCTCCGGCAAACCGTTCAGGAATAGCATACAGCAAACACGGTGTCCTAGGTGCACCGATGCAAATGCAATGCAAAGAAACACATAAGTGTGAGCAAAACAAGATATCATGATTTCGAGTCAAGTTCTCTAATTCCCCAGCAGAGTCGCCAGAAACTGTAGACGCGCCCCGGGGGCTTCATGCTACAGTTCGGACTCAAATGTCACGGTTCTTAATCTGATCTCACAATGTGCGATGTGAGATTGATAATCACCAAAGAGTCCAAATCCGGCAAATCGTTTTGGAAAACTGATTTTTAAGAAAGAAGTGCCAAACATGGACTGCTTTACCAGATACAGAGTCGCTACCTAAATATTTTGTTTTGAGGGAATTTAGGAAACCCTGACTCGTGTCTGAGGCCACGTGTCCGTCATCACCAAAGTTACCTCAGCTCGAGAACTTGGGTACGATTGGGGAAGGTCATCTATGAGCACCCCCGCTCGCCTGATGAAAGATCGGCCTTTACTAAGCATGATATCTAGTTTTTGAAAACACATGCGTTCTTATTCCGGTTAATTAGCTAGAATTACTGTGTGATGCACACAACACACAAGTATAGACTAGATCGCCTAATTTGGAACAAAGCATCGCATATCCGTTTGTTTTGGAAATGGTTTGAAGTTCGCTACTCGCAAGTAGGCTAAAATGCGGATTTGATGAATTGTTCCAATTCAAGTAATCCAACCTTCACCCACAGGCATTCAGGCAGTTATATCTCATAAGCAAATAGCCTCATGGCAAGCATGCTATCATGGCGACACTTATACACATGCAAGATGCTAAAGCATAAACACTCACAGTGTACTCCGAGCCAAAACAAAGAATTAGTTAGAAATCATGCGTGATCCTAATTCATGTTAAGATGGCTAATGCAACACATGCAAAGATGCAAATAGAAATAGGCTCGACTATTCTAAGATGGCACATGAGATGCGACAATTCGATACATGTATTCAAGTAGGAATTGAAATACGATGCAGTTAGTATGATACGTCGAGCCCGGTGCATGCAAGACAGATGAATGATGCAAACATGCATAGCATAAAGATGCTAATTGAAAATGACCTAGAACTAACCATCGTAAGCGGTTAAGTAAAAGGGAGAAAGAAGTGGGGTTGGAAGACATGCATCACACACACGCACGCTTATTACAACAATTGCGCCCTCTCGACGGAAGGACCGAAAGAATAATACAAATCAACTAATTAACTAACTTACAAACTAATTAATTATTACACAACTCTTAACTAATTAAACAAATTAATTAAGCTGTGAAAACAGTAAAGCAGCCTCGGGAAGAGGGACAAATGCATGCTCGATGGACTTTGGTCGGAAATCCGTCGCCATGCTTCATGTTGCCTTTGTTTGCACTGCTCTGCACCTCTGAAAATTGTGCCAACTTCTGTGACACTTCTGAACCACCTTGTGGGCATGCTGTGAGCCCATCGGCCAAGGGAAAATGGTCATCGACCAAAAACAAGGCTCTCGGCCAGACACTTTTAGCTGATCAGCACTAAATATGGTCGACCGACCATCTCTTCCTGCAGAATGCTCATGTTGCTGCAGCAAAGGACAAACAGAGCATGGCAATACATTTGCAAGACAATGTGTGCACAACCACCCTCCCTATCATGTCATGAACTCAAGGGAGTATAGTCCTCAACCCTCGGACCATCAATCACGCATTTCAATGCATGATGGCCAAAGGAGCCGAATGTGCAATTAATATCAAATGAAATGCACAAAAAAACACATAAGGGGCCCCAACATCTATCATGCTTGATCAAGAGGCAAAGGATGCACACACAATGCAATGCAACCTAAGCAAGCAAGCAAGCATGCAAACAACTTAAGCATGATACCAATCTAATGCAACATGAGCATGCAAGCATACAATATGCAATAGGCATACAACCTAAATATGCAAACATACATAGCATGCAACAACATGCAAGACAAGCATGTAACAACATGTCAAAGATGGACTTAAACTAAAGTGGACAACTCTTAAACATGCCCAAATCAGTGGCCGAAGCTATGGATTGGAAGCACGAAAATGCAAAGCAAACATGCACATGTCAATAGTCCAACACTTAGGCATAGGAGGACAACTTTCAAAAACACTTAAGAGAGGACAAACATGGACATGAGGCATACATTATAAGCTCTGAAATCATGCATAAGAAGGTGCCAAACCAACCAAACTACACAAGTAAAGCATGCAAGAAAGCTTAAAGTTTGAAGCTAGCCAAAGGACTCAAACCATGGCCACACAAGGCAAGCCCCAAAGGGCCAAGGGGACCTAAAACAGTCCCAAGGCAGGTCCAAACAAGACCAAAAACACATTAAAATGGCATCCTAGAGGCCTAAACATGGAGGCATGCGCAATGGTCCATTCATGAGGCATAAAACATCAACTCTTTAAAAGATTAAAGGAGTGACAAATGCAAGTAAACAAGCATGAAGCATGGACTGAAATAACATAACAAATGATGTCAAATCATTGAAATGAGCCAAATAATGCATGCTAGTGACTTGGATACTCAAAGCTAACAAGCTAGGTTGCATGGTGGCTATACAAAGCATGTCATGCATGGCCAAAGAGACCAAAATCAGAGCTTAAGCATGTTACAACAAGGCTAAAAGTTTCATGGAGTTGAGCCAAAATCATGCTAAAAAGACATGTCAAAGCATGATGCATGTTAAGGTAAATAAGAGGATTGCAAGGCAAGTACATGAAGCATGTAAGAGGCCATCAAACCAACTCAAAACAGAGGTGTATGGCAAAATAACATCAAATACTTGCTGAAATGAAGCTAATACAAGCTTAACAAACATGCTACAAACATAAGCCATTTATGCAAGCATTCAAGACAACATGGAGAGGGGATGCCCTATCCTATTTAAGACTTCAAAATCAACTTTCCACCACTGAAAATCCTCTGGATTTCAGTGGTAGAAAGGTCATGTAAAGCACAAAGCAATGGCCAAAAGGGATGGCCTAAAATAAGGCCAAATAAGGCCTAGAAAGGGGTAAACGACCCCAAACAAAAAAGAGACCTCAAACAAAGATCAAAAGCATGTAAAAATAGAACTTTTATCAGTTATAAGTTAAGCTCAAAACAACATGCAAGATAGGCTAAAAGCTTAAGCAAGAAAGGGGTATCTAAAGGTAAGAAGCTCACCTTTGTAGAACCTTTTCAAGAACAAAGCTTCAGTAGGTTTTCTGAGTTCAAACCAACCCAAGAACTCTAACACCAACCCTCCAGCACCTCAGCAACCAAGGATGGTGTTCTACTAGGTGTTCTAGTGCAAAACTATGAACAAAAATCACTTTAAGGCACAAAAACACACACAAATGTATAGAGAGGGGGAGATATAGAGATAGAGAGATACAACTTTTCTAACCCTAATCTTCAGAACCTCTGAGAAGGGAGGAGGGCCTCCCCTCTTATAGGAATTCAATTCTAAAGCTTCTAAGAGAAGCTAAGCAATGGAAGCAAATCCCTCCATACACATGTATGGAGGGGGGAATTGTGCATGCCAGTTGTGCCAGCTGGCACAAAATATCTGCATAAAGCCGATGAACAGGGTTCGGCCACAAAATATGGCCGATCGACCAACACAAGGGCCGACCGACCAAAAACAGTGGCGATCGGCCAACACTTTTGGCCGATGGCTTCAAGCCTTGGCCGATGGGTTGAGGGGATGGCCAACAAGCCACCCTCTTCCCTTAGAAGCAAAAACACAAGTGTTTGGTCCACAACCAAGCACCAAACAGTCAAGTTGAGAGATCTTGAGGCAAGGCGCGCGATCGAGACCTCCGAGAACTCAAAACGAACACGAACATGGATGATCATCGAGTGTTCAAACGATGACGTCTACGTCTTGAAGACGGTCAAAAATGGGGTGTCTACAAGGTTCGCTCGAATGTTAACTCTCTCATTTTACGCTCTAGCTTTTGCCAAAGCTGCCCTTTCGGGTTTTCAACCTTGCGGGCTCAGTTTTTCTTTATTTCTAATTTTTCATACTCTAACTTTTGCCTAGGCCGCCCTTTTGGGTTTTCGGCCTAGTGAGCCTCTCAAGGATAGTACTTATTCAACTTTTCCATGTTGATCGGCTATGAAAACTCCAAACCATCTAGATCCATGAGAATAATCATTCCCTCCAACTAGATAGATTTGATGATGTAAGGACTAGTCTAATTGGGTCTGAATTTGCCCCTAGGATCATGGATGAGGGCTCGGTTATCTTTCAATACCATATCTCCTTCCTTGAGATTCCTGGACTTATCTTTCTTGTTAAAAGCCCTAGCAATTCTGCACTGGTAGCCCTGGATATAATTTAATGCCTTCAACCTCCTCTCATCAAACAACATCAATTCTTCGAACCTGCTCTGCTGCCAATCCGCCTCTGTTATCTGACACTTGGCCATGATTCTGCGCGACGGTACTTCAATTTCAATTGGCAGAATAGCTTCCATTTCATACACTAGTGAATAAGGGGTAACCCCCGTGGATGTCCGAATTGACGTTCTGTAACCCCAAAGTGCAGAAGGCAATAAAAATGAACAAGGATCGTATGCGCGTTGATGAAGACGGTTTTCAAAAACTACTCTATCTGCCCTTTGGGAATCTGCTCTATTGCATCCTCAACCACTGCCCTCTGTTTCTATCAAAAGTACTCTGTTTAGCAAACATTGGAGCCCGGTCGGCCCTTAATGAGGCCCGGCTAGGTCCAAATAGGTCCGGTTGTACCCTATTTTCTTACAGAAAAATGTCTTTGTGCTTTGAGGTGAAAACAATGCAGACAGAGCCTTTCTAAGCCATGTTTGTCCTTTCTGCTCTTCTCTATCATAAAGAAGCTTAAAAGAAGAACATATTCGATTCCAAAGCCATCAATGGCCGCAAGTTGATTACATTATGGTTTTGGACACAATTGGACAAAAAATTAATAAATGCAATGAAAGACATACCACCCACCCTCCTATCATGAAGTTAGTTCAAGGAAGGAGGTTGACACACCTCAAGAATCATCAAACATCACAAATTAGTATGTGATGACTCCAGAAGCGATGGATTCGGTATAACGTCCGACCAAATCTTACCAATTTTATTAATCTTCTTTATGTCAGTTTGATCAATTTTAAGCCGATTTTATTAGCCTTTTTCAACTTACCATTCCATTGCTTAATCATTTTGTCCAAAAGTGAGTGTTACGTCCACTAAGTGTAAAAGAAATAAAGAGTATCAAGTATCGACTTAACCCGAGAAATGAGCCTTGTTAAGCCCTTTTCGACAGGGGAAATTACAAAGGAGGAATCAAACTCATTTACAAGCGATAATGGATTCCAAATCAAACCCAAAATGAGCGATAATGACAAGTCAAACTCAAAAAAGCGATAATGACATAGCCAAACCCATGATGAGCTATAAAGACTCAAAACCCAAACTTGAAAATAAGCTATAATGAGAACTTCCTTTGTGATTTCCAAGGGCCTAACTAACAATCTAGCCCCTTAGAAGCAAATACACCGGTGATAAAGAGGAATGACAAACAAAAGGTTGTCTTTAGCATAAAAGAGATATGATGCCTTTGGTAATGAACTTCTGAAGAGATTAAACCATTAAGTATGGATTTCTTTCTTATGCTTGAACGACAACTTTTTATTGAACACAACTCTTTAATCAAAAAAACAAAGGATGGAAGCAGGTTGCAAAGATGATTATGCAAAGTTGATTACTACAAAAGTGAGACTCTTTATAAGAAAACTTAGTAAATAAAGCTATCAGCTCAAATGACTCGATGTCTAAGGCCTAAACAACCGAAGCCATAAGGACTTTCAAAACAACGAGTATGATATTCAAAACATAAACGAATTAAATGAATTAAACAGCTTCTAAACAGCCCCTAAAATGTAAAAAATAGTAGCTAAAATCATGTTTAATAGAGTGCCAAATATAGCTAAAAACAAGGAGATACAAAGCTAGTAAGCAAAACTAAGGAGGGGTGGCTAACCCTCTACTTTTGGGACTTCTAAACCATATTTTTCAGCCCTTTAAAACTCTCAAAATTATTATGTAAACCAAAGAAAAGAGTGGTAAAACAAAGGGGATGAACTATGGGATAAGGTGCAAGAAAGGGTGTTAAGCCTCTCTACCTTTGGTAGCTCTTTTACCCCAAGTTTCAGTACCCTTGAAGAGTGAAAGCTTTTGTTGTAAACCAAACTCAATCCTAAGACACTCTCAAGTTTGAATTATGGTTTTAAAGTCTCAACCAAGGCTCCAAGCTTAAGCTCTAATGGTATATATGGTGTATATATATGGTTCAAGGATGATATAAGAACGTAAAGTTAGCTTGCATGGAAAGAAGGAGCTCTCAAAGGTGTTTTTGGTTCTTTGAAATTTTTCTAACCCTCAACACAAAGGCATCAGCTCGTATTTATAGAATTTGAGCCAAATAGGTCATAAATATCTTCAAAATTAGACAGCTGGCGGATTCCCACCCAGAATAGTGTTTCTCGCCCAAAAGGCATGGCCGGGCTCTAATGGCCACAGCCGGGCCCAAATGAGGCACTGTCGGGCCCTAATGTGGTTCCCCTGTTTCTCCATTTCAGGTTCAATGTAGGTTGGCACAATGCTCAAAAATGGTTAAGGTAAAAAGGTAGGGATTGTTTGGAGCTCGAATTTGGATTCCTTCATTGAGAATTCAAACCATTTACATAATGTAACTTTCATCATCGAGTGCTCAAAATAAAGTGCCCAAATCTTGCGGGTGGTCAAAAATGGAATGTCTACAGGCGCAGAGGGAAGACAGTGGCAAACGCATTAAAGGATGTGCAAATGATCATATTCAAGTGCGGTGTTCTCCTCTGCATCAGTGTCCCACAACATCACAGCACCAAAGAGGTTAGGTAGAACATCGCAAGACATACAGGCAAATTAAGATTTCACAAAACTAATTACACTTTAGGGAGATCAGTACACCAATATTTGCCATCCAACTTCTTGATGCTTGTGGATTGCACTGATGGGCAGATAGACATACATGACTTAAAAATCTCTGATCTTGGATTCCTAGTGCTTACAACTCAATCCCAAAAAGTCTATGAGATAATGGATTTGGATTTGGAGATCAGAATGGAGGATCATCTGTTACCCCGGGAACTATTTTGTTTGAATGTGGGCCTATCACTTTTTCATTCTTCTTATGTTGTCTAACAATTGGCCGTTTGGTTAGTGAAAGGGTGTCACGGCCACCTGCGTGCCATCATTCTTCTTGCAAGGGCCTTGAAAGGTGTGACTGATATTGGTATGTGGGAACTAGTACTCCCTCATTTAACTTCGAAGTCCTCTACTTCACAGTCCTCCTACCAATAGGTACCAAGAATAAGCCAAGTCATGGTTCATGTGTTAAATCTCATTTGGGATCAAAAGGACACTAAAACAAAACTTTACATTAGAAACTGTACATGTAAACGACAACGGAGTGCAGATTCACTAATATCAGATTGGATTCAGCATGGTTTAGTAAAAACACAGGCAGAAAGAAAAGTTATTCTTAAAGAACTTATCAATTCCTTCTTGCTAGAGAATGTTGGCAATGACTTTTACGTCGAAATACAAAAAGAAACTCAAATCGTCTTGCAAAAATATTTCATACCTAGTCTTTCAATAAAGCAAGCGATATTAGGAATGATAGAAACACCAAAGGTTGAAGAGTGGATTAATTCCATGGAGATTGAGTTGATGAACAATAAATTATCTGAGCTACTAGAAAACCCCAAGTGCCTGTTTCTCCAAAAAACTACTGTTACAAAACAACTATGATCTAATGGAAATTTGTCAGTTATTCTTTAATGACATGCCTTGCCTAACATATCTAGATTTTCCCTATACTAGCATAAAGTCTTTGCCACCTTAAGAATCTTGTCACGACCCGAACCCGCCCCCATGGGTTAAGGACGTAACCGGCCAGTAACCCTAAGATTACCTACGGCCCCAAATCAAAACAGACTTAACTCATCAAAGTAAAGGGGCCAAACGGAAGCAATAATTAAAAACTTTGTCCATAGAGCTGTGCTTATATGCACATCAAAACAAACCATACATATGCACGTTAATAACTCACAACAAAAACATAGTACCAAAAGTTCTGCACAACAGGATCATTCGAGTCTAAGTCGACCCATCTCAACTATAGACAGATATACACAAAGTCCTCGCCCACATGACAAAATATGATACAAAACAAAATGGCAAAGACAAGTCTCGTACGTGAGACACAAAGGGCTGACTCTCCAAAACCTTTGTTGTTCCTGACAGACTTCACCGGGGCTGGGTTTGGACTCTTCTTGGCTCACCTACAAACACATGAATGAGCGTGAGCGATAGCCCAGTGAATAATATCAAATACAGAAGTTACATAACAATGTAGAACAACAGGTTCCAAACGGCCTTGGGCCCAATCCATATTTCTATTTAACAGATATATATAACTATACGAATTCCAAATTAAGTGACTTGTAGTTTCAACGTTCTGGCCCTTGGCCCATTCGGATTCCCATTCATGTCAAAACGGCCTTCGACCCACTCATTTATGTCAAAATGGCCTTCGGCCCAATCATTTATGTCAAAACGGCCTTCGGCCCATATTTATATCAAACGGCCTTCGGCCCATATTTATATCAAACGGCCTTCGGCCCATATTTATATCAAACGGCCTTCGGCCCACATTTATATCAAACGGCTCATAGGCCTTTCAAACTTTCATATCAAACTGGCTCATAGGCCTTTATATCAGACTGGTTCTTAGGCCTTTATATCAGACTGGCTCTTAGGCCATTCAAACTTTCAGATCAACTGGCACATAGGCCTTTCAGACTTTCATATCAAACTGGCTTATAGGCCTTTATATCAGACTGGCTCTTAGGCCATTCAAACTTTCAGATCAACTGGCACATAGGCCTTTCAGACTTTCATATCAAACTGTGTCCACCGTTCAAATTAATGAACTTTACAAAACTTACTTAGAAGTAGTAATTGGACAATAACATATGTTAGATATTACTCACAGTGATCGGCTTGTGGATTTGCCCTGGAGCTTGACCCTACATATCACATAACACATATGGATCACAAATAACTCAATCCGTTCTTTAATTTACACATTCCTCTTTAGGCTTCATTCTTATCTCTTTAATTCAATTACAATGCTCAAAGTATGCCTAAGAGTGCTTACAAGTGAAAGAGAACGGAAAACAGAACACAGAATGCATTTTTCAGAATTTCAAAAAACAGGGTCCCCGCTCGAGCGTGGACTTCCCCGCTCGAGCGGACCCTTAAGCCTGCAAAAGTGCTGGTTACCTCAAATTCCCGCTCGAGCATGAACTCGGCCGCTCGAGCGAACTGCCTGTCTACATAGATACCCGCTCGAGCTTCAACTTACCCGCTCGAGCGGGAACCATGTCTGTCAAAAATGCTGGGAGCACGATTTTCCCGCTCGAGCGGCACTTCCCCCGCTCGAGCGGACACCAAAAATCTGGGTTTTCCAGATTGAGTTCTTGAGCTCCAATTCGATTTTCCAGCTACACTACTTGCATGCAATGGCTCAAATCTCAAATATAATCATGCTAACAAGGTACAAACACCAAAACACATTATTATGGAGCTCAATTTCAAGGATTACACACTTGCATGTCTCAAATTGACACCAAATTCAATTCTATCTTACATATTCATGCATTTCAAGCTCCCATCTTCAATTATTCAAACATGCATGCCCATCTTGACTTCATTTCTATTTCAAAAGATGCAAGTGGTGCTTATTCCCATAAAGCTCAACAAAGCCAAGCTTGCATGTATGATCAAACTTCAAATCTTGCTTAATTGACATGATACATGCTAGATTATGCAATTCCACAACAATTATATACATGCATGCCTTCATTGACTTTCAATTGAACACAAACAACTCAATTTCCTTATAATCAAGCTAACTCATGTTCTTGGTCATTAACCACACTTGAATTTACAAATTTACAGACAAAAATCCATGAGTTTACTTACCTAAGAGTTCAATCTTCCAAACTATAACAAATTCTTGGGTTTGATCTTCAAGTCCTCCAAACCTTGAGCCAAAATCACCCAATTCTCTCCCTCTCTCTCTAACAGCCGACCCTCCTTTTTTCTGCTTAGAGTTGATCAGCCAAAATCAATGTAAAGGGAAGGAATTGGTTTTAATATGGTTTATAATAGCCCCACTCACATATTATTTTGACATAAAATAATTGGGCACTCAATTCATCAATTTAATCAGTTTAATCTGACCCGAATCAATTTTCAATTAAATTCCACCGTAGGCTTTAAAAATTATGCCAATCACAATGGCGTAAACAATTTCGGGTTCTGTGGCCGATAAGGCCTCCAATTAAATTTCCGAAGCGGAAAAATCAAACAGATATTCCTACGGTAAACAGATAGAAATTCAAAACCACATATTTTCACATAATGGCACATAAAATCATGCTAAACACATAATCATACTCAAATTAAGGGCCAATTAGCATTCCACGGGACAGGGATATCACAAATCTGGAGAGGTTGTGAACTTCTAATGAAATAGTCGCCTGAAATTGAAACACTTGAGAATCTGGAGAGGTTTGATCTTGAAGGAACTAAAATTATGTATCTGCCCGAGGAAATTGGAAAACTAACAAAATTAAGTTGTTTCAAGGTTTCTTTGTGTCATCAAACGAACCATTATAGAGAAACTAAGCACATAGACACAACAATACCCAAAGGGGTGTTATCAAAACTCTATGAATTGACAGAATTATGCATTGATGTGAATCCAGATGGTGAGTGGTGGGATGCTGATGTAAAGGTAATATTGAATGAACTAAGTAGCTTAAAATCATTGAAGACACTTGAGTTGTATCCACCATCTGTTGAATCATTGCAACAACTTAGATGGGATAGCACAAAACTCATGTATCCAAATTTTAATAAATTTAGATTCATTGTTGGTCGTCATCAGCAACACATCATATCCCGTCTAACACATGAAGTTGAAGAGATAGTCAAGATGTAGAAGAAATCAAACAAATGCCTCGAGTATATAAATGGTGAAGGCATACCAACCGAGATTACAGAGGCACTCAGCCATGCTACTCTTTTCTTTCTCGACCACCACTGGACTGTGAAGACGCTTTCTGAATTTGAGAATGAAAACATGGTAAACCTAAATTTTTGCTTGCTGGTTGAATGTAATGAACTTCAAACCATTATTGATGGAGATTATGAAGATTCGTTGGGTGTTCATAAGAAACATGTATTCAAATACCTGACATACTTGGGTATTCATTATATGCAGAATTTACAAAGCATTTGGAAAGGTCCAATTGATGAGCGTTGTCTATCCAATCTAAAGGTTTTGGCGTTGCATACGTGCCCCAATTTGACTATCATTTTCACACCAGATTTGATTCGTAATCTGAGGTTCCTGGAAGAGCTTATAGTTGAAGACTGCTGCAAAATCAAGAGCCTAGTAAGTCAAGAATCTTCAGACTTGAAACATGGTTATGGTCTCCCATGGTTGATTAGGCTATCACTTCTTGATCTACCAAAATTGGTTAGCGTTTCAGATGTTCTAAGTGTTAGTCCTAAATTGGAATGTGTGATTGTTTGTAATTGTCCAAAGCTCGAAACTCTTTATGCCAACGAAGTGTCCGCAAACAATTCCTTGAAGATCAAAAGAGAGAAGGAGTGGTGGGAATCATTAAAGTGGCATGAATCAGAGTCAAGCAGTAGTATTCGGCCAATTTATGAGGAACTTGGAAAGATCAAAGGAGAGAAGGAGTGGTGGGAATCATTAAAGTAGCTTGAATCAAAGTCAAGCAGTAGTATTTGGCCAACTTATGAGGAACTTGGAAGGGGTGAAGATTTGATGGATGAATTAGCTAAAGACATCTATTCGCACCAACACTTGATGGTCTTTTAATAGCCAAGTAATATCTCATACCTTTTTTCCATTTAAAAAATATAGTTGATATTTTCCTTTCCTCTAAAAGCATTATTATACCAAACTAACCAATCTCTCACACCTGCATTGCGATCACTCTTATTATCTCTATTTTAAATTGGGATGGATCCTCAAATTATGTATACATTTTGATTCTTTCTGGCACACTTTTGGGTGACATTAGACTGCAAAAACAGCACATGCTTAATTAAATAAGCAACCTGTGCTTCCCTTGGCTAATTGAACCCTCACCTATGTGGTTAGAGCCGGATAACAAATTACTTCCATAGGCAGCAAATGGATCCAAATTACTTCCGTAGGCTTACTATTACAAGCATAGTGAATGAATTTAGGGTCACTAACATTTAGCTAATCAATTTTATTGATTCTGACACTATTTATCATCTTTGTCATTTGTCCGGTGAGTGACAGGTTATGACAGCCTCATAAAGACCCTTGTGGTAGAAGATTGGGACAATCCGATGGTGTTAAGGAGTTTAAGCTGAGGAACTGTTGTTGCTGGTGGCTGTAAATACCAATAAATCATCTTCAAGCAAAACTGATCAGATTAAGCTTCGTATATAGCTTGCTGGTTAATTTATTTCTTGTATTAATTTCTGCTTGTTTTCATGTCTTTGAATACACTGGGATGTGATACTTCATTTGCCTTAATATCTTTGATACCGTGTCTGTTTTAATGTCATGTGTAGCTATGACTATTACAGTAATTATTGTAAGTGTTGTTTGTTGGTGTACTTCTTGTTACTTGAAACCTATCAATAGTTTTGTTTAATGTGTTTGGGCAACTAATACAAGTATATGACCCTGACTTACTTGGAAAGAGTTGGTTGAATTAATCAAGTTTCAGGGTGGCTTTCTGGGTTGAAATGGCAAAAGAATGTATTTATCTATCATCTTGGAGGTGTTATGAATTCGAATCAGTGAATGTTATTGACTAGTTGATGATGAATATTTGTTGTATGAGTATCACGTGTCTCAAAGTAAGGTGGATGATCTCATTACCTGCTGGTGTATTTTTATTTGATGAAATACCGAGCTGCTACAGAGTTTCTGAGCATGACAGTTTTGGGGTATAACTATCAGATTGACCCCTTTGCCTCATTTCGCAGCATTGAAGATTCAATTATTTATGTATGATTTGATTTCTTGTGCACTGACCTCTTCCAATGGATCTTGAAGATAAAAATCCTTTATTTCGCCGTGCTTTTTTTATGTATGATTTGATTTCTTGTGCACTGCCCTCTTCTCTTCTAATGGGTTTTGAAGATAAAAATCCTTTATTTTGCTATGCTCTTCGCAAGAATCCATACATCCCCTATTAGTGTATGGACAACCATCTCTCACGCACATAGTTCAACTTCAATGGAATACATATATATACATGGAGCATCTCATTATATCAGGTCCATGTGCCTCACCGTAGGGTGAATGGGCAAAACTGTAACATCATTTCCACCCAAATGGTTATTTTTTAGATGGTACTTGTGATAACAAAAATTGACATGCAATTGTAATTCACCCGAACCTCAAATTCGAGTAGGTAGCTGGCGTGCCTTGAGCAATGCCAAATTTGGGAATGGCCTAAATAATTACTTACTGGAATGTAATGGTAAGGACCCACAAAAGAGTTAGAAAAAATTTAAAGTAAAAAATATTAAAAAATAAATAATAATTTGATATATGGAGTGTTCGTTTTAGATATGTCAAATTTGACAGCTGAACCTTCAAATTGGCGTACTAATTTTTGAAAGTTCGGGAGGAGATGCTAACAATGCTCAAGTTGGCATATCAAATATATTTACTATTTAGGATTCGAAATCGTCATGCAAGGATGTATTGTATGGTTCTAAATTTCCAATCCACAATAAAAAAATAAAAATAAATAAAAAAACAACACAAAGATGTGTCTATATCGGCGAAGGAAATAAAATATAAAAATATAAAAAAATCAACTGTGCACAATAAAATAACGATCACAAGTTCAAAATTTGCCAATAATATTGTAACATATACACTCAGGCCTTCTCCTGAAGCTCTCAGTAAAAAGCCCCTTATTATGAAAATGAGTGCAAGAGTAAATACAGAACAACTCAACAAAAATATGATGAGGCGTATGAACCAGATAAATTGTTATATGATTAGAAACTATTTTAAAATTATAAGTTGTCATATTACTAGAATATTTCACTAGCTAGTAGATACTAGAATATTTCAAGGTTTTCATCACATGTACTAGTTCTGCTTAATGCATATTTCCAAGTCACAGTAATAATCGAGTGATGAAGCTGCCTAGTTGCAAGGCACTTGATGCTCTGCTCATGTAACTGTAATCGATCGCCAACATCTCCTCCCCTTTTCCTTGAGCTATATTAGCGGTGTTTGGGGGGAAAAAAAAATTTGGGTTTTTTTTTATTTTTTCCACTAAAAGACAAAGTTTTTGCAAAACCAAAAAAAACAAATCCAAACAAAATATCACATCCAACTCCATAATCATTTCACTTTTTCTCTCACAAACGTATCATCCAATCACAAAAAAATCCAACTATCTTCCCAAACACCAAAATTTTTTTATCAAATAATATCGTACAACTAAAAAAACTTACATAAAAACCCACTTCCCAAACACCCACATAATATCTAGGATTTTTTTCAATGTCAAAAAACAAAAAACAAAAAAAAAAGGTCCATGGTATAATTATGTAGAGAGAGAGAGAGAAAGCAGTAATCTTAAGAACTTATAAATGTCTCAAACAAATACACAAGTGATTCCAATCCTTAATATTAATATGATACAAGAATCTCAAGCCTCCATCTTCAAATTTAGGTTTTTATTTATTTATGTTTTGCTGCAGCAGAAACAAACCAGAACAAGAGAACAACAAGAACAGAAACAAGAAGCAAACAAAACCAACCACGAGAACTCCAAAATAAATGGAATGTATCAACAAACCAAGGAAGGATGTCAGAAACCCAAACTTCAGATTCGGAAAGCTCATTGGACCGAGTGACGAACACCATGGTTGTAGAATCTAGGAACTTCAATTAGGCAGAAAACTCAGCAAATTACTCTGAAAAAGAAAAGAAAGACACGATAAAGGTGAAATATTACCCGAAGCCGCAAAATTGTTGAAGTTGTTCTTTGACCGCATTATTTGACCATTGCAATGCCTCCCACCACTGCTGCTCTGCTTGGATAAGTTCCATCTTCTCTGCATTATCTTTGTTGAAAGGTAATTTGTGCAAGGCTGGACAGTTATGGATCTTGAGCTTTTTCAAGGCTGGCCACTTCAATGACTCATTTGAGCAAATACTATCCAAATTTGGCATATCAACAAGTATTAGTTTCTTCAGCTTTGTTGTATCTTTGCTGAAAGGTAGGTTATGCAAGGCTGGACAGTAATGAATCTTAAGCTTCTCCAAGGCTGGCCACTTTGATACCTCATCTGCACAAATACTTTCTAATTTTGGCATATTAAGAAGTATCAGTTTCTTCAGTTTCGGTAGGAGATCCACATTTCTAGTGGTTTGAGATTTTTCAACTAGTTCCACAATTTCTGAGCAGTCTTCAATCTTCAAATATTCAATTTCAAGAAGTTTTTGAATCACAACAAGAGGAAAAACATTTCTCAACAAATGACATATACTCAAAACCAGAGTCTTCAGTTTGGTTAACCTAGAACGTTCAACCCGGTCATTCCAAATGCTCTGCAACTTGGGTAAATTCTTCATGTACAAATGCTCTAAGTTGGGTAATATTGTGCTGTCCACAGCGGTTTCAAGTTCACCACAACTTTCAATCAAACAATCTTGGACCTCGTTCATGCTTGTAGTTCCCAAGTCTGATAGTTGCTTGATGTCCCTGTGGTCCACTAGTTCGAATGCATCAACATTATAGAGGACCTCAAAAATTGGATGATTGCTACCTTCACCATTGCAATATTTAATATATCTTTTACAGTAATGATCACTAGGAAAAGGTGGATAGTCTGAGTCCTGACAACCAATGAGAAAATGAAATGACTGGATGTTTCTCCACAAGTGGGTTTTCTCAATGAAGGTGTGAAGCATGTCTGCTTCAGGAACATGGATTCGAAGAGTAGTAAGCACCACCTCTATGACATCTACAACTTCATCGGAAAACCAAAACTGAAGGCTTAGCAATTTTTCCAAAGTAGTCACACTTTTTATGATATTCCCTACCACCTTATTGGACTGATGCCTGGGTGATTTCACATCAATGACCAATTCTTCTAATTTCGAAAGCTTAGATATCACATGGTAATTAAAACCCACCTCTTCAGTATCATTTTCACTTCCGCATGTGGTGATGGATACTCGAAAACGCCTTAGACCCTTCAAATTACCAATATAACATGGTATATTATTGAACCCACTACCCCGGATATCAAGCACTTCAAGATGTTCAAGTTTTTCTAAGCTTGAAGGGAGTTCCACCAAATATTCATAGTAGCATAGATAGAGCACTTCGAGACCGATCACTTTTGACAAAGATGATGGTAATAGCGTAATTCCTCTATGACACAAGTCCAAAACTTTGAGACTTATCATGTGCTCAAAGAATGATACAGGGATACTCTTTAGAGCCAAATTTTTCTGTAAGAAGAGTGTAGAGAGAAGGCCACAATTCGGGTAATCTGGTAACTTATCGACCATATTTTCAACCAAAGAGATCCAATTCTTCTCGCTCCAACATTCTGCATCTAGGGGCATTTGTAATATGTTGGTTTTCACAAGAAGTTTACATTTAGGATCATCTGATGAGATATACAAGGCTACCTGTCTGATACATTTGTGCATTGTGACATACTTTTGACTCTTATCTTCCTCGAGTAATGACTTGGTCTTAAGGTGATTCAATACATGAAGTCCATCGATAGTTGACTTTCTTGCATCACCATTTCCAAGCAAATCTTCAGCTTCCCAGCACTCAAACAAATAATCTTTGTAAATGTCACTTTCTTCAGGATATAATGCACCATAGAGGAAGCATTTCCTTTGAGTATCTTCCAAGTCATAATAACAAAATTTTATCACATTATTCAATTCCATCAAGCCATGGTGTTCTTTTGTAGAAAATCTTTTCAAACTATTAAATCCTTCACTCCACAATTTCACATCGTCTTTCATTTTGAACACACTTGCTATTATTGTTATTAGAAGTGGATGACCACCACACTCACTGACTATTTGCCACTACAGGAAAAAAAGGGTTATGGTGGCGTTTTTTTAACGACGTTTTTTTAAACGTCACTGTTATTAGCATTTAACGGCGTTTTATAAACGCCACATATTCTTTTAAGCAAAACGGCACCGTTTTATAATAGGAGGCGTTGAAAAACGCCTCCGAATGCGGTATACCACACGCGCCTTTTCAATCCTTATTTTGTATCTGAGCCCTCTCTCAACCCATACGCATACATCTTGAATCTGAGCCCTCTCTCTCTCTCTCTCTCTCCACCTTCTCTAGGCTCCATCGAAGCTCCAGATTGAACCGATTTCGAAGCTCCGTCGAAGATTCAGAGATTCAGTGATTTCCATCGAAGATTCAGAATTTCGAAGCTCCAGATCGAACCGATTTCGGAGCTCCGTCGAAGATTCAGAGATTCAGTGATTTCCATAGAAGATTCAGATATTCGAAGCTCCATCGAAGCTCCAGATCGAACCGATTTCGAAGCTCCAGATCTGAACTCTGACCCCTCGATTACTCGCATTTCAAGCTTAAATCGGTACTCTCTCTCTCTCTCTCTCTCTCTCTCTCTACATGAAGCTACATAAATAGAAAGTTTCATTTTCAAGATTTCATAGAAATCATCTACATGAAGCTAATATAAACATGATGGAAAATTTAGAGTTATAATTTATGCCTCTGTTTCTGTGTGCTGCTCTGTTCTGCTGTATATGTGCCTCTGTATCTATGTGCATAGTGAAAACAGTGAAAAGGAACCATTATCTGGAACTGTTCCTGCGAGACAGTTGTTTGATAGATCCCTGCATAACAATGCAATACAAGAACATCACATATTTATATATGCTATATATACATATTTATATATGTTTTTTTTTTCCTTCATTTTTTATGTCTAGTCCAGGCATGAACTTGATAACTACAATTATTGGGTTTGGAATGATTGCCACTTTCATTGTGTTTGTCTGCTCCAAACTGATCTGTGGGAGGATTAGAGGCGTTGGCTCAAGGCAAATGTCTGAGATTGAGTCTAGGATTGATCTTGAACAGGTAGATTTGTTTCTCCACACTGAATCTGACTCTCCATATGGATATGTGGTTTATGGTGTTGGTCATATTTGTTTTATCTGTTTCTGTTTGATTAAAGTTCCCAATGATCAGTAAGTCTCAAACATTATAATTTATATGTTTATTAGGCTTCAATTGTAGATTAACACTTCAATAGGCTTTTCTCTTTGCATTGGATAGAAGGTTATGATTTTTCTTGATGGATAGCGAAGACCACGTGTTCACTTTAGTTTGTTTTTTTTATGCATATGTCATTGTCGATGGATTGGTTGGTTTGTAGCTTGGTCATCAAGATGAGAACAGTGAGATATATAAAAGCATTATGCTAAACTGTGTCAAGTATTTAAATAAATCTTTTTCTGTTGATCCTCATTATTTTTATTACTATTATTATTGTTGTTATTATTAATTTTACTACCATGGTGCGCTACATTTGTATCTTTGAAATTATCTATTGATAGAAGAATTAGAGATTTTGTTCTTGGCTTCTCAAAATTTGAAAAAGCACACTTTTATACAAAATTAGAGATTCGTTTTTGTTCCTTTACTCTTTCTAGTCCTTGTATGGAAAACTCTTCTCTTTCATCAGATTGAGCAGCAGCAATGGCGAATCGATTTATCTAGGGTTTCGAGTGCGGTGTTAGTGTCTCTGATCATGTATGGGAAAAGCAATTGGCATTGGATGTGGATCGTTGGAAACAGTGACTAGAAGCTCAACGATGAAGAGATATAGATCATAGTTATTCTTGTGGTTGATTTTCACTGAACTTAGTTCTGATTTCTAACAAGTAATCTTTGCTCAAAATCATGATTCCCTTTAGCTTTGTTTTGCGGGTGATCTTCTAATGGAGTTGGGTGCTGGGGTAGAGTTGGCAACTACAGCTGTGCCACACCTTTTTCTGCCTTTAGCTTGTGCTACCAATGTATGTGATGAATTAGCTTTATTGCTTTACTTTCATATTGTTTCACTTGCAGAATGTTGGTGCTATCACATCAACCTCGACTCGCACTCCAATATACAAAGCCTTTGCCAAAGGTGAAAACATTGGGGATGTTACTGCGAAGGGAGAATGTGTTGGCAATGTTGCCGATCTGGTATGCTTCTCCAACTTCCATTACAATTTCCAAAAGCTTATGTTTGCACCGGGCCAATTGAGAACATATTTTGGTGGCTGCTATAGTGACTATTGCCACATAGTTAAATTGATCTGCATATTTTGTACTTGTTTCCAGTCCTAATATTATTTGGAGAACAGAGAGGCATTACTGAAGGAGATGGGTTTCATTACTCTGTATAGTTAATCAAGTATAGTCAATGCCATTAATTTCCACTTGGCATTTTACTAGACCTTTTTTTAGTGACACAAGCAAATCAGAGTAAGGCATTACACTATATTTTATATATATATATATAACTAAGTGGAACATATGATATACGTAGAGACATCATGTTACGAGAAGCACTTGCACTCGGCTACTGCAATAGACAAAAGCTGTTCTTTTGCTATCCAACAAAAATGGCAATTAGATATTGGTCAGTACTAGTAGTCTTGGAAGTTGACCTTCTTATTATTATGATTTAGCTAATACTATAAATTGACCTTTTTGCAACTTCTCATTTTGAAAGATTGAAACTAAAAAAAAAATGTTTGGTAGTTTTTCCTATAATTTGACGGATGCTACAGATTGAAACTTCTCATTTTTTTGTTTTTGTTGTACTCAGTTACAGTTTATCTTGCATTTAGGCACATAGTTTTGTGACTCATATGATTATTTGGAGTAAAGTCTGCAAGTTGCTTTATAAGGACATGTGCTAAGACTGCTTGTGGCTTTATGCTTCTTGATTGTAACTATGAATCTTTTAAGTTTCTATTGTCAAATTTTATAAATTTGACCTTTAATAGAATTGTTCCCTTAGAAGATGAATTTAAGATCCTACATATTGTTATAAATTAATTTCTCTCTCTCTCTCATGTGTGCGCATGCCGTGGTGTGGCAATGAAGGGAGACATCCTGGAAGATCCAGCAAACGAGCCAAACAAAGATATGTACATGATGACTATTGAGCCAGAAGATGCACCCAACCAACCTGAGTAAGTTTGCTTGTTTGATGTGCATTTCAATTCCTTTAATTTAGTCAAATCTTGATTTATGCATTTGCTTCTTTGTTTTTTTCCCCCCATGTAGATATGTACAAATTGGGATGGTTTCAGGGCTTCCTGTTTCAGTCAATGGAAAGGAATTCTCCCCTGCATCTCTGCTTTCTGAGCTGAATGAAATTGGTGGGCATATTATTTTTTTTCTTTTCAAAAATCTGACTATGATGAGTTTTATTGATTGCATGGTGGATCCAAGAACATGCATAAATGTCACCCCATGTATTGTACAATTGGGGGTAAGATCTTTCTCCTTTTGAAAATTTGTATAAAATTTCTCTCTCTCTCTCTCTCTCTCTCTCTCTCACACACACACACACACACAAAAATTTTGTTATATGCCATTTAGATTTTTAATTGGCCAAGTATTGTGTAGAAAATCTTCGAGGAATCCTTGAGAGAATCGAATTTGTGGAGGGTGTTCTAAATAGAAACCTCAAGTAACGAAACTGGATGAGAGAGAGAGAGAGAGATGAATTCAAAATTCCTAAACCATTATATTGTGCTTTTCAATATTTTGATGTCATGCTGATAAGTGTATATAGCAATAGGGGCGATGCATTGAGCGAGTCCTGTTGATGAGCCTTAAGCTTTCTCCACCCCTTTGTGTGTTTTGTTGTGTGGTTATGCACTCATGCTCCTTTTACATGTTTGGGGATGTGCTTTTCTTTTAGTACTCGTGGTTGTTAATGTTGTTGCCCAACAAAGAAAGTATTTCTATCAAATTGCAGCTTAAAGAAGCTATATACATCTCTTAAAATTATACCAGGAATTATGCCTGATAAGTATTGAAAATATGTGTCAAATATGGGAAACAATGGCAGTATAATTAGAGAGAGAATTAACAACAAGAAAAATGAATGGTTTTGCCAATATACAATGTAAGTTGCAGTCCTCAAACATCAGTTGAGCTTGGAAGGATTTCTGTGTCTGTGCTCATCTTAGGTGCATCTTTATTATGGAATGCTTCCTTGTTTTCTTTCTTTATTAATATTTTTTAATTTTTATTTTATTTTAATGTAGGACTTGGGCTTATTTATGTATGCTTATCTTTGCTTTGCAGGAGGCGAAATTTCAAATATGGTGAAGAATGAAGATTCAGGTAGCCTTAGTTGGAGTGCTTCACTCTTTATGCAGACAGCAGAAGATGTTGCAAGAGCTGTTGCTGCTGCAGCTGCTGCTGCCACTACTGTCCGTTCACCCCGACCATCTGTGGTATTCTCATCAAAAGATGACAACGGCAATAGTCCACTACATAAACTTCAACACCAAGTTTCTAGAGTACTAAAAGGCTTTTCACAGCCTCCTGAAGTGAAAAGTGGAACTTATAACCCAGAAGTACTAACTAGCCAAAAGCGTCAATGGGCAAGCTTCCAATTGCAGTCCCTGGTATTTATATTTATCTCAAGTAAAACCCTTTTTGGTCCAGGTTACTTATCTCTTTAGCAATCAGCTGTTCATTTTGCTCTGGTACTTGTTGTCATCTTGCATATATCTTGTAGTTCCACCATGTAGTGCTTACTTTGAATGGAAAGCTTATAAGAAGTTGTGCAATTTGAGTTCAAACCTGCTCATAACGTCAAATGCCTTCGATTCTTTTGTGTTCCCATTCCCTTTTATACAGATGGTCGTAATAAAAATGAAATTTTTGTCCTTTGTGTTTCTATGGTAGGTTTTATAGCAACATTGGTTTTACTAAGTGTGTTATTCAAATTTGTAGGATCATAGGCCTTTAAAAGAGCCATCAAAGCTTTTTGAGAGCATGGTGGTTGTTGGACTTCATCCTAATTGTGATATTCAGGCACTTCAGAAGCAGTACTTTGGGAGAAAGTCTAAAGGTTCGGGTAAATTTCGAAGTGCATTCAGTGGTCAGCATCAGTCTCGTGTAGAACCTAACCTTGAACCCCAGGTGCTAATTCTTTTATGCTAAACATTGAACATAATAATTTTATAGATCATTGGACATGTTTTGGATATGATATATGACCTCTCAGTTTTTTTATTTTCAGGTCTTATTTGTTTATCCTCCTGAAAAATAGCTGCCACTTAAGTATAAGGATCTTCTTTCATTCTGCTTTCCTGGAGGTGTGGAGGTTAGTTGGATATGAGATTTATTTGTTAATGAGTTCATGTACTATGAATAAATTGAAATTTATTTCCAGATATGTACTGTAGTTACATGGGCATTTTGGCTGCATAGAATTTAATTATGCTTAATATTATTGAAATTCAAGAAAGTAAACCTTGGAAGTTCTGAGAGATACTCGTGAACACATGGATGGGCACATAGAAGTCACAGATGAGGTTTGATGTCACTCACATATCTCCATTTCATCATAATTAGAGGATTGTGACCATCTTGAAGCATCATTTCTTGCAGAGCACTCGAAGACTTAAAATGATTGAACGAAGTTAGTTATCAATTATCTGCTATATTATCATATTCTCTGATGTTTTGGCATTTGATAATGTTCACATAATTATGCTAATTAGGGTTATGCATTTTCTAGTTCTTAATTGTATTATCTGTTTGTGGGTCCGAATTCTTTTCCTTTTCTCTTATTGTAACTAGTACATGGCTATGGATGTGCACATTTCAACTTTTGTAGAATTAAAAATGTCCTTTTGTTTACTCTCAATGGAGATTTGCCCAACATTATGTAGCTTTTTTGTTTATAAATTTTCCATCATTCAATATGGAAATGATTTTTGGAGTTTTAAATGTTGGTTCATGTGATTTCAGGTTCATGCTATTGAAAAAACTTCTTCAATGAGCGAGTTGAATGAAATACTTCTTGGGCAGGTATCCTAAAGCTTCCCCAATCATATTATTGGACATTCTTGTTATCATCCTCATCATCACCTTCATCATCTAGTGAAGTGAACAGATACAAGCTAATGTTTACTTTATCTTACCTTCTTAACGAAACTGGACGATGAAGGTGATGATGGGAAGCAGTATGGAGAGCGATTCAGAATGACAATGAAAGATAGATGGGGGCTTTCCTTCGGATTCTTATTTCTCTTCTTTTTTCTTTTTCTTTTTTTCTCTTTTTCCTTTGATCTGATTGGGGAGTTGGGTGTTTTGGTTCACTTTCTTCTTATTTTTTGTGTTAAATGGGGGAGGGAGTGGTGAGAGATAGAGAGAGAGAGAAGATAGTAATATTATTTTGTGGCTTTGTATACAAAGTAGTAATTAATTTTTTGGTTGAGAATTGTGAATACAATTTTTGGGGGTAATATTAAAATATCATTTGTGGATATGTTATTTTGTGGGTAATGGTGATTGGTGAATGGGAAAGTGAATTAATGATGCATTTGTTATTTGAATGTAAGTTATTATTTCATATTAGTGTTATTCAGTTTTATTATATGTATTTTTTTAGTTTAATCACATAAATTAGCACAATTTCAAAAAAATAAAAATAAAGGAGATATCACGGCGTTTTTAAAAAAGATATGACGGCGTTTAAAAAATGTCGCTAAATATCATAATGACGTCATGATACTGTCAAGTAAGACAATTGGCGGCGTTTTTAAAACGCCGCCTATACTAATATAACGACGTTTTTAAAACGTCATAAACTTATAGCGACGGCCGCGTCCTCGGCGCTTGGTGCTAAGCGTCACAAAAAGAATTAGCGGCGTTTTTGAAACTTATAGCGGCGTTTTTGAAACGCCGCTAAAAGCTGAATTTCCTGCAGTGTGCCTTGCAAGTGCCTCAACTCTACGATCATCTTTAAGATCCGGGCGATTTACAACATCTTGAAACATTCTCCATGATTCCCTGGGTGACAAATAAGTCACTTTAACCACTCCATCAACTCTCGGGAAACAAATATGGCTCAATCTAGTTGTCAATACTATCTTGCTCCCATTATCACTTGGAGGGATTCCAATTTGATGTATATCAAGGTCTGCTTTAACATCATCCAGAAGTAGCAAATACCTTTTTCCCTTCAACTCATTTGATATTCTCCGGGCAATGTCATCAAAATGGTTGGTGCCAGCCATATCCACTTTCAATCTTTCGGCAATAACCTTTTGCAAGTACCTCATGCTCAAATTCTCTTCCGTGTCCTCCGTTGAAACCTTTATCCACATGACCATATCAAATGTTTTGGCTACTTCTTCATGGTTGTTCAAGTTCTTCATTATGGCTGTTTTCCCAGTCCCCATCATTCCGGTGATTACAATTCCTTTAACTTTGTCTTTTTTCAGCAAATCCAATGTCCTTTCTAGTGGCTTTTGAAGTGTTGAAAACTTTTTAATATTTGGTGCTATCATCTTAATAACGAGTTCTGCTGGCTGATCAACCAAAATTCTTCCAAGTTGATTGCTCTCCTCCAAAAGTTTGATTACTTTCTCACCCTTTTTTTTCATCTCATTGCTAAAATTTGAACGTGGAAGAAAACAAAGTATTTGTGAGCTTTCACTTTGTCTGTCATATCTGGCTAGTAGTTTCTTCACTTCTTCTTCAGTCTCAATAACTCTGCGAATCCATTCAACGTAAGTTCTAGACAGCATCTTTTTCTTGTGTCTCAGGATTGCATTTTGATGATCATCTCTTTTAGCACCTAGCATTACAATTGCCTCATTTAAAGCTGTTGTTAGGGAAAATCGATGTGATTCCCCACAAGTAAATCAATCAATGGGAATAAAAACTAATGCGGAAAAATTAAATCAGAAGCAACACAAGAATTTTTACGTGGTTCCCTCAATGTGAGGTACGTCCACGGGATCGAAATCCGATTCCACTATCAACAAAATAAGTTCCAAACGATTACAAACGAGACACTAATGGTCTCACAAAACCACCCTTAGGTGAATTCCAAATAATCACAAATAAACAAGAGGAAAGATCTCACCAAATAGATGAACCAAAATCTTCAGAATCAGAGTTGAAGAAGATCCAAAATAACGAACCAAATTAATTTCAGAACAGAGGCAACATACCCATCAACCAATCAAGCAGCCTTGACCAATCTTCACTAATGATAAAACTTCGACACTGTTACCGAGGCAAGGTGATAGTATGGCAGCCGCACACCCTTCTCCTCTGGGGCAAACTAAATCATATATTGAATCTATGGTTTTTTTTATCAAACCTTAATTGTTTCCAAATTAGGTTGGGTCTCCACAAATTAAATATAATATATAAAAATATATTATAATTAACACTAAACCAAATTAAACTCTTTTTCCAAAACCAATTGGGTCCCACACTCCAATAAGGAGGTGTACCCAACAATTCTCCCCCTACCGACTTAGGTGGAGACATCAACCATACCCGCCAAAGTTCGACACTTTAAATGTTTGTCCCTCGACAAAGTCTTTGTCAACATATCTGAAATATTATCATCTGTGTGAACCTTTCGAGTTGTAACAATTTCAAATCTAGCACATCACGAATCCAATGGTATCTCACATCAATGTGTTTCGATCTCGAATGAAAAGTAGAGTTTTTACTCAAGTGAATAGCACTTTGACTATCACAATAAAGCACATACTTTTCTTGCTTCAAACCCAACTCTTGCAAAAATTTCTTCAACCATAACTCTTCTTTGCAAGCTTCTGTAATAGCAATAAATTCAGTTTCGGTAGTTGAGAGAGCAACACATTTTTGTAATTTAGATTGCCATGCCACAGCTCCCCCTGCAAAAGTCATCAAATACCCCGAAGTAGATTTCCTAGAATTAACATCACCAGCCATGTCAGAATCTGTGAACCCATCAAGTATCGGCTTACCATCCCCAAAACACAAGCACACCTTCGAAGTCCCTCGAAGATACCTTAGAATCCATTTTACCGCTGCCCAATGTTCTTTACCCGGATTAGAGAGAAAACGACTCACCACACCAACGGCGTGAGCAATATCTGGCCTTGTACAAACCATGGCGTACATCAAAGAACCAACTGCTGAAGCATAAGGAATTTTCAACATCTCTTCCTTGTCTTTCTCACTTGTAGGACATTGATTCGAACTAAGTTTGAAGTGACCTGCAAGGGGACAACCAACCGGCTTTGCTTTATTCATGTTAAACCTCTCAAGAACTTTCTCAATGTAGCTTTCTTGAGACAACCAAATCAGTCCCTCTTTGCGATCACGAACAATTTTCATACCAAGTATTTGCTTTGCCGGTCCCAAATCTTTCATAGCAAAAGCTTTACTCAACTCAAACTTCAACTTGTTAATCATGGTAGAATCTTGACCCACAATTAGCATGTCATCAACATAAAGCAAAAGAATAATAAATTTACCATCCGAAAATTTTTTCACAAACACACAATGGTCCGAAGTGGTTTTAGAAAAACCATTATTCATCATGAAAGAGTCAAATTTTTTGTACCATTGCCGCGGAGCTTGCTTGAGACCATACAAACTTTTCTTCAATTTGCAAACAAATTTTTCTTTCCCTTTCTCCACAAAACCTTCTGATTGCTCCATGTAAATTTCTTCTTCAAGATCACCACGAAGAAATGTGGTCTTCACATCAAGTTGTTCAACTTCAAGGTTCATACTTGCAGCCATGCCAAGTACAACCCGAATAGAAGACATCTTCACAACCGGCGAGAAAATCTCATCAAAGTCAATACCTTTCTTTTGCCCAAAACCTTTCACAACAAGGCGTGCTTTGTACCTCAGATTCTTCCTATCATTCTTTAATTTGAACACCCACTTATTTTTCAGAATTTTCCTCCCTTTAGGCAACTTCACTAAATCATAAGTCTGGTTTTCAAGTAAGGAATTCATCTCCTCGTCCATGGCCTTTTTCCAATCACCTTTCTTTGCATGCTCAATTGCTTCTTGGTAGCTCTCAGGCTCCCCTTGATCAGAAATCAACACAAATTCATTGGGAGGATACTTTCTTGAAGGTTGTCGGTCCCTTGTAGATTTCCTCAACTCAAGTTGTGGTGGCGGTTCTTGAGTTGGATGCTCTTCCTCAATTTCTGGCTCAACTTCATTAGGATTAGCATCATCTTCTACATCTTCAATGGGTGGCTGCACATCTCCCCCATTTTCATCATCAACTGAAGATGAAGGAGATGGATCCATGTCAATGAGATCACTAGTTTTTGGCTCCGGTTGATCACCTTTGCCAAAGTCTTCAATTGTTTGGTCTTCAAGAAACACAACATCACGGCTTCGAATAATTTTCTTGTCGACTGGATCCCACAATCTATACCCGAATTCATCACGCCCATAGCCAAGAAAAATGCATTATCTTGACTTACTATCAAGCTTGGACCTCTCATCCTTTGGAATGTGAACAAAAGCTCGGCAACCAAACACTCTCAAGTGCTCATAAGCCACATCTTTGCCAGTCCAAACTCTTTTAGGAACATCACCATTCAAAGGATAGGAAGGAGACAAATTGATCACGTCAACCGCTGTCTTCAATGCCTCACCCCAAAAGGATCTTGGCAATTTAGCTTGTGAAAGCAAACACCTTGTTCTTTCTACAATGGTGCGGTTCATCCTCTCGGCAACGCCATTTTGTTGAGGAGTCTTCTTAACTGTCTTTTGATGCCGAATACCTTGGCTGTGACAATACTCATCAAATGGCCCAATGTATTCACCACCATTGTCTGATCGGATGCACTTCAATTTCTGCCCTATTTCTCTTTCAACCATGGCCTGAAAATGCTTAAATACTTCTAGAACTTGATCTTTAGTTTTTAGTAGAAAAGTCCAAACTTTCCTTGAATAATCATCAATGAAAGTAACAAAATAAAGTGCACCACTATGTGTTCTAACTTTCAAAGGACCACAAACATCCGAATGAATCAACTCCAAAACCTTTTCTTTTCTAGAAGCAACATTTTTATGAAAAGAAACTCTATGTTGTTTACCCGCCAAACAATGAACACAAGTTTTAAGATGTATACCTTTCAAACCGGGTAGAAGCTCTTTCTTGAACAAAATTTGTAGCCCCTTTTCACTCATGTGCCCAAGTCGTCTGTGCCACAATTCAGTAGAAGTATCATCTTCAAGTGCATTGACAACACCTTTACAAATTTTTCTTTGCATCGAATAAAGTGTATGAGTCTTCTTGCACTTAGCCACCACCAAAGAACCCTTTGTGAGCTTCCATATTCCATCACCAAATTTGTTGTTGAAGCCTTCATCATCTAGCTTCCCAGTAGAGATCAAATTGAGGCGAATGTCGGGAACATGCCTCACATCTTTAAGCAACAACTTGCAGCCCAAATTTGTTTCCAAGCAAACATCACCCATACCAATAATCTTGGACAAACCTTCATTACCCATTCTAACAGAACCATAATCTCCTTTGGTGTAGGTAGTGAAGAAATCAACTCAGGAAGTCACATGAAAAGAAGCACCAGAATCAATCACCCAATTACTCTCTTGGCCCACAAAATTGATGCAATCATCTTCACAAACGACCATGAGATCATCGGTAGTAACTGTCGGTGTGTCTTCTTGCTTCTTATTCACACTTTTGTCACGCCTTTTCTCCTTGTTCTTGAGCTTTCGGCATTCTCACTTCATGTGCCCTTTCTCATGGCAATAATAACACTCAATGTCTTTCTTTGAAAAAGAGCCATCTTTTGATTTGTTACTATCACCCTCAATGGGTCCATACAAATCTTTACAAAATAATAGGTCCTCCATTTTAGTTTTCCAAGTTACCCAATTGCTTTCATTGAAGCTAGACATACGACCCACATTCCCTTCCATTGATTTACACAAATAAATAAACCCAAATAAACCGTAGGCTCTGATACCAGTTGTTTGGGAAAATCGATGTGATTCTCCACAAGTAAATCAATCAATGGGAATAAAAACTAATGCAAAAAAATTAAATCAGAAGCAACACAAGAATTTTTACGTGGTTCCCTCAATGTGAAGTACGTCCACGGGATTGAAATCCGATTCCACTATCAACCAAATAAGTTCCAAACGATTACAAACGAGACACTAATGGTCTCACAAAACCACCCTTAGGTGAATTCTAAATAATCACAAATAAACAAGAGGAAAGACCTCACCAAATAGATGAACCAAAATCTTCAAAATCAGAGTTGAAGAAGATCCAAAATAACGAACCAAATTAATTTCAGAACAGAGGCAACATACCCATCAACCAATCAAGCAGCCTTGACCAATCTTCACTAATGATAAAACTTCGGCACTGTTACCGAGGCAAGGTGATAGTATGGCAGCCGCACACCCTTCTCCTCTGGGGCAAACTAAATCATATATTGAATCTAGGATTTTTTTTATCAAACCTTAGTTGTTTTTAAATTAGATTGGGTCTCCACAAATTAAATATAATATATAAAAATATATTATAATTAATACTAAACCAAATTAAACTCTTTTTCCAAAGCCAATTGAGTTCCACACTGCCATAAGGAAGTATACCCAACAAAAACTGTGTAAATCTCCTCCATGTCATTTGAAGAAGCAATTGTGTCCTTGAAAAGAGCCCAGAATGCTGTCTTGGCTTGGCACAGTGCCCCCACTGCAGCATCTGCTGCTGATACTTCAGCCATCATTGAGCAACTCTGAACCTGTACTAGAGAAGTTCGAATAAGAAAAAGAAACAGTATGTGTCATATATGTGTCCCATATCCATATCTATACTTTTTAAAAAGCGAGGACAAATATAAAAACTAATAATGATATTAAATTGGGGGGGTGTTTGGCAAAGGCTTTTTTGGGCTTTTTGGCCTAAAATTCACAAAACAACAAAATAGGCTAAAATAGCTAATAAGACAAAATGTCACATCAAACCTATAATCATTTCATTTTTTCTCTTACAAACATCACATACAAAAAAATCCAATTATCTTCCCAAACACACAAATTTTAGCCTACTAAAATAGCCAAAAACTAAAATAACCTACTAAAATAGCAACTTTCAAACACCCACCATATTTCAATAATTAAACAAGTAAATTTGGGAAGCAGGGTTTGAACTATGGAAAATGTTTGGTAGCTCAAATTTTTGTGGCTCAAATGGCTCAAATTTGTCAAAACGACGTCGTTTTATACTCATTTATACTCAAAACGACGTCGTTTTGAGTGATTTGAGCCATTTGAGCCACAAAATGTTGAGCTACCTAACATTGTTGTTGAACTATGAGCACAAGGCACAACACCATGTTGTGAGGCCTGTGGAGACATGTCCCGAACCTATTTCGATAATCCGAACCGTTCACATTGTAGGTTCATCGATTAGATTATTCATAAAAAAAAGTTTAAATTAATTGGACATTTGTAGTCTAATAACAAGATTTTTGTTTAAAAAAAATTGAACGGTTAATTTTGCTAATTTTAAAAAAAAACAATTAGGGCTTGATCATGGAGTTACACCGCGTAACTTACGCAAGTCCGATTAATTTCATTGTTTTTATAAATGATATGCTCAACGAACCCTATAATATGAATGGTTCGAATTATCAAAATATATTCGGGACAAACCCGATAGGGTGTGACAGCACCCACCCCAATTCCATAAATTTGCGTACAAGTGTTGAAAAGAAAAAGCACAAGGACAATATAAATTGTTTGTACTTGATATTCAAATGAAATTTATATAGGAATTGCCAAAAAAATAAAGTGGTTGCTATGGGATCTTAAACTAATACCTAGTTTCTTAAAAATAAATTCTTACTACTCTTTTATGTATAATACAGTAGTACAAATTACAAATATATTTTTTTGCAAACACATCTTAGCCATACCCATATCTTATTTCCTTAGGTTTTGTCATATCCCCGTATCGATATCATATCATATCAATGTCTCATATCCGTATCCGTGCTTCATGACTCGCATGCCAAGGTTGGCCTATGCATAAGGCCATTAAGGCCACTGCTTAAGGCCCCCAATTAGAGGAGGCCTCATATTTTGTATTACCTATACTTACATATACTTCAATGCTTTTGATATTTCACTAACCATTACACACACACACACAAAAACCAGCTAATGAGTATATTACTGTTTGCGTCTTGGAAACTGATGGCGAGCACATAGGCTGTTGGGCTAGGAATGCAGCTGTGCCAGGACGGATGAACTGGTCCAAGGTTAGGATTGTAGTTTGGGATTTCTGACATCCACAGGACTTCACTTGTGTGTGGCTAAGAGGAAGGAACCATCACTGGTTCGGACCTTGTCCTAATAAAGAGGACTTTTAACAAACTTGCTAGGCTCAAAAACATTAAAATTGGACTTTCATTAATTGGAATGAAATACAATCTGAATAAGATAACTAAGGCTAACTTGACTAAACAACTAACTGCAGGAATTAAATTGCTTAAATAAGAGACAATTGTCGGAAATTGCTAAAACAAAGTGTGAATAAACTCTTAGTTGAGTGTTTGGTACTTGACCCCTTCAAATGGCACACTTTGAGTCCTTTTGTAATGACCCCGAAATGTATGTTACAATTATCCGTATTTAATTACGCATTAATATGAATTAATTGAAGAATATCTATTTGAATTAGACAAATATCTGTTGGGATTACAACTTCGGGACTGAAATTGACGACCATAATGGGTTCGGAAAATGAAATTGAACACACTTATGTGATACCGGGAATTTTTAGAACCATTTGGGACATTTAATTCAGAACTGAATTTCGTCTGAATTGCTAAGTCTTGTTTGGCTCAAGATTATGGCACAATTATATATATACGATTATAGATAAGGATTGTGGCCTTGGTTGACTCAAAATAAAAAGAGAAGAAATATCTAAGAGGGAGAGAGAGAGAATTCGTGAGAAAGAGAGAGAGCAAAGGGGGAGAAGAGAAAGAAAATGGGAATCAAGCTCAAACCCTCTTCAATTAAATAATCAAGGTAAGAATTCCTCTCTAATTCCTTGAAATAAGGTTGATTCATGCATAATCTCATGGTAAATAAGTGGATTGAAGGGGAAATATGTTTAATTTGAGCATGCATGGTAGAAATTGATGATTCATGGTTATATTTGGCAAATTTGAGGGAGATCTCCATGGATGTTGGGATATGAAGCTTATGTGTACATGTTCATGGTTTTTCATCTTAGCTCAAGGTTTGATCTTTGATTGGATCCATGTGGGTTTTGTTTTGAAGTTGCAATGTCTAATTTAAGTTGGTTTTCAAGTGTTTTGGGACTTGGGTTTCATCAATTTGAGATTGTTTTTGGCAAAGGAGAGTTTGAAGATTTGGAAGATTTCAGAATTTCGGATTTTTGCTTGGTCCGCTCGAGCGGAGGGACTCCTGCTCGAGCGTGAAAATCAGCCTCCCAGCAGTTTTGGAAAATTGTACAGGCCGCTCGAGCGGCCAAAGTGGCGCTCGAGCGAGGGACTTATTTCAGGAAAATTTGGGAAGTTGTATTACTTGATTTTCACATGTCATTTGCATCATTTAGCATCTCATAAGCATGAAATAGAGTAAAGAAAGAATAGTATGGCATGAACACTTGATTTTATAAGATGTGTTAAGGAATTGTGTTATTATGTTGATAATTGCAGGTCAAACCTCGAAGACCGTGCAACCGGTTTTGGAAACCCACTGTGAGTAACATTTCTGTAAAGTTATGTTGATATGCAATGTATTTGAAATGTTATACAAAATGCTATATGATACGATATGTTTTTGAAATGTGATTTTAAACCTGTGAACGAATGTCCTGTTTGCGAATCTAGTATGGCATCCATAGATAGTCCTAAGTGGACCAGTTTACGAGATCTCGTGAGCCACTTCATTGTGGTGTGTGTTTAATCGGTGTCCGGGACCGGTTACTCTAGTCAGAAGACGGATATGTTATGTTCTATAGAGTATGCCATTATGTATGTTCTGAATATGATTATGATTATGATTATGAATGATTTGATTTATGGATATATGTTAATTGGAATTCGTTCACTACCCCTTTACTTTAATGTTACTTGCTGAGCTTTAGCTCATTGTTTGTATTTATGTATTTATAGGTGAGCATTCTGGGAGTCATGCCTAGGCGGAGTCGTGATCGAGCCGCCGTTTTGGAAGCCTACCTGATATTTTGTGTGCCTCCGAGCTGGGGCTAGGCCTGGAAGGCCATTAGTGAGTTTTGTTTTGTTTTGTATTAGTGGCATATGCCTATAGTTGTATATGATCTTTTGGTTACATGTTATGTAAAGTTAGTGGGTAAATTAACATTTTTGTCATGTAAATGTATGTTCATATAAATGCACAGCTCTTTGGACTATTAGTATTTTTGTTTTCGCCTCCGCGAGCCCCGATTATTTATGTTTTGTACAGTAAGGCCTTGGCTAATCTAGGATTACTGGCCGGTTATGATGCCAACCTTTTCGGGGCGGGTTTGGGTCGTGACAGAATGGTATCAGAGCGCACGAGTTAATTTACCCACACACGTGTCCATATGAGCTGTAGGGTGTCCTAGAAAAGAAATAGGGCATGGCATAAACATGTATGCATGTGTGTGTGTGTTTGGAATAAGAAGAGACCAAAACTGTAATGATGAGATAACAGAGGAATCACCATGTTGAGAATAAATGCTGTATCTGCTATGGGTTCTATAGACCAATGGAGAACACCAATGCAAGGACTGTAGATGAAACAGAATCTTCTAATGCTAGAATAGATCGGTTAGGAAGAATGGTGGAAGCTTTAACGGGGTTGGTGAGACAACAGCAAGAGCAAAACCAGCAACAGCAGAGGCAACCATTTCCACCTCCTCCTCCGCCACCTATTCAAATGGAACCGATGAATAATTATGATATTATCACTTTGACACAGAAATACAAGAAACTTAAACCACCAGAATTTGCAGGAGGAATTGAACCTTTAAAAGCGGAGGCATGGGTATTAGAAACTGAAAAGATTTTTGAAGTGTTTCCATGTACTGAAGCGTATAAAGTTTTGTTAGCAACCTTTACTCTGACAGAAGAAGCTAGAAGATGGTGGATGCTTGTACGAGGTGAGAATAGGGATCTGACATGGGGTCGATTCAAAGAGATGTTTTATGAAAAATATTTCCCACAATGTATGTAGGATAGAAAAATATCTGAATTTGAATAGTTAAAGCAAGGTACTATGTCAGTAGCGGAGTATGAAGCTAAGTTTACTAAATTAGCCCGTTATGCTCCTCATATGGTTGATACAGAATACAAGAAGGCAAGAAAATTTGAGAGTGGTCTACATGTTGAGGTGCTTGACCGGGTAAATGTGTTGAAATTGGAAAAATATGTTGATGTACTCGACAGAGCCTTGATGGCTGAAACAAATGTTACTAACTTGAAAATGTCCAAGTCAACAACAATGACTGAAGGGGAGAGTAAGAAATTTAAGAAACAGAAAGTGGAAATGGTTAGTGAATCAGTGGGCTCCGTGAATGACAATTTGAACTCAACCATTGGTGATAATACAAAGAGAGGTGTACCTACTTGTAAAGAATGTGGAAAGCAACATTGGGGCATTTGCCACCGTGGATCTGGAGTTTTTTTCAAATGCGGACAGAAAGGACATATAGCCAAAGCTTGCCCACAAATTTACTCAAGAAATGAGAGACCCATTGCTAGTGGAGTTAACTCAATAATGACACCGAAGACAACCACAACATCTACTTCCGAGGGGAACACATTGAGGCAAGGAAGGGTTTTTACCCTAGTTTCAGAAAAGACACAGAATACTGGAAAAGCGAATACAGGTATGACTTTACTACCTATTATGATGTTAGCCATATTACCTATGCGATGGTGGAAAATATTGAACATGTGACTGTGATGGAACAAATAAAAATTAATAATTACTTTTCATACCTATACTGTGGCAGAACAATTGAACATGAGCTAGAACAATTGACTATGGGTTATTATGCTTGGCAACTTGAACTATGATCTCCGAAACCAAATGTATCCTAGACTTTTGATCGAACTGATTTTGGTGGACACATATGAATTATATTACCTTTGCTATGAATTGTCACATCTATGTTACTACCTTTGCATTGAACACTATTGGGCTTGTTAATTGACTTCAGTCTTATGTGCAAGATATACTCACTATGTGTTTGACTGCTATGATATTGCCTTCACTGCTATGGGATTGATACAAGAACTATTTGAATAATTGAATAGAACCATCGAGTTGTTCTCTTTGTATGATGACACTTTGTGAACTACTGAATGGCTACGGAATGAAAATAATATGTGACTGAGATTTCTGATTGAGATTGTGCCAGGATAAGCAAAGTTTGGAGGACCAAACTTCCTAAGGTGGGGAGAGTGTAATGACCCCGAAATGTATGTTACAATTATCCGTATTTAATTACGCATTAATATGAATTAATTGAAGAATATCTGTTTGAATTAGAAAAATATTTGTTGGGATTACAACTTCGGGACTGAAATTGACGACCATAATGGGTTCGGAAAATGAAATTGAACACGCTTATGTGATACCGGGAATTTTTAGAACCATTTGGGACATTTAATTCAGAACTGAATTTCGTCTAAATCGCTAAGTCTTGTTTGGCTCAAGATTATGGCACAATTATATATATATGATTATAGATAAGGATTGTGGCCTTGGTTGACTCAAAATAAAAAGAGAAGAAATATCTAAGAGGGAGAGAGAGAGAATTCGTGAGAAAGAGAGAGAGCAAAGGGGGAGAAGAGAAAGAAAATGGGAATCAAGCTCAAACCCTCTTCAATTAAATAATCAAGGTAAGAATTCCTCTCTAATTCCTTGAAATAAGGTTGATTCATGCATAATCTCATGGTAAATAAGTGGATTGAAGGGGAAATATGTTTAATTTGAGCATGCATGGTAGAAATTGATGATTCATGGTTATATTTGGCAAATTTGAGGGAGATCTCCATGGATGTTGGGATATGAAGCTTATGTGTACATGTTCATGGTTTTTCATCTTAGCTCAAGGTTTGATCTTTGATTGGATCCATGTGGGTTTTGTTTTGAAGTTGCAATGTCTAATTTAAGTTGGTTTTCAAGTGTTTTGGGACTTGGGTTTCATCAATTTGAGATTGTTTTTGGCAAAGGAGAGTTTGAAGATTTGGAAGATTTCAGAATTTCGGATTTTTGCTTGGTCCGCTCGAGCGGAGGGACTCCCGCTCGAGCGTGAAAATCAGCCTCCCAGCAGTTTTGGAAAATTGTACAGGCCGCTCGAGCGGCCAAAGTGGCGCTCGAGCGGGGGACTTATTTCAGGAAAATTTGGGAAGTTGTATTACTTGATTTTCACATGTCATTTGCATCATTTAGCATCTCATGAGCATGAAATAGAGTAAAGAAAGAATAGTATGGCATGAACACTTGATTTTATAAGATGTGTTAAGGAATTGTGTTATTATGTTGATAATTGCAGGTCAAACCTCGAAGACCGTGCAACCGGTTTTGGAAACCCACTGTGAGTAACATTTCTGTAAAGTTATGTTGATATGCAATGTATTTGAAATGTTATACGAAATGCTATATGATACGATATGTTTTTGAAATGTGATTTGAAACCTGTGAACGAATGTCCTGTTTGCGAATCTAGTATGGCATCCATAGATAGTCCTAAGTGGACCAGTTTACGAGATCTCGTTAGCCACTTCATTGTGGTGTGTGTTTAATCGGTGTCCGAGACCGGTTACTCTAGTCGGAAGACGGATATGTTATGTTCTATGGAATATGCCATTATGTATGTTCTGAATATGATTATGATTATGATTATGAATGATTTGATTTATGGATATATGTTAATTGGAATTCGTTCACTACCCCTTTACTTTAACGTTACTTGCTGAGCTTTAGCTCATTGTTTGTATTTATGTATTTATAGGTGAGCATTCTGGGAGTCATGCCTAGGCGAAGTCGTGATCGAGCCGCCGTTTTGGAAGCCTACCTGATATTTTGTGTGCCTCCGAGCTGGGGCTAGGCCTGGAAGGCCATTAGTGAGTTTTGTTTTGTTTTGTATCAGTGGCATATGCCTATAGTTGTATATGATCTTTTGGTTACATGTTATGTAAAGTTAGTGGGTAAATTAACATTTTTGTCATGTAAATGTATGTTCATATAAATGCACAGCTCTTTGGACTATTAGTATTTTTGTTTTCGCTTCCGCGAGCCCCGATTATTTATGTTTTGTACAGTAAGGCCTTGGGTAATCTAGGATTACTGGCCGGTTACGATGCCAACCTTTTCGGGGCGGGTTTGGGTCGTGACACCTTTTATAGTGCTAATTGACCTCCTTTTTCTGCCCTAGTTGCCAGGACGTGGCAGCACCAGGCATAATCTTTGATTTGGGGCCCAAGAATAGCAACCACCTTCACCACTAACGAATGACTTTCAGCAAATATCACCTCCTTTGTAGTCTTTCATGGCTCACTTGGTCTTCTAATTTCTCCATGTGCATGTGCTTTATTCTTAACAATCAAGGCCTAAACTACTTGCTTCTTAATAGGGAGTGGACCTCAACCAACTTCTATTTCCTAAGAAACGATTGAGGCCTTCTTTTATCCTTACCAATTAAAAATTAAAATCAATAAATAATCAGCCGCCATTCGCCACCTAGACCAAGCTCTACATCATTTATGTTGTCACAATCAGGTCCACCATGTAATGCCAAGTCACACTTAAATGCCACGTGGCATTTTGCCAAAAAGGGTACACACAAGTACTAATATGAATAATTGGTTTAGCTAGAAATAAGATTGTTAAAAAAAATGTAGTTATTCATCATATCAGTAAGTATTTAGCTTTTGCTATACAATGATGGTAACTGTCAGAAAGTCAATTTTTGACACAATCGCAGCATGTGATAGCACTAAGTTGTGAGAAGTGGGTGTAGAAGGTGTGGGAGGTGGTGGACAGTGACAGAAGGGGAGATGAGAAGGGGTTGTTAAGTTAGGGTTAGGGTTTTCACATAGATTAAATGAAAAAGATTAAGTGAAGGGTAATATAGTATTTTCTCATTTGAAATTGACTTTGACTTCATTTTTTTTTCTTTCTATCCAACTCTTAAAATGAGCGAATGGTACAATTTCCATCAATTTGGACAGAAAAAATTAACATTTGAACTATAGTCCAAAACCACATGAGGATTTTCTATCTATATTTAAACTATATGTGGTAAAGTGCTTGAGCCTTAAAACATAGGGGGTAAAAGTGAATTTTTCCCATCATCCATTTTTCTTTCTTTTTATTTATTATTAATTTTTTTTTACAGCTACAGTAAGTAAAGTAAGTTTGCTCCCTGATTGAAAAAGACATACTTGACACACACACACATATATATATATATAGAGAGAGAGAGAGAGAGCAAATTCATATGTCACTATCCAAATTTAGTGAAATTTGACTATCTGATCTGAATAAAGAAATTTCACTATTCAAAAACAAAGAGAATAGTGAAATGATTAGTAATTTTATAGCCCTCAGTTAGGGATTTGCAACCCTTAAATTGAAATAAGGTACCTATTTTTTGCTTGCTCAGTGAAATTTCATTGTCCTCTTTTGATATAATTTCCCTATCACTTATTCAAGGAGGGGGGATTTAAAGGTACAGATGAGGGCTAATCTAGAAGATGTAGATCAAAAGTTATGAAAGAGTTTCATGGCTGATCAGGGGGGGGAATCCTGATTTCAACCTATCTAGCAGGAAAGCCTGATTTCAACCTATCTTCCATAATGTAAGCCTTGAGTGCCTGATTTCAAATACCTTGGACTCCCTTTGGGAGCTATTCCAAGTAGGAACGCCACTTGGAAACCTGTTTTGGACAAGATTAGATCAAGACTTGCAAGGTGGAAAAGAAGGCTTCTCTCTTTTGCAGGTAGGCTCACTCCAATCAAAGCTGTACTGTCTAGTCTGCCAGTTTATTACCTCTCATTATTCAAGATGCCTGAAGGGGTTGCAAGAGAGGTTGAGACATTCGTATGGGGTGGGATTGAGTTGAGGAAGATACATATGGTCAAATGGGAGGAGGTCACAAAAAGGATTGATCAAGGAGGGCTTGGTATTAGAAGGATAAGGGATGTGAATGCTTGCTTATTAATCAAATGGTGGTGGTGGAGGTTTGGAAGTAAAGATAATGCTCTTTGGAGAAGGGTACTCTGCAGCAAGTACATAATTGAAGCTACCAGTTGGCATCCTGATTTCAACCTATCTAGCAGGCACTCAAGGATCTGGAAGGATATACTGTCTATGGCTGATCAGGGGTGGAACTTGCTTGAATTCTTTAAAGACAATTTCAAGATTAAGGTGGGTGATGGGAATAGAATTAGATTTTAGTTTGACATTTGGTGTATGAACACATGATTGAAAGATGAATTTCTAGGCCTATTCAGACTTTTCCAAGATTTCAGACTTTTCCAATATAAGGAGGGCTCTTTGAAAGAGTTTTATGAGAAGAAAGGCATCTCAGAGAATTAGAATCTGGCATTTAGAAGGGTCCTATATGAATGGGAGGAAATGGAGGTCTTAAGACTTGTCAATTTGCTACTTTCTGCACCTCCACTTAGGGCAGACTTGGTAGATAGACCTGATTGGGCACTTGATTCTTCTGGGATTTTTTCAGTCTCTTCCATCTATAATTTTTGCTTATCTAATGAAAACTAGCAGGTTGGTTTGGGTCAAGTACATTCCACCCAAAGTCCAGTTCCTTGGGTTAGCTTGGAAGAATAGAATCAAGACCTCTGTGTTCTTGCAAAGAGTTGGAGCCCTCCCTAGCAACATATCAGATTTATGCATCTTCTGCAAGTCTGAGTGTGAATCTGCAGGGCATATACTTCTGCACTGCCCTTTCTCTTGGAAAATTTGGACTGCCATGCTCCATTGGTGGGATTTACAAGGGGCAATTCCAGGTTCAGTGGATGAGCTGCTTCAATGGTGGGCTGGTGTCAAACTCAGAAAAATTGAGAGGAAAATCTGAGGAGGCATATCTCTGGCAGTACTTTGGTCCATTTGGAAACTCAGAAATGAGTGTGCCTCCAATGGTTGCAATCCCAATTTTGATGAAGTATGTGAACTTGTTAAAATTAGAGTTGCTATTTGGATTAGGTCTTCCAACAAGATGGCACATTTTTCAGCCATTGACTTTGCGTATAATCTGAGACAAATGAGAATCTGCTTTGGACGAAGACCTCACTGAAAGGCTTGTGAATTTGGGTGACTGCTACCAAGATTAGCTAGTGTTTGTCCTAGTTGTGTGACTGGAAATAGGACAGCCTGAATGTTTGTTGTTATTTTGTTCTTTTGTTGATTTCTCACCGGTGCCAGCACATGATTGTGTTTTCACATTAGTGCCAACCTAGTTGGGATGAATGTGTTTACTATGATGCTATTTGCACTCTCACCTCCCCTTTATTGATGTAATCCTTGTATCATGTACCATGTGATTTATCAATAAAGCTCCCCTTTTTTGCTGATTAAAATAAATAAATAAATAAATAAAAAGGTTATGAAATTCTACAATTTTGATTTAATTCCAAAAATTGATATTATGTCATAGTAAAATTTCAATGTCTTTTTATTTATTTATTTATTTATATATTACATATTTTGATATTCATCATGAGTCTTGATCTCGAGTCTCAACAAAAGAATTCCAAAAATAAAAAAATTTAGGAAAAATTACAAAAAATAAAAAATAAAAAATAAAACAAAAACAAAAATCCTAGAATTTGACCATTGTAACAAAATAAACTATGAGTTTCTAATTTTATCAATTTAAATCCAAATCTTTTGATATATTTGCAATCTAAACCATCTATCTATTTTCGTTAAGTAAAACTAATGGAAAAATGAGTTTGTAATTTTATCAATTTAAAACCTAATATTTTGATTTATTTACAATCTAAACCATCGGCCTATTTTCATCAAGCAAAAAAATAAATAAAAATAAATAATTTTATTAATTTAAACCGTAATCTTTTGATTTATTTACAATTTAAACCATCTATCTAATTTCATTAAGTAAAACTGATGGAAAAATAAGTTTTTTATTTTATCAATTTAAACCCTAATCTTTTTATTTATTTGCAATCTAAACCATCTTCCTATTTTCATTAAGTAAAATTGACGGAAAAATACTCAATGTTTATTTTGTTATAAAAGTCAAGTTCTAGTTTTTGTTTTTGTTTTTGTGGTTGTAATTTTTCCCCTTTTTAAAAAAAATTTTAAAAAAAGAGACCATCTAGAGCAAAAGTTAAAGTATTTTAAAGATTTGAAATGAATTCAAAAGAGAAGTTACATTGTAGTGAAATTTTACTGACTCGTTGATGTTCGCTGCTATTAGCACCTACCTAATTTTTTGGACCCCCATTTCTTTGAACCCCCATCCTAAATCCTAAATTTTAATAAGATTTCTTTTAACATCCTACTTAATACCAAATTTATCCCTATTCACAATATCATCACACCCAAGTGCACACCCACATAAATTTACCCCCACTCCTGTTGAAGAACGAGGAGTCGACGATTGAGTGTCAAATCCGATGGAGTATGAGATTCGAATGCCTCTCTCTCTCTCTCTCTCTCTCTTTCTCTCTCTCTCTCTCTCTCTCTTTCAAATTCAAACGCCTCTTTCTCTATATACATATATATATATACCTGTGTGAATTGTTTTATTACAGCTTGTCTGAGGATGAGTGGAGAATAAAAAATGAAAGAATGTAAAACGAAAATGAAGGCATCGCTGTTGGGAAGAAGAGAAGAAAACAAATAAATAAAAATAAAATAATCAAAGGAATATATTACTGTTCGGAACTGTGAGAGGCGATTTTACAATACTCCTTCATCCCAAACAGACCTTCATCAGATCCTTGCTCTGGTGCCTGAAACAAAGAACACTCCGGTCAGGTGTGCCGGAATTAGCACTCTGACGATCAAGTTAGAGACTGGTTGAGAAAGAATGGGTTAGGTATTGAAAAAGTAGAGTAGATTTGGGTGATCATGCATACCTTCCTCCATTTACCTTCCTTTTATAGAGGTTTAGTATAGATATTTCCTACCTAAATTTTGATGATCATCACAATGTCAGGGCCCAGGTTCCTATTACACCTCCGGAAAGGAACGGCCTAGGCCCACTTTCATTGGGATAGTATGCCAAACTCCCACTGGTATTTGGCATGAATGCTTGTCGATTCTGTCAGCATCACTTACTCGGCATGTCATTTGGTCGGTGAGGAGGTTGCTCGGCGACGAACCTCTACAATCTAATGAACCTGGTTGGATTTGGGCCCATCAATGATGGGCGTGGGTGTGCTATGTTTGCCGAATGTGCAATAGTTATACTTGGCTCACATAATTGCCCCCCGAGCTCTTGGTTATCTCAATTACTGAGTAGCCTGTGTGCTCGGCTCACTTTGGACCGCTAATTCGGCCAATCTTCCTAACGCGTGGTATCTTTCAATGTGCCTGGAGTTTTGGGCGTGTAGTGGGTAATTTGCTGTGTACTTCTGACATGATTGATAGGATCCCACAGAAGATATATATATCTTTCCGCCTCTTCAAACTTCCTTCACACGCCTCATTTATTGCTCTTTCAAAAATTGTCTCAACGCCGCTTTGCCTCCGAAAAACCCTCTACTTTATGAAAATTCTTCATCTCCGTCCTCTATCTTGTAATTGCTTCGCTTCTATCTTGCAATTGCTTCGCAATCCTCTCTTTGAGCAACCCATAAATTCTTCTGTAAGTTTTTTGAGCCCTTTTCTTTTTCCATCTCACATTTTTAGTTTCGCATTCTCTCTTCAAATTTTTTTTCTTCCATGTTTGTTCATGGCGAATCATCTAAAGGAGCTTTTGTCTGAGTCAAATCTCATTTCCTTCCATCGCCATTTCGAGATCCCAGACGATATTCAATTAGAACTCATTGGGGATGGGGTTGTCGACCTAGAAATGGCAGATGCAAGCACCATCACCTTGCCACTTCTAGCCATTACTGAAAAAGGAGTTTGATTCCCCCTCTATCCCCTGCTTCGGGCTACTCTTCGTCATTGGGGGTCTAATGCCCTCATAGCCAAACATCAATTTTTTTCGTATTATCATGGGAATCGTTGAGTTGAACCAGATCTTAGGGATCAACTTAGGGATCCCTGCTATTCGACACTATTACACCCTTGCCAAGTCTTCGGGTCAGCTTGGAAGGCTTTTTTTGAAAGTCGAGGACAAGGACCACCAACTAGTTACTATGCTAGCCAACTCGAGAAAAAATGTTAATCATGTAATGGTCCTGGTCCACGGCAGTTAGGAATTCGACGCCGAAGAAGATCACTCGGATCCCATCACTATGACTAGGGGTGACCCAGGTGGCCAAGTAGTTTTTATTCCTTGAACTTATACACTACATCTCTTTTTTATTTCTAATCGACTTTATTTCCTACAGGTGCCGAGCTCAAAAAGTCTCTTTCGTCAAGGGATGCTGAAGTGTTGTCCCAAGTTAAGACTGTCCTAGACTATATTGGCCAAAAAGACTTTGAGGGCCAAGGCTGAGCTGCCCACGTTCTGCACAGATACGACCCAACATACACAACTTTTGTCGCTGCCAACAAAGTGCCAATCCCAAAAGGGGCGAACCGTCTTGTGGCAATCACTTACAGTGACGCCCTCAGTTTCAAGGAATTGGGTGGAGTAGTTAAGGTAGTCGACGACGAGGGCGATGAAGAAGAGAACGCCGAGAATAGGGAATTGACAGAAGATCCATCCTTAAAAGAAGTCGGCACATCAAGACATGGTCTTGTGAGAATATATTGTGTATTTTCTATTATTTTCCAAATTAGGCATGATTGTGGTTGTACAAATTAGAGTCCTATTAGAGGTATGATTGTGTTAGAGTCCTATTAGAGGCATATTTGTATTCTCCCTTTTGGTTTAGGATTTAGGGTTATATAATCTGAGGTCTGATTGTAATCATTCACACATTGAATATATGATACATAAATCATTCAGAAATCTTACATGGTATCGAGCCGTCTCTGAGCCGAAACCCTAGAAATTGTCTCTATGGTGTCTTCTTCATCAGAATCTCACTGAGTTGTGATCATCGGTGCTCTTCTTCATCGCGATCGTCTCTTGGAAACAGTCCACTGGTTTTATCCCTCTGAGTCGCCAGTCGTAACTCCCTCCTTTCCGTCTGTGTTCGTCTGGTCATCTGGTTCGTATCTTTGGTTCGTAACCCAGAGACAGACGAAGAGAAACCCTCGTCGCAACCCATCTGAGTCGCCGAAAACTCTGGTTAGCTACCTCTGCGTCTCACGAGCTTCGTGCAAAGTCTGCTCTCGGTCTGGTCTCACTCTGTCTCTCTCGTCTGAAGTCTGGCTCTCTCCCTTGTGTGTTCTGAGTACTAAGATAGTGGTATTTTTCAGTTTGCTTCTCCAGTTTCTCCTTATTATAATTTGACCCCAAAATTCTATGACTTTGGTTCATTTTGATGTCGGATACCCATAAGCTTCAATCTTTTACAAATCCCAAGAAAAGGCCACTGGCTTCAGATGAGTGTGCCTACTGCCATCAAAGGGGTCATTGGAAGTACCATTGTCCCAAGAATGGATGTCTGTCTGTTCAGTCTCCTGCCGATTTTACTGCATCTGCTCCGACTCCTAATCCTGACTTAACTTCCTTGACTGCTCAGATTAGTCAGCTTCGGCATATATTGTCTAACTCCTAGCCATCCCCATCTACCTCCATTGTTTCCTCTCTTCATTCAGGTTTGCTTGGGTCTTCTTCAGGTATTTCTTCGTCTGTCTGGCTTTTTGACTCTGGTGCCTCTCATCATATGACTCCCCATCTCTCCTTACTTCAAAATTGCACTCCTCATCCTTTTCCTATTATTGTCAATGCTGCTAATGGGTCTGGTATGTCTGTTATATCTGTTGGGTCTGTCCTACCGTCTGCTATGTCTGTTGTCTCTATTCCATCTGTTCTTTATGTTCCTCAATTATCTGTCAGTTTATTATCTATCAGCCAACTTGACGCCTCTGGTTTTGATGTTATCTTTTCCTCTTCTATCTGTTATGTGCAGGATCGGATGTCTAAGCAGCAGATTGGGACTGGTCGTAGAGTTGGGGACCTCTATGTAGTAGAGAGCTTGCATCTGCCTTTGACAACCTCTCCGACTGCCTTTTCCTCTTTTCAGTTAGATTCTCTATCCAGTCCTTTCTACTTGTGGCATTCTAGATTAGGGCATTTGTCTGCTGACCGCTTACGGTCTTTGGCTCAATCAGGTATCTTGGAAAAAGTTTCTCCTAGTGAACTTACTGAATGTCAAGGGTGTAAACTCGCCAAGATGACAGCCTTACCTTTTCGTAAAAGCACTTATATATCTGATACACCATTTTCTTTAGTTCATACTGATGTTTGGGGCCCTTCTCCTGTTATCACCAAAGGGGGTTCTGCATACTATGTGTCATTTGTTGATGATTGCACCCGTTACACTTGGGTTTATCTTATGATTCATAAGTCCGATTTCTATCAAATATACCATATCTTTCAGTCTATGATTACTACACAGTTTGGGTCTACTATTAAAGTGTTACGGTCTGACTTGGGTGGGGAATATTTTAAAACTGAGTTTTGTGAGTATTTGGCCAATTTGGGTACCATTCACCAAACTTCCTGTACAGATACACCTGCCCAAAATGGTCGCGTTGAGCGTAAACATCGTCATCTCCTTGAGACAGCTAGGTCTCTTCTTCTCTCTGTCTCAGTTCTGGCTCCATTCTGGGGGGAGGCAGTTCTTACTGCTGCTTTTCTTCTCAATCGCATGCCTACTCCCATTCTTTCTGGTCGGTCTCCTTATGAGGCTTTGTTCTCCCAACTTCCTAACTACTCCTTTCTTCGTGTGTTTGGGTCTGCCTGTTTTGTCCTTCTTCCCCGCAAAGATAGGACCAAACTTAGTGCCCGGTCTGTCCTCTATGTCTTTTTGGGTTATTGTCCGGTTCGGCTAGCAGAGGTGAAGGAGGCAAAGGTTGTTGTCTTAGTTATTGCGTCATTGCTTCAGTCAAGGCTGCAAACATCTGTTCCGTTCTGTTCATTTGGGCCTCAGAAGATTCACTTGTATCATTTCCCCTTGCATTCTCTATGTTGCTATAGAGACTCTAAGTAATAATAAACATAGGAATAATCTTATTCATTTCTTTCAATTTCATTTGTCCAGATTCAAATTCAATTTTCACATTCATAAAGATTACCACACACTCACACATGCAGATAGAATGCCCCTACTTATTACTAGGACATCCTAAGCTCATATGGACTTGTATGTGCGGTAAAACATGTGTTCTGATACCACTCTATCATGACCCAAACCCGCCCCCTATAGGTTTAGCGTCGTAACCTACCAGTAATCCTTGGATTACCAAAGGCCTTTTAACATAACAGCAAAAAATTAGAGGCTGCGGAAGTAAATAAATAAAATAGACATAGTCCATAGAGTTGTGTTAACGTATATGAGACAGTAATCCTCAAAACAAACTTACGTATATACCTATGATGTCAAAAATATATAGGTCATACATCATCCATTTATACAAGTATAGCCAAATGGGGACTTAGCCCCAAGTACAGATAAGCCTAACAAAATATTTGCAGTAAAATTACAAAACGGGACATCTCAAAGGGAACGTTCCCGAGAGGCACAGAAGGGTGGCTGACAAAACTGAGACGCCAGGTCCTCAACTCTGAGCTTAGTCATGTGCCTGTTCACCTACATACATAGTATAAATAGTGAGTTGGAGCCTATCGAATAATAACAAGGTAAAGGGGTTTTAATGAATCATATCCATCACAGAGTCAAAAATCAGAGTCTTATGCACATTCAGATTTCAAATCAGAAACAAATTTAGATTCATATACTCATCTAGAAATCATAAGCAGTTATATGCGGTACATCCATTAGCTATCCTAAGAACTTGGTCCTGAGACCCACATGTATAGTTGGTACCGATGACCGTAAAGGTCCACATCTTGTGCACAAGTAGCCATGGTATTGTTACCCCTAGGCAAGGGCTACACGCATATTAGCCACGGTATTGTTACCCCCGGGCGAGGGCCACGTGAACTAAGGATGCCACAATTACATTTCAGAAAAATGGACATTCATTCATGATTCATAAAACAACATTTCATAAAACAAATCGTATCATATCAGCTAAAAAATACTTATAATTAGATATAGCTTTACAGAGTTATTACTCACAATTAACAGATGACTTCCGGGCAAACAGACGTTTTGTGGCGCGTGACCTACACAGTTACAAATGAACACGTATTGAATTACTTACCCGAAAATAGTTAATTCTTTCTCATCTCGATGTATTTCTACTTCTTATCCTCATTATGGTGTCTTAATCTTGGTCTAGGAATCCTAGGATGCCAAAATTCATTGGAAAACACTTGGTCCAATTTTTGAAAATAGGGTCCCCACTCGAGCGTAGCTTTCTTCGCTCGAGTGGACATGGAAAATGTGAGTGGTCGCTCAAGCGTAACTTCCTTCGCTCGAGTGGTCTGCAAAACACGCAAACTTCTGGGAGCATGCATTTTATGCTTGAGCGTACTTTTGGTCACTCGAGCAGAAGTGCAAAAATAAGGCGGACGCTCGAGCGCAGAATCTGTCGCTCGAGCGTGGAAACAGAATTCTGAAATTTTTAGATTTGCTTCCAAGCTTCAATCTCAAACCTCAAGCTGTAAATTAGGTTCTTTTGGGCTGAAAACTTAAGGAAACATTTAGAAACTTGAAGGATATCGTAAATTGAAGATCATTTCACAAAATTAAGGGCCAAGAACAAGTGAATTTGTTGAAATCAAACTCAAAACTCATGATATAAACATGTAAACAATTCGCTCGAGCGGTCTGCAAAATACGCAAACTTCTGGGAGCATCCATTTTACGCTTTAGCGTACTTTTAGTCGCTTGAACGGAAGTGAAAAAATAAGGCGATCGCTCGAGCGCAGAATCTGTCGTTCGAGCATGGAAGCAGAATTCTGGAATTTCCAGATTTGCTTCCAGGCTTCAATCTTAGACCTCAAGCTGTAAATTAGGTTCTTTTGGGCCAAAAACTTAAGGAAACATTTAAAAACTTGAAGGATATCATAAATTGAAGACCATTTCACAAAATCAAGGCCCAAGAACAAGTGAATTTGTTGAATTCAAACTCAAAACTCATGATATAAACATGTAAACAATTTCCTTGAACTTAGACCTTTCAAATCATGCTCAAACAAAGGAACTTGATGAAAAACATATGAAGTTTCATAATTAAGTTGAAAACATGACATGCATGGATAATTTACTTGAAATCAACTTCAAAACTACCATAAAATGCACATGCATGCCATACTCTTTTTCTTTCCTACTGCCTTAGTTCATTTCATGTACTATCCTTTCATTTTCTTTTGAATTCACAAACTAAATGAGTTAACTACATAATTCAAGGGTTGAATTCCTTACCTATAAGTTTCAATTCTTTGGGTTCTTGAGTGATTCTTCCCAATGTCTCAAATTCTAGCTAAGTTCAAGTCAATTCCTCCCAATTCTCTAGCAATCACCCTAGTCGAGCCCAAGTCTTCCCTTTTCTCTCCCTCTTTTACGTTTGAGCTATGAGGAGTGTGTAATGAGAGTGGAAAAATGTATTAAAGGAGTCAAAGTGGTCTTATATAGGCTCCATTAGGAAGACTTCATTAGTGGCTAATCAATTGACATTATTTACTCTAATTCAATCGTTTCGAATCGAATTTCAACTGAACCTACTATAATGTTCTAAAAATTCCAAAAAATACATATATCAAGCCAATTTCGTGATCGGATGCCGATAAGGCCTCCGATTTACATAACAGAACAGGAATTCAAACAGATGTGTCTACGATGAATAGATAAAAATACAAATTATGCAACACATATACAATTAATTCAAAATATGATATTAATAACTTATTAGGCATATTAAATCATGGATTAACGTTAATAATAGGTTGGGGTTGTTACATTAACCATCTTCACATCATGTCCCGCTATTAAATATCATCAACAAGGATTATAAAGTTAAATAAAATTCAAATTGAGAAAATCATTTGATATGGTGACTAAAGTTGTCTCTAAAGAGAAGTTTTTGTTCTGCACAAAGTGGTTTGTATGAGCTTCAATTAAGTGGTGGATTTTCTCAGGGGGTGATTGTTGTGGGTCCAGCCCAGAATAGTACTAATTGCATTGGATAGAGAGTACAGCAATTTGTCGGATAATAGCTTTGGAAAGATGTGTACGATGACTTCTTTCGAAAACTATTATCTGGTCATTATGCGATGTAATTATTACTATTATGTGCTGGATTACTATTATGTGCTGGAACCACAAGTAGTGCATATTAAAATGATTTGTTTCCAATTTCACACTTCTGTTATTTTTTTATTTATTTTTTATTTTTTATATTTTTTTCACACTTCTGTTATGGTTGAGTCATTTTACTCATATTCTTAACAAATTTTGCAGCTCCAATCTAAAGCCATTAATATTGGATCAAGATATGGTGAAAAAGATATGGACAACATGGCCCTAGAGATTCAGACATGAAGAATTGCCAGAAACATGGTATACTCAGTTTTTTGAGAAGTATAAAGCTACTAAACCATATAGGTTATCATTTGGGGATCGGGAAACAGACAAGCGTACGCCTGAGCTGATGTCTACTTATCTTAGAATCCTCAAGAAGCATAAGAGAAGACGAGTAGCATTTAAGGAAGATGAAACTAATTGTTTTGGCAATCCCATGTCAGAAAATGGATCAAATATGCTCCGAAATTCGGTTTTAAATGACAATGATGCAATTGATGATGATACATATTTTTTCCCTGAAACGATGTTTCCATTTAATTGTGTCCCTGATAGTGCTCTTCCTTACATAAACCAAGTGGAAGAAAACCACAAAGTGGATTTTAATGGTGTTCTTGATATGCTGCCCCAAATTATGACTAGGAGCCCTATTATGATTGAGAGGCTTGGTATTAGACCAGAATACCTGAGCATGGAACAAGGAGGGAATCAATGTCGTGGAAAAAATGGATCTAATGGAAACAGGAAACTTCTCAGTCAAGAGCAAGCGTCAGAGATGTCTAGAAAAGTGATAGCTCGTGTGCTAACAAATGTGGGGTTTGAAGCTTTTTCAGAAGTCCCAATGGAAGTGTTGTCTCAGTTGCTGAGTTGTCATATTGGTAAGCTAGGTCGTATCTTGAAAGTCCTTTCTGATAGTTACAGAAAACAGTGCTCAGCCATCGAACTACTCAAGATGTTCCTTCAAACAGCGGGGTATAGGTGAGTGAAGCTGTTTTTATGTTATAAGCTTGAATTTGATTGGTTTTTTTATTTCTGATAAAGTAGAAATGAACTCTGAAGTAGGATATTGGTGGAAAAAAATTATTTCTGCTGTACATATGGGAAGCAATTAGTTTGAATTCAGCTTGGGTTGACCTTGAATTCTGTTCTAGGCAGGCTTGGTCTGGTTTAAATTTTATCAAATCTAGTATCAAATAGTGAACTATGTTACTTTATTTAGATACATATGATTTTTGTCTATGGAAAATTGGAATCAATGTTGTGCTATTTTAGGTATGTTATGCACGTTTGGCTTTCTCTCTCTCTCTCCCTCTCTCTGTCTCTCTCTCATCACAGTTATCTAACCTATTTTCCCCTTGTGTCATTACGTATTTTCCCCTTCCAACATTAGTAATCTTGGGGCTTTAGCAGACCTCGTGAAGGATAGTACGAGGAATTCTGTGCAACAAACTCATCAACAATTACAGGTTATTCAGTCACAGATGCAGTCACAGCAGCAGGATCCCCTTCGACAACCCCAGCAAGTATGTCTAGCTACTTTTCTTGCCTTTCTATAGTGATGTGCTCTGCTTCTGGTTCTATAGTGCATGTAGTTGTTTGTGTGGTGGTTAGAATCGTGTGATTCACAATTCGATTTTTATTGTTTGATGTGATTTCCCACCAAAATGTTCTGAATCATGTTGTTGAATGAAAAATTGAGTGAAACTGATGCAGTTTGCATTTACAGTTTATAATATTCCTGATTTTTACTAGGGTTTTGGAATTTGTTGCATTTAATTTGGAAGATAGCAGTAAGATGATGAAAATGATTGCTCTGGTGGTGGTGACTCTACAGATACCAAGACAAATGCGTCCACAGATGCAGCAGATGGTTCATCCCCAAAATCTGGCTTTTCAGCAACAGCAACAGTGGGAAAGAATGCGACAACGGCAACCATCAACACCTCGTCCTGGCATGGATAACATAAAACCCCTGGTGGAAGTCAAGCTTGAAAACCCAGCTGAATTTCCAATTGATAGTAATGCCTTAACCGCAATCAATGCCAGACATCATCCCCAACTGCAGTTCCGCCAACAGCAAATTGCTGCAATGTCAAATTTCCATCCTCAATCCAGCAATCAATTTAGGCAATTGGCTTCCCTTCAAATTCCTCAAGTCCAAACAGCCCTACTTGTTATAATGGATTTTAAATTAGTTGATGGACTTCTGAGAAACTTTTGTGGTTTTGATTGATTGATGCAGGAGCATGGGCACTGTTAGGGCTCCGCCAGTGAAGGTTGAAGGTTTTCAGGAACTGATGGGAGGGGATGCTACTCTAAAGCATGATTCAGAGGAAAATAAATTAACCTCTCCTCCAAAGTAAATAATACAAAATATAGCTAGGGGGATAATGATTGATGAGTTAAACTATACTAATATTCCCAGCTCCATAGCCTTGTTACTGATGCACTTTTGTTTTTAATTTTCAGACATCTTTGTTGTAGAAATTATCTTCTTCTCCTGTATATTTTATAGTTTAAATTTATGTATATAAAGCTTGAAGGATGGGATGAAACTTTTCATGGAGGAGATTGAAGTTATTATGCCAACATTTTGTCATAAAAATATGTCAGGTTGGCTGAACCTTTTTGTTGTAGTTGTCTTCTCTTGTATATGTCCTAGTTTAAATTTAATGTTTAGTGTTAAATGATGAAAGGTTTTCTTGGGGAATAATAACAATGTCTTGCATGACAGTTCGTATAACAGTTCATATTACACAAGTTGGCTGTAGTTCAAAACAGCCAAAAAAAGAAAAAAAAAAAAAAAGGAAGTTGGATCGCTGAAAATACTTGTACAATATGGCTCTTGTTTTGTTTTGTGCCTATCTTTAGTTTGAGGGGAGAACATCTATGGATCTATTGTTTTTGTCGGAGAGGGAAAATGAAGGGAAGGCTAAAATCTGACAAATTAAAGTATCTCCGGTGATTTGTTATTGGAATTGCTATTTCAAAATAAATATTTGATAGTGGAGCTGATATTGTCAAAATTTGGCTAGAGTTGCAGTTTACTCCTCTCTAGTGGCCTGCCATTCCCTTGTCAAATTATAGCATTGTTAAATGTTGTGTCAAATTTGACACAAGATTTTGACATTGCCAAATCTTTCATACCTCCACTTCACAGAGGGCTGGAAGAAGGTGTAAGAGAGTTGTAATAGAAGATGTGTATTACATATTCAATAATTAAAAAAAAAAAAAATTATTATTATTTCAAACTAAAAAGCTCACTACATTTATTAAAGTGATATTTTCACAATCCTTAAATAATATAAGGGAAGGGGAATCTTGAAATTACAACCGTGAGGATCCCAATCCTCTTATGAGAGGGCGCAAATCTTTTTTATTATTTAAAATCTCAACCTTCATGCTGGTGGCATCTACTGTTTTGATTTTGAGAAATGGTAGGAATCATGAAATATTTGTGACTCTTAGATTACCTTGATTAATATGCGGTGCTTTATTCTAAGTGTAATCCAAATGTCACAAATCTTTCATGATCATTTTTATGAAAGACTTTTTATGATAACTTTGGAGATACTCAACAATATTGTTCATGTACTGATCATGCAGGACCTTGTCGCCAAATACACCACTCATCTCTCTGGCTTTCTCCTCATAAATTATTCCCTCATTATTGTCTACCATAACCAATCTGATTGAGTCGGCCACTGAGTTCCTTGTGATGGACCCATCTTCTTCACCTCTCGGTATCTCAATCCAAACCTTGTTCTCATGGAGTGCCCTTGCATTTAAACCTTGGTCTACCATGAACGGCAACATAATAAGTGGTTTCCCAAATTGGAGTCCCTCTATCACGGAACTCCATCCACAGTGAGTCAAGAAAAACCTCCCACTGATTCATGACCCAATATCTTCAGTTGAGGTGCCCAACTCTTCCACAGTACCCCTCGATTTCTGGTTCGCTCCTCGAACCCATCCGGCAGCTCCACCGATTCGGGCTTGTTCCAACCAGGCGGCTTCCTTAATGCCCAGAAAAAGGGCAAATTGATTGGTGGTTTTTTTCAACAAAATTATTTATTTTATTAATGCAAAAAAAGTACAAAGCGCGTAATGTATAAGGTGAGTAATGCTAGACTAATCACCTACACTTAATGTATCATTTACACGAGTGGTAGAATTCTTTACATTAATGATGAGTATATCATTTGACATAAATATAAGTGGTAGAATCCATTATATTAATGATAGATTAACATATAAAGTGATATAAAAAGATGATAAGTGTATCATTGTTGATATCAGATAATTTTCTAAACCCAGTGATATATTAAGAAGATGGTTAGTTAATAATTAGATAATATTATTAACCAATCATGTTCTTAACATATTATTAAATTAAAAAAGTAGACTTGTATATTATTTTTTTATTAAATATATACACTCTTGGAGTATTCTAGATATGCTTGGGGGACAAATCTAAAAAATCTGTATGAGTTAACATCGACCTATGGCTGTGGATTCTACTTGTGGCTGCACGTTCTTTGAACCTGTGACCACAAGTTCTCGAGGGTTCAACTTGTGGTTGCAAGTTTTGTTGGAAAAATTGATTTTTTAGTTTGAGAATTAAATAAAAATTATTGTATAAAATTGATCTCACAAATGAGAGATTGAAAATGATGATTGAATATTTTACACATGGTCTAACTATGAGAGACATATGGTCTAATTATGAGGGACACATAGTTTTGGATGCCATGAGGTACATATGGCTTTACCGTATGTCTTGCTAAAGATGCCTACATAAGGGCATGCTCAACATTGTGAATTTAATCACAAAAATAAGCTAAGTACTCTCCTCCTCTTTTCCTCATTGTATATAAAAAGAGACCATCCTCTTTGGTTGGAGTATAGAAATTTTTATTCTTATATTATAGTCAGTTTGCTCTTATAATATATTCTTCATGTGTGAGAGAGTGCTGCCATTGTCAATTCGTTAGAGCTAAGCAGAATGTGTTTTTGCGTTAGCGGGTTCTAACCTATCGTATCTTGGGAGACAGACGCCGATATACCTCTAGTATCCACGGTGAGGTTGCAAATATGTTTTAAGAAGACTGTGGTATCAGGTTTCAGTTTGCTTTCTTTTCTCATTTCAGTATTTTAATTTGTTATATGTATTTATGTTCATCAAGATGTAATTTCTCATAAATTCTTATTTTCTGATTTTTCTAATTTAATTTACCATGAATCTATTTCTTTTTATTTAATATACACAATTTATACAACAAACTTGTGGTCGTGGGTTATCTTAACCAATTGGCAACGGGTTCCCTGAGCTTGTTGTTTATTTACTCAAATAGTTTCCTCATTTGTTCAAAATTCGATTCAATCCATAGTTTGTTTTCGAAAATAACTTGATTTTGATTTTGAAAAGGAAAATTTAGATTAATCCAACATGTGAGGTGATGATTTCTACTATCCTTTTGACAAATAGATTTTTAGGTCTACAAAATGTTTTGGCTAAAAGAGATTTCGGTTTGGGTTCAGGATCTTATAATTTCAGAGCTGTTTCAAGAAGACGTAACCATCAATTTCTTCTTTCATCATCGAGCTCGATCCGTTGGGGCCAGGGCCCGAGACCATAGGCTAGGACCTAGGTTATCATTTTGAAGCCCGATCCAGCCCGTGGGCTACCTTAAGGCCCACTCAAGGCCCGGCCCGAGGCCCATTGTTCTTTTTAGTAGAAGATAATAAAATTTGGGTAGAAAAAATTAAAAAAAAACAAAAAAATTGTTTAAAAGCATGCCCAGGCTTGGTCCACCAGCCTGCCCAAGGCCCGAATACCCCCTGGGCTTGGGCCTAATTTTCTGGCCCGTTAGCCGGCTCGAATTTTGGTGGGAGCCTGTGAGGCCCAACAAGGGCCGGGGCTAGGTCGGGCCAAATTTATACCCTTAAAGGTGAGTGAGTTGAGTTGGACTGATTGGATGATAAAAATGACTAATTAGTTAGGCTGTCAGTTAAAATTTGTTAATTTCATATAATTTTGTACAAGTCTCTGCTACATTTTTATTTCAATTAGTAGGGACTCGTACAAAATTATATGGAATTAATAAATTTTAACCAGCAGCCTAACTAATCAGTCAATTTTATGATCCAACCAGTCCAACCCAGGCTGAATTGGTGCTGGATGTTAAAAAAAAAAAAAAAAGGAAAGAGAGAGGAATTGTTGAGGCATCAATTTTATCATCCAACCAGTCCAACACAGCCTAACTGATTAGTCAATTTTTTGTCGAGGCATCAAGGAAAGAGAGAAGAAAAAAAGGGAAGAGGAATTATTGAGGCCACTACAACGTTTTCTTAGTTTAGTGACATTTGAAAGTGCCACAAAACTATTGGTGTAATGACATTTTTTAGTCTTGTGGCATTTTGAACAAGTGCCATTTGTATCCGTGCCACGGTAGATACTTGCAAGTGCCACTACACCATCATGGCTAAAAATTTTCAATGACATTTTGATGTCATGGTAGATATTATTTGTGGCACTATCAAGCGCTATTAAAAAAAGAGTTAGTGACACTTATAAGTGCCATTACGCCATCAAGACTAAAACCTTTCAGTGACACTTTAATGTCATGGTAGACACTATTCGTGACGCTATCAAGTGCCATTCGTGACAATAATTTGTTGTAGAACAATTTGATCCGCTCTTGCGGAGACTCGAACCGCCAACCTCCCGCACCATAAACCTTATACACCACACTCTTCCCACTACATCTTTATAGCACCACATGATTATATATGCAACATATATTATTTATATAGTACATACATCCATATTAATATAAAAGTATATGTATAAACATAATTATTTTATTAAACATAATTTATGTAAAATAAACTATTTACTAGCAAAATAAAAAAAGACCACTTTTGGCGACAAAATATTTTTTAGTCGCCAATTCTATACTTTTGACTACTGATTGTTTTTTAGTTGTTAAAAAAGTTAACTTTTGCCGACCAAAATCGGATTTTGTCGTCGAAGATGCACTTTCAGCTACCAAAATTTTGATCGCCAAAAAAATTTAACTCCCGCCTTAGGATTTTAGTTCTCCCGCGCTAAAAATGATCACTTTTGGCGACTAAACTTATTTTTTAGTCGCCAATTGTAGACTTTTGACTGCTAAAATTTTTTTTGGCACCAAAAAGCTTTACTTTTCGCTACTAAAATTTTTTTAGTCGGTAAAACCTATATAATCAGCGACCAAACTTATTTTTAGTCGTCAATTGTAGATTTTTGGCTACTAAATTTTTTTAGTCACCAAAAAGCTTTACTTTGGGCTACTAAAAATTTTTTAGTCATTAAAACCCATATAATCAACGACCAAACTTAGTTTTAGTCGCCAATTGTAGAATTTTGGCTACTAAAATTGTTTAGTCGCCAAAAAGCTTTACTTTTGGCAACTAATGTTGTTTTGGTCGCTGAAAGCTATACTTTCAGCGACCAAATTTTTTTTGGTCAGGAAATTTAGTCGACGAATGTGCTTTTTCCTGTAGTGTATATTGAGTTTAATTTATTTATTTTTAATTATTTACTGCATTTTAAAAATTTATAAAATATTTTGACATTTTTTGTTTTTTCAAAAATGCCATTGTAAGCCTGGAAAGTTTTTGGCTTAGTGGCATTTCTCAAAATTCTATAATATATTTGTTTATAACACTTTTCACCTAAGTACCATAAAAAGTAATTTGCACCCACCTAGTGTCCTAACATTTTTAAAAAAATGTCATTGCGACTAAAGTTTAGTGGCATCTGTCGGTAAATGTCACGAACATAATTTTGTGTCATTATTTTATAAAATGCCATAAAATTGATGTTGAAATGTCACTAGAGCCTTATATGTTTGTGGTTCTGTGGCATTTTTCTAAAACATTTAATGCCGATTTTTATTTTTGTGGCATTTTCTAAAAACATGCCACTAGTGTAGTGTCACTAAAGTGTAAATTTGTTGTAGTGACATTTTTGTTGTAGTGAACTGACACTTTTTTCAATTGAAATGTCACTAGAACCTTGTATGTTTGTGGCTCTATGACATTTTTCTGAAAAATACCACAAAATATTCTTTTTGTGACATTTTTTAAGAACATGCCACTAGTATGGTGTCACTAAAATGTGTTTTTGTTGTAATGGGCATTCGAGCCTCGACAATTCGAGGCCCCTAGCATCGCCGTTAAAGATGTTCAAGTTTTAGGATCGTTCAAAAAGAAAAATGCTAGAAAACCACTCATATGAACTCATAACTTACTCTAAATGTGTTTGTGTGGTAAAAATTAAATTGATAAAATGTATAGTCCATGAGTAAAATAAATTTAAACTATTGATTTCTTTTCTAGATAAATTCTAAGTTGATAAGGGGGTGGGCTTGCAGTGTTGTTGGTTTAAAAATAAGGTGGTTACACTAGTCACCTATAATTTAAGAGTTATTTGGGATGATCTAAATAATTATACTTTATGACTTTTCACAAAAAAGATATATAAAAAAATAGAGTGGTGATATGATCGAAAAAAGATAAAAAGATAAAAAAAATATGATAATATAAATCATGCCAAACAAGTTCTTTTGATTGAAAAAAAATAAAAAGATAAAAAATATAATAATATAGATCATGCCAAATAAGTTCTTAGTCTATTTTCAAATTTGTTCAATGTCCTATTAAAAAATTGGAATAGACCAAACCAAAATTAAATTTGATCAACAAATTGTTAATTCTTAACACATTTTTTTTAAACACATTATTAATTCTGTATTTCCATTTCTGTGGGTTTTTATTTTTGTTTCTATGTTCCATAATTCTATGCGTGGTGCACGAAAAGTACAAGATTACTTGGCCATCTTTACAGATGGTTACGTGTCCATTTTTTCCTGATAAATGTTTTGGAGCTTTAATTTTTGAGTTGTAAAGTAGTTTTAATGAGTTGGCAGTGGGCTCCACTTACAGTGATGTAATGTTTTGGTCTTGGTTTATTTTTATTTTATTTTTTTTATTTATTACCATGTCATTAGTGCTCTATTAAAATACCAAAATTAATGGTATGAATCATTGCTGTTTTTTCCGAGTCCGGATCCTCTGCCGTGGTTTCCTGTGGTGGTCCCTGCCATGCTCCAAAACGACGTCGTTTTGGAGCATTTTTTTATTTTTTTTTAATTTCCTCCCTGTGTTCCTTCTTCTTCTTCTCTCTCTAACCTCTCTATCAGCTTTTTGACCTGAACCAATATCCAAAACCAGATTCAAAACAGACTCAAACGAAGAACAAGAAGAAGTGCATTCAACTTGAAGCTCACATCCTTCATCAACAAAGAATTAGCTCTCAACTCACGGATTCGATGGCGATGAAGAGGGCAGTTTGGAGGACGAAGCGGAGGGCGATGATGATTATGTGTTTTGTGGATTTTTTTGGGGATTTCTTTTTACCTTGATTTTGGTAACAAATAATAACAAATATTTGTTTTGAAATCTGGGTTGTAAGATGTATTGCAAGTGTTTGTAAAAATGTCTCATTGAATATAGTTGGTATGAATTTTGGGTTGTATGATATGTTTAAAATCTGGGTTTGTAAGATGCACTCCAAGTGCTTGTAAAAATGTTTGATTGAATGTAGTTTAACTTTGGTTAACAAGTTCCTTACCCTCTCTTGTTTATTTTCTTCATAAACAAGTGTGGATTTTTTTTATTGCTATATTCTTGACTGTTGCAGAGGAAGGTCATTGTGACCATTTTTATTGTTTTGTGGATTCTTGACTGTTGCAGAGGAAGGTCTTTTTATTGCTATATTCTTGACTGCTATCCTTCTTCTTGTTCTTCATAAACACGTGAATAAGGTCATTGTGACCATTTTTATTGCTATTTTCTTCATAGTTGGTAACATTTTCACTGAAGCTTCAAGTTGAATGCACTTCTTCTTGTTCATCGTCTGAGTCTGTTTGAATTTGGTTTTGGATATTGGTTCAAGTCAGAGGGTTCACAAACATTTGAGATGGAGAAGAAGGGAAAAATTTAAAAAAAAAAAATAAAAAGAAAAGAAAAAGCTCCAAAACGACGTCGTTTTGAAGCATGGCAGGAGGCACCGCAGGAAACCACGGCTGAGGATCTGGACTCGTTTTTTCCTGGCCATATTTACGTATGGTGTTACGTATGCATTTTTTTCCACTGAAAAGTCAAAGCACTTGATGTCGAAGCTCGCGTGGTGCGTACTAAGATGTTCATGGATGGATTTAGGCCTCGGCAAGTAATTTTTTTAGTTAAAAAATTAAAAAGTCATTAAAAAAATTAAAAATTCAATAATTTATATTAAAAAATTAAAAAAAAAATAAAAAAAATATTCCAAATATACTAGTTTTCTTTACATCATATTTTAGCCAAAAAATTAAAAAGTTACTAAAAAAAATCTGTTCCCAAACGAGGCCTTAGTACTAAATTTAATCATGATCGGTTTTAAATTTTTTTTTTTTTTTTAATAATGTTAGGGATTCACATTTTGCATGATAAATACATCTATAATGATGTGACACAGATAATAAATCTCATATAATTGAGTGTATGATTAATCAAAAATTGATTACTTATGAAATTATATCCTTATAAGTTCAATTGTAAATTTTTTTTGAGAATCTCAAATATTTTCTTCACTTTTTAAATTAGAACTAAAACCAACCAAAATCAACCCAATGTAAAGTGTTAATTTGAATTAAAACTGCAGTTCTAGTATATTAAATATAAGTTAATCAATCAATAATAAATAAATAAAATAAACAAATCTTTAACATATAAATATAACATAAATAAATAAAAATATATTATTCAATGTAAATCAATACAAATTAAATCCCACTCAAGTGAAAAACAAGTCAAAAAGCATCTATATATGGAATGGTAGTAGTGTTCTTCTTTGTAGAGTAGTAGATCGCACAGCCACCTTAATTATGGAGTTTGTTGTTGTGCCTCCCTCACCAATGGCCGATCGCGATCGGAAGCTCCACATAGTTATGTTCCCATGGCTAGCCTTTGGTTATATGATCCCATACTTAGAACTCGCCAAATTCATTGCCCAAAAGGGTCACAAGATTTCCTTTGTATCCACACCCAGAACATCCAACGCTTGCCAAAGCTGCCTCCTAATTTATCTCCTTTCATACATTTTGTTGAGCTCCCGTTGCCCCGCGTCGACGACCACCTCCTCGAAAACGTAGAGGCCACCATGGACGTCCCCTCCGACCATATTCCTTACCTGAAGAAAGCCTTCGACGGACTCGAGACTGGGTTGGCGGGCTTCCTTCAAGCTTCCGCACCTGATTGGATCATTTACGACTTTGCTCCCCACTGGTTGCCCCCTATCGCCACCAAACTCGGCATTTCTCGGGCCTTCTTTGTCACGACCCGAACCCGCCCCCGTGGGTTAAGGACGTAACCGGCCAGTAATCATGAGATTACCTACGGCCTCAAACCAAACCAAACGTATTTTAACAGAGTTAATGGGGGCCAAACGGAAGCAATTTAAAACTTTGTCCATAGAGCCGTGCTTATATGCACTTTAAAACAAACCATGCGCATATGCGTTAATAACCCACAACGAAGTACAGTACCAGAAAATCCTTTACAGACAGGATCATCTAAACTGAGTCAACCCATATCACAACTACATACCGATATACACAAGATCCTTGCCAACAAGACAAAATGGAAATACATAACAGAATGGCAAGGTTGGGTCTCGTGCGTGAGACACAAGGCTGACTCTCCAAACTCATGTTGTTCCTGGCAGACTTCACTGGGGCTGGGTTTGGACTTCTCTTGGCTCACCTACAAACACATGAATGAGTGTGAGCGATAGCCCAGTGAATAGTATCAAATACAGAGTTTACATAACGTTGTAGAACAACAGATTCCAAACGGCCTTGGGCCCAGTTCATATTTCTATTTAACAGATATGTAACTAAATACAAATCAAGTGACTGTAATTCCAAACATTCTGGCCTTTGGCCCCTTCTGATCTCCATTCTTGTCAAAGCGGCCTTCGGCCCATTCGATTATGTCAAAACGGCCTTTGGCCCAATCATTTATGTCAAAACGGCCTTCGGCCCATTTATGTACGTCAAAACGGCCTTCGGCCCATTCGATTATGACAAAACGGCTTTCAGCCCAATCATTTATGTCAAAACGGCCTTCGGCCCATACATTCGTATCAAAACGGCCTTTGGCCCAATCATGTATGTCAAAACGCCCTTCGGCCCATACATTCATGTCAAAATGGCCTTTGGCCCATTCATTTATGTCAGAACGGCCTTTGGCCCACTCATTCATTTCAAAACGGCCTTCGGCCTACTCATTCATGTCAAAACGACCTTGGGTCCATTTATGTTTATCGAAACGACCTTTGGTCCATTCATGTTTATCAAAACGACCTTTGGTCCATTCATGTTTATCAAAACGACCTTGGGTCCATTTATGTTTATCAAAACGACCTTTGGTCCATTCATGTTTATCAAAACGACCTTGGGTCCATTTATGTTTATCAAAACGACCTTTGGTCCATTCATGTTTATCAAAACGACCTTTGGTCCATTCATGTTTATCCATGTCAGACTTACGTCCACAATCCCAATTAGCAAGTCATAAAGCTTATAAGGGAAAAGACAATTGGACATTCACAAGCATTCAATATCGATATTACTCACAGTGATCGGCTTGTGGATTTGCCCTGGAGCTTGACCCTACACATTTCATGAACACAAAAGGGTCATTAACAGTTCAATCCGTTCTTTAATTCACATATTCCTCTTTAGGTTTTATCATTATCTCATTAACTCATTTACAATACTTAACATATGCCTAAGAGTGCTTGCAAGTGAAAGAGAACGGAAAACAGAACACAAAATGCAAAAACAGGATTTCAGAAAATAGGGTCCCCGCTCGAGCGTGGACTTCCCTGCTCGAGCGGACCCTTAGGTCTGCAAAAGTACTGGTTGCCTTCAATTCCAGCTCGAGCGTGAACTCGGCCGCTCGAGCGGACGGCCTGTCTACATAGCTCCCCGCTCGAGCGTCAACTTCCCCGCTCGAGCGGGAACCATGTCTGCAGAAAATGCTGGGAGCTCGATTTCTCCGCTCGAGCGGCACTTCCCCCGCTTGAGCGGACGTCAAAAATTCTGGGTTTTCCAGAACACTCCCTTGAGTTCAAACTCGACATTCAACCAATTTTTCTTGCATACTAAGGCTCCAATCTCACATATATTTGTACTAACATGCCATAGACACCAAAACACTTCACAATGGAGCTCAATTCCTTGTATTACTTACATGCATGTCTCAAATTAACCCAAATTCATCACCAACACATCACATTCAAACATGCAAAGCTTACTCTTACATGATTCATTCTTGCATGTGAGAAATATGCCTTCTTATCAACTTAATTGGTGAAGAGGGGTCCCAATACATGGTTTTTAAAACAATATTCAACACAAATCATGCACATTGTGCTCAAACATGAAGATTCTTGGCCATTTCTTACATGCATGTACATATTAGGCTTCAATACAACAAATACAACCCAATTTCATTTCAATCTTACTCTTGATCACCAAATTAGCTTGAACACCCAAAATTACACATAAAATTCATGAATTCAAGAATCAATGCTTACCTAGAAGCCCAATCTATGGTTAGTTCTTGAACTAGACTTTAAATTCCCAAGCTTGAGTAAAAAATCATGCCATTCTCTCCCTCTCTCTCTCTAACAGCCGGCCTCTCCTTTATTTTGAGTCCAAGATCAGTCAAATGAGCCAAGAAGAGAGATTTGGGAGTGTGGTGCCCTTTTACAACAATTCCCACTAGCCACAATATAATAATATAGGGTAATTGGGCACTACTTAATTAATTTAATCAGTTTAATCTGACCTGAATCACTTTTCAATTAAAATTCACCGTAGACTCTAAAAATTATGCCAATCACAATGGCGCAATCAATTTTGGGTTCTGTGGCCGATAAGGCCCTCAATTTAATTCCCGAAACGGTAAAATCAAACAGATATTCCTACGGTGAACAGATGGAAATTCAAAACCACATATATTCACATAATTGGCACACCAAATCATATCAAACATATAATCAAATTCATATTAAGGACCAATTAGCTAATTACGGAACAGGGGCATCACATTCTTCCTCATCATCAATGCCTGGTTTGCAGCTTTCTTTGGTCCTACGTCGGCTTTGATCGACGGTTCTGATGATACCCCGATGGAGCCGGAGCAGTTCACTGTCCCACCTAAGTGTGTCCAATTTCCTACCAACGTAGCCTTTCGCCTCTATGAGATAAAGCGAATCCTATCCGGTGCAACAAATAATGCTTCTGGGGTTTCCGACTTGTATCGATATGAATCGGCGGTGTTGGGGTGTGACGTGTTCGCAATACGACACTGCAGAGAGTTTGAGCCCCAATGGTTGACTCTCCTCCAAGATCTTCAACCCAAACCTGTAATTCCACTCGGCTTAATGCCACCGGCGGTGGTTGAAGACAGCGGTGTCAACGAGACGTGGCTTTCAATCAGTGAGCGACTCAACAACCAAAACAAAGGCTCTGTGGTTTACGTAGCATTGGGGAGCGAAGCCATGCCGAGTCAGGAAGAAGTCACCGAGTTGGCTCTTGGGTTGGAGCTCTCTGGTTTGCCCTTTTTCTGGTCATTAAGGAAGCCGCCTGGTTCGAACAAGTCCGAATCGGTGGAGCTACCGGAGGGGTTCGAGGAGCGAACCAGAAGTCGAAGGGTAATGTGGAAGAGTTGGGCGCCTCAACTGAAGATATTGGGTCATGAATCAGTGGGAGGTTTCTTGACTCACTGTGGATGGAGTTCTGTGATAGAGGGACTCCAGTTTGGGAAACCACTTATTATGGTGCCGTTCATGGTAGACCAAGGTTTAAATGCAAGGGTACTCCATGAGAACAAGGTTAGGATTGAGATACCCAGAGATGAAGAAGATGGGTCCTTCACGAGGAACTCAGTGGCCGACTCAATAAGATTGGTTATGGTAGACAATAACGAGGGATTAATTTATAGGAAGAAAGCCAGAGAAATGAGTGCCCTATTTGGTGACAAGGTCTTGCATGATCAGTACATGCACAATTTTGTTGAGTATCTCTCCAAAAACAGTAGTTGCGTTCGTGAAGGTTGAGTTTTAAGTGGAAAACATGGTTTTAAATTCCGGTATTGGAACATGTAAAAGGGATGAAATAATTGTGATTTATTTTTATTATATTTGGATGACCAATAAATAAATAAATAAAAAGATAATGTATGTTATTTTAGTAGGTTATTTCAGTTTTTGGCTATATTAGTAGGCTAAAATTTTTGTGTTTAAGAAGATGTTTGATTTGTTTTTTGTAATTGGATATGATGTTTGTGAGAGAAAAAGTGAAATCATTATGGATTTAATGTGACATTTTATCTCATTAGTTATTTTAGTTTATTTTGTATTTTTGTGAATTTTAACCTACAAAAGGCTAAATTTTTTCTTACCAAACACCACTAATGTGTCATTTTATTTTTAATATTTTGTGTCTAGATGAATATTTGATAGTTAAATCTATATAACAATGGAAGACTCTTTTTGAATTCTAATTGGGACATTTGTTCTAGATGCCACCATGGACAGGATTAGTTCAATCAATGGAGTTATTAGAAATTTATATAACAAGGGAAGGAGTAAATTTATGTACAAAGAAATTAAATATAGATGTACACATAAATCAAATATAAAATTGGATACAATCCTTTCATAAGGACTAGGGTCTCACATGTAGGACTCACCTCTTGTGAGAGGATTGTATCCTATTCTATATTTAGTTTCAGTATTTCTAACATTACTTTAAGGAAAGTTTTTGAAACTTGATGGGATAGATGTCATACGTGTACATTTGATGTATGTTTAGGATTGCTTTTCCTCCTAATCCAATGGTCCAAAAATATCACTATCTAAGAAATATCAAAATAGTTAAGATGATTGAAAAACATGAGGTTGAGATTTGTGTTGTGTCCAATGGCTTTTAAATTTTGAACTACATCCTTCTCGGCGATTCCAATGGTGTGACAAAAAGGACTTGAGTTGGGGCTTAGTTTTTCGACAAGTGCTGATTATTTCATTGATTTTGAAGATTGATTCCTAGCTCTTAAAGAACACCATTAATCTCTCTATTTCTTTGTTTGAATTAGGTATAGGGAAATGCCTCAATATATATATATATATATATATTTATTATCTTTCATTGTTATTTGATTTTGTTTTTTTAATAGTTTTTGATTCTCTATTTCTAGAGTTTGTTATGTTATATAGTTGCTTTTCAATTCTCTATTTGTTTTGGAGATAAAATTGATTTGATGGGTTTAAGTGTTGTAAAGAGATACAAAAAAGTCTTAATTATTCATATCGTCTTAACTATTCATATCACTTGTATCTCGGACACATTTTTAGACTGTTAGATCACGTGTTGAGAAATAATCTCAATTGTCTAAAAGTTTTTATAAGACAAATGTCTCTCAAGACCCGTGCCCTTTCTTAATTTATATTAAAGAATGACTCATGCATAAAAATATTCGTAATCAATTTGAATCCAATCAAAACCAACGATGACTCTGAGACGTAATACAAAGTAAATAACAAACATATGAAAATTCCAATGATTCATCAATTGTATATTCTAGTTGTTGAGATAAATAGCATATAAAACTTTTGCCTTGTGTTGTTGCCCCCCATTGGAAGAGGAACAAAAGTTCCTAGAGTTTATTTATGGAAACGTTCTCTTATTAATTAGTTTGGGTTAAATGAAATCCATTGGCCCAATAGTGTGAACCAAGCCTAGATTGTGCCAATGACCCATAATGCACAATGCGTACCACGCTTGATTATTGGCACTCACCTTTGCAAGCCTGCTAAACCCACAGATAAAGGGTTCATGCTTCATAAAGCCATTTCTCTAAAATGTCATTATAATTTCAAAAGAGAGCATCCATTTCAAAACAAACATACACATAAAATGACACTCGATGCAAACACTACAAAATCCCATCTATGCATAATAAGTGATAGAACACCCCCCCCCCCCCAAAAAAAAGAATAGATATCGATATCCATGCAAATAGATGACAGCATTTTACAAAGTAAGGCTTACCCAATTATGTAAATGTACACAAAAAAAAAAAAAGGTGTTTAAAAATTTAGATATCACAACACCCAATTCAAAACACACACGGATAATTTGAAAAAAAAAAAACCATTATTTAATACAAACACTAAAAAAACAAATATATTGCTGTTACGCATTTGTTAGCAAAAATTCAGTTTAAGCCCAATCGACAGTGATTGATCGACAGGCTTTAACTGATTTAAAAAAAACACAAAAATTATCAGACTTTGTGGTTGAGTCCTATGCCTTAAACAGATTAAGAACTTTCATGGAGGTAATTAAGTAAAAAAGGGTTGGAATAGAACAAAATATGTATTAATTCGAATAAATTGTCACTTGTCACTAGTTACAAGAACTTAAAAAAGAACAAAAAATTAAATAAATACAACAATTGACAGAAAGAAGAGAAGTGGGGATTACAAAAATTATTAATTTAATTACTCCTAAAATGACTAATTTAGAACTACTCCTAAATAACTCTTCACGAGTGTAATTGGTGGTTGTTGATATTATTGATTGATTATTCTTTGTATCTCTCTTGGGCTATTTATAGGCTCAGCCACATAAGAGAAAGAGATAACATAAGCCCATGATTTTCTTAACATTATCCATATCCCCGTGTTTGATAGGAATCATTTCACAAATTTGGTGCTTGATTTGATCTTGGCTCTTTTATCTTAGCAACTAACTTTCAAATTGCTACAATTGCTAACTTTCTGGCCTTTCATTTAATATGTCATTATGCCACGTCCCTAACACATCTATCATGCCACATTAGCATGCCTGTTGACAGAAATAATAATAATAAAAACAAATGTGGTCAATGTTATTACTTGAAAATAGTTTATGATTTCAATCGATAGATCATAATCGAACTTGGCCATAATTAATAGGCGACAATCGACAGAAAAATAAAATGTGGTGCAAACAATGCCCCTTATTTAAATGGATTGAAGAATGACATTCCATTAAATGATTTATAAAGCGGTTTACCACAATCGACAGGAAATATTTTATAGTGCAAATAATTTAAATTCTTGAAGAGTTATGTTATATCCATAGTAATTTTTAATCTATCACTGTCGATTGATGTACATTTCATCTTTGGCTTTGTCGAGTGACACATCCCTTATTTTTAAAATAAAACAATTCTCTGTCAGCCACATTTTGGCTAATTAAAGAGAATTCACTACATATAGCATTTTTCAAGCATTGTTGTTTTTCAAACCATGTTATGAAAATTTATTTTTGGTTTGATCCACAAATCCAAAGTGGATGTTGGATTCCAAAACTCACATAATTGAATGTTATGAAAAATTCATAAATCTAAACACTTTGAACAATGCAAAAAAATTCACATTTAATAAGCGTGGGTTCATAATTTTCAGGCATCTTTGGCTTAAAATCATGCCACCAAGTTCATAGTTTTCAGCCATCTTTGACTTAAAATCATGCCCCTCAAGTGAGTTTTTATCATCATTTTGTGATGATTTTTTAACATTTTTTTAGAGAAGTTGTTCTTTTTTAGCCATTAATGGCTTGTCACTTTTTGCTACATTTGGCAAAACATCATGCCTCCCAAGTCATATCATCTTCATGACTTGGTGTGCTAACCCTTCGAGCCACATACCTTGATTCTTTATGAATAACTAGCTCTTCAAAAATATTTGTATTAATCGTATTTTGTATCTTAATTTTTTATTAGCCATTATGCCTTCCAATTTTTGCTTCCAATATAGAATTTCTTCATCAATTAGAAAAATTTGGCCTTTAAGTCGATGAATTTTTCCATCACAATAATTTAAATCTATTTACGTCAAATAATATGGAGATGATGAAATTATTTGAAATTTTTTCCTACAAAGAGAATTAATTTCTTTTTTTAGGGCTAAAATTTCACTTTCACACCAATAAATTTCATCCACACAACGCTAAATCATTCTTTTCACATCATTTGTCATACCATTATGTTGACAATAAGCGGTAGAACTACCACCATAACACTGACAATTTTCAAAATATGAGGCATTCCGCTGATAATCTATTTCCATGGAAACACTGACACTCCACTGGTGGTTTGTATCTATCGGTGCACAAGATGTAAGCAAACTTGTCGAAGACATGATTTCATAAGAATAAGTATGCTTCATCATCATCATCATCATCATCATCACTCCAAGTTAGAATGGTCCCACCGGGCGTGCCAATTTATGTTAGCAAAAATTCAGTTTAGGCCCCATCAATAGTGATTGACCGACAAGTTTCAACTGATTTTAAATAAACACAAAAATGATCAGACTTTGTGATTGAGTCCTATGCCTTAAACACATTAAAAACTTCCCTAGAGGTAATTAAGTAAAGAAGGATTGGAATTGTGGAAGGGGAAAACGTGTTCTTCACAAGGAAAGCGAGATGAGTCGTTCCTTCCTTTACTCTGCAAAAAAAAACAAATACCAAAATGTCAGTGATCTCCCCCGGCCAAGGTTTGTTAGGGGGGACCCTCCGACGATCAATTTAGAACCTTGTTTAAACATGTTATTTTTCTTCTGAAGAGTAGTATCTATTTCTTTGTTTTTGCTTGCCTTTAAATGGTTTTCCTTCCTCCTTTTATAGTATAGATACTTGGTATCGTGACTGTTGGATTGTGGTACCGATTCAATGGTATTTTATGTATGGAGAGACTGGTTGGGCAAGTAGACAAGTGATTTTTTATGCCTTTGTTGGCTGCCTGGTGTTACAGATGGCTTAGATTTAGTTCGGGTTTTGCGCACTCATTCCTAATCGTTGGATTGATCTTATCGGATGTCTAGATTTTCAGAGTTGGTCGATTTTGTATCCTTTCTTTGTTAGTTTTGATCTCTATCGTTGATTTCAATTTTTCTTTCCTGTTTAAGGATCTCTTTTCTGAAAGTGATTATGTCTAAATCTCCTATTTTGCTTTACAACTGTACCTTCTAAGGGCTTGGGCCTAGACTTTTCCCTAGCTGGGTAAAAATGCTTTGGGGCCATGTCTTAACTTGCTTAAGCCTTAGGCTTAAATTTTTATCCTCTACAATTGGCCTCCTCTCGGCGTTTCGTTGTAATTGAATTACCGAAGGTGCCCTAGCTGACTGTCGCAGGTCCCTAGGAAAACAACGCTGTATGTGACACGCGTCTGTTGAGTATCCTTATTTAAATAATGACGCCTGTCATTTCTTTCTTTAATGCGTCATTTCGCTTTTGATGTATTTAAATGAAGGTTTTGGCCTCCCTCCTTTTGTCGTTGCTTATCACATTACGCCTTCTGCTCTTATACTAGTGTCTTTGCCCTTCAGCGAAAGTTCTTTGTAAGTTTATCCATTTTCTCTTGCGATTTCTCAATTCTATCAGCTTTTGTTTGACTAAAATGAATCGATTGAGGTCATTCTTCGAATTCGAAGAGTGTATTGCTGAATTCAGGGCGTTATATAGTGTTCCTGAGGATGTTATTGTTCACCTTCCTTCCTCCGATGACAGTTTGTCAGAGGGTTCTGAAGAACGAATTCATCTTCCTTTGATAGATATAATAGAGGGAGGAGTTAGATTTCCTCTACATCCCTTCCTTCGAAAGGTGCTGCACTTTTATAGGGTGCCCCCTTCCTAACTATCCCCAAATTTTTTTAGGATAGTGATGGGTGTAGTGGCCCTGAATGACATTCTTGGAATCAATTTAGGTCTGTCTGAGATTAGGTACTGCTATGATTTTGTTCTTACTACCAAAGAGAGAACAAAGTTTTACTTTAAACCCAGGTCGGTAAAGCGCAGCTTGTTAAAATGCTTCCTGATTCTGGTAAGGGTATGAATGATGTGTTTGTCATAATAGAGGGGAATTGGGAATTTCCTCCTAGAGTTGATCGGATCTGACCTATTCCTATGGTCATTGGCCGTCCAGGTTATGAGTCACATTTGTTTGCTTTTTCTTTGCATTTGTTTTGTTATCTAGCTTTACTAATAATTGCGTTTATTTGTCACAGCTCTCGAAGTATTTTCTCATCCTAGTGACTGGGAAGATCAAGTAAACCTCCCTCTCTTGCATCGAGCTTGGTCGTACAGAGGACCACCAGAGCAACAAGGGCAAGGTCGGGCAGCTCACGTCTTGCTTGCATACATTTCTCATTATGGGACTGTAATAGCTATAGATGGCATAAATCTTGGTGCTGACGATGGTTTCGACTTTTACATTCTTCCTTATTTACGAAAGGACGTTGAAGAAGTTATTGAGAAAGAATCCCAAGGGGAGTCGTCTAGTTTGGAAGCCACTATATCCAATACCATGTTGCCGAAAAACTTCTTGGAGATTTCTATGGCTCGAAAGTCTGAAAGAACTGCGGCGGCAATGTCGGCCTCGCAGACCTCTTCCAACCCTGCTACTGTTAATTGGCCCCATGATTCGCCTGTTATAGTTGGCGATTCTCCTCCTAATCCCGTTGTGATCTTTGATGTGTCTATTCCTCCTGCCAAAAAGTCGAGCAAACGACCATCCGACTAATTGACTGAGGTCTAGAAGAAAAGACGTACAGATCTGTCTGTGGTTGCCACAGTATCATCTCTAGCCTCTACTTCGGAACCAGTGACTGTTGTTTCTCCGATCACGTTAGTGCCTTTTCTAAAAGATTGACAATTGACAAATGCAGATTTGGCTATGAGTAGTGCTGAAGTCGCCTCTGTAATTGTCCGTAGTTCGATTTTACCAGTTGATACCGCACGCTTGGCGAAACAGTCAAATATTGCCATTTTTTCTCAAGCGCTGCATTCTTCTTTAATAGTAAGTGGTCGTGCTATATGTTTATCGCTTGATTTTATGTGTCGTTATTCGGTTAGTTAGTTGACTTTCCTTTGTTTGAATTGTAGGGTGTATTTTCCACATATGAGGCCATGGCGCGTCATAACAAGCTGATCAGGGTGGCAAATTTTCTAAAGTCATCAAATGACCAATTGGTTGAGACGACAAAAGAGCTCGAGCTGCGTGCGGCTATTGCAGAGGGTAAAATTACAAAACTTGATTCAAAGCTTCAGGCCATGCACACAAAGCTGGTAGCCATGGAACAAGAGATCAGTGCATTGAAGATGGAAAAGGAACATCTCTCTGAAGCGCTTACAGCCTCGAAGGACGATCTGGTTAACGTTGTAAAGGCAGCAAAAGACGAGGGTTGTAATAAGGCTACCGCTGTGTATAAGGTGCAGTTTGCTAAGCTTGAGAATATGTTGTTTGAGGATGGCTGGACATCGGCGCTAGAGGCCGCGAATGTTCCAACTAATTTCGAGCTGAGAAAAAATGTACCTTATCCACATCTTGAAGTTGCCGAGCAGAACGTTGTTGAGGGAGTAGAGATTGGTAGCACCTAAGGCGAATTTTTATTTATTTTTTTTGTATGTAAAAATTATAAATTGAAAGTGACTGTTTGGATTTAAAGGTTTTGTGTGAAATGGTTATGCTGACTGAGATATTTTATTTCAAAGTTTGTGCCGACTGAGATATATTTATGCCGAAGTAATATTCTTTTTGTAAGCTCTATGAGCTTGACGTAACCGATAACTGACACAGTAGCCCTGGGATAGGTTCTGAAGCTTACTGCCGACGTATTATCCCTTGGATAGGGTTCAAGATAGGATCTTTATGGATTCGTTCCTTGCGCAAGGCAGGAAATCAGCAGACCTTGCGGCCGACGTACTATCCCTCGAGATAGGTTTTAAGATAAGATCTTCATGGATCCGTTTCTTGCGCAAGGCAAGAGATCGGTATAACTTGCGACCGATGTACTATGCCTCGAATAGGTTTTAAGATAGGATCCTCATGGATCCGTTCCTTGCGCAAGGTGTAACATGCCCAGGGAGTACCAGTGCGTGTTAAATAGTTCGGAATCCCGAGATCTCTTTGATCTAGTCTCATGAGTGCAATGTGAAACATAGATGAGAGTCTAGATTTGGCAACTTTATAGAAAATTCATTTTATTACAAAATTATTGCCGCAAATGGATTGTGTCATCAGATCTCAGAGTCGCCACATAATATTTTGGAAAATTAGGAAACCCATGACTCGTGCCAAGGCCACTGTTCGTCATAACCAAAGTTTTCTTAGTTCGGAACCTTAGGTATGAGAGGGGAAGGTCATTAATTGAGCACCCCCGCTCACCCGATCAAAAGATCGGCCTTTACTAACCATAATATGAATTTTATTTTCTTTTTATGTTCATGTTTTGATTATTTAATAAATCCTAAAATTTACTATGTGAAGCATACAAGTATACGCTATGTCACCCACTTTGGAACAACTTGATTTCATATAGTTTTGAAAGAGTTTTGAAAATGTACAATCCAAATAAATTGAGTTTACAAACATGAAAATCAACATCATTACAAATTATGGGACACAATCTCCATCCATTGGCATTCATACAATTATATCAAATAAGCAAATAGCCACATGGTAAGATGCTAAACATAATAAAAAAAATTATGTACAAATGGGATGCTAAAGCATAACAATTTACATATTTACCGACGTCCTGCGAACAGCTACAAAACAAAGTTAGTAAAATATGCATGATCCTATATACAAAATCCTAATGCAATACATACACAAGAATGCTTCTAAAGATCCGTTTCTAAAACATGACATGTGAAACATTGCAAAACATACGATAATGCACAAAATCATGTAATAATCAATTAAAGCACAAAGATGCAAATTTAGCCGGATCTAGGAATGAATCATGTATATAAAAGCATAGATGACATGTAAGATATATACATATGCACAGTTATGGAAAGCGATTAAAGAATGTGATAGATAAGAAGTAGGGATGGGGAATTATTACAACACTTGAAATATTACAAATCTAAGGGAGATGAATAAATATTACAACACAGTATAAAAATCCTCACAAACACTCAAAATAAAATAAACATAAGAAAACAACAGCTTCAAGCGCCTCAAAGACCATCGGAGGTTGATCTTTTCAACGTCAGAAGGCTGCTCGATTTTTCCTAAAGGTCGAGGGCACGATCATGAAGGTCGCGGGCGCGGTGGTGTACTTTTAGGTGGCTACCCGACCAACTAACGGGCCGGGTAGCTTGGTAGGCTTGGCCGAACTTTATTTTCTTAGATTTCCACAACAAAAACAGAACTAAAAACAATATATATGAGAGTCTTAACTCACCACTTTCAATTAGATTATAACAATATATAATATAATAAGAAATCAAAGCAAAAGAGCAAAATAAGTAAGAAATGCAAGAAAATAAAAAGTTTGTGAAATTTGCCTTCCAAGAAAAGGATGAACTCGTTAGTTCACAAACTCCCTCTTGATCACCTTCAAGTGTAGGAAGTGTGTTCTCAAATCCTCAATTCAAAATTATGGAGTTTATGGTATGGAAAGTGGTTAACTCTCTAGTTTTTCTCACTTTCAATCACTAAACACTCTTCCTTATGATCAAGACAATTGATATTTCGCTATATCAGAATTTTTGGAGTGGTTTTGGTGTATGGAAACGAGAAATTCCAATAGTTATGGAAGGTACGGGGTGTATATGGAAGATAAGAGTATTTTTGGCTAAAAAACTCAATGTTCTCTCTTTTTTCACCATTTTCTCACTCTTTTCTCTTAAATTTCGTGGTCCTCCCTCTCCTTTACAATATGATCATTCTATATAGGCAATGAGGGAGAGTGAAGGTCAAAAAGAAGGTGGGAGACAATGTGGGAGACAAGAATGTGATAGAAGGGCAAATTTTCAAGGTGGTTGCATGGGATACTCCTTTATGGATGCACACAAAACTTCTTTTTGACAATGGGGGTGAGTGGAGATAATGGAGGATGAGGGGTACACTTGAATGGATCAAAAAATGGCTCAATGGGGTGTCCCTATAGAGTCAAAACCAAAAAAAAAAAAAAGAAAAGGTCTGCTGCTGTTTTGGGCCGAGTCAACAAAATCTCCTATTAAGCCCAACTTCAAATGGGCATATCTCCCTTATATGGACTTGGTTTTAGGTAGTTCTTGGGTCTAAATTGAAGCCCCAGAAGTCTACTTTCCAATAGTGTGGCCTCACATCTAAATTCCAAGTGTATAAAGAGATATGCTTAATTTAGTGAAGGCTGTTTATTTCCCTTGGGCCAGGTCAACAAAATATGCTCTTAAGCCCAACTTCAAATGGGCATATCTCCCTTATCCGAACTTGGTTTTAGGTGGTTCTTGGGTCTAAATTGAAGCCCCAGACGTCTAATTTTCAATGGTGGGGGCCGTACATCTAAATTCCAAGTGTACAAAGAGATATGTCGAATTTAGTAAAGGCTGTTCATTTCCCTTGGGCCAGGTCAGCAAAATTTGCTCTTAAGCCCAACTTCAAATGGGCATATCTCCCTTATCCAGACTTGGTTTTAGGTGGTTCTTGGGTCTAAATTGAAGCCCCAAAAGTCTAATTTCCAATGGTGATAGCCTCACATCTAAATGCGAAGTGTACAAAGAGATATGCTTAATTTAGTAAAAGCTGTTCATTTTCTTTTTAATGATTTGATGCTCATTCTTTTCCTAAATCAGTTTTCTTCCATCCCCTCATGTTTCCTTCAAATCGAAACCTATCCAAACCTATAAAGAAGATGTTTTTAAATATTTTTTCAAAGAGTTTACCTCCCTTCCATTTATCTCCACTTTGTCCTTACTTAGTTTATTGAAAAGTGCAATATTTTAATTGAAATGGGAGCCTCAGAACATCGTAGAAACATTTAGAAAAATATTTTGAAAAGAGGGTTTTAAGGTCTAAAATAGTTTGGCCAAAAATGTGTGAAGGTTGGGATTAAAGCTCAAATTTCATTTTTCTTGTTGAGGACTGCTGGGGAACAAATTCTGATTGTCATTATCCAGTAATCAACAGAAAGCGTCCAAGTCTTAGAGCTGGTCAAAATGAGGTGTCTACCCAAGGCAAGAGATTGGCATAACTTGCGGCCGATGTACTACCCCTCGGATAGGTTTTAAGATAGGATCCTCATGGATCCATTCCTTGTGCAAGGCAAGAGATTGGCATAGCTTACGGTCGATGTACTATCCCTTAGATAGGTTTTAAGATAGGATCCTCGTGGATCCGTTCCTTGTGCAAGGCAAGAGATCGGCATAACTTGCAGCCGATGTACTACCCCTCAGATAGGTTTTAAGAGAGGATCCTTATGGATCCATTCCTTGCATAAGGCAAGAGATCGGTATAGCTTACGGCCGATGTACTATCCCTCAGATAGGTTTTAAGATAGGATCCTTGTGGATCCGTTCCTTGCGCAAGGCAAGAGATCGGCATAGCTTACGGCCAATGTAGGATTAGGGTTAGGGTTTTTATATTTGGGTTCCTAATGTGCTGATGTCATACGAACATGTGTCAACAGTCCGACATGTCCATCAATCTTCCACATTAAATGCGAGGGCACGGTTATCTAAAGGAGGCGATAGTTGCGTCGGAGGCAAGCGCCGTTTACCCTTCTTTTTCTTAAATCATTAGCATTGATAGTCGGGATTTTGTGCCTTCACAGCTATATCAATTGAAGATTTTTCTAGTGGTGACACATGTCCCTCCTCCTTACTACTCGAATCATCGTTCAAATTGTAAGTGTTTGTGTATTCCCCATTTTTTATACTGTTCTAGTTTTGTTTTGTTTTTTTTTTTTAGAGGTTTACATTGAGATGGGGAAGTATGCATATCTCCTGAGCAGCTCTGATGGTATATCTCATTTTCGATATACTTGTGACATTCCCATTAGTGTGAATATAGAACCGCCTCGTCCGGACGATAATTTCCTATTTCCCAATGATGAGAGAGTTCCATGGTTAGTGTTTTCAATAGTCGATGGTGGAGTTAGGTTTCCTTTTCACCCCCGACTTTGCGAGATCATTTCTCATTATGGAGTCCCGCCCTTTTTGTCGACAACTAATGTTTTTAAGATTATAAATGCAATGTATGCATTGAACAACATGTTGGGTTTGGATCTGGGTTTGAGGGAGTTATAGTATTGCTATAGTCTATATCAAGCTCTCTTGAGGGCACTCTATTTTGCATCAAAGCACCATGATTGTGACAGATCACTTGTTCGGGTGCTCCTAGAGACCTTTGATATAGAATTGGAAGACGTGGTCATGGTTCTTGGGAGTTGGGAATTCGCCTCCCCTCTTTTTGGTGAGGGTGTCGCAACTGTACCTTGAAGGCTGGGTGCTGGTGAGCCGTGATGATTTTCATAACTGTATAGTTGCCATTCATCTGACATTTGTTCCTCTTCATTTTTTTTTGTTTGAACATTTTTTTTTTTTTTTTTTATAGATTATTGCGTAATCAACACAGATCGGCAAAATGAGTCTTGGGGTGTTAATTTGCAAGCTCTGTAAATAGTTTGAAGGTGCTCTGCTGCTGCCTCACGATCGACTAAGGAGTTGATTGATCAGTTTCTGCCTCGAGTAGCCGTGCCTTCTTGTCCGATCCTGTTTTTGAGGCCCCTGCCAAACCTCGAAAGGCAGGATTGTTGCCCACTTTGTTATTAGAGAAGGCAGATCCAGTTAGTCATTTGCCGGAGGCGATTTTGTTGTCGACGGGCTTGTCAGAGTCTTTAGCTCCCAATATGTTTACTCGACGACAGATGACCAGGCAATTCGAGGCTGCGCGGAGAGCCAGTCAGGATGCTGGTGATCGCAGTTTACGTAGATTGGCAGATCAACCATCTGGCAAGGCAGGACCATCATCAAGTCGCCAACGTGTTCTGGCATATAAGGAACACGTAGAGAACGTTGTTGAGGGCTCGATTGAATATATTTTTCAACCTATAATCGGGAGTCGGTCTTTAGATACGCTGGATTTGGTGTTTTCGGATACTGGGGTTACCCCTGCAATGGCACGAGGTATGCGTATTCCAGAGGACATTCGATGTCTAGAAGGGCAGTCGAATCAACAAATTCTGGGTCAAGGAATCCAGAATCTAGTAATGGTAAGCTTTTCACGATGTATCTCAGGTGTTAGTTGTTTATTTCAGTTCTAACGAGCATGATGATACAGGCCGTAAATCAATTTATGTAAGCAGGGGTTCGTCTAACCCGGGAGAAGGATCAGCATGATGAAGAGAAACACCAAATCGAAGAAGAAAAAGATTGATGGCCAATGAAAAGAAACGATTGTTGGCGGAGAGGGAACATTTTAAGGAGGAACTGGCACGAGCTGAAAATAGAATCGCAACAGCCGAACTTGGTTAGATGGGGATCAAAGAGAATGTTGAAGCGGCCACATGCCAGCTTGATAAATTAAGGTCTGATTATGAGGCTTTGAGGATCTCGATGGAGACAAATAAGGGTCAACATGAGATCAAGCTGAAAGCAAGTGTTGATGCCACTTGGAATGAAGCAATCACTGTATATGCCGATCAAATGAATAAACTGGAGAACTTCTTTTTCCGAGAAGGTTGAAGATCAGTAATGAAAGAAATGGGGGTTGTAGAGTCGTTCGAGCTATTTTCCCATGTTCCCATACCGAATCCCGAGATTCCTATCCCCCCCGAGCTGGATAATTTGTGAACATGTTGCTCGGGCTATTTTGCTTTGTCCCTTTGGTTGTTTGTGTTTTTTTTTTACAACTCGTATGAGATTTTTTAAAGTATTGTTGACACATGAGAGTACATATAATAATGTTCTTGGCTTTGCTTTTGTTGAACTGTTGGTGATTCTACCTAGGTAGATAAAGGGTTAAACGTCCTACCTTTTGGACCCTCTATTTCCTTTGCGCATATGAAGGGACGGCGGGGATGGAGAGCCAGTCTTGAGATTCCCTGGCATTAATTAGCCGTCTTTGCTTGCTTCCATTTATATAATATGCGGAGCAGGTTATGGAAGGCCCTGGGACGTCGAATAACAATTTACTGGTATGGATCTTGGAGGCACTTCTTCTTCTGGGATGTTGTCGTGGGATGATGTAGTCCCTGCTCCTGTTGCCACTGGCTGGGACGCTTGGCCTAAACCAACTCCTCCTCAATCAGATGAGCGAATTTATCATAGACTTGTTGAGTTTGATGACCCGACCTTGGTCCATCCATCTCGTTGCAGCTCGGTGGTGTATCCTTAAGTAGCATTTGACCGGATCCATTGCTTAGAAGACAATCTTCTGTTAGCGTGGTATACCTCGACCCTTCTAACCAAAATAATGTGGATGGTCCCTAACCCGATTGAGAGTAAGGGACTTAGTCCGTCATGACTCTCAAGAAGGGCAAAGCTTTCATCATCAAATTTTTACAAATTTGTGAATGAACCACACTTCCCCCATTCCTTTGGTCTGGACCCTACTGCACCTGCTCTTCCTTCGAATTTGAACTGGATTGAGGAATTAAAACTCACACTTTTTGAAAGACAACACTTTCCCGCCTATCAAGCACCTATTCTTCCTTCGGACTATCACAGACACAAGGCCCTGTCCATTCTTGCGGGTTTTTTTCCCATTTATGCTTTGAAGTTCTTCAAGAATTGCGATATTATTTTGCGATGCCACACTCTTGGCTTAATTGCTCAGGCAGAACTTTATACTTTCCTAGACCAACTCCCACTTTTGCTTCATTGGCACAACAATAATATGATCACCTGCCAAGCCTTGGGCGAGATTTTTGCTACTCATTTCCATGCTCAATATGAAGTAGAAAATCTTCTAGAGGATTATGCAGATTTGAAGGACAAGGACTCTGCTTATTAGGACTATGTTCAAATGGATGAAGTGGAGATGGCTCTGAAAGAGACAGTGTTTGAAATGAGAGCCGAGCAACTCTTTTCTCAAATAAGGGCTCATTAGTTGGAAAAGCCTCAATTGGATATGATGGAGGATAGGTTAGGAAAAGAATATGTATTAATTGAGTATTGTTGGAATAAATTCCACGATCTCGTAATTTTGTCGGTTCCTTATTTTTATGAAATTGAAAATGTAATGTAATGAGTTCGGCTTTTATGGGATGAAGTTTTTATAATGCAACCTTGTGCTTATTCATTATGCTTCATAATTGAGCATTATTATATCGTAGTTACAAGGTTTTAATGATAGTACTTCCTTAGATGCATTGCATTCCAAGGCCTCGGGAGAATATTTCCTCGTTGATCGCAATTTTGAATGCCCCTTCTCTGGCCAGATTAGTGATCTGGTACGGTCCTTCCCTATTTGGACCAAGTTTTCCATCGGCAGATTTTCGCTCGTTTGGGAGGACTTTTTTTAGCACTAATTCACTGATTACGTACCTCTGATGCTTTACTCGCTTATTGTAGGCCTGAGCTATGTCTTGCTAGTATGCTGCCAGCCGTAGCATTGCCCTATTACGTCTTTCTTCGGTGAAATTGAGTTCACTTCAGAGTAGTTCATCATTTGTGCCACTTTCCACTAAATAAGATTTTTCCATTGGGAAATTGATTTGTGGTGGGATGACGGCTTCCACTCCGAAGGCTTGTGAAAAGGGTGTTTCTCCAGTGACATGTCGGGGTGTAGTTTTGTATGACCAGAGTACTGCTGGGAGCTCTTCGGCTCATCTCCCTTTGGCTACCTCCAATTATTTTTTGATACCACTAAGAATGGTTTTGTTTGAAGCTTCGGCTTGCCCATTACTCTGGGGATAGGCTGGGGTGGAATAGTAGGTTTTAATTCTGTATCGGGCGCACAGTTCATCGTACATTCGGCAATCAAACTGTATGCCATTATCGGATATAAGTGCTCTTGGTACCCCAAACCTAGTGATGAGATTTCGCCATAAAAATCGTTGCACCTCAATATCACGGATAGTGGCCAATGGTTTAGCCTCAATCCATTTTGTAAAATAATCTGTTGCTATGATCAATCACTTTAGATTTCTTGGAGTGCGTGGTAATGGTCCGACGAGATCTAACTCCCATTGTGCAAATGGCCAAGGACTTGAGATGGGATTGAGCTCTTCAGAGGGTTATTGGATGATTGGTGAAAATTTTTGGCATGCCAAACATTTTTGAATGAGCTATTATGCGTTGCGTTGCATTCGAGGCCACCAATACCCATGTGTAAGTGCTCAATAAGCCAACGATTTGCCCCTTGTGTGTGCCCCGCATGATCCAGCGTGCAGCTTATCTAACACACTCGTGACCTCGTCAGGATGTAGGCACTTAAGATAGGGTCCCAAATAGGATTTTCTGAACTGCTGCTTTGAGTCGTTTAGCCAAAACCGCGTAGCTCACAGTCTGATCCGATGGGCCTTCTTGCTATCAGTGGGTACGGTACCATCAAACAAATATTGGATGAGAGGGGTCATCCAATTTTTGTCGGAATGGATGGGGAACACAACTTCTTTGGTGATGCTAAAGGCAGAAATGGCCCCTATTTCGATCGTGCGTCGTTTTGTTTGTGCAATTGCTGTGGCCAAGGTGCCCATCCTCATGGCTATTCTGATCTCGCCTGATCTAGTGAATCTCGAAGGAATGAAATTGCTTGGCTGCGGCCTTGGCTACTCCTAGATATTTTATCATTCGCTCATCCCTAGTTGTGTATTCGCCATTCATCTATTTGATGACCAGTTGTGAATCGGACTGAACTTTTATTGATTTAGTGCCTAACATCTTTGCAGTTGTGAGGCAATTAAAGACAGCTTCATATTCGCATTCATTGTTAGTAGCTGAAAAGCCTAGGCGAGCGGATATTTCAATTGTCTCTTGGTGAGGCATGATTAGTATGAATCCAATCCTTGAACCCTTAGCGTTACTTTCCCTATCACAACACAACACCCACATGGTGTCGGTGAAAGATGTGACTCCCGTTTTTCTCTCCACAATGCTTGTTTTTGGTGAAAATTTGGCTAAGAAATCGGCTAAAACCTGTGCTTTAATTGAAGTCCTTGGTCAGAACTGAATATTGTACTGTCCGAGTTCGACAACCCACTTGGAAATACGTCCGGAGGAGTCAGATAGGTGCAAGACCCGTTTAAGTGGAAAAACTGAGTGAACGATGACAGGATGGGCCAAGAAGTAATGGCGTAATTTGCAGGAGGAGATGACCAATGTCAGGAGTAACTTTTCTAGGGGTAGATACCTAGTTTCTGCGTCGAGTAGTGTTTTGCTCATGTAAAAGACTAGTATTTGCCCATTTGAACTCTCTTTTATGAGTGGCGAACTCATGACATGATCAGAAACAACTAATTACAAGTATAACCTTTCCCCATTGTCGGGGCTGGTGAGTAGAGGTGGTTTGGCGAGATAACCCTTTAGTTCTTACAGAGCATGGTCGCATTTTGGGGTCCATTTGAATCAGTTTCTTTTCTTGGTCAGTTAGAAGAATGATCGGCATCAATCGGATGATCGGCTAATGAACCTGTTGAGTGCTGCTGCCATCTCAGTGAGTATTTGGATTCCTTTAATAGTTGAGGGTGGGGCTAGGTTGGTCAATGCCTGTATCTGATCAGGATTGGCTTCTATTCCTCGATTAGTGACTATATATCCTAGAAACTTTCCCGATCCAACCCCGAACGCACATTTTGCCGCATTGAGCTTCATCTTGTTCCTACGGAGTACCTCGAAGGTTTCTTGAAGGTCATCAGGATGATTCTTAGCCTCCTTTGACTTGATCACCATGTCATTGATGTATACTTCAAGGTTCCGTCCGATTTGACTGCGGAACATTTTCGTAACCAGCCGTTGATACGTTGCTCCAACATTTTTAAGTCCGAAGGGCATTACTTTGTAACAGAACAACTCGATTGGTGTGACGAAAGAGGTTTTCTCCTGATCATCTGAATGTATCACAATCTGATGATATCCTCGATACACATCTGGAAAACTCATTCTTTCTTGTCCAGAGGTTGCATCCACGAGTTGGTCAATTTTTGGTAGAGGAAAGCTATCTTTGGGGCATGCTTTGTTTATGTCGGTAAAATCTATACATACCCTCAATTTGCCTTTTTTTTTCTTGACGACCACAATGTTGGACAACCAATCCAGATATTGAACTTCCCGAATAGCATTGGCCTCAAGTAACTTAGCTACCTCATTCTTGATGGTGTCGACGTGCTGAGGCGTGGACCTTTTATTCTTCTGTATTACCGATCGTGAGTCCGGACTTACGTGTAACTTGTGGCTCGTCACCCTTGGGTCGATGCCCTCCATTTCATAAGGTGTCTAGGCGAATATATTCCTATATTGAAGTAAGAAATCCACCAGATATATTTTTTCTTCAGGGGTGAGATTTTTACCTATGAGGAAGAACCTGTTTTCATCTTCGGGATCGACTGGTATTTTTTCAAGTTCTTCGACACTCTTAGCCCCAATCTTTGCTTCGGCTTCCTCTCTTATCCCTGAATCATTCATTTGCACTTCCAGTGGCCGAGTTGAAGAGACAGCCATGCATCGCTTTGCCATCGTTTGGTCCTAACAATGTTAGCTTTCGGGAAGCGCAGAACTTGGTAGAAGGTAGATGGAACTGCTTCCATTTGGTGGAGCCAAGTCCTACCCATTATGGCATTATAAGGAGAGGGTACGTTGACCACTTGAAATTCAACTTGATGGATTGTTTCTCCAGCCTTGATTGGTAGGAAGATTCGTCTCCAAGGAAACATCGGGCTTGAGTTGAAGCTATAGAGTGGGGATTCCACACTGAGTAGGGCTTCATGAGACAATCCTAATTTTTTGAAAAGTCCATAGTACATGATATCGGCCAAACTACCTTGATCAATCAATATTCTTTTGACAGCGAATTCCCCAATTTGTAATGTTACTACCAATACGCCATTATGGAGATGATGGATCCACGTCAAATCCTCATCAAAAAAGGAAATCTTTGCCGATGAGCGAATCTTTTTTTGCAGCCACCTCTAAGAGGGACATAATTTCTCTTTGGAATGTTGGTGTCGCTTTCCGACCTATGCGCCTTTTTATTGGAACCGAATAGATCATATTGATAGTTGTCGTGGGTTGTGTCTCCCCAATTTTGTCCCTGATATTATCCTTTCGATCTGTGGTTGACTCAACATAAGAGCGTAGGTGTCCACTCTGCACCAATTCCTCTAAGAATTGCTTTAGCTCTTTGCAATCCTTTGTGAGATGTCCATTGTCCTTATGGTAAGAACAACGCAGTTTATGATTACGAAGTGACGGATTGCCGAGTGTAGACGTCCCCGAACGCCCCGGGAGGATGAATCCCGTTCTGTTCATTTAGGCTCACTACAGTTCAGGACTCAATGTCACGGTCCTGTATCTAATCTTGCAGAGTGCAATGCAAGACCGATGAATCATCAAAGAGTCCACATCCGGCAAATCGTTTTTGAAAATAGATTTTTTAGAAAGAAGAGCCAAACATGGACTGCTTTGCTAGATACAGAGTTGCCACCTAAATATTTTATTTTGGGGGAATTTAGGAAACCCTGACTCGTTTGCCTATGGCCACGTGTCTGTCATCACCAAAGTTGCCTCGGCTCGGGAACTTGGGTACGATTAGGGAAGGTCAGCTATGAGCACCCCCGCTCGCTTGATCAAAGATCGGCCTCTACTAACCATGATATCAAGTTTTGAAAACATTATGCGTTCTTATTCCGGTTATTAGCCTAGATTTACTATGTGATGCGCACAGCATACAAGTATAGACTGGGTCGCCTGAATTGGAACAAAACATTTCATGTTTGTTTTCGAAAGCGGTTTGCTACTCGCAAGTAGGCTAAAATGCAGATTTTGCCACCCACAAGTGGGCTTAGAAAAGATGGTTTTGCCACTATCTAGTGGGCTTAAAACTCACAGTTAATGCATTATTCCAATCCAGGTAATTCAACCTCCACCCACAGGCATTCAGGCAGTTATAACACGTAAGCACATAGCCTCATGGTAAGCATGCTGTCATGGCAACACTCACACGCATGCAAGATGCTAAAGCATAAAAGCTTACCGAGTACTCCGAGCCAAAACAGAAACTAGTTAGTAATCAATGCATGATCCTAGTTCATGTTAAGATGGCTAATGCAACACATGCAAGATGCAACTAAGATAGGCTCGGCTATTCAACAATGATATGTGAAATGCTACAACTAACAAGTATTCAATTTGGAATTGAAGTACAATGCAGTTAGCATGATGCGCCAAGCTCGATGCATGCAATACAGATGAATGATGCAAACATGCGAGCATAAGTATCCTAATTGAAATATGTCCTAAACTAACCATCATAAGCTAGTAAATAAAAGGAAAGAAAGACGTGGGGTTAGAAGACATGCACACAAACACGCACACTTATTACAACATTGCCCTCCTCGGAGGGTCCGAAAGAATAATACAAATTAACTAACAAGCTAATTAAATATTACACAACACTTAACTAATTAAACAAATTAACTAAGCTATGGAAAGCAGTAAAAGGCCTCGGGAAGAGGGATGCACGCATGCTCGGATTGGCTTCGCCCGGAAATCCATTGCCATGACACATGTTGCCTCTGTTTACACTGCCCTGCACCTCTGAGGACTGCACAAGTCTCAAAGTTGCTTCTGAACCACCTTCTGAACACTGTGGAAGGTCACGGGCCAAAAGTAAAGGCCACCGGCCATCCATCGACCATGGATATTGATATCGGCCACAAATGTTTGGTCGATCGGCACTGTAGATGGCCGGCCGGCCATATCTTCCTGCAGAAACTTGTTTTGACAGCAGCAAAGGACAGACAAGGCATGGCAATGCATTTCAAGGCAAATGTTTGCACAACCACACTACATATCATGTTTAAGACTCAAGGGAGTATGGTGCTCGACCCTCGGGCCATCAATCGCGCATTTCCATGCATGATGGCCCAAAAGGCCAAGTGTGCAACTTCAATATCAAATGAAATGCACACACAAAACACATCAAAGGCCCCAACCTCTATCATGCTTGATCAAGAGGCAAGGGATGCATGCACAATGCAATGCAACGCAACCTAAGCATGCAAGCAAGGCTAATGCAACATGATTATGCAATACATCTAATATGCAATAGGCACACAACCTAAACATGTAAACAAACATGGCATGCGACAACATGCAACGATGGACTTAAACTAACATGGATAGCTTGCAAGCATGCCAAAATCAGTGGCCATAATGATGCAAGTGAGGCAACAAAATACATGGAATGCATGCACAATGCATTAACCAAGCTTAAGGCACAAAAATGCAACTCTACCAAAGCATGGCAAGGAGGGAATATGGCATACAATGGTGCATGTTTCAGATCTGAAATGGCATACCAAATGACTGCAAAATGACCCCAAAACATGAAAACACTACCATTCAAACATGCAAGAAGCTTCAAAACTCAAAGCTAGGCATGGGCATTGCACTAAAAGCATGCATAACAAGCATTATTCGACCATGAGGCATGAAAATAGTGCTAAGGCAGTCCAAAACATGCATGAAATCAGTTCAAGGCATGGCCAAAAAGTGCTAGCATGAAGGGTCAAAACAACATGCAACATAGGCTAGTAAGCATGGTTTACACTACATGTATATGAAGCACAAGAGAGGTCACCAAACCAGCCAAAAATAGTAACATGGCATGTCATATAAACCCCAAAAACCCATGGAAACAAGGTCCATGCATGCAAGAATGATGTGTTCCTTTGAAAGGCCAATAAGAGGGTTACTCTACACATGCAACAAGGACTCTCAACATGGCAAAACCAGCTCTGGAAATGACTTATGGGGGTCCTAAAACCCACTGAAAATTGCTTGAAACAAGGCTTGGAAGCATGCAAATAGGAGCTCCTTTGTAAGGCCAAAATTGCAAGTAAACAAGACAATAAGGATAGGGGATGTCCCTCTCCTTCTTAGGACCTCAAAACACCATCCCCACCACTGAAATCCCTCTGGATTTCAGTGGTGAGAGGGCCAATACAAGGTGGTCCCAAAGCTCACAAAAAAGGCACAAAAACAAGGCCAAACAAGGCCTAAGAGGGGGTAAACCACCCCAAACAAAAAAGTGATCTTAAACAAACTTCAAAAGCATGCAAATACAAGACTTTTTTTAGTTAGAAGTTAAGCTTAAAAATGGATTCAAGAAGGATCAAAAGCTTAAGCAAGAAAGGGTGATTTAAGGCTTAGAAACTCACCCTTGATGAACTTCTTCAAAGCTGCAACTCCAGTAGCTTATGGACCAAAAATGCAGCTCCTTAGGACCTCTCAAGACCCTCCAAGAAGCTTAGGTTGGTGTTGGAGGTGTTAGACTAAGAGGTGTAGTGTAAATGTGCAAGAACCAGACCCTTTTGAGCCCTCTAACCCACACAAATGTAGAGAGAGAGGGAGATATAGAGAGGGAGTGATATATATATCCTATATATCAGATTTTTCTAACCCCCCAAATGGGAGGAGAGGCCCTCTTTTTATAGAGCAAGACAAGGTGCTAAGCTTCTTAGAGAAGCTAACACAAAGGGTCAAGGGGGTCAAGCTTCCAAGGGAAGCTAAGTCAAAGGTCCAAGCTTCTCCTAGAAGCTTGGAGCAAAGGGGCCAAAGCAAAAAGGCCAAGCTTCTCCAAGAAGCTAAGAAAGGTTCAAGCTTCTTGGAGAAGCTAGAACAAAGGGTTTAAGCTTCTTAGAGAAGCTAAACCAAGGGTGCAAAAGGTTCAAACTTCCTGAAGAAGCTAAAAACCAAGGGTTCAAAAGGTTCAAGCTTCCTCAAGAAGCTAAAACAGGGGTTCAAAAGGGTCAAGTCTCCCTAAAAAAAGGTCTCGGCCCGAAAAGGAGTCAATCGGCCAAATGAATGGTCGGCCGACCACACAAAGTGCCGACCGGCCATCACCAATGGCCGGTGGCCTCAAGCCATGGCCGGTGAGGTGTGGGGGTGGCCAACAAGCCATTCCCTGCCCTCAGAAGCAAAAACACAAGTCGAGAGGTCTCGAGGCAAGGCACGCGGCCTAAACCTCCGAGAACTCAAGACGAACACGAACATGGATAATCATCGAGTGTTCAAACGATGACGTCCAAGTCTTGAGGACGGTCAAAAATGGGGTGTCTACAGTTGCCCCTCTTTGACAGAACTCAAAAGTCATAACAATGATGGGAGTGAATGTCAAAGCCCAGAGACGACTCATTTTTGACTAGGCCGAAGACTTAGACAAAGGATACAAGCTACAAATAAAGGTATGCGCCCGAAGGCAGGGGCAAAATGCAAAAACAATGCACAAAGCCGAGCATAACTTATGATCATGCAAAGAAACATAGGGACGTATCCCGGTGTTTCGGAAAGGTATAAGCATTGGAATGTATTCCAGATGATCTTAACCAAAGAGGGAGAAACATAGGGACGTATCCCGGTGTTTCGGAAAGGTATAAGCATTGGAACGTATTCCAGATGCTCTTAACCAAAGAGGGAGAAACATAGGGACGTATCCCGGTGTTTCGGAAAGGTATAAGCATTGGAACGTATTCCAGATGCTCTTAACCAAAGAGGGAGAAACATAGGGACGTATCCCGGTGTTTCGGAAAGGTATAAGCATTGGAACGTATTCCAGATGCTCTTAACCAAAGAGAGAGAGAAACATAGGGATGTATCCCAGTGTTTCAAAAAGGTATAAGCATTGGAACGTATTCCAAATGCTCTTAACCAAAGAGGGAGAGAAACATAGGGACGTATCCCGGCGTTTCGGAATGAAGGGAGAAACATAGGGACGTATCCTGGTGTTTCGGAATGGTGGAGAAAAATAGGGACGTATCCCGGTGTTTCGGAAGGAAGAAGGAACATAGGGACGTATCCCGGTGTTTCGAAAAGGTATAAGAAACATAGGGACATATCCCGGTGCTTCGCAAGGAATGAGAAACATAGGGACGTATCCCGGTGCTTCGCAAGGAATGAGAAACATAAGGACGTATCCTGGTGTTTCGGAAGGAATAAGAAACTTAAGGACGTATCCCGATGTTCCGCAAGGAATGAGAAACATAGGGACGTATCCCGGTGTTTCGGAAGGAATGAGAAACTTAGGGACGTATCCCGGTGTTCCGCAATGAATGAGAAACATAGGGACGTATCCCGGTGTTCCACAAGGAAGGGTGTGCATAACAATGCGATTGAAACGTGCATAACAATGCAAGTAGAACGTTCGTGATAACGTAAGTAAAGAGGTGCATGCCAATGCAACTAGAGTGTGCGTGACAGCGCAAGTAAAGAGGTGCGCAAAAGAAGTGCGATAAAATGCATTTTCTATGCAAGTATGGGGGCATTAATCATGTACTCTGATGCCTTCGATTTACCTCTCAAAGGACTTTGTAACATGCTCAGCTCGAAAAGGGTACACCCTGTTTATATTAGCAAGAGATAACATTTGCATGTGAAAACCACAGGTGCTACTTGAACTGCCATTCTGACTTGAAGAAGGCTTACACTTAGGGTCGAGATACACTCATACTCTCGAGAAAGGCGAGGCCTAAGAAGATGCACCTGGAATACAGTCTCGGAATTTGCTGAAGTTGAAACACACTAAGATGCTCCAAATTTTCCCTCTTTTATTTTGCTTTGCAGTCTGGAACCCATATAGCTTCAGATAGATCCTGGTTTTACTGTTCTCACATGACCTGGGTTGAACCCTGCAGTTTTATGAAAGAACAAATTCTATTTTGCACAAATGTGGAGAATGGCACAACACTCCGAGCACAAAACGTTTCATTTTGAAATTGAGAGAGGAGTTCTTGAACGGGTATTAAGCCTACGACTAAACACAGCGCATGACGACTCAACAAGGGAAAACAAAGGTAAACAACCTAAACACATCTATTGACACTCAAAACGACTCAAAACAAGAATCGAGACAAACAAAACACAACAAAACACAAGACTCAAATATGTACATGGTGCCTGTTTCTCCGGGTATGTTTCCCACCCTTTCTCATTTGTGATTCTCATATTACTCTGGCACTCAATCTCTATTTTTCTGAAAAAGCCCTTTTCTCACTTTTTCTCTCATCGCACATCTCTCTATTCTTCAATCTCTCATTTTTCATCCCTCCCCTGGGTGGTTAATGGATGAACAGGAAGTTGCGGGCTCATGCCCCTAGCATTCTGCTAGATTCTCTTTCTTCTGCTCACAACAGTGAGTTTCTCCCACAGAGGGGTTGCGCTGCAACTGGGTGTGTAGCGAATCTGCAGCTGATATCGATTGACGATGATCTGCCGGGGAGTTTGGACGCGATCAGATATGTCCAGATGAGGAAGTGGAACATCTTGATCCATTCTAGTTTGTGCTTCGCACTTGGCTTGATACCTCGTTGCTGGGAGGATGTGAGAGAGCTTTCGGCATTTTGCTGTTAGTTTCTATTGTGCCCTTTTCTGGCAGGTAGAGTGCCTTTTCTGGCAAGTAGAGTGCCCTTTTCCGGCAAGTATGTTGACAATGGGAAAAAGACAGAACACCTGACTCAACTGTGCCCCTAGTTCATCATTTTGACCATTTTTTATTTTTGCTTTCTGCTAAAACAATTTTGACCAAAATGAGAGTTAGATTAACATGCTTGTTCAATTTTCTGATATAAAATCATGCAAGTCAGGCTATGAGCATTAAAGATTTTCCTTTTTTGGGTCCAAGAAATGGTCCAGTTTTGAAAAATGGAATACTTTTCGAGAAAATCAGTCAACCTTAGTAAAAATTCTCAAAAACTATTGTTGCAAATGGCCATTGCTCGACGAGCACGGAACCTACTCTTGAGATGCACAACCTCAGATCCATAACAATGGAAAAGTGCCCCTTGGCCGAAGGACACTGCATGGCAACGGAAAGTTGCCCCTTGTTTGAATAGCACCGCAGCACTGTATGGCAACGGAAAGTTGCCCCTTGTTTGGATGATGCCGCAGTACATTGTAATCAGTCCTCAAAGCGACGATCATAACCGAACTCTCGGATACAGAGAAGACAAAGATAATCAAAACCATTACATGGACGCAAATTAATTTGGAAGTGTTTATGGCTGGACTTCAGAATGAAGTTGCCTACGTATCCCAAACATGGGAATCAAGCCTTACGTAGTTCAGGTTAAGGTACACTCGGGTATTAACCTCTCCTTTTGCGCTCTAACTTTTGCCAAGGCCACTCTTCTGGGTTTTCAACCTTGCGAGCTCTGTTTTTCTTTCCTTTTCATTTCTTCTTTCTTTTTTTCTTTTCTTTTTTTTTTTCATTTTTCTTCTTTTTTCTTCTTCTTTTTTTTCATTTTTCATCATTTTTTTTTGGGTTCTTTTCTTTGCTCTAACTTTTGCCTGGGTCGCCCTTCTGGGTTTTGACCCAGCGAGCCTCTCAAGGGTAAAGTGTAGCTTTGTCCATGTTGAATAGTTTGAGATCTCGAAGCCATCTGAATCCAGGAGAATGGCTGCTGTTCGCTGGTGATGTAGGAGTCCATCCAAAGGGGGCTGAATTTGTCCCTAGTGTTGGGGATAGGAACTCTGTTGTCCTTCAACAGTAAATTCTTCTTTCCTCCCTTCTGGGATTTGGCATTCTTGCCAGTCTTCGTCTTTGACTCTTCGAGCGCATCTGACATTCTTGCCCTTAGTTCTAGGGTTGCTTTTGATCCAGCTTTGCAAGCTTCTTTTGACCTTTTGATCTTCTTGATCTGACTTTTCTCGCCTCTTACTCGAGGGCTGCTTCAAATTGGGCCACACAGGCCTCACATCATGATTGACCTCTGAACATTCTGAATCTAAGTTCAAGGTTTGAAAATGAATGGGTTGAGTCTTGAGGCTGAGAGCGATCCTAAGCTGCGCAATCTCAAGAGCGATTCCACACAGGTCTTCATAGGACCGCGCAAAACATTTTTTGAAATCTTTTAAGAAAGCGACAAATCACTCGCGCTGAAGACAATGTGGAGCCAATCTAGATCAAGCCAGGATCCTTCTCAGTACTCACACTAACAAGCATGATCTCAATCACTAAGGGCTTAGCACGCCTCTCTTTCTCTCGATTGATCAAATTTTTGCAAATCCCGAGGAATTCCTTCCTCTTCGTTTTCACCGCAGTGTTCAAAAAGGTTTTGAAAAACTTAGGTCAATGCAATAATTTTAAGGCACAGGAGAGCAGGTGGAATGCACTGTCGTTTCATTCAAAATCCCGGCACAACTAGCACACGGCAGAAGCAAACACAAGAGTGCGAAAATGTACTGCTGTTTCATTCAAATCTGTTGGCGCAACTGGCTCCACGGAAGAAACAGACCCAAAAGAAAACGAAAAGACAAACACAAAACGAGAAAGTGATGTCCGAGGTAACATCCCCGGAATCACCCGACTCCTATGCAACAGGACTGACTCGATACGACAAGACATACCTCAACTGACTCAGTTATGAAAAGACTGACTCAAAACAAAAAGACAGACTCAAAACAAAACAACAGAACTGACTCAATACCCAATCCAGAACGTACAAAAACTAGCATTCACAAATGCTCAAAACAGTGCGTGCCATACACCACATCTGAAATAAACTAAACGCCGCCCGCAGGTGGTTCATCCCACGATCACATAGTCACATTATCCCCCACAAGTTCACTGATCAAGTGTTGATAGACTTTGTAGAGCTTGGTGCGATGATGACCTCATTGTCAATCAGATTTTGTATCTCGTGACGAAGACGGACGCAACTGTCAGTGTCATGACCGGTTTGTTGATGGAAAGCACAGTACTTAGTCGGGTCATGCTTTGCAGGGAGAGGATCGGGTAGAGGCCGCTGTTCTAACGGTTTCAGATGTCCTTTCCTGAGTAGGACCCCTAGAGCTTTAGACAAAGGCATAAAGAGTGGGGTAAAAACCCTCTTGCCTCGGGGTAGATGGTCCGAAGTTCGGGGGTTTGGATTGGATGCACCAACAAAGGGGGTGGCTGTTCTTGGTGTGGTGGTGGCGACCATGCCCACTTCGGAAGATCTTGTAACTGCATCACCGCTGGTGGTCGCATTCGAACTGTGGGTAAACGCCCTCCTGGGCTGCTCCTTCTCCTGGTCAATGAGGCCCTGCTTCATAGCGTCCTCGATCTGTACTCCCATCTCATGCAGATCTGAAAAGGTAGGGAAGGGGAGCACGATCATTTTCTGCATCAGTTTGGGTTGGAGGTTGCGCACAACCATCCTTATCTGGTCTTTGTTGGAAGGCCTTGTAGCCATCATCGAGGCCTTTGCTCTCCATCTCGCCACAAACTCTGAAAAACCCTCCTTTGGCTCTTGGCGGGTGACTTCAAGATCACGAGTTGTGACCTCAATCTGTGTGTTGTAGGAGTATTGATCACTGAAGGCCTCAGCCATCTCTTCCCAATTCTATTTCACAGAGTTCTCCAATTTCGCATACCAGATTGCGGCTATCCTAGACAGCGTTCGGCCGAATAGTGACAGCTTCTGGGCTGTGGTCAAACCCATTGGCCTCAGGATATCAGAAAACAGTTGGAGGTGCACCATTGGGTCTTCAGAGCCATTGAATCGATCGATATGTGGCATTTTGAAACGATCCAGTAATGTCACCATTGAGTCGGTATAACCATCCTCTATGTCCGGAATGGATTTCATGCCTTGAGCTTTCTTGAACAGCTTTTAAAGCTTGCTCACTTTTAGCGCCGTTGGATCCGTCTCGAAGTCAGAAGGTAGGTTGATGGGTGTCTTGGATAGCTGGGGTAGAACTAGGGGCGGAGCTGGCCCGACTGGAATGTCCGTATCATCCTGGACGTGGGTTGCCTTCCCGAGTATGGGAACTCTTGGTGGGGGAGGAGCCTGGTGTGAAGTAGATACTCCAGTTTGCTGCTCTAACCTGGCAATTGTCTCTGCCTGTTGAGCTATGACCACGGCCTGTTGCTTGGCGAATTCTGCTTGACGGACAGCGTCTTGCTGCATGGCTTTCATACTATCTTGGAGTTGGCGCACCATCTCTTCCAGACTCGACATATTGTCCTGATCTCACTGAGCAACCGGTATATCTCCCTGAGGTAAAAACAGATATCTCAACCCAACTGCACACAGGTGAGATGGATAATGACCGCTGATCCGAGGATTGTTGAACTAATGATCTATGCCTGACTGGCGTTTTTGCCCTGTCTCTGGTGAAGGAACACTGATTGCCCTTGAACTGAATCTCTAACCCGACAAAGTCTATCAGCACAAGTCCAATGTACCTGGGGGATAGTGGAGCCTTCTGAAGCTACAGTTCCAGGACTACCTAGCAAAAGAGAAAACAGGCAGCATCTCAGCTCAATTTCACTGGAACGGATATGAGCATAGCGGAAGGACTGTACTCAATACTGATCACTGTTCCTCAAATTACTGCCTCAAAACTGAATGTGATCCCCGCTGATATAACTGATTCTCAAACACTGATGCCCGCAGGCCTGATGCCCATACTTGCAAACTGATATATGCATTCCCTGTAGAGATGCACTCTAAAAGCACATAGCAAGTAAATGAGAGCCAAAACACCCCTATGTTGGGGTAGGGTTTCCCTGTCCTATTTTGTCAAGAACTAGGGTTTCACTACGCACACAGCGGTTTTAAACAACCTATGATCGGGTAAGCAACCTGTCCTAGTTTGGAATGGTCACTATGGATTTCGATATGCACTAGGTCGAATGGTCAAAGAGGGTGCCCCGGTGACAACCGGGGTTTGTGTTCCCATACTGGCAGAGCCCATAACCGGTCAGCCTTATGGCATGCTTTGACAAAGCAAGCCTCCGGCAAACCGTTCAGGAATAGCAGATGGCAAACACGGTGTCCTAGGCGTACCAATGCACATGCAATGCAAAGAAACACATGAGTGTAGTCAAAACAAGATATCATGAGTTCGAGTTAAGTTCTCTAATCTCCCCAGCAGAGTCGCCATAAACTGTAGACGTCCCCGAACGCCCCAGGAGGATGAATCCCGTTCTGTTCATTTGGGCTCACTACAGTTCAGGACTCAATGTCACGGTCCTGTATCTAATCTTGCAGAGTGCAATGCAAGACTGATGAATCATCAAAGAGTCCACATCCGGCAAATCGTTTTTGAAAACAGATTTTTTAGAAAGAAGTGCCAAACATGGACTGCTTTGCCAGATACAGAGTCACCACCTAAATATTTTATTTTGGGGGAATTTAGGAAACCCTGACTCGTTTGCCTATGGCCACGTGTCCGTCATCACCAAAGTTGCCTCGGCTCGGGAACTTGGGTACGATTGGGGAAGGTCAGCTATGAGCACCCCCGCTCGCCCGATCAAAGATCGGCCTTTACTAACCATGATATCAAGTTTTGAAAACATTATGCGTTCTTATTCCGGTTATTAGCCTAGATTTACTATGCGATGCGCACAGCATACAAGTATAGACTGGGTCAACTGAATTGGAACAAAACATTTCATGTTTGTTTTCGAAAGCGGTTTGCTACTCGCAAGTAGGCTAAAATGCAAATTTTGCCAACCGTAAGTGGGCTTAGAAAAGATAGTTTTGCCACTATCTAGTGGGCTTAAAACTCACAGTTAATGCATTATTCCAATCTAGGCAATTCAACCTCCACCCACAGGCATTCATGCAGTTATAACATGTAAGCACATAGCCTCATGGTAAGCATGCTGTCATGGCAACACTCACACGCATGCAAGATGCTAAAGCATAAAAGCTTACCGAGTACTCTGAGCCAAAACAGAAACTAGTTAGTAATCAATGCATGATCCTAGTTCATGTTAAGATGGCTAATGCAACACATGCAAGATGCAACTAAGATAGGCTCGGCTATTGTACAATGACATGTGAAATGCTATAACTAACAAGTATTCAATTTGGAATTGATGTACAATGCAGTTAGTATGATGCGCCGAGCCTAGTGCATGCAATACAGATGAATGATACAAACATGCGAGCATAAGTATGCTAATTGAAATATGTCCTAAACTAATGTGGAGAAGTGGTTTTGGAAATACTCTTCTGATCTTGGGAGACGCTAGTGCTCCTCAGCTAGTCACCTGAAAAGACACAAACACTCCGGTCCGGGGTGCCGGGATTAGCACTCCGACGGGTAAGTCAGTTCTTGCACTCAAAGTAGCTTATCTTCTAAGTTAAGCAAAAAGTGATTGTTACATACCTTTCTAAATCTGTAGTTCTTGTATTTATACTCTTTTTTCCTTTGGGCCTCGGGGTCTGAGCCTACTTTTATTCACTGTCCTTACCTTTATTCTGATCCACGCACCTCCCTCTATTCGGCCTTCATAATGTATTCGGCGTCGTAATTATGTAGGATGGAGCCGAATAATACCCGATCTCTGAGGTATGCACCTTCCGACTCCTCCGTTTATTCAACTCCCACAATTGCCCCCCAAGCACTTCACCAGCGTCAGTTGGCTGTAGTGCTTGGTTCCAGGTTTCGTAAGGTCAGAGCCAAAATTTGGCGATTGGCCTTACCCTCGTGCGGGTGTTCAAGCGCTCCCCTTCCGGTTACCGTCCTGACTTCCCGCCCCTTCATATGTGTCCATTTATAGCGATTTAAAATTTTAACATCCTTTTGAGTATATATATATTTTATGATGCTCGTCGCTAGGTTGCCTTTCGAACCGTTCCAGCAACTTTCTCTTCTTCGATATCCTCTGCATTCTTTGTAAGTCCTCTCCTTCTTTGCTTCGAAAACTCCTTCTAGTTTATTTCTTCCTTGGCATGCTCCTATGAATTACTGGATATAGCGAAACATTTAAAAGACCTCCTCTCGTCAGATCGAATTGTTGGCTTTAGACGCCATTTCTCTATTCCTGATGATGTCCGTCTGTCATTTGTGGCAGACAGTACTCTTGATATGGAGAGGGAGGACAACACTATGATTGTCTTTCCTCTCTTGTCGATTGCGGAGAGCGGAGTCCATTTTCCCCTCCACCCGCTTCTAAGGGCTGTGCTTTGCCATTGGGGTTTAATCCCTTCCCAACCAAATGTCAATTTCTTTAGAATTATAATGGGGGTTATAGCGCTGAATCGTCGCCTTGGAATTAACCTTGGCATTTCAGCCATCCGGCATTGCTGTGCCCTGGCTAAGTCTTCTGGTCGGCGCGGGCGTTACTTCCTCAGGTCTAGAGATACCGACCATCAGCTAATCACTATGCTTTCCAGTTCTGGGAAACGAGTTGATGATGTTATGGTCGTTGTCCAGGGTAACTGGGAATTTGGCGAAGGGGAGGATCACGTTGATCCTATTCCTAGATGGGGAGGCGAGCCAGGTGGCCGATTAGCTTCTCCTTTGAAATCCTATAGCTTGGCTTGTGCAGGGAACGATTTGAAAAAAGTCTTATCTTCAACCGACAACGCCGTTCTTTCGGATATCAAAGTCGCTCTCAAGTACTTCGGCCATCGAAGTCTTCAAAAACAGGGAAGGGCGGCCCACATTCTACTTTGTTACGAGCCAACATATACGACCTTCTCAGCGGTGGAAAATATCCCAATTCCGAAGAGTGAAGATTCTCTTATTGCTCTTATTTTGTCCGACTTCAAAAACCTGAGACAGGTTGGTCTTGAAGTGTCCGATTCGGAGCGGGATGACATAGCTAATGTTGCAGGATCAGATCAGTCCGAAACCGAACCTGACGAAGTATTGAGTTCGGCCGATCCTCCATTTGCTTCGGGCCGCGGGGATCTTTCACCTGACGACGTTTCTCACGGCTTAGAGGATCTTCCCGCTGCAGGGCCCGTAGACATGGTTGGGTTAAGCCTGTCAAAACTTGCCAGGAAGGCGAATGCGGAAAGGTTGCCCGCACGGTGAAGAGCGGAGGCCCTTCCGTCTGAACTACTTCCCGCCATCGAACCTCAACTCTCCCTACCTGTTACAAAATCAGAGTCCTTGCGCATTATTGAGGAGGAGACGGCAAAGGTTAAGAATGCCGAATCTACTTTGGTTGTGCAGGCCGGTCAAGAGGTTGAGGAAAAGGCAGAGAAACGCCCTGGTGAATTTGAGGCCAGTTCAGAAGAACAAGGCGGTAAACGCCCCCAATTAGAGGGATCAAACGCGATCGTTCCTTTTGTCATTCAGCCGACGATGAAAAACAAGCCGGTTTCTTCTGATGCTTCAGCGCTTAAAGACCCGCAAGTCGCACTCAGTGTGGTTGCGTCCGTGTCATTACCGTTTGACAAGGAGGCTTTCCGGGTCGAACCAGATCTGAACGCGACAGCACTAGCCGCCCAATCGGCACTTTTGGTACATGTTCAGACTTTTCTTCACTTATCCAACTGCTGTTAGTTTTATGGTCTTAAATTTTTTGTTTCGCAGACCGTCGGATGGATAGCCGATGTGGGCCGTCGCCAACGCGACGCTGTCAAAGAAATAGGTCGCTTACGAAAGGAAGTTGAGGGCCAGAGGAGAAGGGCCGAGGTCGAATTTTTGAGTGCGGATAAGGAGGCCTCACGGGCCAAGGTCGAGGTGGAGAGGGCTCGTAGTGCGGATCAGTTGAGAGCGTATGCCGAGAAGAAGGCGGACGAGAGCGAAGATGCGCTCAAGTTGGCCTAGAAGGCAGTCTCCAAACTGGAGGCTGAGTTGGCTGAAATAAGGGCAGCGAAGGCAATAGCCGACTCGGAAGCTTCCAAAGTATTCGAGGCTGGGAAAAATGCTGGACTCGCCGAGTATTTGGACTAAGTCCCCAAGTTTGAAAACCGGGGGTTCAAACATGGCTGGCACAAAGCCCTTGCTGCCGCTAAAGTGTCATTGACGATGCCAATACCGTATGAGCAAGTGGATGTTGAGCCATTGGAGTCTGACTCCGAGGACTGATCTGGGCAACTGACATGGTTTTTCGGATTTTGAATGCATTTTTACAGTTTTTGGTTTGGTAATGTTCATGTATTGCTAGAGTCATAGTTTTTGCTACGCGTTTTTTATGTGGGCTTGTAGCTTTTATTTAACAATTTGGGCATATAAAATTTCGTGAGTTGTGCTCAATTTGATAATGAAAAGTTTATTGATTAATGATGTTGTTTTTAGTTATGGTTAGATCGGCTGTGTAGCTTAGGTACTTGCCCGACTAGATTAATGACTCTGCCGTTGCCTTAGCCAGGGCGCGAGCTTAAGAAGCCGAATGGGTCTGACCCACGGGCTGGCTGAGGCATACATTGGTCGGCGCTTGCGCTAGAAAACGTGGCCGACCAGATTAATGAATATGCCCTTGCCTTAGCCAGGGCGCGAGCTTAAGAAGCCGAATGGGTCTAACTCGTGGGCTAGCTGAGGCATACATTGGTCGGCGCTTTCGCTGGAAAACGTGGCCGACCAGACTAATGAATCTGCCCTTGCCTTATAGCCAGGGCGTGAGCTTGAGAAGCCGAATGGGTCTAACTTGCGGGCTGGCTGAGGCGTGCATTGGTCAGTGCTTGCCCTTAGCCGAATGGATCTAACTCGGGGCCTGGCTGAGGCACACACTGGTCGGCGCTTGCGCTGAAAGACATGGCCGACCAGATTAATGAATCTGCCCTTAGCCAGGGCGCGAGCTTAAGAAGCCGAATGGGTCTAACTCGTGGGCTGGCTGAGGCATACATTGGTCGACGCTTGCACTGGAAAACGTGGCCGACCAGCTTAAGGAATCTGCCCTTGCCTTAGCCAGGGCACGAGATTAAGAAGCCGAATGGGTCTAACTCGAGGCCTGGCTGAGGAATACATTGGTCGGCGCTTGCGCTGGAAGACATGGCCAACCAGATTAAAGAATCTGCCCTTGCCTTAGCCAGAGGGCGAGCTTAAGAAGCCGAATGGGTCTAACTCGGGGCCTGGCTGAGGAATACATTGGTCGGCGCTTGTGCTGGAAGACATGGCTGACCAGATTAAGGAATCTGCCCTTGCCTTAGCCAGGGCGCGAGCTTAAGAAGCCGAATGGGTCTAACTCAGGGGCTGGCTGAGGCATACATTGGTCGGCGCTTGCGCTGGAAAACGTGGCCGACCAGATTAAGGAATCTGCCCTTGCCTTAGCCAGGGCGCGAGCTTAAGAAGCCGAATGGGTGTAACTCGCGAGCTGGCTGAGGCATACATTGGTCGGCACTTGTACTGGAAAATGTGGCTGACCAGATTAAGGAATCTGCCCTTGCCTTAGCCAGGGCGCGAGCTTGAGAAGCCGAATGGGTCTAACTCGCGGGCTGGCTGAGGCGTACATTGGTCGGCGTTTGCGCTGGAAAACGTGGCCGACCAGATTAAGGAATCTGCCCTTGCCTTGGCCAGGGCGCGAGCTTAAGAAGCCAAATGGGTCTAACTCATAGGCTGGCTGAGGCATACATTGGTCGGTGTTTGCGCTGGAAAACGTGGCCGACCAGATTAACGAATCTGCCCTTGCCTTTGCTAGGACACGAGCTTAAGAAGTCGAATGGGTCTAACTCGTGGGCTGGCTGAGGCATACATTGGTCGGCTCTTGCGCTGGAAAACGTGGCCGACCAGATTAATGAATCTGCCCTTGCCCTTAGCTAGGGCGCGAGCTTAAGAAGCCGAATGGGTCTAACTCGCGGGCTGGCTAAGGCATACATCGGTCAGCGCTTGTGCTGGAAAACGTGACCGACCAGATTAAGGAATCTGCCCTTGCCTTAGCCAGGGCGCGAGCTTGAGAAGTCGAATGGGTCTAGCTCGCAGGCTGGCTGAGGCGTACATTGGTCGGCGCTTGCGCTGGAAAACGTGGCCGACCTGATTAAGGAATCTGCCCTTGCCTTGGCCAGGGCGCGAGCTTAAAAAGCCGAATGGGTCTAACTCGCGGGCTGGCTGAGGCATACATTGGTCGGCGCTTGCGTTGGAAAACGTGGCCGACCAGATTAAGGAATCTGCCATTGCCTTCGCCAGGGTGCAAGCTTAAGAAGCCGAATGGGTCTAACTCGTGGGCTGGCTGAGGCATACATTGGTCGGCACTTGCGCTGGAAAACGTGGCCGACCAAATTAATTAATCTGCCCTTGCCCTTTGCCAGGGCACGAGCTTGAGAAGCCAAATGAATAGAGTTTCTTTAATTTTCAATGTCTGTGTTTGGTGCTGAAATGTTGTGTTTAATCAAATGCCTTATTTGAACCTATTGGCAAGTTTTGTGTTGCGTGGTACAAGCGTTAATTGGCCCCAAAGTGTCACGCACCCAAAGGCGCTCTGAATCTGGAGACTTAACTGGGCCAATCGTGATGTCCACGAAGGGCGCTCCGAATCCGGAGACTTTATTCGGCCAGTCGTGATATCCACGAAGGGCGCTCCGAATCCGGAGACTTTATTCGGCCAATCGTGATATCCATGAAAGGTGCTCCGAATCCGGAGACTTTATTCGGCCAATCGTGATATCCACGAAGAGGCTCCGAATCTGGAGACTTTATTCGGCCAATCGTGATATCCACGAAGGGCGCTCCGAATCCGAAGACTTTATTCGGCCAATCGTGATATCCACGAAGGGCGCTCTGAATCCGGAGGCTTTATTCGGCCAATCATGATATCCACAAAGGGCGCTCCAAATCCGGAGACTTTAGGGGCTTGGAAGCTGAAGCATAAGAAACGAGATATTTTGTATTGCAACGGTGGAGTATGTACAAGTATCAAGCCCACAAGTCGGGTCAATGATAAAATTTACGTAAATGTGTTGAATTCCAAGGCCGTGGCAGTCTTCTTCCTGACATGTCTGATAGCCGATATGCCCCTGTTCCCGCAATAGAATCTATCTGATAGGGGCTGTCCCAGTTTGGGCCCAATTTTCCGTCTGCCTATCTCCGGTCGGCCGGAAGCACCTTCTTCAGAACCAACTCTCCCGGTGTGTAACAACGCAACTGAACTCGTTGATTATATGATTTAGCGAGCTGCTGTTGGTACCTTCGCCATGGATGCCAAGGCGCGGTCTCTTCGTTCTTCGATTAGGATTAGATCCAGGGCAAGCATCATGTCGTTTCGGCCCGTATCAAAAACTTGTGATTTCAGGGTTGGGAGGCCGATTTCCAGGGGTAAGATTGCCTGTGTCGCGAAGCATAGGGCAAACGGCGTTTCTCCAGTAGATCTCCTCGGCGTAGTACGATGAGCCCATAGTACACTCGGCAATTCCTTGACCCATTTTCCTTTAGCTTTCTCCAGCCTCTTTTTGATGCCATCCAAGATGGATTTGTTAGAGGCTTCGGCTTGACCGTTGCTTTGGGGGTACGCTGGTGTAGAGAAATAAGGCCGAATACCATATTTGCCGCATAACTCTCGATATACGCCATAATCGAACTTGGTGCCATTGTCTGAGATGAGGGCTCTTGGGATGCCGAATCGTGTTATGATGTTTCTCCATACAAAGCGTTTAACATCAGCATCCCGTATATGAGTTAAAGCCTCCGCTTCGACCCATTTTGTAAAGTAATCTGTCGTGACGATTAAGAATCGCTTGTTCCCTGGGGCTCTTGGCAGCGGTCCTACGATATCAAGTCCCTACTAAGCAAACGGCCAGGGACTAGTGATAGAGTTCAACTCTTCGGCAGGCAGATGGGTTAATGGGGAGAACTTTTGGCATTGTTCGCATTTTTTCACATAACTCTCCGCGTCAGCTCTCATTGTCGGCCAATAATACCCCTGTGTTATAGCTCGATGGGCCAGGGAGCGTCCGCCAGAATGGGCGCCACAACTGCCCTCATGTATCTCGGTCAGGAGCTCCTCCACTTTATCCCAGTGCACGCATTCCAAATATGGACCAGAGAGGGACTTTTTATAAAGCCCTCCTTGCAGATCCAGATAGTATCGCAAGGCTTTATTTCGCAGCTTGTGTGCTTCCTTTTTGTCCTCTGGGAGTTGTTCAGAAGAGAGGAACGCAGCAATGGGGTCCATCCAGCTTGGTGCGGATTCTATAATGTTGACATGGGCTTCCTCCGAAGGGCCAATACTCAGCTCCGGGATGAAACCTACTTCAATGGTCCACTTGATCTCAGAATTGATGGTGGAGGCTAGGCACGCTAGGGCATCTGCGTGAGTGTTCTGGTCGCATGTTATTTGGTTCAGTTCGTGATGATCAAATTTTGCCAGCAGAGAATTTGCCGTTGTCATGTAGGCCGCCATACGCTCGTTTCTTGCTGCGTATTCCCCCTTTAGCTGATTGATTACCAATTTCGAATCACAAAACACAAGCAAACGCCGAGCGCCGAGAAGGTGCGCATTCCTCAGACCGACTAGAAGGGCTTCGTATTCAGCTTCATTATTTGATGCTTCGAAGCCAAGCTTGACGGCCTGCTCAATTACTGCGCCGTCTGGAGACATGATTACAACTCCGACGTCGCTGCCCCCGTTGGTTAGATGATCTATCACAGTATAATTGCCAAATATCCCTGACATAAATTCTCCAGTTCGGCTTTGGGCAAACTTCAGCCTTTGGTCGAATCTCGTCAGGTTTGAGGTCGGCAAGCCCTCCAGTGAATTCGGCAACAAAATCGGCCAGCACCTGCCCCTTGATTGCGGTTTTTGGTAGAAATTGAGGGCTTCTTTGGTTTGTTTTTGGGAGAGCTGTTTTTGAAAAAAATTTGGGAGAGTTGTTTTAGAAATTTTTTTGGTTTGTTTGGTTGTATATTTTGAGAGAGAAATTTTTTGTGGGAGTTTGGGATGATTTGATATTTTAGAAGAATTGAGTAGATGTGTGTGAGAGAAAAAGTGATTGATTGATGTGTAGGAGAGAGAAAGTGATTTTGGAAATTTTTTTGAGAAAAACTCAAACCAAACAATTTTTGAGAAATTTTTTTCTAAAATTCATCTCTGAAACTCAAACCAAACAAGCCCTGAATGTCGTACTGGCCAAGCTTGAGAGCCCATTTTGAAACAAGTCCTGATGCTTTTGCACTTCGTAATACTGATCAGAGGGGATAATCTGTCAGGACTCCAATGCTATGTCCCTAGAAGTAATGCATCAATTTTCTCACCGCCATGACTAGGGCTAAGATGAGTTTTTCCAGCGGAAGGTAGCGTGTTTCGGCGTGAACCATTGCTTTGCTCACATAATACATTGGCCGTTGCTCCCCCCTCATCTTTTAGTAGTACAGCGCTGACGGCTCTATCAGAAACTGCCAGATACAGAATGAGAGGGTCACTAGCGGCGGGTGTAGTCAACAGGGGTACTAAGCGTAGGTAGGTCTTGAGTCCGTTGAAATCTGCTTCGCATTCGGCGGACTATTCAAAAGCCTTGCCCTGCCGTATTGTCTGGAAGAATTGTCGGCAGCGATCGGTGGACCGGCTGATGAACCTGTTGAGTGCAGCGGCCATCCCCATCAACTTTTAGACTTCTTTCACTGAATGGGGGGAACTGAGTTCTAAAATTACGGTGACTTGCCTTGGGTTGGCTTCGATTCCTCGGTGGTTGACGATGTAACCCAGGAATTTTCCAGAGCCGATTCCAAACGCGCACTTTGAAGCATTCAGTTTCATTCTGTATTTGCGTAGGATGCTGAATGTCTTTTCTAGATCGGCTATATGATTCTATTCTTCTTTGGATTTGACCACCATTATCGTCGATGTATACTTCCATAGTGTGGCTGAGTTGTTCTTTGAACATGGCGGTGACCAGCCTTTGGTAGGTTGCCCCTGCATTTTTCAGCCCAAAAGGCATAACTTTGTAGCAGTAGGTTCCTCTTGGGGTGAGAAACGCAGTTTTGTCTTGGTCATCTGGATGCATAGCGATCTGATGGTAGCCTCTATAAGCATCGAGGAAGCTCATGCGTTGATGGCGCGCCGTTTCATCAACAAGTTGGTCGATTCTGGGTAGAGGAAAACAGTCTTTGGGGCAAGCTTTATTCAGATCTGTGAAATCGACGCACACTCACCAAGTCCCATTTTTCTTCTTCACCACCGCCGTATTGGAGAGCCACGTAGGGTAGGTGACTTCTCTAATTGCCCCAGTGTCAAGCAGTCTGTCAACTTCCTCAACGACGGCGGCAGTGTGTTCTGCGGCTGACCGCCGGCCTTTTTGAATGATCGGCTTACATTTAGGATCGACATTAAGTTGGTGCTGTGAAACTGATGGGTCTATACCCGGCATTTCGTATGGAGTCCATGCGAAGACGTCAAGGTTACTGAGCAGGAAAGAGATCAGTTGTTGCCTGTCGGCCTGATTTAGAGAGGCGCCAACCATGAAGAACTTTTCCGGGCTTCCGTCGATGTCGACTCGATCTAGACCTTCCGTGGCCTTTTCGTTTAGGTGCCGCCCAACGTCATCCAAGATCTCTCGATTCGGTACCTCAATGGAGTTTACTTGCAGTTCCTTTGTCGTTTTGGCGGCAAGGAGATAACATGCTTGTGCCGATTTCTGGGAGCCCCGGATTTGCTCAATGCCATGTTCTGTTGGGAAACGTAGCAGTTGATGATAGGTGCTTGGGACAGCCTGCAAGGTGTGCAACCATGATCGCCCCATAATGAGATTGTACAACGATGGCAACCTGACGACCAAGAATTTGACATCCACCGTTCTGGAGCCCGCTTGAACGGGTAGACTGATCTTTCCCAATGGGTACTCTGGGTTGGCGTTGAAGCCGAATAGCGGGTAAGGAGCCGGAGTAAGGTCTGATTCATTGAACCCGAGTTTGGTGAGGGTTTTATAGTACATAACCTCCGAAGTACTGCCCTGGTCTATAAGAACGCGTTCGACGGTGAACCGGTTTACGCATAGCTCAACAACCAATGGATTGATGTGAGGGAGTGTGATGCCGATCAAATCGGAGTCGTTAAAGGTGATACTCTGCGCTTCTCGGAGCCGCTTTGCTGGCGTGAGTTGTTGTTGGGGGCCTGGAAGTGATTGGATTGCATGCACGGCCGGGGCTGCTGGCAGGCTGTATATCATGTGGACGGTGTCAAGTGAAAGTGAATCCTTTGGAAGGGCGGGTGTTTTGATTGCACTCTTCTGGACACATCGCTGGAGACGTTCGTCCTTTGCCAACTCCTCAAGGTGATCTGTTGAGGCATTGCGACTATCGGTGTCTTGCTGTCGGGCTCGAGGTCGTCGATCATCTGCCCTAGGGGGTCGTGCTGAAGCCTGGCACACTGTTTGTTTGGACTTTGCTATTTCGAGGGCTAGATCGCGACGAAGGCGTTTGTTCTCAGTGATGATGTCGTCCAAACTCTGTTTGGTCTGCCTGGCTTGTTCCATGGTCGCTTGTATTGTCTCTTGTGTTGGAGTGGAAGATGAGCAGAGGGTTAAGGCAAATCTTGCTGCGATGGTTTTTGGGCCAGGCTTGTTTGCTGGAGTGAGGTCATCTCTCTGTGTGGTCTCGTCGGTGGCTATTGGAGGATCGTCAGTCACGGCTGCCATGGATGTATTTGAGTATTCCCACAGACGGCGCCAATTGTAGAGAAGTGGTTTTGGAAATACTCTTCTGATCCTGGGAGACGCTAGTGATCCTCAACTAGTCACCTGAAAAAACACAAACACTCCGGTCGGGGGTGCCGGGATTAGCACTCCGACGGGCAAGTCAGTTCTTGCACTCAAAGTAGCTTATCTTCTAAGTTAAGCAAAAAGTGATTGTTACATACCTTTCTAAATCTGTAGTTCTTGTATTTATACTCTTTTTTTCTTTGGGCCTCGGGGTTTGAGCCTACTTTTATTCACTGTCCTTACCTTTATTCTGATCCACGCACCTCCCTCTATTCGGCCTTCATAATGTATTCGGCGTCGTAATTATGCAGGATGGAGCCGAATAATACCCGATCTCTGAGGTATGTACCTTCCGACTCCTTCATTTATTCGGCTCCCACAACTAACCATCATAAGCTCGTAAATAAAAGGGAAGAAAGACGTGGGGTTGGAAGACATGCACACACACACGCACACTTATTACAACATTGCCCTCCTCGGAGGGTCCGAAAGAATAATACAAATTAACTAACAAGCTAATTAAATATTACACAACACTTAACTAATTAAACAAATTAACTAAGCTATGGAAAGTAGTAAAAGGCCTCGAGAAGAGGGATGCACGCATGCTCGGATTGGCTTCGCCCGGAAATCCATTGCCATGACACATGTTGCCTCTGTTTACACTGCTCTGCACCTCTGAGGACTGCACGAGTCTCAAAGTTGCTTCTGAACCACCTTCTGAACACTGTGGAAGGTCACCGGCCAAAAGTAAAGGCCACCGGCCATCCATTGACCATGGATATTGATATCGGCCACAAATGTTTGGTCGATCGGCACTGTAGATGGCCTGCCGGCCATATCTTCCTGCAGAACCTGTTTTGACAGCAGCAGAGGACAGACAAGGCATGAGAATGCATTTCAAGGCAAATGTTTGCACAACCACACTCCATATCATGTTTAAGACTCAAGGGAGTATAGTGCTCGACCCTCAGGCCATCAATCACGCATTTCCATGCATGATGGCCAAGTGTGCAACTTCAATATCAAATGAAATGCACACACAAAACACATCAAAGGCCCCAACCTCTATCATGCTTGATCAAGAGGCAAGGGATGCATGCACAATGCAATGCAACCTAAGCATGCAAGCAAGGCTAATGCAACATGATTATGCAATGCATCTAATATGCAATAGGCACACAACCTAAACATGTAAACAAACATGGCATGCAACAACATGCAACGATGGACTTAAACTAACATGGATAGCTCGCAAGCATGCCAAAATCAGTGGCCATAATGATGCAAGTGAGGCAACAAAATACATGGAATGTATGCACAATGCATTAACCAAGCTTAAGGCACAAAAATGCAACTCTACCAAAGCATGGCAAGGAGGGAATATGGCATACAATGGTGCATGTTTCAGATCTGAAATGGCATACCAAATGACTGCAAAATGACCCCAAAACATGAAAACACTACCATTCAAACATGCAAGAAGCTTCAAAACTCAAAGCTAGGCATGGGCATTGCACTACAAGCATGCATAACAAGCATTATTCGACCATGAGGCATGAAAATAGTGCTAAGGCAGTCCAAAACATGCATGAAATCAGTTCAAGGCATGGCCAAAAAGTGCTAGCATGAAGGGTCAAAACAACATGTAACATAGGCTAGTAAGCATGGTTTACACTACATGTATATGAAGCACAAGAGAGGTCACCAAACCAGCCAAAAAAAGTAACATGGCATGTCATATAAACCCCAAAAACCCATGGAAACAAGGTCCATGCATGCAAGAATGATGTGTTCCTTTGAAAGGCCAATAAGGGGGTTACTCTACACATGCAACAAGGACTCTCAACATGGCAAAACCAGCTCAGGAAATGACTTATGGGGGTCCTAAAACCCACTAAAAATTACTTGAAACAAGGCTTGGAAGCATGCAAATAGGAGCTCCTTTGTAAGGCCAAAATTGCAAGTAAACAAGACAATAAGGAGAGGGGATGGCCCTCTCCTTCTTAGGACCTCAAAACACCATCCCCACCACTGAAATCTCTCTGGATTTCAGTGGTGAGAGGGCCAATACAAGGTGGTCCCGAAGCTCACAAAAAAGGCACAAAAACAAGGCCAAACAAGGCCTAAGAGGGGGTAAACCACCCCAAACAAAAAAGTGATCTTAAACAAACTTCAAAAGCATGCAAATACAAGACTTTTTTCAGTTATAAGTTAAGCTTAAAAACGGATTCAAGAAGGATCAAAAGCTTAAGCAAGAAAGGGTGATTTAAGGCTTAGAAACTCACCCTTGATGAACTTCTTCAAAGCTGCAACTCCAGCAGCTTATGGACCAAAAATGCAGCTCCTTAAGACCTCTCAAGACCCTCCAAGAAGCTTAGGTTGGTATTGGAGGTGTTAGACTAAGAGGTGTAGTGTAAATGTGCAGGAACTAGACCCTTTTGAGCCCTCTAACCCACACAAATGTAGAGAGAGAGGGAGATATAGAGAGGGAGTGATATATATATCCTATATATCAGATTTTTCTAGCCCCCCAAATGGGAGGAGAGGCCCTCTTTTTATAGAGCAAGACAAGGTGCTAAGCTTCTTAGAGAAGCTAACACAAAAGGGTCAAGGGGGTCAAGCTTCCAAGGGAAGCTAAGTCAAAGGGGCCAAGCTTCTCTTAGAAGCTTGGAGCAAAAGGGCCAAGCTTCTCCAAGAAGCTAAGAAAGGTTCAAGCTTCTTGGAGAAGCTAGAGCAAAGGGTTCAAGCTTCTTGGAGAAGCTAAACCAAGGGTGCAAAAGGTTCAAGCTTCTTGGAGAAGCTAAACCAATGGTTCAAAAGGTTCAAACTTCCTGAAGAAGCTAAAAACCAAGGGTTCAAAAGGTTCAAGCTTCCTCAAGAAGCTAGAATAGGGGTTCAAAAGGGTCAAGCCTCCCCAAAAAAAGGTCTCGGCCCGAAAAGGAGTCAATCGGCCAAATGAATGGTCGGTCGACCACACAAAGTGCCGACCGGCCATAATCAATGGCCGGTGACAAGAAAAGAGGGCCGGTGGCCTCAAGCCATGGCTGGTGAGGTGTGGGGGTGGCCAACAAGCCATTCCCTGCCCTCAGAAGCAAAAACACAAGTCGAGAGGTCTCAAGGCAAGGCACGCGGCCGAAACCTCCGAGAACTCAAGATGAACACGAACATGGATAATCATCGAGTGCTCAAATGATGACGTCCAAGTCTTGAGGACAGTAAAAAATGAGGTGTCTACACTGAGCATCCGAGGTTGCCAAGAGAAGTAGGGGTTCATTTTGGATTTTTGACATTAAGCGATATATCGGCTCATTAAAGGTGGTGATAATCGCTCGGAAGGCTTCATTTCGTATTTTTGGCTAGTTGGCGATTGTGTTGGATTCCTTTCTTTTGTTGTCCAGAGATTTCCTCTCATCTTTCCGTGGAGCCTTCAATGGGATCCAAACAGGCTTTGGTTCTTCGGCGCCTCTTATGTCATCTTCAATCTTACAGTCTTGTTCAACTCGTTCCATCTGACTTCCCACATCGGTCGGGGGCTTTTTCGTTAGAGACTGTCGAAGCTTGCTATCGGGTAGTAACCCTAACTTGAATGAGGCTACTGCAAGTTGCTCATTGCAGTTATCGATTTCATTATAAGCTGCTCAATACCTACTGGAATACTCCTGTAGCCTCTGTGTATCTTCCTTTCTCATTGTGAGGAGCATATCCACTTCTTTTAGCAGTTGACTATTGGTGATAAAAGGTGAGATGAACGCTTGCTGCAGTTGTGCCCAATCGTTGATAGATCAAGCTTCCAATTTGTAGTACCATCACAACACCATTTCACCTAAACTCGAGGAAAACATCCGACACATGATCGGACCATCATTGCTCCATAACGTCATGGCCTGTGCATAATGTTGGATGTGGCTAGTCGGATCCCCTTTTCCATCATACAAGTTGAATTTGGCGGGGTGAACCTTTTTGGTAGATCCGCGCTGTCTATTGTCCGGGAGAAAAGAGACACTAAATCATCTGTGAAAAGTTTTCATCTAACGGGTTTTGGATATCCTCTGGTTCGACTATCGAGCCAGCTCCTTAGGTCGTTCTCCAAGTTTTATGAAAAATCCCTTCGGGTGACCTAATGCTTTTTCTGTGTTCGGTGGGGGTTGCTGCTAGCGGTCTAGCTTGCGACCTGATGGTGATTTGGTTGCCTTTGTTGATTAGCGGTTCGGGTTTGTTTGGCAGGCTTTCTTTGGGTTACGTGTAGTTCTTCCTTGAGCGTTTCCACTTCCGCCATCAATTGTTTAATAAGTTGGCCTTGTTGGTTTGCAGGGACCTGGCGGAATTATCGACATAGAGTTAGCGGGGGTAGCGTTGGGATTGTGGCCGAAATTTTCATTAGCCATATTCTCGATCGGAAAATTTTGAGAGCGTGTTGGTATTTCGTCAAGAGTAGGATGGAAACTCATCTTTTCTCGAATTTCCCACAGACAAAGCCAATTGTGGAAGGGAAAAATGTGTTCTCCTCAAGAAAAGCGAGATGAGTCATTCTTTTTTTGACTCTGTAAAAAAGACAAATACTAAAACGTCAGTGATCCGATGATCAAATTAGAACCTTGTTTAAACATGTCGTTTTTCTTCTGAAGAGTAGTATCTATTTCTTTGTTTTTGCTTGCCTTTAAACGGTTTTTGTTCCTCCTTTTATAGTGTGGATACTTGGTATCGTGACCGTTGGATTGTGGTACCGATCCAATGGTATTTTATGTATACAGAGATTGGTCTGGCAAGTGGACAAGTGATTTTTATATGCCTTTGTTGGCTGCCCAGTGTTACAGATGGCCTAGATTTAGTTCTGGTTTTGCATACTCATTCCTGATCGTTGGATTGATCTTATCAGATGCCCAGGTTGTTAGAGTTGGTCAATTTTATATCATTTCTTTTGTTAGTTTTGATCTCTATCTTTGATTTCTATCTCATCCAAGGGTTTTCCTTCCTGTTTAAGGATCTCTTTTCTAAAAGCAATTCAGTTTAAATCTCCTAAGCGTGTGACCTTGCTTGCTTTACAACTGTTGTAATACCCTTGTTCCGTAATGTGTTAATTGGTCCTTAATATGAGTATGATTATGTGTTTAATGTGATTTTGTGTGCCATTATGTGGTTTGGAATTTCTATCTGTTCACCGTAGGAATATCTGTTTGATTTTTCCGCTTTAGAAATTAAATTGAAGGCCTTATTGGCCACGGAACCCGAAATTAATTTCACTATTGTGATTAGCGTAATTTTTAGAACCTACTGTGAAATTTAATTGAAAAATTGATTCAGGCCAGACTAAATTGATTTAATCAATGAATTGGTGCCCAATTATAATTATTATTATTAAAATGGGAATTAGTGGGTTTTGTTGTGAGAAGGGACTATACACTCAAGTCCTCTCCTTATTTCTTTTTGACTGAAATTGTGCTCTAAGAGAGGGGAGAGCCGAACCTAGAGAGGGAAGGAGCTCAACATAGAGAAATTGCTAGGAAACTTGATGATCTTGGAGTTACACTCAAGAATCAACCATAGATTGTGGAGATCAAAGCTCCTTGGTGAGTAATCTTGTAATTTAGAGTTGATTGATGATCAAGAACATGAATTTAATTGAGTATGATGAAATTGAATTGGTTTTGTTGAATTGAAGGCTAAATTGTGCATGCATGTAAGAAATTGTCTTAAATTTGCATGTTTGAGCTTGAAATACATCATTCATATAGAGTTTTGGTTAAAGCTCGTGATGTAATCACCAATTGTATTATCTAAGTTGAGAATCATCACATGCATGTACAAATTACAAGGTTGAATGCATGACATTGTTATGTGGGTAATGAGTTTGGTGGAAAATGAGCCATGCATGTGTTTGATTCATGAAAATAAGCTCCATGTTGATGTATTTAGTGTTAGTACCATGTTAGTATAAATATATGTGAGATTGGAGCCATAATATGCAAGAAAAATTGGTTTAAAGTCGATTTGGAGCTCAAGAACTCATTCTGGAAAACCCAGAATTTATAGTGTCCGCTCGAGCGGGGGAACCGCCGCTCGAGCGGGTAATACATGCTCCCAGCGTATTTTGCAGACATAGTGCCCGCTCGAGCGAGGAAGTCGACGCTCGAGCGGGGAGCTATGTAGACAGACCATCCGCTCAAGTGGCCGAGTTCACGCTCGAGCATGATTTTGGCATAACCAGGACTTTTGCAGGCCTTAAGGGTCCGCTCGAGTGGGGAAGTCCACGCTCGAGCGGGGACCCTATTTTTTGAAATTTTGTTTGATCGTTCTGTGTTTCGTTTTCCGTTCTCTTTCACTTGCAAGCACTCTTAGGCATGTATTAAGTATTGTAATCGAGTTAAAGAGATAAGAATGAAGCCTAAAGAGGAATATGTGAAGTAAAGAACGGATTGAATCATTTGTGACCCATATGTGTTATGTGATGTGTAGGGTCAAGCTCCAGGGCAAATCCACAAGCCGATCACTGTGAGTAATATCGATATTTTGAAGCTTGTCAATTGTCCAATTGCTTACTTCCTTATAAGTTGCTAGTTTGAATTATGGACAAAAGTTCGATTGATGAATGATTGGGCCGAAGGCCGATTGATATAAATGATTGGGCCGAAGGCCGATTGATGAATGATTGGGCCGAAGGCCGATTGATGAATGATTGTGCCGAAGGTCGATTGATACAAATGATTAGGCCGAAGGCTGATTGAAAGTATGAATGGGCCAGAGGCCAGTTTGATATAGATGATAGTCTAATAAGAATGAAAAGTCTAAAATGAATGATAGTTGGATATGAATGATAGCCTAACACGAATGGAAGATAAATGGGCCAAGGGCCAGTATATTTGGAACCATAGTCACTTGACTTAAATTGTGTATGTATATGATAAATGGAAATATGAAGTGGGCCCAAGGCCGATTGAAGCATGTTGCTCTACATATTGTTTGTGTATCTTCTTTATCTGATATTATTCACTGGGCTTTCACTCACGCTCATTCATGTGTTTGTAGGTGAGCCAAGAGAGGTCCAGATCCAACCTCAGTGAAGTCAGTTTGGAACAACTAAGGTGTCACGCCCCAAACCCGCCCCTAAAAGTTTGGGCATGACCCATTCGCAAACAGACACAAAACCTGTTATACATATCATATGGGGCCTGAACGGAAGCATTCAATAATATATAATAGCGTAAAAAAACATCCATTGAGCTATCACTACTATGCCAGGACCGTAGACAGAACATAATGCAGATAATTATACAGTGGTGTGTATCTGAAGATAGTTATGTACATATACATCTTCCTCATAGTCATTTGGGTACAGACTAAATACAACTTTAAAACTTAACAAAACTCCGAAACTTGAACGGTTAACACCTAACAGCTTAGACACTCAAGGCTTGGCAACTGGTGTCGGAAGCCACAGGTTAAGATTGACCTCCAGGTTGAGTGCCTACAGAAACAGACATAAAATAAAGTGAGTCAAGCTCAGCGAATAATAGTACGTAAATCATGTAATATTCCACACAAACAATAAAGTATATAATTGCAGAAGTATATGCTTATTTACACTCTGTAAATATCATGAGTCCAGTTTCCTTACCAACGCAGTTTAGTATGTACAGAGGATTCAAAATGTTCATATTTTCAAATAACAGAATAGCCATCAGTCCCAACAGTTACAGAATAGCCTTTCGGCCCAGTCATAACAGAACGGCTTATCAGCCCAGAGATAACAGAACGCATAAAGCGTAACAGAATGCATAAAGCGTGACAGAACGCATAAAGCGTAACAGAACGCATAAAGCGTGACAGAACGCATAAAGCGTGAGGGTACAGAACTAGTAGAAGATAATAAGTTTTGAAACCAACAGACATATCATGCTAAATTGTAAACGGAACAGATCAATAGACAATATGTATAACCAGAATAGATTAACAGAGCAGAACCATCCCAAAGTCATCTGAATATCGCCAGACCATAAACAGAATAATAAACAGAGCAGAACAATCCCAATTGATACATATACAACATCATTACTGACAGAAAGCTGAACGTTATAAACAGACATTAATAGTAACGACAAACATTAGCAGCAATTAAACATACATCCGACGTATTAGTACTCACATTTCACTTGTTTATCGCGGACAACAGAATGTGCATTTTATCGATTGAAATAGTTGTCTCATAATTAACAAAGATGATACCAATTGCTTACAGATGCCAGAGGACTAATATACCATATAAACATAACAGAATAGTTCCATAAACATACCGTTGTATGTAGCTTCCTCAGCATTCATACTGATTTCTGATTAACTTAATGTTAATGAAATCACTTATACAGAACAGAGCGTTAATACCATAATCATTATCAGAAAATAAAATGTACATGTGGCGTACTATTACTCACAGTGATTAGACGCTTGGTCCGCCTCTGTAATTGACCCTACACAATTCATAATACACATAGAAATCGGGTCACATATCATTATTCCGTTTTTAACTAGTTTATTTCTCTTTATCCCAATTACACATCATTTGGCAATTCAACATGAATCAAATTAAATCTTTGAATCTCATTTCAACATCCCACACCCAAGTTCATGTCATCCATAGTCTTAATACATTATTTCCTTAATTTTTCCCTTCCATTATAGCATAAATTCTAATGTTTATAACAAAGTTCATTCGCTAATATTTTTACATAATTTCGAAATATCTCAGAAATCCAATTAAATTTATACATATACAATTCAACATCTCAATTTCCTTATTCTACCTTCAATTTGGGCCAATTCATTAGTTATCACCATTAATCAACTTAGGGTTTCAAGACAAAAATCCAAACTCCTCAAACCATTACTTCTTCTTCCAATTTTCTCCATCTAAAGTTCATAATCCATCACCTTAATCTAGCAATTGCATCTCTAATATAATAAACCCAAAACCCCCAAATCACAAATTGGACATAATATATACAAAACTATAGATTTGTAGTTATATACACAAAATACCATAAATCTACACTCAAAATACCATAAATCCATCAATCAATACAAATAAGATCTCCTACCTCAAGATTGAAAGCAAGGAAGCTAGGTCAAGAGTATCACTTCAAAATTCCAAAAATCAAATCGGTTGGAAATGTTCATCTTCTTGTTTTCTTCACTTCTTGGTGGAAGATCTTGATCAAAACAAAGAGAAATGGTGAGGATTTGGGGTCAAAACCCTAGGGTTTTCGGTCCTAGGGGGAAAGGAGAGAAGAGGGGAAAAGACTATGTGAGAAATGATCCAAAAATCTGGTTTAAAAGCTGCTGTCCCGTAATCTCCGCTCGAGCGGAGAAATTCCCGCTCGAGCGGACCTGTTTTCAGCACAGATCCCGAAACTTTGAACAGGTATAACTCTCTCATTCGGACTCCGTTTTAGGTCATTCTTGTGCTCAAATTGAAGCCCCAAAAATAAACTTTCCAATGGTTCTAACCTCACATCCAAATTCAAAGTGTGGAAAAAGAAAAGGGCAAAGGAGTGACGGTTGGTCGTAAATGAATTAGTCAAATTAAGGTTTTTGGTCCAATCTTACTTTACCCTCATCTTATCATCTCAATCAATAACCCAAAATAAGGTAAGAACATTTCAAATACACTGAGAAGAACATCAAAAACGAGTCCACATGCTTCAGAATCAAACTTAACCAGGCGACCCGCTCGAGCGCCCAACCTTGCGCTCGAGCGCGCAGACCAACAAAGTCGTCCGCTCGAGCGTAAACTACCCCCGCTCGAGCGGAGAATCACAACTCCCAGAATCTCAGGCCGTCTGAAAAATTGCTGGAAACCCCAAAAGTCCGCTCGAGCGGCCACTCCTCCGCTCGAGTGGAGGAAAGAATTTCTGGGTCGTTACATCCTTCCCTCCTTACAAAAATTTCGTCCTCGAAATTTGAGAAAACTAAATAGAAAGTAGGTCATACATAAACAGAAACACACCTTGTAGTGTCCAAACTAGATCCATACTTGGAATAGGAAAGGGTCACAAATATTTCCGATCGATATACACGCATCAAAATTTCAACGGGCAAGGAGCAACACCATCCATTATAATCCCAAAACTCATAACAACTTCTCAGTTATCAACTAAGTGCACCACACCTAGTGCATGTTCAAAACTCAATTCCAAAGACAGTACATATCGTTTACTCATTCCGAAATTCAAATCTCGTAAACATACGTAAGATTACATAAAAGTTATGCTGGTCTCAGATTCATAATTAAACCTATCAAATAAGGTTCTGCCTGCCTGAGAGTTACCACATCTTCCACTTACGAAAACATATCAAAATCACATCATTATGTAGATTTAACCCACCTTCTCTACTTTTTAACAAAATTTGAACAGTGGGAAGAAGAATCCCCATTGTAGATACCTGATCATGCCGTTAAAAAAATTCAAATCTGAACAATAATTATACCTATCAAACAAGGTCAAAAATTGCATTCAAAATCTTACTTAAGTAATCACTCATAGTACAAATCAATTTGGCCTCTTTTTGTTTTCTATTATTCAGACGATTCTTCCTTTTTCTTATCGGAAAACACGAGATCAATCACAGAGTTTCGTATTCACAACTTGTAATTATCGAGGGTCAGCAAACGGTCATACAGAATTTAGAGACCAGCCATCTGGCTCAATCAGTTAATATAAATAGAGTTTCTAGTTATTCCTCATTCGTAAATTCTACTAGGTTCGTTCATAGAATCATAAATCAGTAATCATAAGAATCGCATCCTTCCAGATTCTATAGTGTCAAAAACATATGCAATAGTATAACAAAGGAATAATTTGATTTCATAACATCAAAATTCATAATCCTTAATAAAACGAAATTCGTAGTAGGATAATTCAATGTGGTAGTCAATTAATTTGTAATAAGTAAAAGGGAATATTCTTAAGTCCATTTGTTTTCATCGAAATTCTCAATATCAAACAGAATAGTCCACATCACAACTTCCATATAGGTGATAGAAGAATTTTTTTTTAAATCTAACATTGACATAGTTACACATAAACATTTCACAGGAATGTTTCCAAATATACGAAGACAGGATTTTAATTCTTGCGGTAGATTCTCTACTTACACTTCCAAGTAGTCAATAGCTGCCTCTCTTTTTTTTTGCAAATCTCGTGTATCATAGTTCACAAAGTCTATAGACAAATCCCGATTACACATGAACTGCACTCATTTGATACTATCAATTTCCATCATGTTATAACATAGCATAACAGAACGAATAATTAGAAACATATTCATACATACTCTTAGTTATACTTGAATCAGAAACAGAAAGCAGAGTTTATGCTTGATCATAACCCACCCGTACAAGACTGTCGGTGGCAAAACATATCTTATAACATATTTAAACCACGGTATTATTACCCCCGGGTAAGGGCATCATTCCTTGATTCATGCCCTACCATGCTCTTTGAATATTATGTCTTTATCGTAAAAGCACAACGTATCAAAGTACGTACCACAATTACTTTTCACTTCATTGGTCTAAACAGTACCATGACAAGGAAGACAAAAATATATCATAATAAGCATAATACATAATAACAGTGCATTCGCAAAAACGAACTTCAACATTGATTTAGGATTAGTTTATTCCCAGAATGGCCTTTGACCTCATTTTACAAGGTTTACAGAATGGCCTGATGGCCTAGAATTATCAGAACAGTCTTTCGACCCAGAACAGCCTTACGGCCCAGAACAGCCTTTCGGCCCAAAACGTACAAATGTGTACGTATATCTTTTCACCATTTCATATCCATTAGATTCCAATTAATATGAATGTCCACAACATAACTGACAGAAACAGAATATCAGTAACAGTCATTAACAGTATTCCATGCTTAGTGTTCAAACAATTCATCTAAATAAATGTTACACAAAAAGGCCTATAGATGCAGAACGACCATGGGTCCAGTAATATCAGAAATGGCAGGGATAACAGAAATAACAGACATAACAGTAATAGCAGAATTAATAGAAATACCAGACATAACAGTAATAGCAGAAATAACAGAAATAACAGACATAACAGTAATAGCAGAAGTAACAGAGATAACAGAATGTTACATAATGGCCCCCGGCCCAGACAGAATGTTACCAGACAGAATGTTACATAATGGCCCCCGGCCCAGACAGAATGTTACCAGACAGAATGTTACATAATGGCCCCCGGCCCAGAATGTTACACAGAATGGCCCTCGGCCCAGAATGTTGCCAGACAGAATGTTACACAATGGCCCCCGGCCCAGAATGTTACACAGAATGTTGCCAGACAGAATGTTACACAATGGCCCCCGGCCCAGAATGTTACACAGAATGGCCCTCGGCCCAGAATGTTGCCAGACAGAATGTTACACAATGGCCCCCGGCCCAGAATGTTACACAGAATGTTGCCAGACAGAATGTTACACAATGGCCCCCGGCCCAGAATGTTACACAGAATGGCCCTCGGCCCAGAATGTTGCCAGACAGAATGTTACACAATGGCCCCCGGCCCAGAATGTTACACAGAATGTTGCCAGACAGAATGTTACACAATGTATGGATTCAAGAGGTGGCTCCCACCGAAGTGTAGCACTTTGTTCCATACCAGAAATCAATAAGTTTTACATCAACATTGCATACTATAACATGTCATGCCGTAAACGGAACTACTTACAAAACACTTTACATAAACAAAATCAGAACAGAATAGCACCAAATTCATATAAATAACTTCATACAACAGGATACATAAGTCATTTCATGAGTCCTTTCAAACGGTCATAATCATCTCACGTATATCCAAAATATTACTAATAGGCACAAAATAACTTACTTCACAACAAACCTGAGTCATCCTGGGCAAAGCATAAGGATTCAGAACTTACCACTCATGTCCCTTTTCATTTGTCTAACCAATCCGAGACAATCCTCTATCCTTATCTCGGTCATACTCTACACAACAATCAATCACAGTATATACACAAGGAATGCACAATAGACATGATTCATAATCGTTAACGTAAACATATTACTTTTACCGTTGCTATCAGTCTCTTTACATGCAATAGGGATGTCATGCATGAAGCCTAAATCTTTTCTAGACATCCTACAGCTCAATGGATCCGTGTGTGAGATAGCAACTCGTGCTCTGATACCACTTGTCACGCCCCAAACCCGCCCCTAAAAGTTTGGGCATGACCCATTCGCAAACAGACACAAAACCTGTTATACATATCATATGGGGCCTGAACGGAAGCATTCAATAATATATAATAGCGTAAAAAAACATCCATTGAGCTATCACTACTATGCCAGGACCGTAGACAGAACATAATGCAGATAATTATACAGTGGTGTGTATCTGAAGATAGTTATGTACATATACATCTTCCTCATAGTCATTTGGGTACAGACTAAATACAACTTTAAAACTTAACAAAACTCCGAAACTTGAACGGTTAACACCTAACAGCTTAGACACTCAAGGCTTGGCAACTGGTGTCGGAAGCCACAGGTTAAGATTGACCTCCAGGTTGAGTGCCTACAGAAACAGACATAAAATAAAGTGAGTCAAGCTCAGCGAATAATAGTACGTAAATCATGTAATATTCCACACAAACAATAAAGTATATAATTGCAGAAGTATATGCTTATTTACACTCTGTAAATATCATGAGTCCAGTTTCCTTACCAACTCAGTTTAGTATGTACAGAGGATTCAAAATGTTCATATTTTCAAATAACAGAATAGCCATCAGTCCCAACAGTTACAGAATAGCCTTTCGGCCCAGTCATAACAGAACGGCTTATCAGCCCAGAGATAACAGAACGCATAAAGCGTAACAGAATGCATAAAGCGTGACAGAACGCATAAAGCGTAACAGAACGCATAAAGCGTGACAGAACGCATAAAGCGTGAGGGTACAGAACTAGTAGAAGATAATAAGTTTTGAAACCAACAGACATATCATGCTAAATTGTAAACGGAACAGATCAATAGACAATATGTATAACCAGAATAGATTAACAGAGCAGAACCATCCCAAAGTCATCTGAATATCGCCAGACCATAAACAGAATAATAAACAGAGCAGAACAATCCCAATTGATACATATACAACATCATTACTGACAGAAAGCTGAACGTTATAAACAGACATTAATAGTAACGACAAACATTAGCAGCAATTAAACATACATCCGACGTATTAGTACTCACATTTCACTTGTTTATCGCGGACAACAGAATGTGCATTTTATCGATTGAAATAGTTGTCTCATAATTAACAAAGATGATACCAATTGCTTACAGATGCCAGAGGACTAATATACCATATAAACATAACAGAATAGTTCCATAAACATACCGTTGTATGTAGCTTCCTCAGCATTCATACTGATTTCTGATTAACTTAATGTTAATGAAATCACTTATACAGAACAGAGCGTTAATACCATAATCATTATCAGAAAATAAAATGTACATGTGGCGTACTATTACTCACAGTGATTAGACGCTTGGTCCGCCTCTGTAATTGACCCTACACAATTCATAATACACATAGAAATCGGGTCACATATCATTATTCCGTTTTTAACTAGTTTATTTCTCTTTATCCCAATTACACATCATTTGGCAATTCAACATGAATCAAATTAAATTTTTGAATCTCATTTCAACATCCCACACCCAAGTTCATGTCATCCATAGTCTTAATACATTATTTCCTTAATTTTTCCCTTCCATTATAGCATAAATTCTAATGTTTATAACAAAGTTCATTCGCTAATATTTTTACATAATTTCGAAATATCTCAGAAATCCAATTAAATTTATACATATACAATTCAACATCTCAATTTCCTTATTCTACCTTCAATTTGGGCCAATTCATTAGTTATCACCATTAATCAACTTAGGGTTTCAAGACAAAAATCCAACTCCTCAAACCATTACTTCTTCTTCCAATTTTCTCCATCTAAAGTTCATAATCCATCACCTTAATCTAGCAATTGCATCTCTAATATAATAAACCCAAAACCCCCAAATCACAAATTGGACATAATATATACAAAACTATAGATTTGTAGTTATATACACAAAATACCATAAATCTACACTCAAAATACCATAAATCCATCAATCAATACAAATAAGATCTCCTACCTCAAGATTGAAAGCAAGGAAGCTAGGTCAAGAGTATCACTTCAAAATTCCAAAAATCAAATCGGTTGGAAATGTTCATCTTCTTGTTTTCTTCACTTCTTGGTGGAAGATCTTGATCAAAACAAAGAGAAATGGTGAGGATTTGGGGTCAAAACCCTAGGGTTTTCGGTCCTAGGGGGAAAGGAGAGAAGAGGGGAAAAGACTATGTGAGAAATGATCCAAAAATCTGGTTTAAAAGCTGCTGTCCCGTAATCTCCGCTCGAGCGGAGAAATTCCCGCTCGAGCGGACCTGTTTTCAGCACAGATCCCGAAACTTTGAACAGGTATAACTCTCTCATTCGGACTCCGTTTTAGGTCATTCTTGTGCTCAAATTGAAGCCCCAAAAATAAACTTTCCAATGGTTCTAACCTCACATCCAAATTCAAAGTGTGGAAAAAGAAAAGGGCAAAGGAGTGACGGTTGGTCGTAAATGAATTAGTCAAATTAAGGTTTTTGGTCCAATCTTACTTTACCCTCATCTTATCATCTCAATCAATAACCCAAAATAAGGTAAGAACATTTCAAATACACTGAGAAGAACATCAAAAACGAGTCCACATGCTTCAGAATCAAACTTAACCAGGCGACCCGCTCGAGCGCCCAACCTTGCGCTCGACCGCGCAGACCAACAAAGTCGTCCGCTCGAGCGTAAACTCCCCCCGCTCGAGCGGAGAATCACAACTCCCAGAATCTCAGGCCGTCTGAAAAATTGCTGGAAACCCCAAAAGTCCGCTCGAGCGGCCACTCCTCCGCTCGAGCGGAGGAAAGAATTTCTGGGTCGTTACATAAGGTTTTGAGGAGTCAGCCCTTGCGTCTCACGCACGAGACACGTCTTCGCCTCTTCGTTATGTATTTATATTTTGTTAGGTTGGCGAAGTCTTCGAATGTGTCTATATATAGTTTTGTTTGGCTGACTTAGATTTGAGTGATCCTGTTTGTACAAAATTTTATGTTATTGCACTTTCTGATGTGAGTTATTAACATATGTATGTAATGACGTGCATATAAGCACGGCTCTATGGACAAAGTTTCAAATTGCTTCCGTTTGGCCCCCATGAACTCTGTTAAAATACGTTTGGTTTGGTTTGAGGCCGTAGGTAATCTCTTGATTACTGGCCGGTTATGTCCTTAACCCACGGAGGCGGGTTCGGGTCATGACAGAGTGGTATCAGAGCACGAGTTAATAACTCACACACTTGTCCAAAAGAGCAATAAGCGTCTAGAAAAGATCTAGGATGCATTCATGTGATAAATATGAATCTGAAAGCATCAAGAATACGCTTAAATGTTTAAAGCGAATGATTATGTATTATAAGTTTGTGATTCGCTCGCATTGCAAATTATTTGGATACGTATGCTCTTTGGTATATGCATACTTGTGACTCTTTTGTATATAGTATAATGCAAGTTTAATCAGATAGTGAGTAATAACTCTGCAAAGTTATTGTTTTGTATGAATGAATGATTGTTCAAAATTTTCCTTGAACGTAATTGTGGTATCCTTAGCAGAGGCCCTCGCCCAGAGGACATAATACTGTGGCTTATGGTCATGAGGCCCTCGCCCGGGGGAGATAATACCGTGGCCTATGTATGTGATAACCGAAGGTCCCATTATGGAACTTGACATGCTTGACCAACATGATATGCTACGCTAAAGGAAGTACCACACATGATTTGAATATGAGATATGAATTGTTACACTAATGTGTACAACAAGTTTGTTTTGTTAGAATGCACATACATGAACATATGAACCATGAAAAGTTGCTTATGTGCATTTGATTTTGCCAATGGGTGTCTATGTGAAATATGAACATGATTTGAGTATATAATTACTTAGTAAATGTTCAGCATGCGATATTTGATAAGTATGCAATTATCTGTTACGTATGCGATTAATTGCATACGATATGTGAAATGAGGATATAACAATGTGCCTATGTGCGAATGTACCCATGTGTACCTGTGTTTGTTTTTGTATTGGACATCCCAGTAATTGGCAAGGTTTAATAAGAGTTTGTGCAAAGTATGGATAAAGTAAGGGCAGACGAGTTGGCGGACTCTTCCACAGCCCGATTTGATAGACTGGAAAGAATAGTACAAGAAATGGCAGAAATCTCAAGACAACAATGCCAGTTGCCGCTACGGCAATAACCCTTGCCACCACCAGTGTAAGAAACATTGAGGAGTTTGTATTCGGATTTCTGAGGTTTGTTATAGGTGTGGTGAAATGGACCGTATGGTAAAGAACTGTCCCCGAACTGAACAAAATGTGAATAAACCTTCTGCCTCAGCTAAATTCGTACCAATGGTAGGGATTGATTGGTTAATTGCACTCACTTCAGAAAGTACTCAGAATGCTGCAGCCGTTATTCCAGGTATCTATACTGTTTATATACGAATACCTATATGTGATTGATTCTGAATTAGTGCATGTGTACATCTTTGTTCGGGGTTTGTTTGATTCGGGTCAGCATGTCCCTTCAAATTTGCTGCCTGTGTATTCGGATTGCTCAGACCCACAAGATTGAGACTATATTTATTGAACATATATGCTCCCTTTGGGAAATTTGTGAAATACGTGATGGGATATTACTTAACTCGGCACATGCACATGTACATCTAAACCTATGCTCAGGGTGACTTGTTATATTACTGTCTTCAATGACTAAGCCACGGGAATTATGACTCTGTGATGGTATGACCGAGTTGAGCACCCTAAATGATGAACTCTATAATTGTGAGACCATGCATTTTGATTGGTAGAAAAATTGACTGGATTATGTGACTATACTGGGCTCGACTCATGAACCTACATTTTGTGACTAATTTGGAACTTCTGTGTAACAGACCCTATCTTATGTACAACCGAGGAACTCTGTTTAATGTGTTACTGTGCACCATGTGCTTGTATATAAGACTTGCTTGGGAATTGCTGTATTGATTATGGTACATGCCTCATGATCTGAATAACTGCATGTTTATGCAACTACCCCCGAATTTATGTAGGCAATACCGTATTGTACATGACTTGAAACACTTTGATATGAACTATTGTGAGGAATGATTCGATATGACTTTGAGAACTGATGAACTTAGGGCAGTTGAGAAACTACCAACCATGTACCTAAGCAAACGAAGTATGCATTACAGAACCGAATGTGCCCTATCTGAGAGAACTTTTATCTGATTCGATCCGATAGAACCCTTGCCTGATATTGTCTTGATGGAACCCTTGTTTGATTTAATTTGGCAAGACCTGTGTCGGGATTGGTTTGATAAGACCCTCTATCTGATTTAATTTTGTAAAAAGGGATTGAGAATTGCCTGTAAATAAATAGCCAGATTGTTCTTGGCAGAAAAACTGATAGACCCAAAACTTGAATCTGTTTAGAGTACTTGACCTATTTGAAGGCCCTTTTGTGGGCTATGACAGATTGATCTAACCATGAACACCGTTGAGGACCAACCCCCAACTATCGAAGACATATGTGTTGAAAATGAGCCGAATCGTACAAATCCCGTGATTGGGTGTCTTAAGGAATGATGCGTGTGTATTGTCCCATCCTTGTTGGTCTGACGCCATGGAAACCGATGACAACAAATTGACTTGATTGTGAACCGTGCTGAATATTTGTCCTCGATGAATCAGAGTATGTTTCATGTGTTTGTTTCGGTGTTATCGGATTTTGGAAAATCAGGTTATAGTGAGTGGTATTATGTTTGTTTTGATGACATTCTTGGGGCGTCCTTTCGTGCTAGGGGACGTTAAGCCTATGTAGCACCTCTGCTGAGATGTCTCTTTGCCATCGATGGTTTTGTACGGGTGGGTTTGTCTAATCGATCTCGGGCCGGCCACCGACGGTCGTGAACAAGTGTGCTTTGGTTCCGAGACGATCCTTCCTTTGTTGTGTCGGGAATGTCATCCCTTAGTATTACGTAGATCCTATTGACATCCAAGAAGCTTTGAGAAACCCTGATTATCCGAAAGTGTGTGAATTCAGTACGCCTTGTGTAAATAACTGCTCAGTGCCATTATACTCTGCATCTGGGGCTCTGAGGATATGTAAATTGTGTTTAACGCGGGATTGACTGTTTTTGATATTGTCTTTGATACCATGGGGATTAATATATGGATTGTCTTATGCTTTTGACGATTATCAGATAATGTGGAAAGACTCGATAGAACAGAGGATTGAATATTGAACTGAATGGTAAACCGTAAACTGTCGAATGAATTGCGAACACGTGTATTGTGTTGAGAATTGACTGCTTCGATGTTATGGTGCTTTACAATCAGTATTATGTGGATATGCGAGCTATGTGCATTGTATGGGTAATTGCTTCGATCCTGCCTTTGTCGATTCGGGAATCTGTATCTGGATCCACTTTGTGTTCCTGAAAACTTTTGATTGACCTTGGATAACGATAATGAGTCACTGGACTAAATACCGAATCGGATTGTGAATTGTGGAACTATTGAAGAATGAATTGAACTTTTGTGACAAGGGAATAGACCGAATTTCTGTGATAAAGTTAGCTGACATTTGAAATAAATATGTTAGTGACCTACCTTGAAGAGGGTAATTGGTGAACGTGTGTCTAAGTATTTTTCGGGGCCAACAGGTCGAAGCCGAATATCAGATAGTGGCGGAACTACTTCAATCTCTCTATTTTGGAATGGAAATGGGAATATGTGACTACGAATCTCGTTGTGGGCCTACCTTGAGCACCCAAGGTATAAGTCCTGTTCGAGTTTTTGAATGTAGGATTACTAAGTTGCTTGTCTCCTCCCTGTGAAATTTTCGTATGACGCTTGTAGACTAGCCACTGTTATATCAATAAGATTGCTCGTTTGCATGAGGTCCCAGTATCTATTGTTTTAGACAGAAATTCTAAAATGTGTTTGAATTTTGAAAAGCCTTCAAGAGGCAATGAGAACTGAATTGGGATTCAGCACTACTTTCCATCCGTAAATTGATGTATAATCAGAAGGAACTATTTAGACTCTGGGAGAAATGCTCCAAATGTGTATTTTAGATTTTCGGGGAATTGGAAGGATCTACCCATCGTTGGCAGACCTTGCCCACAACGACGGTTTACACTCTAGTTTCGGTATAGCACCATACAAGCCTTGTATGGAAGAAAAGATAAGTCTTTGACTGATTGAGAACTGAGTTTTGTTTGATTTTGGGGCTAAGTAAGTGGCTATCAAAAAGGATTGGGACTGTTGAATGAAAAGTGTTCCGAATTGTGCTTGACTAAAGGTAAATTAAGTTTGGAGGACCAAACTTCCTAAAGGGGGGAAGACTGTAATACCCCTGTTCCGTAATGTGTTAATTGGTCCTTAATATGAGTATGATTATGTGTTTAATGTGATTTTGTGTGCCAT
>CM069908.1:109854666-110089696 GCA_036172215.1 Camellia granthamiana | reverse complement strand
TTGTGTGCCATTATGTGGTTTTGAATTTCTATCTGTTCACCGTAGGAATATCTGTTTGATTTTTCTGCTTCGGAAATTAAATTGAAGGCCTTATCGGCCACGGAATCCGAAATTGATTTCACTATTGTGATTAGCGTAATTTTTAGAACCTACTGTGAAATTTAATTGAAAAATTGATTCAGGCCAGACTAAATTGATTTAATCAATGAATTGGTGCCCAATTATAATTATTATTATTAAAATGGGAATTAGTGGGTTTTGTTGTGAGAAGGCACTATACACTCAAGTCTTCTCCTTATTTCTTTTTGACTGAAATTGTGCTCTAAGATAGGGGAGAGCCGAACCTAGAGAGGGAAGGAGCTCAACATAGAGAAATTGCTAGGAAACTTGATGATCTTGGAGTTACACTCAAGAATCAACCATAGATTGTGGAGAATAAAGCTCCTTGGTGAGTAATCTTGTAAATTTAGAGTTGATTGATGATCAAGAACATGAATTTAATTGAGTATGATGAAATTGAATTGGTTTCGTTAAATTGAAGGCTAAATTGTGCATGCACGTAACAAATTGTCTTAAATTTGCATGTTTGAGCTTGAAATACATCATTCATGTAGAGTTTTGGTTAAAGCTCGTGATGTAATCACCAATTGTATTATCTAAGTTGAGAATCATCACATGCATGTACAAATTACAAGGTTGAATGCATGACATTGTTATGTGGGTAATGAGTTTGGTGGAAAATGAGCCATGCATGTGTTTGATTCATGAAAATAAGCTCCATGTTGATGTATTTTAGTGTTAGTACCATGTTAGTATAAATATATGTGAGATTGGAGCCATAATATGCAAGAAAAATTGGTTGAAAGTCGATTTGGAGCTCAAGAACTCATTCTGGAAAACCCAGAATTTATGGTGTCCACTCGAGCGGGGGAACTGCCGCTCGAGCGGGAAATACATGCTCCCAGCATATTTTGCAAACATAGTGCCCACTCGAGCGGGGAAGTCGACGCTCAAGCGGGGAGCTATGTAGACAGACCATCCGCTCGAGCGGCCGAGTTCACGCTCAAGCGTGATTTTGGCATAACCAGGACATTCGCAGGCCTTAAGGGTCCGCTTGAGCGGGGAAATCCACGCTCGAGCGGGGACCCTATTTTCTGAAATTTTGTTTGATTGTTCTGTGTTTCGTTTTCCGTTCTCTTTCACTTGCAAGCACTCTTAGGCATGTATTAAGCATTGTAATCGAGTTAGAGAGATAAGAATGAAGCCTAAAGAGGAATATGTGAAGTAAAGAACGGATTGAATCATTTGTGACCCATATGTGTTATGTGATGTGTAAGGTCAAGCTCCAGGGCGAATCCACAAGCCGATCACTGTGAGTAGTATCGATATTTTGAAGCTTGTCAATTGTCCAATTGCTTACTTCCTTATAAGTTGCTAGTTTGAATTATGGACAAAAGTTCGATTGATGAATGATTAGGCCGAAAGCCGATTGATATAAATGATTGGGCCGAAGGCCGATTGATGAATGATTGGGCCAAAGGCCGATTGAAGAATGATTGGGCCGAAGGCCGATTGATGAATGATTGGGCCGAAGGCCGATTGATAAATGATTGGTCCGAAGGCCGATTGATGAATGATTGGGCCGAAGGCCGATTGATACAAATGATTGGGTCGAAGGCCGATTGAAAGTATGAATGGGCCAGAGGCCAGTTTGATATAGATGATAGTCTAATAAGAATGATAAGTCTAAAATGAATGATAGTCTGATATGAATGGTAGCCTAACACGAATGGAAGATAAATGGGCCAAGGGCCAGTATGTTTGGAACCATAGTCACTTGACTTAAATTGTGTATGTATATGATAAATGGAAATATGAAGTGGGCCCAAGGCCGGTTGAAGCATGTTGTTCTACATATTGTTTGTGTATCTTCTTTATCTGATATTATTCACTGGGCTTTCGCTCACGCTCATTCATGTGTTTGTAGGTGAGCCAGGAGAGGTCCAGACCCAGCCTCAGTGAAGTCAGTTTGGAACAACTAAGGTTTTGAGGTGTCAGCCCTTGCGTCTCACGCACGAGACACGTCTTCGCCTCTTCGTTATGTATTTATATTTTGTCAGGTTGGCGAAGTCTTCGAATGTGTCTATATATAGTTTTGTTTGGCTGACTTAGATTTGAGTGATCCTGTTTGTACAAAATTTTATGTTATTGCACTTTCTGATGTGAGTTATTAACATATGTATGTAATGATGTGCATATAAGCACGGCTCTATGGACAAAGTTTCAAATTGTTTCCGTTTGGCCCCCATGAACTCTGTTAAAATACGTTTGGTTTGGTTTGAGGCCATATGTAATCTCTTGATTACTGGCCGGTTATGTCCTTAACGCACGGGGGCGGGTTCGGGTCATGACAACTGTACCTTTTAAGGGCTTGGGCCTAGACTTTTCCCTGGCTGGATAAAAATGCTTTGGGGCTGCGTCTTAACTTGCTTGGGCCTTGGGCTTAAATTTTTATCCTCTACAGGAATAGAATATAATATGTATTAATTCGAATAAATTGTCACTTGTCATTAGTTACAAGAACTTAAACAAGAACAAAAAAAATTGAATAAATACAGCAATCGACAGAAAGAAGGTAAATGGGATTGGAAAAACTACTAGTTTAATATACTCCTAAAATGGCTAATTTAGAACTACTCCTAATTAACTCTTCACGAGTGTGATTGGTGGTTGTTGATATTATTGATTGATTATTCTTTGTATCTCGCTTGGCCTATTTATAGGCTTAGCCACATGAGAGAAAGATAACCTAAGCCCATGATTTCCTCAACAAACTCATGATTTTCTTATCATTATCCATATCCCATGTTTGATAGGAATCATTTTGCAGATTTAGTACTTGATTTGATCTTGGTTTCTTGATCTTTGCAACTAACATTCAAATTGCTGCAATTGCTAACTTTTTAGTCTTCCATTTAACATGTCATCATGCCACGTCTCTAACACATTTGTCATGCCACGTTAGCATGCATGTCAACAGAAATAATAATAATAATAAAAACAAATGTGGTCAAAGTTATTATTTGAAAATAGTTTATGATTTCAATCGACAGACCATAATTGAACTTGGCCATAATTAAAAGGTTACAATCGATAGAAAAATAAAATATGGCGCAAACAACATCAAAAGAATTTTCCTCACATCAAGCCCACTCTTCTAACATTATTTGTTAATTTCAATATAAAATATAATGTAAAAATGAAGAATTCAAAGGAAATAGGTAAAATATGAAACTGAAAAGTGAAGAAAGTGAGAAGAGAATATTGAGACTGGTTATGGGATGAAGCATCCAAAACACTATTTTTTTTCAAAAGTATGTACTTTTTAGTCATTTTAAGTAGGGACATAATAATAATAAAAAAATTTCATCAAATTAAGAGTCTAACAAATATTTTAGGATGCAAACAATTATTTAAAATACAAAATATGTTTATGTCTCATATTTTGGGAACTCAAAATGCCCTTTTAAAATACAAATTATATAGTGATTCGAATAGAGCTCAAACCAAAGACCTTAGTGTAGGAAACAACACATTTATTACTTGAGCAACATACAAGATATATATATTTTTAGTGGCGACTACAAAAATTTTTATAGTTGGGATCACCTTTTTTTTTGATAGATAATGTTAGTATGTTAGTATAGTTAGATTACAATTGAAAGGTTGCCGTTGTTCCATTAATTTGAACCATTGACCTCCCACTCACTACGCCCTAAGGTGTAGCTACTAGACCATTGGGCCACACCCCAATGTCTTAGAGTTGGGATCACCTTACAAATTATAAACTTGATTAATTCAGTGATGTAAATTAGTTCAAATGATTCTAATTGTTAGTATTTTTTTATGAAAAATGTGCACACAAATACTGTGTCATGCTTTTATGAATAAAATTATAAACTTGATTAATTCAATGACATCTCAACAAACTTAGTGATCATTTTTCTTCAAAGACCTTAACAGTGTTATCAATTGAATCAAATTGAGACAAAAAATTAAAATTAAGGGTCAAAATTAAGCCAATTGAAATTATATGAACTAAAATGATACAAGCACCAAAATGTAGGAACTACTTGTGTAATTTACACATTAAACTTTTCGAACAATAATAAATCTTTAATAGGTATCTACTTAATTTTACAAGAATCAAACTACAGTAAATAAAATATTAATAATATAAATTTTTTGGAGAATTTTTATTTGCTTGATTGTGGCTAAGGACCCATCAACTTCACTAGGCCGTGGACCTTATATTTTCAAATCAAAATCAAAATCTATATATTATAGATTATGGTCTCGTTTGGTGTAATTGTTAAAATAAATTATAAATTATAACTTAACAGATTATAGATTTTAACTTTAATCAGATTATAAATTATAACTCAACAAATTATAGATTATAACTTAATTCTTGATGAAATTAATGAATTTGATGAATTCTTAAATTTCATATGTGCCTAGAAGTCTTTAATCCAATGTCCTTTGGAATTCTTGACAAGCTGTGGGATCCTATTTTCTTTCTCTACTTTTAAAATATAGTAATAGCAAAGAAAAGAGTAAAATTGTTTTTCATTAGCTGGCCATATGTACCTTTTATATTATAACAACCCCGATCCGTAATTAATTACTAATCCGTGATTAAGACACTAATCAAGTGATTAAAATAATTATATGTTAATTGCGTATTTTTGCATGCTATTTGATTTTCTATCTGCTAATCATAGTAATAGCTGTTGCAATTTCCATTAGAATATTAATTTGATAGCTCGAATGGCGTCAGATGGGATTTGACCGCATGGTTGGACTAATTAGAATCATTAGAACATTATGGTAAGTTTAATTAAAAATTGATTCGGAACGATTAATTAAGTTGTGTTTGGTTGGCCAAATGTCATAATTATTGTATAATGGCATCATAACCATATATATGAGCCCTTAAGCTCATGTGAGCTCACATCCTCTTCATTTCCTTAGTGCTGAAATCTGAGAATTCATTTTAGAGAGAGAGAGAGAGAGAGTGCAATTCTAGAGAGAGAAAAGAAAGATTGAAGGGAAATTGAAGATCTTGGCTAGGATCCATCAAAATTAAGCTAGAACAAGAGTGATTCAAGACTCTAGGTAAGCCTTTGACTATTAATTCATGAAGATTATGTATTGTAGAGATGAATTCATGAAGATTATGTTGAGTTAAGCAAGACTTGAGCTAAATAAGATGGTAGAAGGACCATACCATGCATGCATGTCTATTCCTTTACAAATTGAGTATGATCTCCAAGAATTCTCTCATGCATGTTTGAAATTCATCTTAACTTAGGGAAATCATCAAGTTTCAAGTTGTTTTGTGGCATTTGATCATGTTTTGAAAAGCTCAAGATCTAAGAAATCCATGCATGTTATGTTCATGAACATTCTTAAAGTTTAAGTTGAATTTTGAACAATGGGCATACTTTTGGGCCTTGATTTCATACAATGATCTTTCAAGCAATGATATTTTGTGAGTTTCTAAATGATTCCAGAATTTTGGCCTAAGAGGATGAGTTTTGAAGTGTTAAATTCAAGGTTTTCTATTTTGAGGCAAATTTGAAAAACCCATAATTTTGCCTCTACGCTTGAGTGAAGGATTCCACGCTCGAGCGACCCGCTTGCATTTTCCACACTTCCGCTCGAGCGACAAAAGGTTGGCTCGAGTGTAAATTGCATGCTCTCAGAGAGTTTGTGTGTTTGGAAGCACGCTCGAGCGAGGAATTGTGTCTCACGCTCGAGCGAATGTCGAGTGACCGTCGAGCGGAGATTGGCATGCAACCAGAACTTTTTCACATTTTGCAGACTGCTCGAGCGAAGGAGTGTGCGCTAGAGTGACTAACTCACTTTCGGTATGTCCGCTCGAGCGAAGAAAGCTACAGTCAAGCGAGACCCCTGTTTTCAGCAAGTTTTGAAAAATATTTTCAAGTACATTTTTGCACCCTCGTTGCATCTCAGGCATTCCTAAGCCTAGTTAGCCATAGTAATGAGGATATAAATTAGAAACACACTAAGAAAGGATGTACTAAGTTGAGAGATTAAAAGTGTGTGTTTTAAGCAATGTGATAAGAAAGAACAAGAATTAATGTAAAGAAAGCTAAGCCGTGATAGCCATATGAATGTGTAATGATAAGATATTTTTGTGTTATTCCACTGTGAGTTACATTTATGTAAAGATATGTTCATATGAATTATGTTCCAAATGTTATATGTCAAGTTATGATTTCTGACATGATATCTGTTTACGTGAATGAATGTCCCATGTTTGAAATCTATTATTGTCATGACCTGAACCCGCCCCCCCCTGGGTTAAGGACATAACCGGCCAGTAATCATGAGATACCTGCGGCCTCAAACCAAATCAGATACGTTTTAACAGAGTTAATGAGGCCAAACGGAAGCAATTTCAACTTTTGTACATAGAGTTGTGCTTACATGGCACGCATAACAATCTATTTGCATACATGTTAATAACTCACATCAAAATAGGTGACAACACAAAGTTCTGTACATACAGGATCATCCAAGTCTTAGTCAACCTAACCAAAACTTATATACAAAGATAGACCAACATTTTCGCCAACATGACAAAATATAACAAAATAGCAAAAGGGCAAAAATGAATCTCGTGCGTGGGACGTTTCGGCTGACTCTTCAAAACCTTGACTGTTTCACACGACTTCACTAAGGCTGGGTTTGGACCTCCCTTGGCTCACCTATAGACACATGAATGAGTGTGAGCGAAAGTCTAGTGAATAATATCAAATAAAGAAGATACACGAACAGTATTTATAGCGACATGCACCAAACGGCCCTAGGCCCAATTCATATTTCTATCTAGCATATATATATATAGTCAAGTAACTGCAGTTCCAAACACATCAGACGGCCTCGGGCCCAATCCATTCATGTCAAACGGCCTTTAGCCCATTTATCTTTCATTCATGTTAGACTGGCCTTTGGCCCATTTATCTTTCATTCATGTCAAACTGGCCTCTGGCCCATTCATTCTTTCATTCATGTCAAACTGGCCTCTGGCCCATTCATTCTTTCATTCATGTCAAACTGGCCTTTGGCCCATTCATTTGGCATAGCAAACGTTTGTCCACCATTCACATTAACGAACTCATAAGACTTACATGGAAGTAAGCAATTGGACAAATAACATACTTCAGATATCCTTATTAAGATATTACTCACAGTGTTCTACCGGTGGATTCACCCTTGAGCTCGACCCTATACATTACATAATACATATGGGTCACAAACGATTCAATCCGTTCTTAATTCATACATCCCTCTTAGGCTTCTTTCTTATTCTTTTAATTTATTCATAATGCTCAATGCATGCCTAAGTGTCATGACTCGAACCCGCCCCCGTGGGTTAAGGACATAACCGGCCAGTAATCATGAGATTACCTACGGCCTCAAACCAAACCAAAAGCATTTTAACAGAGTTAATGGGGGCCAAACGGAAGCAGTTTAAAATTTTGTCCATAGAGCTGTGCTTACATGGCATATCATAACAAACCATACATATGCATATTAATAACTCAGAACAAAATATGTACTACATAAGGTTCTGTACATGCAGGATCATTCGAGTCTAAGTCAACCCATCAAAACTATATACAGATATACACAAAGTTCTCGCCAACATGACAAAATAAGACGGGATGACAAAAAGGCGAAGACGAGTCTCGTGCGTGAGACGCAAGGGCTGACGCTCCAAAACTTTGGTCGGTCCACACAAGCTTCACTGGGGCTGGGTCTGGACCTCTCTTAGCTCATCTACAAACACATGAATGAGCATGAGTGAAAGCCCAGTGAATAATATCAAATAAGAAGATGCAAATGATATGTAGAACAACATACTTCGAATGGCCTTGGGCCCAATTCACATTTCTATTTAACATATATATACATAATTTAAGTCAAGTGACTGTAGTTCCAAACATACTGGCCTTTGGCCCATTTATCTTTTATTTGTCAATCGGCCTTTGGCCCATTCAGACTTTCCTGTCAAATTGGCCTTTGGCCCATTCAGACTTTCCTGTCAAATTGGCCTTTGGCCCATTCAGACTTTCCTGTCAAACTGGCCTTTGGCTCATTCATTCATTCTTGTCAAAACGGCATCTGGCCCATCCATTCATGTCAAAACGGCCTTTGGTCCATCCATTCATGTCAAAACGGCCTTTGGCCCATCCATCATTCTTGTCAAAACGGCCTCTGGCCCATCCATTCATTCTTGTCAAAACGGCCTCTGGCCCATCATTCATTCTTGTCAAACTTTCATATCAAACTTGTCCACCATTAAATTAATGCAACTTTACAAAACTTACATTGAAGTAAGCAATTGGACAACAACATATTTCAGATATTACTCACAGTGATCGGCTTGTGGATTTGCCCTGGAGCTTGACCCTACACATCACATAACACATATGGGTCACAAATAATTCAATCCGTTCTTAATTCACATATTCCTCTTTAGGCTTCATTCTTATCTCTTTAATTCAATTACAATGCTCAATGTATGCCTAAGAGTGCTTAGAAGTGAAAAGGACGGAAAACAGAACACATAATGCATTTTCAAAATTTCAGAAAACAAGGTCCCCGCTCGAGCGTGGACTTACCCCGCTCGAGCGGACCCTGAAGGCCTACAAAAGTACTGGTTGCATCAAATTCACGCTCGAGCGTGAACTCGGCCGCTCGAGCATAAGGTCTGTCTACATAGCTCCCCACTCAAGCGTGGACTTCCCCCACTCGAGCGGACGTCCAAGTCTGCAAAAATGCTAGGAGCACACGAATTTCATGCTCGAGCGGCAGTTCTCCCCGCTCGAGTGGACATCAAATTTTTCTGGCTTCCAGAACATCTTCTAAGTTCAAACTTGACATTCAAAGGTTCAAAAACACATGATTTTGGCTCAAACTTCACATATACACGTACTAGCATGGCACAAACACCAAATTACAACATTTTCAAGCCCAATTTCTTGAATTACTTACATGCATGCCTCAAATTAACCCAAACCTCATCACCAACACACCAAATTTAAACATGCAAAGCTCATACCTTCATGATCTACACTTGCATGTGAGAAATATTCATTATTCCCAACTAAATTGGTGAAGAGATGATCAAATACATGGATTTCAAACAAGATTCAACATGGATTATACACATTGTGTTCAAATATGGAAATTCATACAAATTCCTACATGCATGTGTTCTAAGACTTCAAATTCAACAAAACCACTCAATTCATGCTCTTTAACATCTTTCAACTTTGAATTACAAATTACAAACAAGAGTCCATGAATTCACTCACCTAGGAGCTTCAAACACTCAAGCTCTAGCCAAATCTAGAGTTAGATCTTCAAGAGATTCAAGTCTTGAACCAAAATTGCATAACTCTCCCTTTTTCTTCTATCGCCGACCCTCTCCCCCTTTCTTAGAGTTCTTATCAGCCAAATGAGAATTAAAGAGAGAATTTGAGTGAAAGTGGACCACTATAACTACTCAACACAATATTTTAATATGAGGTAATTGAGCACTTAACCCATTAATTTAATCAATTCAATCTGATTCGAATCAATTTCCAATTAAATTTCACCGAAGGCTCTAAAAATTATGCCAATCACCATGGCGCAATCAATTTCGATTTCTATGGCCAATAAGGCCTTCAATTTAATTTCCAAAGCAATAATCAAACAGATATTCCTACGGTGAACAGATAGAAATTCAAAACCACATATTTTCACGTAATGGCACACAAAATCATATCAAATTAAGGACCAATTAGCATAATATGGAACAAGGTTATCACAGTCTTCCCCCCTTTAGGAAGTTGGTCCTCCAAACTTAATTTACCTTCGTTAGGAAACAAATGTGGGTAGCGTAGTCGTATTTCATCCTCTTTTTCCCATGTAGCATCCGTCCCGTAGTGTTCTTTCCATTCCACTTTCAGCATTGGGATGGACTTGCTTCTCAATTGTTTCACTTGCCGGTCAACAATTCGTTTCGGCCATTCAGCGTATTCCATATTCTCATTCAAAGGTACCTGGTGATAATCAATCACATGGAACGAGTCTCGAAGGTAACCCTTCAACATCAACACATGAAACACATTATGGATTTGCTCGAATCCCGGTGGCAAAGCAACTCTATAAGCAACTGGACCAAGTCTTTCTAAAATTTGAAACGACCCAATATAACGGGGCGACAACTTGCCCTTCTTTCCAAACCTGGCTTGGCCTTTCATTGGGGACACAAGGATAAACACGTGGTCACCGACCTCATACTCAAGAGGTCTTCTTCGAACATCTGCATAGTTCTTTTGTCGGTCTTGAGCCGTTTTGAGCCTTTGCCGAATAGTTTTGATTTTCTTAGAAGTGTCTTGCACAATTTCAGGCCCAAGCAAAGCTCTATCCCCGACTTCTGTCCAACAAATCGGTGATCTACACCTTCTGCCATACAAAGCCTCGTACGGTGCCATACCGATGCTGGAGTGGAAGCTGTTATTATAAGCAAATTCTGCAAGTGGCAAATAGTCTTCCCAACTCCTCTGAAAATCCAAAGCACACATCCAAAACATATCTTCCAAAGTCTGTATTGTTCGTTCTGATTGCCCATCTGTCTGTGGTTGGAATGCAGTACTGAACCTTAGTTCTGTCCCCATAGCTTCCTGTAAACTCTTTCACAATCTAGATACAAATTTCGGATCTCTATCCGACACAATAGATACCGGAACTCCGTGTAAACGGACAATCTCATCAACATATATGGTAGCCAATCTATAAGCATTAAATGTAGTTCTAATAGGTAGAAAATGTGCAGATTTAGTCAGTCTATCAACTACAACCCAAATAGAATCCATACCTCGAGGAGTCCGAGGTAGGCTAACAACGAAATCCATAGTCACGTGTTCCCACTTCCATTCAGGAATAGGGAGAGGTTGCAGTAGACCGCCTGGTTTCTGATGTTCAGCTTTAACTTGCTGACACTGAAGACATTTGGACACATATTCTACAATCTCCTTCTTCATTTTAGGCCACCAATAGGTTTGTTTCAAATCCCGATACATTTTATTATTGCCCGGATGTATAGCAAACACTGATTTGTGGGCTTCATCTAAAACCCTCTTCTTTAGTTCTGGGATATCTGGGACACACATTCAGTTTCGAAATTTCAACACTCCATTTTCAATACTGAACTCTGCTTTTGGACTTGTCTCAAATTCATCAATCACTTTTCCGAGGAATTCATCCTCCTTCTGTTTCTGTTTAATTTCTACAATGATTGCCGGTTCGGCTGAAATAGCGGCTATCAATCCGCCCTATTCATACAATACCACTTCAATTCCAGACTTCTCAAAATCTTGCAGAATCTCCTTCTGTTCAGTAAGCAAACAAGCCATACTCCCTGTTGATTTTCTGCTCAAGGCATCAACAACTGTATTAGCTTTCCCGAGGTGATACTGAATCTCTAGATCATAATCTTTCATCAGTTCCAGCCATCTCCTCTGTCGCATATTCAACTCCTTCTGCGTGAAGAAGTATTTCAGACTTTTTTGATCCGTGTAGACTTCACACTTTGCCCCATACTAATAATGCCGCCAGATTTGTAAAGCAAAAACAACCGCGGCCAACTCTAAGTCATGTGTTGGGTAGTTCTTCTTGTGCAGTCTCAACTGTCGGGAGGCATAAGCAATAACCTTTCCGTTCTGCATTAATACACAACCCAAACCTTTATAAGATGCATCACTGAAAATCACAAAATTCTCCATACCTGATGGTAATGTCAAAACTGGTGCAGTGGCCAGTCTCGTCTTCAATTCATGAAAGGCAGATTCCCTTTTGGCATTCCATTCAAATGGTTGCCCTTTACGTGTCAATTGGGTAAGAGGCACAACTATCTTGGAAAATTTTTTCACAAACCTCCTGTAATACCAGGCTAGGCCCATGAAACTGCGGACTTCTGTCACATTAGTCGGTGTAGGCCAATTTACAATTGCCTCTATTTTCTGTGGGTCCACTGAAATTCCTTCCTTGTTGATCACATGCCCTATGAAAACAACTTCATCCAACCAAAACTCGCATTTCTTTAGTTTAGCAAATAATTTCCTTTCCCGAAGTATTTGTAGGACAGTTCTTAAATGGTGTTCATGTTCAAGTCTATCGTTAGAGTATATCAAAATGTCATCAATAAAAACCACAACAAATTCGTCCAGGTAGGTTTTAAAAATTCGGTTCATTAAGTCCATAAATGCTGCTGGGGCATTAGTTACTCCAAATGGCATAACTAGAAATTCAAAATGTCCATACCTCGTTCTGAATGCGGTTTTCTCAATATCTTCTGCCTTTACTTTCAACTGATGATACCCGGATCTCAAATCAATCTTAGAAAACACCTGTGATCCTTGTAACTGGTCAAATAAATCATCAATACGGGGTAAAGGGTATTTGTTCTTTATCGTTACCTTGTTCAATTCTCTGTAATCGATGCACAAACGCAAAGTTCCATCCTTCTTTTCCACAAACAAAACTGGTGCACCCCAAGGCGAACTGCTAGGTCGGATAAATCCCTTGTCAAGTAGGTCTTGCAACTGTTCTTTCAATTCTTTCATTTCGACAGTAGCCATTCTGTAGGGAGTTTTAGAGATGGGCTGGGTGCCTGGCACGGTTTCAATAGTAAACTCTATCTCCTTATCTACCAATTCCCCTGGTAATTCATTTGGAAACACATCTGGAAATTCTTTAACAATAGGGATATCATTCAATTCAACATTCACAGATTGTTCAGACAACACATAGCACAAATAACCCTGGCACCCTTTCCTGATCAGTTTACATGCTTTCATTGTAGATATCAAATAAGGTGGAGGCACTACCCCATTACCCACAAACACAATCTCTTTATGTTCTGGTAGCTTAAACACAACCCGTTTTGTCACACAATCAATGGTGGCACAATATTTGGTCAACCAATCCATGCCCAAAATTACATCGAAATGCCTAAAGTTCAATGGCAGCAAATCTACATATAGGACAGCATCCTCAACACGCATATCACAAAACCGGTATATAGATTCACACAATACAGATTCCCTAGATGGAGCAAACACACATAGCAGATATGACAGTAATTCTAAGGGTCTATTCAGTCTAAATGCAAATGCACATGTCACAAAAGAGTGTGTGGATCCAGAGTCAATTAACACAAAAGCATCCTGATTACATATAGAAATAGTACCTGAGACAACTACGTTGGCATTCCGTGTATCACCCGAAACAAGTGCAAAAACTCTCCCTTGTCTCACGGTATCCCCGGTGGTAGCAGATCTCAAAGTATTTCCTGGCTTCGGGATCGATGCAGTGGAACTAGCAGCTATCCTTCCACCATTCTGATTACAATCTTGGGCCATATGCCCTTGTTTCCCACATTTGAAACAGGCTCCTGACACATGGTAACAAATTCCACGGTGCCTTCTGCTACAAATATTGCACATGGGAGCTGTGTCTCGGAAAGAATTCGAAATATTTGAGGAGCTCGTGTTTTGTTTTTTTGGAAATTTCTTCTTTGAGAAGAAGCCTTGCCTTTTGTTACCTTTCCATTCTATTGTTGGCTTAGCCTGTCTAGCTATGTTAGCCTCTGATATGATGGCCCTGTCTAGCACCCCAATGTAGGTCTCCAGCTTCAGGACATTCACTCTTTCTAAAATGTCACTTTGAAGCCCACCTTCAAAGTGTCTTGCCTTCTTATAGTCAGTATCAATTACATGCGGTGCAAACCTGGCCAATTCAGTGAATTCGGCCTCATACTCAGCTACAGTCATGCTGTCTTGCCTAAGCTCCATGAACTCTGCTACTTTCTTGTCCCAGACACATTGCGGGAAGTACTTGTCATAGAAAATTTCCAAAAATTTCACCCAGTCAACATCCTTATAATTTTCTCGCATTAGCATCCACCATCTTCTCGCCTCGTCTTCTAGAATAAAGGTGGCTAAAAGCACTTTCTGTGTCTCCGAGCACGGGAACACTTTAAACAATTTCTCGATACCGAGAACCCATGCTTCGGCTTTCAACGAGTCTATCCACCATGGAACTGTGGTGGTTTCATTTTCTTGAATTCTTTGGTGAGAGCTATTATCCGATCATCATTTTGATTATCTGGCACAAGTGGTGCTGGAGGTGGAGGTGGCGGATGTGGTTGCTGCCACTGTTGTTGCCACTCTTGTTGCTGTCTCAAAGTTTCTGCTATCTCCTATATTAGTCTTTCCATTCTGTCTATTCTAGTAGTAGAATATTCCTCTATCTCATCACCTCTTGTTCTCACCATCTGGTTAAACTCGCATTATACTTTATACAAAAGATACACAAGTATACATATACTAAGGAGCACATATTCAAACAATTTGTAATGCAAGCAAATCATAACTTACAGCACATAACTGTTCATATCAAAACGTTTAAGCATATTATCGATGCTTCCGAGTTCATATTTATCACATGAATGCATCCTAGATCTTCTCTAGACGCTTATTGCTCTTTTTGGACAAGTGTGTGAGTTATTAACTCGTGCTTTGATACCACCCTGTCATGACGCGAATCTGCCCCCGTGGGTTAAGGACATAACCAGCCAGTAATCATGAGATTACCTACGGCCTCAAACCAAACCAAAAGCATTTTAACAGAGTTAATGGGGGCTAAACGGAAGCAGTTTAAAATTTTGTCCATAGAGTTGTGCTTACATGGCATATCATAACAAACCATACATATGCATATTAATAACTCACAACAAAATATTTACTACACAAGGTTTCTGTACATGCAGGATCATTTGAGTCTAAGTTAACCCATCAAAACTATATACAGATATACACAAAGTCCTCGCCAACATGACAAAATAAGACGGGATGATAAAAAGGCGAAAACGAGTCTCGTGCGTGAGACGCAAGGGCTGACTCTCCAAAACTTTGGTCATTCCACACAAGCTTCACTGGGGCTGGGTCTGGACCTCTCTTAGCTCACCTACAAACACATGAATGAGCATGAGCGAAAGCCCAGTGAATAATATCAAATAAGAAGATGCAAACGATATGTAGAACAACAAACTTCGAACGGCCTTGGGCCCAATTCACATTTCTATTTAACATATATATACACAATTTAAGTCAAGTGACTGTAGTTCCAAACATACTGGCCTTTGGCCCATTTATCTTTTATTTGTCAATCGGCCTTTGGCCCATTCAGAATTTCCTGTCAAACTGGCCTTTGGCCCATTTAGACTTTCCTGTCAAACTGGCCTTTGGCCCATTCAGACTTTCCTATCAAACTGGCCTTTGGCACATTCATTCATTCTTGTCAAAACGGCATTTGGCCCATCCATTCATGTCAAAACGGCCTTTGGCCCATCCATTCATGTCAAAATGGCCTTTGGCCCATCCATTCATTCTTGTCAAAACGGCCTCTGGCCCATCCATTCATTCTTGTCAAACTTTCATATCAAACTGGCCTTTAGGCCTTTCAAACTTTCATATCAAACTTGTCCACCATTCAAATTAATGCACTTTACAAAACTTACATAGAAGTAAGCAATTGGACAATGACATATTTCAGATATTACTCACAATGATCGGCTTATGGATTTGCCCTGGAGCTTGACCCTACACATCACATAACACATATGGGTCACAAATAATTCAATCCGTTCTTTAATTCACATATTCCTCTTTAGGCTTCATTCTTATCTCTTTAATTCAATTACAATGCTCAATGTATGCCTAAGAGTGCTTAGAAGTGAAAAGGAATGGAAAACAGAACACATAATGCATTTTCAAAATTTCAGAAAACAGGGTCCCCGCTCGAGCGTGGACTTCCCCGCTCGAGCGGACCCTGAAGGCCTACAAAAGTACTGGTTGCATCAAATTCACGCTCGAGCGTGAACTCGGCCGCTCGAGCGTAAAGTCTGTCTACATAGATCCCCGCTCGAGCGTGGACTTCCCCGCTCGAGCGGACGTCCAAGTCTGCAAAAATGCTGGGAGCACGAATTTCATGCTCGAGTGGCAATTCTCCCGCTCGAGCGGACATCAAATTTTCTGGGTTTTCCAGAACATCTTCTTGAGTTCAAACTTGACATTCAAAGGTTCAAAACACATGATTTTGGCTCAAACTTCACATATACACGTACTAGCATGGCACAAACACCAAATTACAACATTTTCAAGCCCAATTTCTTGAATTACGTACATGCATGCCTCAAATTAACCCAAACTCATCACCAACACACCAAATTCAAACATGCAAAGCTCATACCTTCATGATCTACACTTACATGTGAGAAATATTCATTATTTCCAACTAAATTGGTGAAGAGATGATCAAATACATGGATTTCAAACAAGATTCAACATGGATTATACACATTGTGTTCAAATATGGAAATTCATAACAATTTCCTACATGCATGTGTTCTAAGACTTCAAATTCAACAAAACCAACTCAATTCATGCTCTTTAACATCTTTCAACTTTGAATTTACAAATTACAAACAAGAGTCCATGAATTCACTCACCTAGGAGCTTCAAACACTCAAGCTCTAGCCAAATCTAGAGTTAGATCTTCAAGAGATTCAAGTCTTGAACCAAAATTGCACAACTCTCCCCTTTTTCTTCTATCGCCGGCCCTCTCCCCCTTTCTTAGAGTTCTTATCAGCCAAATGAGAATTAAAGAGAGAATTTGAGTGAAAGTGGACCACTATAAGCCCCTACTCAACACAATATTTTAATATGAGGTAATTGAGCACTTAACCCATTAATTTAATCAATTCAATCTGATTCGAATCAATTTCCAATTAAATTTCACCGTAGGCTCTAAAAATTATGCCAATCACCATGGCGCAATCAATTTCAATTTCTGTGGCCAATAAGGCCTTCAATTTAATTTCCAAAGCAATAATCAAACAGATATTCCTACGGTGAACAGATAGAAATTCAAAACCACATATTTTCACGTAATGGCCCACAAAATCATATCAAATTAAGGACCAATTAGCATAATATGGAACAGGGTTATCACACTAAGAGTATTTAGAAGTGAAAGAGAATGGAAAATGAAACACATAACATATTTACAAAATTTCCAAAACAGGGGTCTCCGCTCGAGCGTAGACTTTCCCGCTCGAGCGGACCCATTAGGTCTGCAAAAGTACTGGTTACCTCATTTTTACGCTCGAGCGCGAAGTCAGGCGCTCGAGCTGAATGTCTCACTACATGGCTCCCCGCTCGAGCGGACACCCATGTCAGCAAAACTTCTGGGAGCTCATATTTCCCGCTCGAGCGGCGCTTTCCACGCTCGAGCGAACATGCCAAATTCTGGAAAATCCAGAATTGTTCTTCAAGTTCAAACTCAACCTTCAAAGGTTCAAAACTCATAATTTTGGTTCCAAAACATGCAAATACATTATATATATGAGTATACAAGCAAGATGAGGTCAATTGCTCAACATCATGGTCACATTCTCAAATTATTCAACACTTCTTTTGTATAATCAAACTCATGCCTTCAAATCTCATGTAAGCCCCATATTTCCAACAACCAAACATGCATGTAAATTTTTTACCTCAATTCCCTTTCAAATAGCACCAATGATGCTCATAATCATGAAAATCAACAAAACTATACTTGCATGTAGGTTTCAATGCTCATATTCGCATATTCAACTTAATACATGTTTGATTATGCCAAATCATGGTAATTCTATGCATGCATGTACACATTAGCTTCAATTTCATCACTTATAACACAATTCATGTTCTTGATCATCAATCAACTTTGAATTCACAAAGTTACAACCTAAATTCATGAATTTACTCACCTAAGAGCTTCAAACACCCAAATTCTAGCCAATTCTTGAGTTAATCTTCAAGATTTCTAAGCCTCTTGTTCAAATCTCCAATTGTTTCCCTCTATCTCTCTAGCCGACCCTCACTCTCTTTCCTTAGAGTAATTTTCAGCTTTGAGCTCAAATAAAGTGAATATATGTATAATAGAGCTCCTTTTATAGTTTCTTACTAATCACATTTGATTAAAGTTAAATAATAAAGTTTAATTAATCGTTCTGAATCTAATTATTTTGGTCCAAATAAATTTTCAATTAAATTTCACCGTAAGCTCTAAAAATTACGCCAATCACAATGGCATAGTTAATTTCGATTTCTGTGGCCGATAAGGCCTTCAATTTGAGTTCCGACGCAGATAATCAAACAGATTTTCCTACGGTGAACATATAGAAATTCAAAACCACATATATTCACATAAATGGCACACAAAATCATATCAAACGTATAATCACAATCATAATTAAGGTTAATTGGCATAATACGAACCAGGGCTAACACAATTATAGCATCCATAGATAGTCCCAAGTCATGGGGGATAGCATGTTAATGCGGGTCCATGACATACATATGATTACGAGATCTCGTTAGCCACTTCACTGTGGTGATATGTGTTTAATCAGTATCTGGGACCGATTACTCTAGTCGGAAGACGTTATGTGATGTGTGCTATGGGATGTACCATTATTATGTTCAAATATGAGAATGATTATGTTACGATTTGTCTTATGATTATGAAATGTTTGGAATTCGTTCACTAACCCCTTTACCTTAATGTTATTCACTGGGTTATAGCTCACTGTGTGTATATATGTATAGGTGGGCGTTTTGGAGATCAAGCTTGAAGACTTTTGTCTGGATATTTGTCTTGTTGTTAGCCAACCATTGTGCCTCACGTGGAGGTTCCAGAAGTGTCACATGTTATAAGATCTGGTTGTTTCTGTATATGAGACTTGTTTGTTTTTGTTGGCTGCACTTAAGATGCTATAATGTGTATGGGTATAATGTAAGAATGATTTTTGGATATGTATATAAAGTTTTCAATATTCCGTTCATATAAGTTAGCACAACTCGTTGGACAACTATATTTATGTATTTTCTTCCGCTAGCCCTTTAATTTTGTTAATCAGTTCAGAGGCCTTCGGTAATCCAAGGATTACTGGCCGGTTATGATGTTTAGCCTATAGGGGCGGGTTTCGGTTGTGACATATATAGGCACTTGGAGTTTTTTCCATGTTGGCTTGGATCAGAACTTCTAAGGCCTCTCTAAAGTCTAGCTCTAATTAGACTCTTCACCTAATCTCATAAGGATAAGAGTTATATATAATTGGAATTGCACTATAGCCCTCAAAGAGTTGATTATTACAATTAGTAAAAACCTGGTTTACCAATTCTTCTCGTTGAGCTTGAAGTAACTAGCAAGAGGTGTGCTAATAGGTTTAGCATCTTTCATGTTAAACATTTCAAGCATCCATTCAATATACTTCACTCATGACAACCACAACTGCTTAGCTTTCTTGTCAAATTCTTTACATTTCTAATACTTTACGTGCATCTCCTAACTCTTAGATGTCAAGTGTCTTGGATAATTCCTCTTTCAGCTTGTTAACTGTCACGACCCAAACCTATCCCTATAGGTTTAGCGTCATAATCGGCCAGTAATCCTTGGATTACCAAAGGCCTTTTAATAGAATAGCAAAAATTTAGGGGCTGCGGAAGCAAATAAATAAAATAGACATAGTCCATGAAGCTGTGTTAACGTATATGAGACAGTAATCCTCAAAACAAACTTACATATAAACTTGTGACGTCAAAAATATATAGGTCATACATCATCCATTTATATAAGTATAGCCAAACGGGGACTTAGCCTCAAGTGCAGATAAGCCCAACAAAATATCTGCAGTAAAATTACAAAACGGGACATCTCAAAAGGAACCTCTCCGAGAGACACAGGAGGGTGGCTGACAAAACTGAGACGTCAGGTCCTCAACTCTGAGCCTGGTCACGTGCTTGTTCACCTACATACATAGTATAAATAGTGAGCTGGAACCCAGTGAATAATAACAAGGTAAAGGGGTTTTAATGAATCATGTCTATCACAGAGTTAGAAATCAGAGTCTTATGCACATTCAGATTTCAAATCAGAAACAGATTCAGATTCATATACTTATCTAGGAATCATAAGCAGTTATATGTGGTACATCCATTAGCTATCATAAGAACTTGGTCCTGAAACCTACATGTATAGTCAGTACCAACGACCGTAAAGGTCCACATCTTGTGCACAAATAGCCATGGTATTGTTACCCCCAAGCAAGGGCCATGTGATTATAGGCCTCAGTATTGTTACCCCCGATCAAAGGCCACGTCAATATAAGCCACGGTATTGTTACCCCCGGGCGATGGCCACATGCATATTAGCCACGGTATTGTTACCCCCGGGCGAGGGCCACTTGAACTAAGGATGCCATAATTATATTTCAGAAAAATGGACATTCATTCATGATTCATAAAACAACATTTCAGAAAACAAATCGTATCATATCAGCCAGAAAATACTTATAATTAAACATAGCTTTATAGAGTTATTACTCACAATTAACAGATGACTTCAAGGCGAATAGACATTTTGTTGCGCGTGACTTACACAGTTACAAATGAACACGTATTGAATTACACACCCGAAAATAGTTAATTCTTTCTTATCTCGGTGTATTTCTACTTCTTATCGTCATTATGGTGTCTTAATCTTGGCCTAGGAATGCCTAGGATGCATGAGGATACCAAAAATGCATTGGAAAACACTTGGTCAAATTTCTAAAAATAGGGTCCTCGCTCGGGCGTAGCTTTTTTTCGCTCGAGCGGACATGAAAAATATGAGTGGTCGCTCGAGCGGTCTGCAAAACACACAAACTTCTGGGAGCATGCATTTTACGCTTGAGCATACTTTTGGTTGCTCGAGCAGAAGTGCAAAAATAAGGCGATCGCTCAAGCGCAGAATCTGTCGCTCGAGCGTGGAAGCATAATTCTGGAATTTCAAGATTTGCTTCCAAGCTTCAATCTCAAATCTCAAGCTGTAAATTAGATTCTTTTGGGCTAAACACTTGAGGAAACATTTAGAAACTTGAAGGATATCATAAATTGAAGATTATTTCGCAAAATCAAGGCCCAAGAACAAGTGAATTGAATTCAAACTCAAAAGTCATGATATAAACATGTAAAACCAATTCCTTCCTTGAACTTAGACCTTTCAAATCATGCTCAAACAAAGGAACTTGATGAAAAATACGATGAAGTTTCATAATTAAGTTGAAAACTTGACATGCATGGATAATTTACTTGAAATCAACTTCAAAACTACCATAAAATGCACATGCATGCTCTATTCTTTTTCTTTCCTACTGCCTTAGTGCATTTCATGCACTATCCTTTCATTTTCTTTTGAATTCACAAACTAAATGAATTAACTACATAATTCAAGGGTTGAATTCCTTACCTATAAGTTTCAATTCTTTGGGTTCTTGAGTGATTCTTCCCAATGTCTCAAATTTTAGCTAAGTTTAAGTCAATTCCTCCCAATTCTTTAGGAATCACCTTAGTTGAGCTCAAGTCTTCCCTTTTCTCTCCCTTTTGCACGTTTGAGCTATGAGGAGTGTGTAATGAGAGTGGAAAAATGTATTAAAGGAGTCAAAGTGGTCTTATATAGGCTCTATTAGGAAGACTTCATTAGTGGCTAATCAATTGACATTATTTACTCTAATTCAATCGTTCCGACTTGAATTTCAATTGAACTTATCATAATGTTCTAAAAATTCCAAATAACACATATATGATGCCAATTTCGTGATCGGATGCCGATAAGGCCTCCGATTTATAGAATATAATAGGAATTCAAACATATGTGTCTACGATGGATAGATAAAAACACAAATTGTGAACCACATATGCAATTAATTCAAAATCTGATCTTAATAACTTATTAGGCATATTAAATCACGGATTAACGTTAATCATAGGTTTGGGTTGTTGCAGTCTTCTCCCCTTAAAGAGTTTTGTTCTCCAAACTTGAATTACCTTCATTTTGGAGGAATTCCGGGTTTAAAGGAAACAGTTCAGGATATCTTTTCACCATATCTTCCTCTGTCTCCCAAGTTGCATAGGTTCCTCCATGATTTTGCCAATTGAATTTCACCAATGGAATTTCCTTGTTTCTCAATCTTTTGATTCTTCGGTTAACAATCTATATTGGCCTCTTTTCATACATATAGTCATCTTTCAAAAGCACATGAATCAGCTCTGTCACAAGGAGTGAATCTCGTAAGTAATCTCGAAGTATTAAAGCATGAAAAACGTTGTGCATATGCTCCATCATCGGAGGTAAGGCTACTCGGTATGTTACTGAATTGATCTTCTCGAGAATTTCATAAGGCCCAACATATCTTGGTGCCAACTTGCCTTTCACCCCAAATCGCGTTTGCCCTTTCATTGGAGTTACTTTTATGAACACATGATCCCCGACTTCGTATTCTCTATCTCGCCTTCGGACATCTGCATAACTCTTTTGGCAGTTTTGTGCAGTTTTCAACCTTTGTTGAATCAATTTCACATTTTTAGTTATTTCTTGCACCAGTTTTAGTCCCAACAAATGTCTATCACCTATCTCAGCCCAACATATTGGAGATCGGCATCTTCTACCATACAAAGCTTTGTAAGGAGTCATCCCAATGCTTGAATGATAGATGTTGTTATACATAAATTCGGCTAGAGGAAGGTAAGTCTCCCAATTGCCTTGAAAGTCTAACACACATTCGTAGCATGTCCACCAATGTTTGAATGGTCCGTTCAGATTGGCCATCTGTCTGTAGATGATAAGCCTACTTAATCTCAGCTCAGTCCCCAAAGCCTGTTGCAAACTCTGCCAAAACCTTGAAGTAAACTTGGGATCTCTATCAGATACTATGGACACTGGAACTCCATGCAATTTTACAATCTCATTGACATACAAATTAGCTAACTTATCCTCATTATACAACGATTTGATAGGCAGAAAATGGGTAGACTTAGTTAAACGATCAATAATAACCCAGATAGAATCCATACCTTGGAAGGCGCGAAGCAATCCCACAATGAAGTCCCTGGTAATGTGCTCCCATTTCCATTCTGGTATTGGAAGCGGCTGTAACAAACCAGCGGGTCACTAATGTTCGGCTTTAACTTGTTGACAGTGTAAACATCTAGCCACAAAATCTGCAATACACTTTTTCATTCCCGGCCACCAGAAATTCTGTTTCAAGTCGTGATATATCTTCGTATTTCCCAGATGCATAGCAAATTTTGAGTTGTGAGCTTCAGTCATGATTCGTTTCCTCAAGTCTAAATAGTCCAGCACACAAAGGCGATTATGAAATTTCAATACATCATTGTCAAGCGCAAATCCCGGTTTTAGTTTTGATTCAATCTCATCAACAATTTCCCTCAGAAACTCATCTTCGCGTTGTTTCCCTTTAATTTCTTCAATGATTGCAGGCTGAGCAGAAATGGTGGCTAAGATTTTGCCCTCTTCACGTAACACAAGTTCAATCTCATTCTTCTCCAAGTCACATAACAACTCTCTTTCGCCAGTGATCAAACATGACAAATTAGCAATGGATTTTCAGTATCTACAACAGTATTTGCCTTCCCTGGATGATATAGAATTTGTAAATCATAGTCTTTGATCAATTCTAGCCACCTTCTCTATCTCATGTTCAGTTTTTTTTGGGTAAAGAAGTGTTTTAAACTTTTATGATCGGTATATACTTCACAAGTTACATCATACAAATAGTGTCAGCAAATTTTTAAGGCAAACACTGCAGCTGCTAATTCAAGGTCATGTGTCGGATAGTTCGTTTCATGTGGTCGGAGTTGCCAAGAAGCATAAGCAATCACCTTACCATTTTGCATTAATACACAACCCAACCCTCTGTAGGATGCATCACTGTAAATCTAAAACCCGTCAATACCATTAGACAGGGTTAGAATCGGTGCAGTCACTAATCTAGTCTTTAACTCTTGAAAGGCAGATTCTCTGTGGTCGTTCCAATCAAATGAAACATTTTTCTGGGTTAACTGAGTCAATGGCATAACAAGTTTTGAGAAGTCTTTCACAAATCTTCTGTAGTAACCTTCAAGCCCCAGAAAACTTCTGACTTTTGACATATTTGTCGGTTTAGGCCAGTCCACAATAGCTTCAATTTTCTGAGGGTCAACGGAGATGCAATCCTTGTTAACTACATGTCCCAAAAATGCCACACTGTCAAGCCAGAATTCACATTTGGATAATTTGGATATAACTTCCTTTCTCTCAAAATCTGTAAAGCAATTCGCAAATGGTTGTCATGTTCTTCCTTACTTCTAGAGTAAATTAGTATATCATCAATAAAAACAACAATAAATTCATCCAGAAATTGTTTGAACACCCTATTTATTAAATCCATGAACGTTGTAGGTGCATTAGTCACCCCAAATGGCATTACCAAAAATTCATAGTGCCCATATCTAATTCTGAATGCAGTCTTCTCTATATCTTCTGCCTTGACTTTCAATTGGTGGTACCTAGACCTAAGGTCAATTTTAGAAAATACTTGGGCTCCCTGAAATTGGTCAAACAGATCATCTATTCAGGGTAGTGGGTATTTGTTCTTCACGGTTACTTTATTCAATTCACGATAATCTATACATAACCTCAAAGACCCGTTGTTTTTCTTTACAAATAAGACTGGAGCACCCTAAGGTGATGTGCTTGGGGGATAAATTTCTTGTCTAAGAGTTCTTGGAGTTGGGCCTTCAATTCTTTCAGTTCAGTAGTTGACATTCTATATGGAGTCTTTGAAATAGGTTGTGTTCCAGGTACTACATCAATTGTAAACTCAATTTCTCTATCAATTAAGTCCCCAGGTAGGTCATTAGGAAACACATCAGGAAAGTCACAAACCACAAGAATAACTTCCACACTAGTAGTATCCAAAGACATAGTTAACACACAACACAAGTAGCCTCGACAACCTTTTCTCAACAATTTCCTGGCTTTCATAACTGAAATCAAGTATGGTGGAGGAACTACCCATTTCCAGTAAAAATAAATTTAGGCATACCAAGTGGTCTAAACACAATAGATTTACTTGTATAGTCAATGGTGGCACAGTATTTAGTCAACCAGTCCATACCGAGAATACAATAAAATGATCAATGCTCAAGGCAACAAGTCAACATGCAGTGTCATACCACTGATCATAATATCACATACCGGATAAACATAAGCACATATCATAGAACCCCCCAAACAGTGTAGATACAGGTAGTAAACAGTTCATAGGTTCTAATGATCTAGTTAATTTCTGAGAAAATGTATGTGACACAAATGAATGGGTAAAACCAGAATCTATCAGCACATATGCATTTTGGGCACAGATGGAAATTATACCTGACACCACACATTCGGTGTTTTGTACATTTCTGGGCACTAGTGTGAACACTCTCGCTTGCCTCAACATTTCATTGTCCGTATGACCCTTGGCATTAGTTCTTGAATTTGATCTTGCTGCAGAAGTAGACCCGGCTGAACTTGCCAAAGGACGATTAACCTCATTGGGCAATCCCTAACCAAGTGGCCAGTCCTGCCATACCGGAAACACGCACCTGATGCACGGTAACATGCAACTTTATGTCTCCTTCCGCAATCGGGACAGTGTGGAATAGATTCACTACTTTGACTAGAGCTATTAGAAGATCCTGTATTTTGCTTCTTCGAAAATGATCGGCCCTTCTTGAAATTGAATCCGACCCTCTTTCCTTTCCATTCAGTTGTTGGAGTTGTAGTTTGTTTCTTAGCTGCTATTATGGCCTCTGCCATCAATGCCCTGTCGAGCACTTCTACATAAGTAGGCAATTTCAAGACACCTACTTGATCAAATACTTCCAGGTCCAGTCCTCCCTTGAACTTTTGCGCTTTCTTATAATCAGTGTCCACAATGTGTGGGACAAAACGAGCTAATTCAATAAACTTAGCTTCATATTCGACCATAAACATTCTGCCTTGTTTAAGTTCTTGGAATTCAGAAACTTTTCGGTCCCTGAAGCATTGGGAAAAGTACTTGTTGTAGAATATCTCATTGAATTGTGCCCATGTCATGTCCCCGTTGTTATTTCGAACCAACAACCACCATCTCCGGGCTTCGTCCTTTAGGGTGTAAGCAGCCAAAAGGATTTTCTGAGTTGCAGAGTAAGGGAATACTTCAAATAACTTTTCCATTTCTAGCAACTAGGTTTCTGCCTTCAATGGTTCAATACCACCCAAGAAGGTCGGCGGTTTCATTTTCATAAATTTCTAAGTCAACTTGATGATGTCATTATTGTCCGGTTCGGCTAGCACTGGCGGAGGTGGAGGAGGCAAAGGTTGTTGTCTTAGTTATTACATCATTGCTTCAGTCAAGGCCGCAAACATCTGTTCCATTCTGTTCATTTGGGCCTCAGAAGATTCACTTGTATCATTTCCCCTTGCATTCTCCATGTTGCTATAGAGACACCAAGTAATAACAAACATAGGAATAATCTTATTCATTTCTTTCAATTTCATTTGTCCATATTCAAATTCAGTTTTCACATTCATAAAGATTACCACACACTCACACATGCAGATAGAATGCCCCTACTTCTTACTAGGACATCCTAAGCTCATATGGACTCGTGTGTGCGGTAAAACATGTGTTCTGATACCACTCTGTCATGACCCAAACCCGCCCCTATAGGTTTAGCGTCGTAACCTACCAGTAATCCTTAGATTACTAAAGGCCTTTTAACAAAATAGCAAAAAATTAGGGGCTGCGGAAGTAAATAAATAAAATAGACATAGTCCATAGAGCTGTTTTAACGTATATGAGACAATAATCCTTAAAACAAACTTACGTATATACCTGTGACGTCAAAAATATATAGGTCATACATCATCCATTTATACAAGTATAGCCAAATGGGGACTTAGCCCCAAGTACAGATAAGCCTAACAAAATATCTGCAGTAAAATTACAAAACGGGACATCTCAAAGGGAACCTTCCCGAGAGGCACAGAAAGGTGGCTGACAAAACTGAGATGCCAGGTCCTCGACTCTGAGCTTAGTCATGTGCCTGTTCACCTACATACATATTATAAATAGTGAGTTGGAGCCCAGCGAATAATAACAAGGTAAAGGGGTTTTAATGAATCATATCCATCACAGAGTAAAAAATAAGAGTCTTATGCACATTCAGATTTCAAATCAGAAACAAATTCAGATTCATATACTCATCTAGGAATCATAAGCAGTTATATGTGGTATATCCATTAGCTATCATAAGAACTTGGTCCTGAGACCCACATGTATAGTCGGTACCGACGACCGTAAAGGTCCACATCTTGTGCACAAGTAGCCATGGTATTGTTACCCCTAGGCAAGGGCCACATGCATATTAGCCACGGTATTGTTACCCCCGGGCAAGGGCCACGTAAACTAAGGATGCCACAATTACATTTCAGAAAAATGGACATTCATTCATGATTCATAAAACAACATTTCAGAAAACAAATCATATCATATCAGCCAGAAAATACTTATAATTAAATATAACTTTACAGAGTTATTACTCACAATTAACAGATGACTTCCGGGCGAACAGACGTTTTGTGGCGCGTGACCTACACAGTTACAAACGAACACGTATTGAATTACTTACCCGGAAATAGTTAATTCTTTCTTATCTCGATGTATTTCTACTTCTTATCCTCATTATGGTGTCTTAGGATGCCAAAATTCATTGGAAAACACTTGGTCAAATTTTTGAAAACAGGGTCCCCACTGGAGCGTAGCTTTCTTGGCTTGAGTGGACATGAAAAATGTGAGTGGTCGCTCGAGCGTAACTTCCTTCACTCGAGTGGTCTGCAAAACACGCAAACTTCTGGGAGCATGCATTTTACGTTTGAGCATACTTTTGGTCGCTCGAGCAGAAGTGCAAAAATAAGGCGGTCGCTCGAGCGCAGAATCTGTCGCTCGAGCATGGAAACAGAATTCTGAAATTTTTAGATTTGCTTCCAAGCTTTAATCTCAAACCTCAAGCTGTAAATTAGGTTCTTTTGGGCCAAAACTTAAGGAAACATTTAGAAACTTGAAGGATATCGTAAATTGAAGATTATTTCGCAAAATCAAGGCCCAAGAACAAGTGAATTTGTTAAATTCAAACTCAAAACTCATGATATAAACATGTAAACAATTCACTCGAGCGGTCTGCAAAACACGCAAACTTCTGGGAGCATCCATTTTATGGTTGAGCATACTTTTGGTCACTTGAATGGAAGTGCAAAAATAAGGCGATCGCTCAAGCGCATAATCTGTCGTTCGAGCGTGGAAGCAGAATTCTGGAATTTTTAGATTTGCTTCCAGGCTTCAATCTCAAACCTCAAGCTGTAAATTAGGTTCTTTTGGGCCAAAAGCTTAAGGAAACATTTAGAAACTTGAAGGATATCATAAATTGAAGATCATTTCGCAAAATCAAGACCCAAGAACAAGTGAATTTGTTGAATTCAAACTCAAAACTCATGATATAAACATGTAAACAATTTCCTTGAACTTAGACCTTTCAAATCATGCTCAAACAAAGGAACTTGATGAAAAACATGATGAAGTTTCATAATTAAGTTGAAAACATGACATGCATGGATAATTTACTTGAAATCAACTTCAAAACTATCATAAAATTCACATGCATGCTATACTCTTTTTCTTTCCTATTGCCTTAGTTCATTTCATGTACTATCCTTTCATTTTCTTTTGAATTCACAAACTAAATGAGTCAACTACATAATTCAAGGGTTGAATTCCTTACCTATAAATTTCAATTCTTTGGGTTCTTGAGTGATTCTTCCCAATGTCTCAAATTCTAGCTAAGTTCAAGTCAATTCCTCCCAATTCTCTAGCAATCACCCTAGTCGAGCTCAGGTCTTCCCTTTTCTCTCCCTCTTTCACGTTTGAGCTATGAAGAGTGTGTAATGAGAGTGGAAAAATGTATTAAAGGAGTCAAAGTGGTCTTATATAGGCTCTATTAGGAAGACTTCATTAGTGGCTAATCAATTGACATTATTTACTTTAATTCAATCGTTTCGAATCGAATTTCAATTGAACCTACTATAATGTTCTAAAAATTCCAAATAACACATATATGAAGCCAAATTCGTGATCGGATGCCAATAAGGCCTCCGATTTACATAACAGAATAGGAATTCAAACAGATGTGTCTATGATGAACAAATAAAAACACAAATTATGCAACACATATGCAATTAATTCAAAATCTAATCTTAATAACTTATTAGGCATATTAAATCATGGATTAACGTTAATCATAGGTTAAGGTTGTTACATTAGCTTTCTTTACATCATATCCTGCTATTAAATATCATCAACATAGAGTAGAAGGATTATAAAGTTAAATAAAATTCATATTGAGAAAATCCTTTGATATGATGACTAAAGTTGTCCCTAAAGAGAAATTTTTGTTCTGCACAAAGTCGTTTGTATGAGCTTCAATTAAGTGGTGGATTTTCTCTCTATGGACTAGAGGGGGTGATTGTTGTGGGTCCAGCCCAGAATAGTACTAATTGCATTGGACAGAGAGTACAGCAATTTGTCGAATAATAGCTTTGGAAAGATGTGTACGATGACTTCGGTAGAAAACTATTATCTGGTCATTGGTTCCGTTTGGTAGAATTGTAGGAAAATGATTATAATTTATAGCTTAACAGTTTATGGCTTATAATTGTGAACATAAGTTGATTTTTGACTTATAAATTAAGCTTCTCCTCCCCACTCAAAGAATAAATTAATTTTTGACTTACAAAAACTTAGAAGTTATATTGTTAAGCTGAACCAAACACATCAAAATAGCTTAAATTAAACTAAAAACTGAAATAAGCTGGAAATAAGCCCTACCAAACAGGGCCATTATGTGATGTAATTATTACTATTATGTGCTGGAACCACAAGTAGTGCATATTAAAATGATATGTTTCCAATTTCACACTTTTGTTATTATTTATTATTTATTTTTTTCACACTTCTGTTATGGTTGAGTCATTTTACTCATATTCTGAACAAATTTTGCAGCTCCAATCTAAAGCCATTAATATTGGATCAAGATATGGTGAAAAAGATATGGACAACATGGCCCAGAGATTCAGGCATGAAGAATTGCCAGAAACATGGTATACTCAGTTTTTTGAGAAATATAAAGCTACTAAACCATATAGGTTATCATTTGGGGATCGGGAAACAGACAAGCGTACACCTGAGCTGATGTCTACTTATCTTAGAATCCTCGAGAAGCATAAGAGAAGACGAGTAGCATTTAAGGAAGATGAAACTAATTGTTTTGGCAATCCCATGTCAGAAAATGGATCAAACAAGCTCCGAAATTCGGTTTTAAATGACAATGATGCAATTGATGATGATACATATTTTTTCCCTGAAACGATGTTTCCATTTAATTGTGTCCCTGATAGTGCTCTTCCTCACATAAACCGAGTGGAAGAAGACCACAACGTGAATTTTAATGGTGTTCTTGATATGCTGGCCCAAATTATGACCAGGAGCCCTATTATGATTGAGAGGCTTGGTATTAGACCAGAATACCTGAGCATGGAACAAGGAGGGAATCAATGTCGTGGAAAAAATGGATCTAATGGAAACAGGAAACTTCTCAATCAAGAGCAAGCGTCAGAGATGTCTAGAAAAGTGATAGCTCGTGTGCTAACAAATGTGGGGTTTGAAGCTTCTTTAGAAGTCCCAATGGAAGTCTTGTCTCAGTTGCTGAGTTGTCATATTGGTAAGCTAGGTCGTATCTTGAAAGTCCTTTCTGATAGTTACAGAAAACAGTGTTCAGCCATCGAACTACTCAAGATGTTCCTTCAAACAGCGGGGTATAGGTGAGTGAAGCTGTTTTTATGTTATAAGCTTGAATTTGATTGGTTTTTTTATTTACGTTTGTTTAGTAGACTATTGGCTTTGAATTTCTGATAAAGTAGAAATGAACTCTGAAGTAGGATATTGGCGGAAAAAAATTATTTCTGCAGTATATATGGGCAGCAATTTGTTTGAATTCAGCTTGGGTCGACCTTGAATTCTGTTCTAGGCAGGCTTGGTCTGGTTTAAATTTGATCAAATCTAGTATCAAATAGTGAACTATGTTACTTTATTTAGATATATATGATTTTTGTCTACGGAAAATTGGAATCAATGTTGTGCTATTTTAGGTATGTTATGCATGTTTGGCATCTTTATGTGCATGATAATGTGCTCACATGTATCATTTGTTTTGTGACTCTTTCTATGTTTACTTCATTAGTCTCTCTCCTTAAGTTTTGATTCATGAACTGTCATTTCTTGAAAGTTGTTATATATCTGGCTTCCCTCTCTCTCTCTCTCTCTCTCTCTCTCTCTCTCTCTCTCTCATCACAATTATCTAACCTGTTTTCCCCTTCTATCATTACGTATTTTCCCCTTCCATCATTAGTAATCTTGGGGCTTTAGCAGAGCTCGTGAAGGATAGTACGAGGAATTCTGTGCAACAAACTCATCAACAAATGCAGGTTATCCAGTCACAGATACAGTCACAGCAGCAGGCGCCCCTTTGACAACCCCAGCAAGTATGTCTAGCTACTTTTCTTGCCTTTCTATAGGGATGTGCTTTGCTTCTGGTTCTATAGTGCATGTAGTTGTTTGCGTGGTGGTTAGAATCCTCAAAGGTGTGATATTTGTAAGACTTTTGGTCATACCACTAATTTGTGCCCTCAGAAGCCAAAGATCTTGAACCCTCCATCTTCCAAACAAGAGTGGAGAGTCAAGGAGACTAACGCACAAGTTCCAACTAAGTAGGAAGTGGTGAGAAAAAAGGGAGAGATAGTGGGCGAGGTTCAACGACAGTGATAAACAAAGAGGAAGAGACGCAGCGTTTCACCCCATCAACATTTAATGCTTTTGATGTCCTTGACGTGATATGGGAGAGTTGGGGAATGAAAAATTAAATCAAGAGTTGTTGTGTTCAACGAAGAGCCTAAAAAGTAGAGGCAGTCCATCTCCAAGTGATCCCATTAATGGGGAGACTACAAATGAGGATAACAGAAAAAAAAAACTCAAAGCGAAACTTTATTACTTGAAGACACTACAAGAAAACTCACCTTTGGCGACTAAATTTTTAGTCGCCAAAGGTCCACTTTTAGTCGCCAAAAGTCGCTGTTTAACCTTCCCCGACTAATTTTTTTGGTCGCCGGTTTTGTCGCCAATAAATGGTCGCAGAAGGTTTTGGCGACTAATCTGTCTTTTAGTCGGCAAAAGGCAGGTGTTTAGCGACTAAAGGTTTGGTCACCAATACTCAATTCCATTTTTGGAAATTATACCTTTGGCGACCAAAATGTTAGTCGCCAATAGTTAAATTTTTTTTATTATTTATACAATTGCCACTCTTTTGGCGACCAAAGTATTTTGTCGCCAAAAGCATTTGTCCAAAAAAAAAAAAAAAAAACCCACTGTGCTGCCTCAGGAGCTCCCAAGGGGTTTCGAACCTGCGACCTCCACCTTCCAAACCTTAACACAACGTGCCAGCCCACTATGCCACTCAACCATCACATGAATATAATTGCAACTTATATTATTTATATATTACTTTCACAGTATTAATACAAAACTATATATTTAAATATAATTATATATATTGAATATAATTTATGTAAAAAATAAATGATTTACTAAAAAAATTATAGGCCACTTTTGGCGACTAAAATAAATTTTTAGTTGCCAATTTACTAATTTTCGGCTACTAATTATTTGTTTGTCGCTAATTAGTAGCCAAAAACAGCCACTTTTGGCGACTAAAGTCAGGTTTAGTCGGCAAAACCCCTCCTTTTAGCTACTAATTTTTTTTTAGTAGCCAAAAAACAGCACTTTTGGCGACTAAAGTCAGGTTTAGTCGGCAAAACCCCTCCTTTTAGCTACTAATTTTTTTTAGTAGCCAAAAATCTGCACTTTTGGCGACTAAATTGAATATTAGTCGACAAAACCCCTACTTTTGGCTACGAAATTGATTTTAGTCGCCAATAACTATGCATTTGGCTACTAAACTGTTTTAGTCGCCAAAAGTGTTCACTTTTGGCGACTAATTCCATTTTAGTCGCCGATTGTCGTACTTTTAGCGACGAAAATTCATTTTTTAGTCGCCAAAGCTGGATTTTCTTGTAGTGAGAGTGCTAGAGGGAAATTTTGAATCCTTTGTTGTGTATGTTGTGTTTGTCGTCTACAGACTTAGTTTGTTTCTTTTGAGGGAGTAGTTTGTTTTTTGTTTATGTTTATTCTCCTTACAAAAGATGTGTATTGAACTTCATTGTATATCTTTCTTTTTTGGTTATAATATGACTTACTTATCCAAAAAAAAGAATCGTGTGATTCATGATTCGGTTCTTACTATTCGATGTGATTTCCCACCAAAATGTTCTAAATCATGCTGTTGAATGAAAAATTGAGTGAAACTGATGCAGTTTGCATTTACAGTTTATAATATTCCTGATTTTTACTAGGGTTTTGGAATTTGTTGCTTTTAATTTGGAAGATAGCAGTAAGATGATGAAAATGATTGCTCTGGTGGTGGTGACTCTACAGATACCAAGACAAATGCGTCCACAGATGCAGTAGATGGTTCATCCCCAAAATCTAGCTTTTCAGCAACAGCAACAGTGGGAAAGAATGCGACAACGGCAACCATCAACACCTCGTCCTGCCATGGATAACATAAAACCCATGGTGGAAGTCAAGCTTGAAAACCCGGCTGAATTTCCAATTGATAGTAATGCCTTAACCGCAATCAATGCCAGACATCATCCCCAACTGCAGTTCCGCCAACAGCAAATTGCTGCATTGTCAAATTTCCATCCTCAAGCCAGCAATCAATTTAGGCAATTGGCTTCCCTTCAAATTCCTCAAGTCCAGACACCGTAAGGCCTACTTGCTTGTTATAATGGATTTTAAATTAGTTGATGGAATTGGGAGAAAATTTTGTGGTTTTGATTGATTGATTGATGCAGGAGCATGGGCACTGTTAGGGCTCCGCCTGTGAAGGTTGAAGATTTTCAGGAACTGATGGGAGGGGACGCTAAAGCATGATTCAGAGGAAAATAAATTAACCTCTCCTCCAAAGTAAATAATACAAAATATAGCTAGGGGGATAATGATTAATGATTGGTGAGTTAAACTATACAAACATTCCCAGCTTCATAGCCTTGGTACTAATAATGCACTTTTGTTTTTAATTTTCAGACATCTTTGTTGTAGAAATTATCTTCTTCTCCTGTATATTTTATAGTTTAAATTTATGTATATAAAGCTTGAAGGATGGGATGAAACTTTCCATTGAGGAGATTGAAGTTATTATGCCAACATTTTGTCATAAATATACATCAGGTTGGCTGAACCTTTTCCTTGTAGTTGTCTTCTCTTGTAATTGTCCTAGTTTAAGTTTAATGTTTAGTGTTTAAATGATGAAAGGTTTTCTTGGGCAATAATAACAATGTCTCGCATAACAGTTCATATTACACAAGTTGGCTATAGTTCAAAACAGCCAAAAAAAAAAAAAAAGTTGGATCACATGGTTTGGCAAGGGCTCATTGGGCTTTTTTGGCTCAATGAGCCACAAAAGACAGAATAGGCTCATGAGCCATAACAGACAAAACATCACATCCAACCTCATAATCATTACACTTTTCTCTCACAAAAAAGTCAAAAAAGCCAAAGAGCCAAAAAGCCCTTCCCAAACCAAGCTTTTGAGCCCAGGCTCATATAGCCAAAAAAGCCAAAAAGCCAAAAAGTCAACCCACTTCCCAAACGGATACTTCTACAATATGGTTCTTGTTTTGTTTTGTGCCCTCTTTAGTTTGAGGGGAGAACATCTATGGATCTATAGTTTTGGCCGGAGAGGGAAAATGGAGGGAAGGCTAAAATCTGACATATTAAAACATTTTTAGTGGCTGCAAACGAGCCGAGCCGAGCTTTGCTGAGCTCGAGCTCGGCTTGTTTACTTATCGAGTTCGTTTATTGAGTTCGAGCTCGGCTCGGCTGGTTAACATTAATGAAGCTCAAGCTCGGCTCGGCTCAGCTCGGCTCAGCTCGGCTCGTTAACATTAATGAAGCTCAAGCTCGGTTCGGCTCAGCTCGGCTCGATAATTTTTTTTAATATTATTGATATAAAAATATTTAAATAAAAATTATTATTTATATATATTTATATATTATTTAATATATAAATAATATATTTATTATATAATTTAAATAATGATAAACGAGCTGAGCTGACGCGAGCCGAGCTGATGCGAGCTCAAGCTCGGCTCGTTTACTAAACGAGCCTAATAATCGAGTTCGAGCTCGGCTCGTTTACTAAACGAACCGAGCTGAGCCGAAACTTGCTCATGAACAGTTTGATTCATTTGTAGCCCTACTAGTGATTTGCTATTAGAGCTGCTATTCCAAAATATTTGAGATTCGCATTGATATTGTCAAAATTTGGCTAGTGTTACAGTTTGCTCCTCTCTAGTGGCCTGCCATTCCCTAGTCAAATTATAGTAATGTTAAATGTTGTGTCAAATTTGACACAACATTTTGACATTGCCGAATCTGTCATACCATCCAACTACTTCACAGAGGACTGGAAGAAGGTGTAAGAGAGTTGTAATAGAAGATGTGTATTACATATTCAATAATTATAAAAAAAAAATTATTATTATTTCAAACTAAAAAAAGTTCATTACATTTATTAAAGTGATTTTTTTCACAACCCTTAAATAATAGGGTAAATTACACTGACACCCCTTGAGGTTTATATTTATTACAGTTCTCCCCCTCACCTTTTGGAAATTACATCTCTCCCCTGTGGTTTAAAATTTCATTACAGATTCCTTCCCTCAGCAATTTAATTTTTTTAAATACCAATTTTACCCCCATTGGGTAAATTACATTGACACGCCTCATATTTTAGAAATTACAATCCCCTCCCTAAGGTTTCAAATAACATTACCAATTGCCCCCTCAGTTAGTATTAGTTGGAAAAAAGTTCATTGAAAAAAGAATTAATCGGGAAAAAATTATTTGAAAAAAAAAGAAATTGAAAAAAAATTTTGTTAGCAAAATTTTTAAGTTTCTCTTTAAAAACCAACATAAACTCATTTTTTGAATTTACATTTTTTTTTCTCAAATTTACAAACTGGGACAACCATTTATAAACCAAAAAAATTATCAAACAAGTTTTTATGAAATTTTTTTAAATTTTTGTAAATATAAATTGAAAACTGAAAACGAAATGGTTACTAAACAGGTTTCAGATGGTAAAAATGTTATAAAATTAAGAAATAATTAAATAAGTTACCAATGTAAGAAATGACTTATCAAAAAATTCTTATGCTATGTATGATTTGATTTGTATAATTTTTTTTAAAAATTAAAAATTAATCTGGTTAAGAAATAAAAAATAAAAAATAATTATCATTTTTATATAATTTTTATATCTCGAATGGTTAGAAATAATTTTTTTACAAATTAAATTAAAACAACTATATGTATGTATATAACCTGCCAAAAAGTTAAAATGATAATTATTTTTAACTCTTAAATGATAATTATTTTTTATTTTTTATTTCTTAACCAAATTAATTTTTAATTTTTTTAAAAAAATTTCTAAAAATCAAACCATACATAGTCTAGGAATCTTTTGATAAATCATTTCTTACGTTGGTAACTTATTTAATTATTTGTTAATTTTACGACATTTTTATCATCTGAGGCCTATTTGGTAACTATTTCATTTTCAGTTTTCAATTTATATTTACAAAAATTTTAAAAACTGTCATAAAAACTTATTTGATAATGTTTTTGGTTTATAAACGGTTGTCTCAGTTTGTAAATTTAAGAAAAAAACGTAAATTCAAAAAATGAGTTTACGTTGGTTTTTAAACAAAAATTTAAAAATTTTACTAACAAAATTTTTTTCAATTAAATTTTTTTTCAAATAATTTTTTTTCTAATTAATTTTTTTTTCAATGAATTTTTTTTTCCAACTAATACTAATCGAGGGGGGCAATTGGTAATGTTACTTTAAACCTTAGGGAGAGGATTGTAATTTCTAAAATGTGAGGGGTGTCAATGTAATTTATCCAATGAGACAAAATTGGTATAAGGGATTGTTTGGGATGTCCTAAATAAGTGTACTTTTTGACTTTTTATGAAATATGTGTTGAGTTTGGGTTGAGTTTGAAGTGATGTATTAGAGAGATGATGTGACTTAAATAAGATGATGTGACTTAAATAAGATAGTAACTTTTTGACTTTTTAACTTTTTTTAAACATGCCAAACTAAGCCTTAAAAAAATTAAATTACTAAGGAGAAAATCTATAATGAAATTTTAAATCTCAGAGAGAATATATAATTTTCAAAAGGTGAAGAGGAGAATTATAATAGGATTGGTTTGGAATGTCATAAAAAAGTGTACTTTTTGACTTATTGGTGGGTTTGGGGTGGGTTTGGGGTGGGTTTGATGTGATGTGTTAGAGAGGTGATGTAATTTAAATAAGATGATGTGACTTAAATAAGATAATGACTTTTTGACTTTTTAACTTATTCAGTACATGCCAAACTATAAATCTCATCACGTGTCAGTCTAATTTACCCTAAATAATATAAGGGAAGATGAATGTTGAATTTACAACCGCGAGGATCCCAATCCTCGAGAGGGCGCAAATCTTTTTTATTATTTAAAACTCAACCTTCATGCTGGTGGCATCTACATACAAAATTGTTCATGTGCTGATCCCTGATCATGCAGGACCTTGTCGCCAAATATGCCACTCATCTCTCGAATCAAATCCTTTTTTTCATCTCTCTTTTTGTTAGGTTATTGGGTTCATTTTTAGGTTCAATTTCAATGATCTGAATCGTTTATATTTTAAGATTTGTTAAGTATATTGTACTTATAAAAATCAAGTTGATCGGAGGCTTAGTGTTTTCTTTTAGTAGAAAATAATAAAATTTTGGTAGAAAAAATTAAAAAAAAAAACAAACAAAAAATGGTCAGGCCTGTCCAAGCCGGGCCCAACCCCAACCCCAACCCATCGGCTTGCCCAATGACAGAATACCCATGGGCCTAGGGCTGGGGCTGGGCTTATTTTTTGGCCCGTAGGCTAACCCGACCCGGCCCGAATTTTGACGGGAGCCCGCGAGGCCCGACATGGGCTGGGTCTAGCTCGGGTGAGTTGAGGTGGGCCGGGCTGGGCCAGATTCACACCCCTAGAGGTGATGATTTCTACTATCCTTTTGAAAAATAGATTATGAGGTCTACAAAATGTTTTGGCTAAAAGAGATTTTGGTTTGGGTTCAAAATCTCATCACTTCAGAGCTATTTCAAGAAGACATTACCATCAATTTCTTCTTTCATCATCGAGGAATATTAAAGATGGGGAAATGTTTGGGGCCTCGAATTGTGAGGTCGATTGCTTCAATTTTTTTTTTTGCTATGTTGGTTTGTTTTTTTGTTTTTTGGAAGAGTGGTTATGTGTAGAGGTGTGCTAAAAAACTAGACATCCCGCACCAACTCAGCCTGTGTGGTTTGATAAGGTGAGTGAGTTGAGTTGGACTGGTTAGATGATAAATTTGATTGATCAGTTAGGCTACCGATTAAAATTTGTTAATATCATATAATTTTGTACTAGCCTCTGCTACCCAGGCTGAATTGGTACGAGATGTCTAGTTTTTTGGCACACGCTTACACATAACCACCCTTCAAAAAAAAAAAAAAAAACCAACACCAACACCAACAAATTGGAAAAAAAAAAAAAAAAAAAGGAAGAGAGGAATTGTCGAGGCATCAATTTTATCACCCAATATTAGTGCGGGATGTCTAGTTTTTTTGGCACACCCTTACACATAACCACCCATCCCAAAAAAAAAAAAAAAAAAAAAAAAAAAAAAAACCATACCAACACCAACAAATAGAAAGAAGAAAAAACAAAAAAGGGATGAGAAATGAATTGTTGAGCCATTCACGCCTCGACAATTCGAGAGCCCTAGCATTGCCGTTAAAAATGTTCAAGTTTTAGGATCGTTTAAAAAGAAAAATGCTAGACAACCACTCTTATGAACCCATAACTTATCCTGAATGTGTTTGTGTGGTAAAAATTAAATTGATAAAGTATAGGATACATGAGTAAAATAAATTTAAACTATTGATTTCTTTCTAGATAAATTCTAGGTTGATAAGGGGGTGGGTTTGTAGTGTTGTTGGTTTAAAAATAAGGTGTCTACACTAGTCATCTATAATTTAAGAGTTGTTTGGGATGATCTAAATAATTATAATTTATGACTTTTAACAAAAAAATATACAAAAAAATAAAGACGTGATATGATTAAAAAAAGATAAAAAGATAAAAAAATGTGATAATATAGATCATGCCAAACAAATTCTTAATCTATTTCAAATTTGTTCAATGGTCCTGTTAAAAAATTGAAATAGACCAAACCAAAATTAAATTTGATCTAAATTATTATACTTCATGACTTTTTACAAAAAAAAAATATATAAAAAAAATAGAAAAGTGGTATAATTTTAAAAAAATAAAAAGATAAAAAAAAAATGTGATAATATAGATCATGCCAAATCATTTCTTAGTATATTTTCAAATTTGTTCAATGGTTCTGTTAAAAAATTGGAATACCAAGACCACAAAATTAAATTTGATTTTTGTTTCTATCTTTCACATTTCTATGTGCGGTGCACGAAAAGTACAAGATTACTTGGCCAATGGCCATCTTTACAGACGGTTACGTATCCATTTTTTTCCTGCCCATCTCTACATATGGCAGATATGATAGAGGGCAGCTGTCAATGCACTTCAAAAAAAAAAAAAAAAAAAAAAAGGAAAAAGACAAAACATAATAAAAAAAAAATTTAATACTATTTTAGAATAATTAGATTCTAGAACATTTTTCTTACACATGAGGTTACGTATGCATTTTTTCCTACTTAAAAGTCAAAGCACTAGAAGTCGACGCTCGTGTGGTGTGCACTTAGGTGTTCAAGGCTGGATTTAATAATTGGGCTTGGCTTTGGTCCAGTTCTTAATCGGATTGGATCGTTTTGTTAGATTCGTGGAAGCTTATTACGGGTCTCGTTTTGAAAATCTGAACCGTTCAATGTGTAGAACTCGTCGAATACTATATGCCTGTGAAAAATCACGTTGATCGGATATCGATAGTTATGTGATCAAAACAGTTTTTTATCAACCGTTAATTTATTCACCGTCTATTTTTTTTTATACAAAACTGATTTGATCACATAGCTATTAATATCCGATCAACGTGATTTTTCATAAGTATATAATACTCGACGAGTTCTACACATTGATTGGTTCAGATTTTCAAAACGGGACCCGTGGTGTGCGCCCACAGGTCCAACAGCATGGTCCAGTCCGATTAAGGACTGGACCAAAGCCAGACCCTAATAATTTGTCATAACTTACAAAAATTTAAAAGTTAAAAAATTATTATTCTATTTAACTTATGCCATCTTATTTAAGTCATATCACTTCTCTATTACACAGTGTCGGCCCTGGGCATGGGCCAACAAGGCCATGGGCTAGGGCCCCTCAAAATAGATTAAAAAAAATGGGTCCATTTTATTATAATTTAATGTAATATATTAGGCATATTTTAAGTTTAAAAAAAATTAAAGAAGACCTAAACTAATTTAAAATAAATTGACCTATTAAAAAATTGAAAGGTCCATTCAAAAAAATTACTCCCTCCGTCCCAAAATAATGGTCCCTTTTGGGGAATCCAACTTTTTTTGGTAGTACAAAAAGTTGATTTTTCAAAATTATCCTTTTGATAGTACATTTTTTAGGAATATCAATGTCATAATTGTACTTTTTATATTGTTTATTAATTTAAAAGAAGGGCAAAATAGGAAATTTATATTATTTTTGTATTTAATTTTTGAAGATGGACTAATATTTTGGGACAATGAAAAATGGAATAAGGGACTAATATTTTGGGACGGAGGGAGTAACATTGTCATCCATTGAAATTAGACCCAAAAAAGGGTCCTCCTATTATAGTTTATTATAATATATTAGATATATTTTAAATCCAAAAAAAATTAAGAAAAAACTAACTTAAAATAAATTGACTCATTAAAAAATTGAAAAGACCATTTAAAATAATTAGTATTGTTATTCATTGAAAATGATTTTACAAAAAATTAGATTATGCAAGTATGATTGATTTATTTGCTTCTAAAAATGCAAGAAGAGCGAGGATCAAGCGACACTTATTAATTATTGTAATGTAATACTAAGCATTTTTTGTGATTTTGACACAATTTTTTTGTCTTTTATATTCATTTTTTTTCATTCAATGAAAAAAAAAAGGGCAAATTACATATACCTCCCTCGAGATTTAACTAAATTACAGATACCCCTTGAGGTTTGAGAAATTACAAATACCCCCTGAGATTTATATTTTCATAACAAATTGCCCCATGAGGTTTATATTTTCATAACAAATTACCCCCTAATTTGTTATGAAAATATAACCTTCAGGGGATATCTGTAATTTCTCAAACCTCAGGGGGTATTTATAATTTAGCTAAACCTCGAGGGGGTATATGTAATTTGCCCAAAAAAAAATATGAAGGGCCCCAAAAATTTATTAGTTGATTATTGACTTTGGGCCTCAGAAATCTCAAGGCCGGGTTTGCTATTATATCACTTCAAACTCAATCCATACATAATCTATATCTTCAAACTTCATCCATACCCAACTCATATTTTATAAAAAATAAAAATTACACTTATTTAGATTATATCAAACCGTTTATAAATTTTATCATGATCGGTTTTAACTATTTTTTAAATAATAAGTGATTCATATTTTGCACTATAAATATATTTATAATGATATGATGCAAGTAATGGGTTTCATATAATTAAGTGTATGGTCAGTCAAGAGCGGATTATAAGACTATATCATTGTAAGTTCAGAGATTTTTAAAAATCTCAAATAAATCAACTCAACATAACTCATTTTAATTTGGGTAAAAACCGCAGTTCTATTAAAAATAAATCAATTAATCAATAATAAATAAAATAAATAAATAAATTTTTAACATTTAAATATAACATAAAAAAAAATTATTTAATGTAAATTAAATTCAACTCAAGTGAAAAATGAAAGTCAAAAAGCATCTATATATGGAATGGTAGTAGTGTTCTTCTTTGTAGAGCAGATCACAAAACCACCTTAATTATGGAGTCTGTTGTTGTGCCTCCCTCACCAATGGCCGGTCGCGACCGGAAGCTCCACATAGTTATGTTCCCATGGCTAGCATTTGGTCATATGATCCCATACTTAGAACTCGCCAAATTCATTGCCCAAAAGGGTCACAAGATTTCCTTTGTATCCACACCCAGCTGGATGCATCCAACGCTTGCCAAAGCTGCCTCCTAATTTATCTCCTTTCATACATTTTGTTGAGCTCCCGTTGCCCCGCGTCGACTGCCACCTCCCTGAAAACGCAGAGGCCACCATGGACGTCCCCTCCGACCATATTCCTTACCTGAAGAAAGCCTTCGACGGACTCGAGATTGGGTTGGCTGGCTTCCTTCAAGCTTCCGCACCTGATTGGATCATTTACGACTTTGCTCCTCACTGGTTGCCCCCTATCGCCACCAAACTCGGCATTTCTCGGGCCTTCTTCCTCATCATCAATGCCTGGTTTGCAGCTTTCTTTGGTCCTGCGTCGGCTTTGATCGACGGTTCTGATGATACCCCGATGGAGCCGGAGCAGTTCACTGTCCCACCTAAGTGGGTCCAATTTCCTACCAACGTAGCCTTTCGCCTCTATGAGATAAAGCGAATCCTATCCGGTGCAACAAATAATGCTTCTGGGGTTTCCGACTTGTATCGATATGGATCGGCGGTGTTGGGGTGTGACGTGTTCGCAATACGACACTGCAGAGAGTTTGAGCCCCAATGGTTGACTCTCCTCCAAGATCTTCAACCCAAACCTGTAATTCCACTCGGCTTAATGCCACCGGCGGTGGTTGAAGACAGCGGTGTCAACGAGACGTGGCTTTCAATCAGTGAGCGACTCAACAACCAAAACAAAGGCTCTGTGGTTTACGTAGCATTGGGGAGCGAAGCCATGCCGAGTCAGGAAGAAGTCACCGAGTTGGCTCTTGGGTTGGAGCTCTCTGGTTTGCCCTTTTTCTGGGCATTAAGGAAGCCGCCTGGTTCGAACAAGTCTGAATCGGTGGAGCTGCCGGATGGGTTCGAGGAGTGAACCAGAAGTCGAGGGGTAGTGTGGAAGAGTTGGGCGCCTCAACTGAAGATATTGGGTCATGAATCAGTGGGAGGTTTCTTGACTCACTGTGGATGGAGTTCCGTGATAGAGGGACTCCAGTTTGGGAAACTACTTATTATGTTGCCGTTCATGGTAGACCAAGGTTTAAATGCAAGGGTACTCCATGAGAACAAGGTTGGGATTGAGATACCCAGAGATGAAGAAGATGGGTCCTTCACCAGGAACTCAGTGGCCGACTCAATCAGATTGGTTATGGTGGACAATAAGGAGGGATTAATTTATAGGAAGAAAGCCAGAGAAATGAGTGCCCTATTTGGTGACAAGGTTCTGCATGATCAGTACATACACAATTTTGTTGAGTATCTCTCCAAAAACAGTAGATGCGTTCATGAAGGTTGAGTTTTAAGTGGAAAATATGGTTTTAAATTCCGGAATTGGAACGTGTAAAAGGGTTGAAATAATTGTGATTTATTTTTATTATATTTGGATGACCAATAAATAAATAAATAGAAAGACAACACGAGTGTTTGGGAAGTTACTAATTTAATGGGTTATTTTAGTTTTTGACTATTTTAGTAGGTTAAAATTTTTGTATTTGGAAAGATGATTGATTTTTTTTGTAATTAGATGTGATGTTTGTGAGAGAAAAAGTAAAATGATTATGAGTTTGATGTAATATTTTGTTTTATTAGCTATTTTAGTTTAGGCTTCTTCTTAAGTGTGCAACCCACAAAAGGTGTAAGTGGGTTGCACACCATGTGCCACTCACACAAAAGGTGTAAGTGTAAGGTGTAAGTGTAAGGTGTTTGGAAGGTATAAATGAAATGTATAAGTTGCACACCATGTGCCACTTACACAAAAGGTGTAAGTGCAAGGTAAAAAAGGTGTAAGTGTAAGGTGTAAGTGAACACAAAAAGGTGTAAGGTGTAAGTTGCACACTATAGCATTACCCGTTTAGTTTATTTTATCTTTTTATAAATTTTAGCCTAAATAATACTAAAATTTTTCTCACCAAACACCACCAATGTGTTATTTTATGTTTGATATTTTGTGTATAGATGAACTATTTGATAGTTAAATCTATATAACAATGGAAGACTCTTTTTGAATTCTAGTTGGGACATTTTGTTCTAGATGCCACCAAGGACAACAGTCACGATTAGTTCACTACTACAAAAACAGATAAAGATTATACTATGTTTGTGTGATGTATGTTATTTAATCATACATTTTAAGTTTTATTAAAGTGTGATATTTGAGAGTGTGATTAAAAAGTCATTTTTAATCACACCTTTTTAGTGTGATTAAAAATATTTAGATCACATCTTTTAAGTGTATTTTAAGCGTGATTAAAAATGTTTAGATCATATCTTTTAAGTGTGATTAATAACATTTAGATTACATATTTTAAGTTTGATTAAAAATATTTAGATCATATTTTTTAAGTGTGATTAATAAAATTTAGATCACATCTTTTAAATGTGATTAATAATTAATAAAACCTGTGATAATATTATTTTTATACGCGCATTTGAAGAATGTAATACACACTATATACTATATTTTGAATCACAACCATATATTGAATGGAATAACGTCATATATTTCATAAATGAAAGTTAAATGTTCAAAAGTATATACAAAGGAATTAAGAAAAAGTTTTTAACCGAGATTACATATATTAAAAAATGAAAAAAACTTGAAAAAACTAAGTTCTTGAATTCTTTATCCATATTTTGCATCACTCCAAGAAATTTCTGACCTGAAAAATAAAAACACAAATTAATTCAGAAACCGCTAGAAGTATATGAATAAACTTTCTATTTTTGTAGAGATTGTTCTTGTCTTACAAAAGACAAAATCAGACTAATTATAGCATAGAAACAAATGAGTCGTTCATTCTAAGTTGAGGGTGCCAAATGACAAGAGGAAGACAAAAGATAATATAGGTTGGGGCTGTGAGTATGACTTGATTGAGAAAGGATCTAGTTTTACATAGAGGCGACTAGAGAACTGATTGATTTAGTTGACATTAAGTAATTGGCTATCTAAGGAGGACGGTTTTCGCATCAATTTCCCATCAACTTTTCATGTTAGAATTGTTCAAGTAGTGCAATATTTCAATAATCAAGGGCAGCTGGTTTATTACCTCATCCTTTGCTATAAAGTTGGAATGTACACTACTCTCGAAATCCAAAATCCAACTCGATATCTCTCTCCATTATTTCTATATCCGGCAAACTATGACATGTATGCATAACAAACTATTATTCCATGTGATCAATTTTATGCACAAATAGTTCAAGAATCTAGTGGCATCTTTGGATAGACCTATAGATTGCTTGTATGCCATCACCACATTGCTGAAAAAATTTAACACAATCTATTTACCAATAGAAGTTTAAAGTAATTAAACAAAAGAAACGATAATTACTTTTATCGCAAGCAATCCTAGAAAATAGGGTTTGTCAAAAAGGTAAGCCAACAATAAATATTTTGAATCTCCCTACACATAGTCACAACAAAACAAATGGCCTTGTCAAAAAAAAAGTTTAAAATTATTAGAAAATTTGCATATACGGAAAAAAGAATGTAATGATAATCTACGAAGGACTAACAACACTTCAGTATCTTACTATTAGTCTTGTGAATCAAACATGGCCTAAAGTTATTAAAAATCAATACCAATTGAAGTAACTGAGCAGCTAAAAATAAAAACCTTATGCTTGACAATGGGAAAGGGTCATGAACTTTAGAAGATGAAAATGCGGTTCATTAATCTCAGAACATGGTGCTATGTATGAAGGAATAAATCACAGTGGGGATGATATTTCAACTCAGTAGTTACTTGTAACTTTGACATAAGACCCAGCTATGTTTGCCATTTTCTGGGTGTTGTGTTACAATTATTACCTCCTCTCTGAAAAGAAATAAAAAAAAAAATAAAACAAATATACTATGATTAGCGTAAACAATCTCTAAAACATCACGATTAAGCAAGAAGCTGAACAGAGGCACTACATTTAAATCAAAAATGAAAAGGAATCAACATGAAGAAAGAGCACATGAGATCACCATACACATAGGAAAATTTATGTGTATATATATACACAGCTACACAAAGTCACAAACATCTAGTAGTAGGCAAGCACTTTGTAAAGGTCTTCTAATAATTATATTTGCATTCAAAAAGCCACCTAGAATTGGAGACCTAAAAGAAGTGACAACAAAGAAAAATGGATCAAAGGTCAACAAGATTTGAGTCAACTTGCTTGGTTAATAATGCAAAGATATATTATAATTATAGGCAGCTTCCATGCATGCAGCTAATTGTTGGTTAGTGTGTTTAAGCCATGGGATACCTGGTTTATTAGGTATGCTAGTGAATGCTCATAGTGAACTGACGCTTGTAAAAACAAGACTTCAACTCAAGCTAATCAATTTCCTTCTTGGAATTTTGTTTCTCCCGCAGAACAAAGAATGATGTCATTAATGAGCACTTGAACAAGTTCATAGATGACAACAAAGCAAATGACCATAAGAACTTCACTTGTTTACAGTCGTATAACATGAGCACTAGGCAAGCAAATGAATGAAGCATTCACAATCTAAAAAAATATTCATCAACAACATCAGGTTTCAAAGCTTGAATAAGAATTGGCTAGAACATCTAAAGAATGAGAAACAGATAAAACTATCATACTGAGTATCTAAAGTCAGTTACAAAAGAAGTGGCAATTCCTATCATTGGTAGAGAGATACAGACTAGAATAGCATAAAAAGATTTTCCAGAGCTACTGCTTTAACTGATTATTCAGCTCTCCCTGCTGAGCCACACATGCTCTAAAGTCGTAGAAACACCAAAGATTAAGTGCACGTCTGTGTATCCAACCCAAATGGCCATGTAACAGATAGTAGCGCACGACCCAACAAGCTGCAGAAGTTAGTTGCAAAAACCAGAACATGAGGTTGAGATTTGTGTTGTACCAGTCGCTTTCAAATTTTGAACTACATCCTTTTCGACGATTTCAATGGTGTGACAAAAATCACATGAGTTGGGGCTTAGTTTTTCAACAAGTGCTGATGATTCATTGATTTTGAAGATTGATTCCTAGCTCTTAAAGAACACCATTAATCTCTCTATTTCTTTGTTTGTATTAGGTATGGGAAAATGCCACAATAAATATATATATGTACATTTATTATCTTTCATTGTTATTTGATTTTGTTTTTTTAATAGTTTTTTTGATTCTCTATTTCTAGAGTTTGTTATGTTATATAGTTGCTTTTCAATTCTCTATTTGCTTTGGAGATAAAATTGATTTGATGGGTTTAAATGTTGTAGAGAAATACAAAAGAGTCTCAACTATTCATATCGTCTTGACTATTTATATCACTTATATCTCGTACATATTTTTAGGCCGTTAGATCATGTGTTGAGAAATGATCTCAATTATCTAAAAGTTTTTATAGGACAAATGTCTTTAAAGACTTGTGCCCTTCCTTAAGTTATTAAGTTATATTAAAAAATGACTCGTGGCTAAAAGTATTCCTAACCAATTTGAATCCAATCAAAACCAACGACTACTCTGAGACGTAATACAAATAGCATATAAAACTTTTGACTTGTGTTGTTGCCCCGTATTGGAAGAGGAACAAATTTGTGACCTTATTCTTCATTTATTTGATCCTCATAAACTTGATACTACTCCTAATAATGAATTAAATTTGATTGGCTTGTGTTATATATAATCTTTTTGCTTTCATTTGTACATATAATTTGTTATTTGATCTTGTAATTTGCTTTTCAAGTACTAAAGTGAGCATTTTAGTGATCTCATGTGTTCATAAATTAAGATTACTCATATAATGAATTTGAATTTGCTTTTCCTCTCTCTCTCTCTCTCTCTCTCTCTCTCTCTCTCTCTCTATATATATATATATATTATATTTAAAAATAACCTTCTACGACATATAAAATTATGTCATGAAAAGTGTAATGATTTATGATATACAAGAAAATGTCTTAAAAGATTATATACGGCATACAAAGTATGTCAGAAATATATTAAAAATAACCGCCTACGGCATACAAAATTATGTCACGAAAAGTTTAATGATTTATGACATATAACAAAATGTCGTAAAAGATTATATACGGCATACATAGTATGTCATAAATATATTAAAAATAACCTTCTACGACATGCAAAATTATGTCATGAAAAGTATAATGATTTATGGCATAAAAAAATATTGTAAAAAATTTTATACGACGTACAAAGTATGTCATTAATGTTTAATTTACTACTTTTTACAACTTTACCTGCATGCCATAAACAAAAATACTAAACACCCAAAAAATTCTACCAAAAGTTTTACCAAATGTCTCACATGGGACCCACATTGTATGGGTCCCACACTCATGTGAGACATTTGGTAGAACTTTTGGTAAAATTTTTGAGGTCTCTAGCATTACTTTGCTGTAAATGACAATCAACTTTTCACGGCATGTCATATAACGACATTTATGTACATGCTGTGAAAGAATTTTTACGACATGTATTGCAAGTCTTAAAATTCAATTTTGTTGTAGTGAAAAACTCCTAGAGTTTATTTATGGAAACGTCCTCTTATTAATTAGTTTGGGTTAAATGAAATCCATTGGCCCAATAGTGTGAATCAAGCCTAGATTGGTCAAATGACCCATAATGCACAGTGCGCACGACGCTTAATTATTCGCACTCACCTTTCACTATAAGAAATTTCACTTTTGCGACTAAATTTTTAGTCGCCAAAAGTACGATTTTTAGTCGCTAAAAATTTTGCCCGACTAAATATTTTGGTCGCCGGATTGGTCGCGGGAAAATTGTCGGGGAAGGTATTGGCAACTAAAAAATATTTAGTCGCCAAAAGTCCTATAAATGACGACTAATATTTTTTAGTCGCAAAAAAACATATTTTAGTCGCCAAAAATCTTATTTTCCACTACTAAAACTTTGGTCGACAAAACTTGAAGTATCTATGGCGACCAAAGTTTTAGTCACCAATGGTTTTTTTTTCAATCTAATTTATTTTATTTTATTTTTTTTAGCCACTAATTCTTAGTCACCTAAAGTCTGCTTTTATTTTAGCTACTAAATATTTAGTAGCCAAAAGTTTTTATCTATTTTATTTTTATTTTTAGCTACTAAATATTTTGTAGTCAAAAGTTTTTAACTCCATTTTTAGCTACCAATTGTTTAGTAGCCAAAATATCATTTTATTTTTTTAAAAAAATTAATTTGTCCACAACATGTATATATCCCATGCAATCTATAACAAGTATACAAACAAAACAATATATATACTATATATATATTTTATCACCCATTTCACAACCTGCATCTATTTCACTTACAACCATCCAAACAAAAGAATAACTTTTAATGTCAACATTGCATAAAAACCAAGTATATTCCAACTTCAAATAATAATTTCATACAAAACCAATAATGATATGAGCTACCGGTGACATCCATACACCAGCTATATATAAAATCAAAAGACTTGAAAAATTCACTAGAATAAATCAACCTCAACAAGAGCAATCATAGCTGCAGCCATCATTATAAAAGCATCCATAGCATTTACAGTGGGAGTCCCTCATTGCCATGGATATGGAAACCTTATCCTGCATGTTGAGAAGTAACAGAAGCCCTTAGTATTGTTATCATCACTCCTGGATGACCATGGATGTTCCCCGATCTTTCACTATACGCTCATCATTTGGAAGGTTGAATGCAACAGTTTGAGGACCCTTCACATCCTGCCATAAAAATGAAGTTCTCAAGCTTCAGTTTTTTAACCAGATAGTTCCAGTAAAACTTTGTACAAAATGGGAAACATCAAGTTCTGAATAAGGATGGCTTAAAAAGAGGCTAAAAAAGAGATGGCTTAAAACTAACTTCAAATAAAAAATTAAAGGAAATTACTCTATGAAACTTTGATAAAAATTATTGTCCTCCTGTACGAATCTCATGCATACATGCACCCACACCTGCTCACACACGCGCATGCCCCCCCTCCCCCCTACACACACACACACACAAAAACTATCTTTGGAAAGAAAGAATAAGATCAATAATCACAAAAAAATGGGCCATATGATTGAGATATACTAACTCAAATTTGAATTGTTGCTTGCTACCTTAAAAAAAATACGTACATAGAACACAGATGACAATTACACCATGCCAAAACCCATCTTAAAACAATGGAGAGGGAAAGCCAAATGTGTTTGTCAATCCATTTTCTAATAAGATGAGTGGGGGCAACATCACAGATCAGAACCTCTCAATATGCATGTTGGATACAAAGTAGAAAGAGCTTCTGAACTTATCTGCCTCTCATAGAACACCAAGCACGCTGATGATGTGCACTTCACCCCACTTCTAGAGGCCAGTCCCCTTCTCCACAATGCTGCCAAATAGGGAAGAGAATTAACATTAACCATCAACTAGACAGTTTTTAACTCAAAGCAACAACATGCCTGAGAAGAAATTCAAACATTTGTGCACACTGTTACATACACACGTGCAAGCACAGAAAGAGAGCTTGTATTAGATGGAAGCAAGAAACAAAGGTAGAAACTAGTAATGACAAGGAATTTTTTAAATGATTAATAAGAATTCAAGAATTGAAAGAGGCAAAGGATTCAAACTAGGAGGTGATCATTTTGTAAGTAATTGAATATTTCCCAATTCGGCACAATATCTTTAAATAAATTTTAAACATCAGATATATCATGGTACCTATTGAAAAGCCTCAATGTTCTAAGAATTCTTCAAAATTTATAATTTCTAAATTTAGCACAATAATGAATGAATTTAAAATATAAGATAACATCTCATAATACCTAATGGAAAGGATCATATCTTAGGTTTTCTTCGTAATTTATTACAATATTTTCACACAAAATTTTTGGCTAAAAACACAGGAAATTAACCCATGAATAAATGTATAAACAATAGATCATGGCGTATACAAGCAGATGCAGACATTACAACAACTAAAAATATGCAATAAAGAAGAGACTAAAAATGTGTGCGTGTGATTTTCTGACCACACTGCCAACTTGGTATTCAGCTGGAGAGCACTGGCAGAATAGATGACACCTGTCTGACCTGCAACAGAAAGAGAAGATTCCGGCGGTGGTTCGTCCACCCAGGGGCACTCCGACGATCAAGTCAGTATAGTTCTCAAAGATAATCAATAGTGCTAACTCACTATTCAGAATATAAATTACGTACCTTAGACCCATCAGGGATGCCTCTCTTTTATAGTTAACTCAATCCTTGTCCCAACAGAAGCCTAGCTTCAATGGACTTTTGCTCAATGCTTATCCAGGACTCTTCAATAGATAGAGATAAACTCCCTAAGAGCTTTATCGTTATCCAAGTTGAGTCCCCTCATCATCCTAGGACTCTTGTCCCTTATCCGTTTATCCCGGATTCCGATATCTTCGGAGATAACCTCGGCCTAGTCGAAATTACCTCGGCGTCATGTCTAGGACACGTGGTACCTCGGCTTACACATCGGCGCCACCTTGGCCACGTGTTGGTACTCGGAAAATATATCCCTACAACTGCCCCCTAGGTTCTATTACCTCGGCATTCTGAGGTGATGGGACCGATATTGGTACTTTCTGCCAGAACATCGGCTTAGAGATTCCCAGCCGACATGTCTCTTTAAAGATCAAAAAATTGCAAGAGCTCCCTCATGCGTATGAGTTGTCAAGCATAATACATCAACCGTCTTAACCACACGTTTTCCCCTTATTGGATCGTACTCCGTACGCACTTGTAAATCATCTCGCGCCTGCATGTGCTGTCTGACGCACACGTCATTTTAGGCGCATTAATTGCTTTCTTTTTGCCGCCGTTTCAAGTTTTAACAAAAAGCCTCTTTCTCCTTCCGTCTCTTTACTTTTACATCATTTTTGAAGCTCTTTCTCTCTCTAGCTTTTTCAAATCCTCCATTGTTCAAGCTTCCATAGCTCTGCAATTTGCTCCATTTACCCCTTCCAGCGTGATTTTCACCGATCTTCCACCTTTGCAACCGTTGTCAGACTTCGGCAATTCCCATCCCGGCTTCTTTTTTTCTGGTAAGCCTCTGTTCCTCCTGGTTTTATTTCTTGTTGCTTTCCAAGAAATTTTTGCTTTATCATTAGTCGCCATTACTGTTTTACTCAAGTATTTGAATTATGAATCGTGTATCTGAGTGTGTTTATTTCACGATTTTGCTCTTTGCCCATGTCTTGAATACACGCACTGCTCACAACTTTTCTGCACTTTTGCCATTGTTATTGACCTTATACCCTTTGTACTTACAATGTTCTTGATAGTCTACCTCTGTTTTTGATTCTGAAGCGCATTCTTGCTTTTCTGTTTTCCATATTCATGCCTTCAATCTTCGTTTCCATAGATCTAGGTTTGGGATTTGTTTGTAGAACTCAAAACAATTGTTTAGGGAAAATTGAAACGATTCCCCACAGATTTTGTGTATTTTTAAGCTTTAGCCGAGGTCCACAAAACCCTTTAGAAACACACCCTTTTGAAATCCAACCCCTTCAGTTAAGCCGATATCATGGGCATGTGGAAACATAGGGTAGACACCCCATCCAAGTTAGAGCACTTTAGGCGAGAGTTTGACATCCCGGCCGACGTCCATCTGAGGTTGGCTGGGGATGATTACTCCATCATGCCTACAACTGAATCGATGCCCTTCCCTGTGGTAGCCTTTATTGAGTGCGGACTTCGGCTCCCACTCAACACCCTTTTTCGCGAGATACTCCACTATTATAAGTTGAACCCGATGCAACTCGCCATCAATTCCTATCGAGTCATCAATGGTATCATAGTCTTAGCCAGACAAGAAATGCTAGGATTACCTTAGCCGATATCCAATACTGCTATACCATGTGCGGCCTCAAAAAAGATACGGGCTACGTTTGCTACCTTAAGCCGAGGTCCACAGAGTACAAAATCATAGCCGACCTCCCAGACTCCAACAAGGGAGCTGGAGATGATTACTTCATTACCTCGGGGAACTGGGAGTTTGCTCTAGACGAGGACCTCCATTTCTACCCTCTTCCTCGAACAGTTTTTGTAGAGGGCAATGGTAAGAGCCCTGTGTTCATACTAACTTGTTTCTAAAGTCTTCAACACTTTATTTATTTCTAATGTCTGTTTTTCTTGCAGCTCTTCGTCAGCCACCAAAGGGCTTCCGCCAGTCTTTCTTTCCCAGCAAAGACTTGAGGAAACTTTTGGATCTGCTAGTCCACAAACGGAAAGCCTCTTTGGTACTCAACTTCATTCCTACCTACAAGTCGGTTCTTCCCGACGTTCCGAAGAAGAAGAAGAATAGCCAATCTCCTCCCTCTGCCACAACTCCTCAAGAAGCTTCCACATCTCGGCCAGATCAAGGATCAACCTCTGATCCAGCTGAGCAGCCATCGACCTCGGCTCCATATCTGATCCCGATATCCCAACGCCAATGCTGGCAACAAACCGTTTTGCTGCCGCGATGGGCCGTCAAAAAGCAGTCGCTAAAGATTTTTTGGCTAACATTCCATCCTCTGTTGATGCTCAACCAGCTTCAACCCAGCCTCCAAAGCCAAAGCAAAAGAGGATAAAGAAGGCTCAGCCAAAGGCAACGGTGACTCAGATTGATTCTTAGGTCGCCTTGCCAATTTCCAAATTGGCTGAGAGTGAGAAGACCACCTCTGTCCCCGAGAAGAGGTCTGTTGAAGCACACCCATCTGAATCCACCAGATCAAAGAAGCCGAGGTCATCTTCTGTAACCACCTCGGGGTCTTAAAAGTACGATGCCCCCTGGGTCCCCCAAAATCGTGCTGAAGGATAGGCCAGTTAGGGTTGGCGATAGTGCTGACGACGTTAATGTCGGCGTCGCTCTGAGCACCGATGTGCTCCTTCCGGGCGACCTTGATCGAAACGCCGAGATGAATGAGTATGAAAACTATGCTCTCATGCTTCAGCGTTCTATTCAAGTGAGTCTTCAGATTTGGTAGTTTTCTTTCTTCTTTATACTCGGAAAACTTTCTAATAACTTCTGCTCTATTCATGTTTCTTCAGGCAATGCAGCACGCCCATTCTTTCTCAGTATAATCTTTTGAGAACCGGAGGGAGCTGGCTGACAAGAAAAGGGAGGTGTCAAGTCTGCAGAAGACCAATAAAAGCTTGTAATCCAAAATGAAGGCTTTTGCAGACTAGGCCGAGGCTACTGTCAAAGCCAAAGACGCAGCCGAGGAGAAGGCGGAGGCTGCCGATGCCATAAAGAAGGTCCTTGAGGCCGAGAAGAAGAAGGCTGAGGAGAAGGAGGCCCAAGCCCAGAAAGAACTTCAGGATGCTCTGGCAACAAAAGAGGCCGAAGTCAAGGCCGCCGATGAGAAGGCATATGCTGAAGGGGTGGCCGATGTCACAGCGGACTATGAAAAACAAGTGAAGCAGGCATGCAACAAGGGTTTCACCCTTAGTTGGATGTCTCTTCTAAAAAAGCTTGAAGTCCCCGAGGACTCGCCCTTCAGGAACGCCGACGTCATTCCTCTTCCATTCCCTCCAACTCCAAGTCAATCTGATGACGAATCTGAGTCTGAGGAGGAGACCTTGGTGAGGAAATCAAAGGAGGCTGCTGGGACCAAGTCCCCTTCTCTGAATGAGCAAGTCCTGGACTTGACTCAAGATGAGGAGGGTGAGGAAGTCCCCAAGGATGCCACTCCTGAGAAGCAGTCATCGGACGTGCCTCTTGCCGATAAGAGCCTCGATCTAACCCTTCAAGAAATTGATGCCGAGCTCGTGGCCGTGAAGGCTGCCGAGATGTCTTCCCAACAGTCGTCTGAACTTCAAACCCAACCAACTGCTGTTGCTGAAGAGTCTTAGCCTTATGTTTTTCCCTTCCTTTCTTGTACTTTGTTCTTTTTTTTTTTTTTTTTGAAGTAACGTAAACTCTTTACATCGCCGATGTGCCTTTAATTCAACTCTTTTGTTTTGAATGCTTGCATGTTTGCCTTGTATGATTCCATACTTAGAATATTTTGCATATCTTTAATATACACTTCAATCCTTGTGCAACCTTCTCGGGGTGACACGCCTTGGTTATACAAACTGATGATTTACCTCGGCAAGTACCTAAGTACCTTTCTTGGCATAACCTTGGTTTCACCTTGTAAATTTTTTCATAAAATTTCAACAAGTTTTTAACCTTAGTCTAACTTCTACTTGTAAACTTTTCTCAAGTTTCAATAAGTGTTAAACATAATCTCGGTTTAACTTCAACTTGTAAACTTTTCTCAAGTTTCAATAAGTGTTAAACATAATCTCGGTTTAACTTCAACTTGTAAACTTTTCTCAAGTTTCAACAAGTGTTAAACATAATTTCGGTTTAACTTCAACGTGTAAACTTTTCTCAAGTTTCAACAAGTGTTAAACATAATCTCGGTTTAACTTTGTAAACTTTTCTCAGGTTTCAACAAGTGTTAAACATAATTTCGGTTTAACTTCAACTTGTAAACTTTTCTCAAGTTTCAACAAGTGTTAAACATAATCTCGGTTTCACTTCAACTTGTAAACTTTTCTCAAGTTTCAACAAGTGTTAAACATAATCTCGGTTTAACTTCAACTTGTAAACTTTTCTCAAGTTTCAACAAGTGTTATACATCATTTCGGTTTAACTTCAACTTGTAAACGTTTCTCAAGTTTCAACAAGTGTTAAAACCATTTTCTACTCTTTGCCACCTAATGTGAACCTAAGTTCCATTTGGGTTCTCATTATGTATGTCTCATCAACTATCTTATCAGTCATAAGTGTAAGAAATCAAGCTAAAACTTTATTGATTTATTTCTGCAAATAATCAAGAAACACAAAAGTCTAATGATAGAAAAATTTCAAATTGTAAGTATTCCAGGGTCTTGGCAACTCATTGCCTTCATTATCTTCTAGCCGATATGCCCCATTGCCCAATACTGAGATGATTCTATAGGGTCCTTCCCAATTTGGGCCAAGCTTGCCCTCCCTGGGATCCTTCTTGTTGCTGACGACTTTTCTCAAGACCAGGTCGCCGACTTGGAACTCCCTTGGGTTAACCCTCTTGTTATAAGCCCTGGCAAGCTGCTGTTGGTATGTCGCCAGCCGAATTGCAGCTCTCGCCCTTCTTTCTTCTAGTAGATCCAGATCTCGGGCTAAGAGTACATCATTAGTCCCGTTCTCTGCTCCTTGGATTCTGATCCCTGGGATGCCGACCTCCAATGGAATGACTGCTTCTGTGCTATAAGCCATGGCAAAGGGGGATTCCCCTGTTGATCTTCTCGACGTAGTCCGATATGCCTAGAGTACATTGGGCAACTCGTCCACCCACTTTCCTTTTGCTGCCTGCAGCCTCTTCTTTATCCCATCCAAGATTACTTTGTTGGATGCTTCTGCTTGTCCATTGCTTTGGGGAAAGCTTGGTGTTGAAAAGTAGTTCTTGATCTTAAACTTTGCACAGAAGCTCCTAATTAGCTTACTGTCAAATTGTGTTCCATTGTCTGCAACTATTGCTCTTGGAATCCCAAACCTGGTGATGATATTTTTCCAAATGAATTTCTTCACGTCTACATCTCGGATTTTGGCAAGGGGTTCAGCTTCTATCCACTTAGTGAAGTAATTTGTTGCTACCAGCAAGTACTTCATTTGCCCAGTTGCTTGGGGTAGTTGCCCAACGAGATCCATGCCCCATTGGGCAAATGGCCAAGGACTGGATACAGGGTTCAGGTCTGCTGCTGGTTGGTGTATCAAAGGTGCAAACCTTTGGCACTTTTCACACTTCTTCACATAGGCTTCTGCATCTTTCTGCATGTAAGGCCACCAATACCCCTGGGTAATGGCCCTATGGGCGAGTGATCTGCCCCCAGCGTGGCTTCCACAAATTCCTTCATGTATTTCGTATAAAAAATCTTTAACTTGTAAAGATGTACACACCTTAAAAGGGGTCTAGTGAAGGATCTTCTGTAGAGATGTCCTTCTGCTGTCAAACTGAATCTTGCCGACTTCAATCTAATCTTGTGTGCCTCCTTGTGGTCATCTGGCAGCTTTCCTTCTTTCAGGAATGCAACAATGGCATCCATCCAGCTTGGTCCCATGTCCACACACATTGCTTCACGCTCTGTGGTCAGTGGTTCGATGCTCGGGCCCGACAAATAGTCAACCATTATTGTCCTTGCTTTTCCAGGTTGTACTGCACTAGCTAGGTTGGCCAATGCATCGGCGTGATTGTTATCATCTCGGCTAACCTGAAGTAGTCGGCAGTTCTGGAATAAGGCTGCCAACCTGATGACCTCCTTTGCGTAGGCCGACATCCTTTCATCTCGAGCTGCAAACTCGCCTGTTGTCTGGTTAACTATAAGTTGTGAGTCACAAAAGACTATTACCTCATCAGCTTGTACTGCTGCTTCCAGTTTCAGTCTTGCAATGAGTGCTTCGTACTCTGCTTCATTGTTTGAAGCCTTGAACCCCAAATGAATCGATTGTTCTAGTACCTGCCCATCTGGAGATATCAATACTACTCCTGCCCCCACTCCCTGTCAGTTTGAACTCCCATCAACGAACAGTCGAAAGGAGTCGCCGATGTAAATGCTGTAGGGTCTGAGTTTTTCTTCCTTCCTTTGTTCCGTTGCCCTTGGCTGGGCTCCTCCTTGCTTGTTTGGACATTGTTCACCCTGGCTCAACGGAGCTCGATGTTTGATGGATTTTGGCGTGAACTCGGCCACGAAGTCGGCCAAAACCTGGCCTTTGATTGCTGTTCTGGGTCTGTACTCCAGGTCATACTGGCCCAGGGCGATTGCCCATCTGGCTATTCTTCTTGTCAGGTCTCCTTGTTGCAGCAAGGACTTCAAGGGGTGTTTAGTTAGCACCACAATTTTATGGGCCTGGAAGTAATGGTTCAACTTCTTTGAAGCCATTACTAAAGCCAGTGCCAATTTCTCTAAGGGTAGATACCTCGTTTCTGCATCGGCCAGGGTTTTGCTTACATAGTAAACGACCCTTTGTTCTCCTTTTTCTTCTCGGACTACCACTACGCTTATCACATGTTCTGAAACTACTAAGTATAAAAACAGCTCCTCTCCAGGTTCTGGATTTGAAAGAACTGGAGCTGTGGTCAGATACTTCTTTAGGTCGGCCAAGGCGGCCTCACATTCTTCAGTCCACAGGAAGTCTGTGGCTTTCTTTACTAAGTTGAAGAAAGGTCTGCACTTGTCTGAGCTTTTGCTGATGAACCTATTCAGGGCTGCGGCCCTTTCGGTCAGCATTTGTACCTGTTTTGCCGATGTTGGGCTCTTCAACTCTAGGATGGCCTTGATCTGATCTGGGCTGGCTTCAATGCCCCTTCTGGTCACCAGGTATCCCAAGAACTTACCAGATCCAACTCCAAATGCACACTTTGATGCATTGAGTCGGAGCCGATATGTTTTAAGTATCTCAAAGACTTCTTTTAGGTCAGCTAGATGACCCTCAGGTTCCTTGGTCTTTACGACCATGTCGTCGATGTAAACTTCCACCGTTCGGCCAATCAGGTGTCTGAACATCTTGGTTACCAATCTTTGGTAAGTTGCTCCTACGTTTTTCAACCTAAAGGGCATCACTTTGTAGCAATACAGCCCTTTTGTGGTGATAAACGCAGTCTTCTCTTCATCTGGGAGGTACATGGCTATCTGGTGATACCCTCTGTAGGCATCCAGGAAGCTCATCCTTTCATGCCCTGAAGTGGCATCCACTAGCTGGTCAATCTTGGGTAGAGGAAAGCTGTCTTTGGGACAGGCCTTGTTCAGGCTGGTAAAGTCCACGCAGACCCTCCATTTACCATTCTTCTTCTTTACCACCACTGTATTGGATAGCCATGTCGGGTAGTTAACTTCTCTAATGGCCCTAGCCTCTAGAAGTCTGTTTACTTCTTCCTTCACTGCCTCGACGTGCATCAATGTCGGTCTCCTTGCTCGTTGGATTACAGGTTTGGCTGACCTATCAACGTTCAGTTTATGGCAAGTGACCTCGGGGTCAATGCCAGGCATTTCGTAAGGCGTCTAAGCAAACACCTCAATATTTGCTCTCAAAAAAGCTTCCAACTCTTTTTCCTCTTCTTCGACTAAGCCCGAGCTGAGAAGAAATAAGTGTTCTTCATCCCCCTCCTAGACGAGGATTTTCTTCAGTGCCTCTTCACTTTTCTCGGCTGGCTCCTTGTCGACATCCTCTAGGACCTCCACGTCCTCGCCTTCGATCTCTGCCTTCTCTGGTTCTCATATGCTGCAGGTGGATTTCATTGCTGCCATGGAGCAATTCTTTGCCTGCAGCTGATCTCCTCTGATCTCCTCTATCCTATGCTCTGTTGGGAACCGCAATAGTTGATGTAATGTTGAGGGAACAGCCCCCATCACATGCAACCATGGCCTTCCTAAGATGATATTGTAAGGGGAGGGTGTGTCGATTACGGTGAACTCTGTCTTTATCTTCTTGGTGCCAGCCTGCACCTCCAAGCGTACTGCTCCTAGTGGCCATGTCGGCGTTCCATTGAACCCGACCATTGGGCCATTAGATTGTTCCATATCGTCTGGGTGAAGGCCAAGCTCCTTGTAACATCTGACATACATGATGGCACAAGAGCTGCCTTAGTCAATGAGGATGCGCTTTACTTGGCACTCCCCAACCTGGAGGGATACTACCAAGGCATCGTTGTGCGGGTGTTGGACCATCTCAAGGTCGGCTTCAGTGAAGGACACTATTGGTCCCAGGTATTCCTCTGCACGATGTCTCCTCTCCCCGACTTGGTAGACATGCTGCAAGTGCTTCACCTTCTGGGTCTCCTCCCTAATTTCGTTCTCGTTGACCTTCGAGTGAATTACATTAATTACCCGAGGTCCTCCTGCCTGACGTTGCTGTGCTGGGGGAGGCGGAGCTGCTAGTGCCTGAGGCAGTCTTGCCTGTTCTTCCCTTGTTCTGGCCTCATCAACAAGGTCTCTCAGATGGCCTTGCCTCACTAGGTCTTCCAAGTGTGTTTTCAGGGCTCTGTAGCCTTGAGTCATATGCCCATCTTCATTGTGGTAAGCACAATGCCTGCCAAGGTTTCTTCCCATAAATTCTTCTGGTGCCCTCGCTGGTGTTCTGAAATAGGGTTGATTCCGAATTTTATCTAGGACTTTGTGAATTGGGATTCGAAACACAGTTGTCATTGCCTGTACAACCCTCAATTCTATCTGTTGCTTGCTGGATCCATTGTTACCTCGGCCCCGCTTCGGTGAGCCGTTTCTTTTCTCTTGCTTTGTCTCGTTAGTCCCCAATGTATCTTCCTCGGCTCTGGCATATTTTTCAATTCTGGCCATGAGCTCTTCCATGCTTTTTGGCAGTGTCTTTGCCAAAGACTTTCGTAGCGGGTAATCATCTTTTAGGCCGTTCTTGAAAGATACAACCGCCACCTCTTGATTACATTCGGATATTCGGTTGAACACCTCATAGTATCTTTTTGCGTAGGCCCTAAGGCCCTCATCCTTACTGATCTTCAGAGCCATCAATGTGTCCACCCTTAATGGCTGTAGCTTGTTTGTCACGAACCTGGCCACAAACATCTCGGCCAGGCCTTCCCCAGTCTTCACACTTCCCTTTGGTAGTTTGTGAAACCAATCTGATGCAATCTTCCCAAAGGACGAGGGGAACACTTTGCAAAGCAACAGCTCGTTCTCACTGCACAATGCCATTGAGTTCAAGTATAATCCAACGTGGAAGTTGGGGTCTGACTTGCCATCGTATATTTGGAACCTCGGCATACTGAATCTCTTCGGCGCCTCAAATCTGTCCAACTCCATTGAGAACAGTGTTCTCGGCTTATCAGGGGAGTTTACCTCGGCATCGGGATTTTATTGCTTCCTCTTGAGGTAATCTCTTAAGTCTTCCTTTGTCCGCCCAGGAGCTCGGCTATCTCCTGATTTCAATCTTTTTGGTGCACTACTTTCAGCTTCGTGGTGAGTTCTCTTCGACCTTTCTCCATTAGTTGTGTCGAAGTACAGCGCCTGCCCCTGAACATGCCGATGTTCTTTGGGGTCTGCCTCCTTTGTGCGATGCGTCCTCCGTGATTCTTCCCTTCTTGACTCTCCTTGTCCGACCTCCCTGGAAGGTCGGTGAGAGTGTCTTTCACTCTTGGTGTGCTGAGGGGCTATGGGGATTGTTTTCTGTCCTCCCTTCTGGGCATTGGCCGTTGGAATCGGCGTGTCCTACAGCGGCAATGGTGGCTGCATGACGTTGTTTTGCATCATGAAATTGACGACTGATTGCAGGTCCGCCAATTTGTTTACCATCTTTTACCTCTTCATCCCTCCGCAGGCATCTATCCTTCCATACTTGGAGGTCACCCTCATTATAGTACCCACTTCGATCTCGCTTCTTTGGTACGTCGTCATCCTGGCCGACGTCTTTCTTGCTGTGATTCTGGTCACGAGTTTCTGTGTTGCGGTTGTCTCCTTCGACGTCAAGATCGATAGGTCTGCCACTCCCAGTAGGAGTGTCGTCCCCAATCTTTTCCTTCTGTCCGTTGCTGGCCATCTATTCTCATTTCTTTCCCACAGACGGCGCCAAATTATGTGTGTGATTTTCTGACCACACTGCCAACTTGGTATTCAGCTGGAGAGCACTGGCAGAATAGATGACACATGTCTGACCTGCAACAGAAAGAGAAGATTCCAGCGGTGGTTCGTCCACCTGCGGGCACTCCGATGATCAAGTCAGTATACCTCTCAAAGATAATCAATAGTGTTAACTCACTATTCAGAATATAAATTGCGTACCTTAGACCCATCGGGGGTTCCTCTCTTTTATAGTTAACTCAATCCTTGTCCCAACAGAAGCCTAGCTTCAATAGACTTTTGCTCAATACTTATCCAGGACTCTTTAATAGATAGAGATAAACTCCCTAAGAGCTTTATCCTTATTCAGGCTGAGTCCCCTCATCATCCTAGGACTCTTGTCCCTTATCCGTCTATCCTGGATTCCGATATCTTCGGAGATAACCTCAGCCTAGCCAAAATTACCTCGGCGTCATGTCCAGGACACGTGGCACCTTGGCTTACACATCGGTGCCACCTTGGCCACGTGTTGGTACTCAGAAAATATATCCCCACAAATGAATGGATGAACTAACACAAAGAACTATAGAAACTATTAAATCATGGGGTTTCATTATAGTCTACAAAAATTATCATGATGCTCGATGTAGCAAGGTGTTGCATCTCTTTTTGCACTTTTGCAGTTCATGCAATGATATGTTGCAATAGCAGTTTCATTTTTTTGATTAGCTGCAACAGTAACTTCATATTCTTTGAACATTTACCACATAAGTGAATTGAAGCCTGGATCAACCCACTACATAATAAGTACAAAGTTACTGCTACTACCATACTCAAACCCGCATTCTCATTTTTGACAGCCCAACCATATTTTTTTACTGCACCAAGCAATGGCCCCTACAAATAATAAAATTACTTTTTAAAGGAACTTTAAGAGCTTAAGCTTACTCTTTCCTTTTTCTCATTCTTTTTGGGCCTTCTTTATGTTGTGTTAACACGGTGGATTGAAGGTGTGCTCCGATGTTCATTTATTGATTTAATTTTTTGTTCGCGAAAATGAAGTATTGTTATGGGTTCAGATAAATCACATACAAATTTTTGTAAGTTGTCATAATAATGTCTCCATTTTCATGGTTTCTCTTAGTAATTCATACTTAATGAGAGGAACTTTTTATACACAAGAGGTTCACTTTTCTTTCATCTTCAAATATACTTATCACTTAAAAAGGTTTGTTAAAAGTTTACAATTATGTAGTTGTTGTGTTGCACTTTAGGACCAAACCACAAGAGATGGAACCATAAGGGGGAATGTGTTTTTGGGCCTAATATAGGTGGTAAAATGTAATTTATCCTTAAATAATGCAGTATTGTAGACCTATTAAAATTCTAAGGCTCTGAGTCTCTTGATCAGTAGTGAAGGAGAAATTTCTACTTACCGTGTCACCATCAATTACTTTAGTCTTCCACTTATCATATGCATTTACAAGTTATAAAGCATGTTCCTGTTTTGATGGCCACATTAAGCGATACTATTAGCAAACTCCTCACATATAACGATCCTGGTTCAGGGACATTTGCAGTCCTTCAAGTTAGCTTGTACAATCTAAGATTGTAAAACTCGTGTAGTAGTTCTACAATACACATAAATGGACACAGTGAAGTAGCTGGCTACAATTCCACATTTGTAAAAGTTGAAAAAGTTCATCTAAAAGTACTTAAACAAAATGCTTCATATCATTAAATCAAAATGTTAATGCTTTCTAAAAAAATTGAAGCCACGGATTTTTTTATTTTTATTTTTTGCTTTCACAGGAATGTAGATAATCTCTTATTAAAAAGGTATCGATCATCAACACAATCAACTTAAAAGACTACCTGATCGTAACACCGAATGGTATATACATATAGATATATATATATAGAGAGAGAGAGAGAGAGCATACGTGAGACGGAGCATCAATGGAGCAGAGTTCTTCTCAGCGATGAAGCCTTTGGATCTCACAGCGGTCGCGGTGGCGGTGGATCTGTGAAGATCGGCGGAGGAGGAGGAGGAGGAGGAGGAGGAGGAGGAGGAGGCAGCGTGAAAAGAGGGCAGTGATGGAGGTGGTAGCGGAGGCAGTCACGATGGCGATGGCGATGGCAGAGGAAGAGGAGGTGCTCTGGTTGCCGGCGAACGCGAGAAGGAGCGGCGGCGAGACGGCGACGCAGTTGGACTCCTCAACCCTTCATCTTCTGAAACGAAGAGATGACCCTAATATTTCATTGGAGAGGTATTGATCTCACCCGTTGGTTCTTCAAGTGATCTTAGCCATCTGTTTTACATCCTTGCTAACTTATTTTCCCGACTAAAACATTGCTTCGTCGTTAATTAAGTAAGGAACCCGCAAATTAATTTGTAAAACCCTCCAAAATTTCAAAAAACCCTCCAAATATTTTAGTTTTTTGGCGACTAAACTTTTAGTCGCCAAAGATAAAATAATATTTTTTTATTTATATTTGGCTACTAACTATTTTAGTAGCTAAAACTCGATATATGGCGACTAAATTTTTTTTTGGTCGCTGAAAATAAGTTTTTGGCAACCAAACTTTTGGTCGCCAAAGATAAAAAAAATATTTTTTTATTTTCCATTCAGCGACTAAATGATTTTAGTAGCCAAAACTCGATATACAATGACTAAAATATTTGTTGTCGCTGAAAATATGTTTTTCGCGACCAAACTTTTAGTCCCCAAAGATAAAAAAATAATTGTTTATTTTCCATTCGGCAACTAAATGGTTTTAGTAGCTAAAACTCAACATATGGCGACTAAAATAATATTTTCGTCGCCAATTCTAGTATTTTTAGCTACTAATTTTTTTTAGTCACCAATAATCAATATATCCCGACTAAAAATAATTAGTAGCTAAATATTATATTTTTGCCGACCAAAAAATTTTTTAGTCGCCAATGCCATAACTTTTGGCGACTAAATTCTTTTTAGTCGCCAAATGTGCATTTTGTTTTAGTGTTTGCAAGCCTGCTAAACCCACAGATAAAGGGCTCATGCTTCATAAAGCCATTTCTCTAAAATGTCATTATAATTTCAAAAGAGAGCATCCATTTCAAAACAAACATACACATAAAATGATACTCAATGCAAACACTACAAAATCCCATCTCTGCATAATAAGTTATAGAACCCCCTTTCCCAAAAAAAAAAAAAAAAAAAACATAGAATAGAAATCCATGCGAATATATGACTAGTTTAGAAAGTAAGGCTTACCCAATTATGTAAATGTACACAAAAAAGAGGTGTTTAAAAATTCAAATATCACAACACTCAATTCAAAACACACACAGATAATTTGAAAAAAAAAATTACTCATGCAAACACTAAAAAAACAAATATATTGCTATTACGCATCTGTTAGCAAAAATTTAGTTTAGGCCTAATCGAAGGTGATTGATCGACAAACTTCAATTGATTTTAAATAAACACAAAAATTATCAGACTTTGTGGTTAAATCCTATGCCTTAAACAGATTAAGGACTTTCCTGGAGGTAATTAAGTAAAGAAGGATTGGCATAGAACAAAATATGTATTAGTTCGAATAAATTGTCACTTGTCACTAGTTACAAAAATTTAAACAAGAACAAAAAATTGAATAAATACAGCAATCGACAGAAAGAAAAGAAATGGAGATTAGAAAAATTACTAATTTAATCTACTCCTAAAATGACTAATTTAAAATTACTCCTAAATAACTCTTCACGAGTGTGATTGGTGGTTGTTGATATTATTGATTGATTTTTCTTTGTATCTCTTTTGGCCTATTTATAGGCTCAGCAACATGAGAGAAAGAGATAACCTAAGCCCATGATTTTCTTAGCAAGCTCATGATTTTCTTAACATTATCCATATCCCATGTTTGATAGGAATCATTTTGCAAATTTGGTGCTTGATTTGATCTTGACTCCTTGATCTCAATAACTAATTTTTAAATTGCTACAATTGCTAACTTTTTGGCCTTCCATTTAATATGTCATCATGCCATGTCCCTAACACATCTGTCATGTCACGTTAATATGCCTGTTGACAGAAATAATAATAATAATAACAATTGTGATCAAGGTTATTCTTTGAAAATAGTTTATGACTTCAATCGACAGACCATAATCGAACGTGGCTATAATTAATAGGCCACAATCGACAGAAAAATAAAATGTGGTACAAACAATGCCCCTTTATTTAAATGGATTGAAGAATGAAATTCAATTAAATGATTTATAAAGCGATTTACCACAATTGACAAAAAATATTTTATAGTGCAAATAATTCAAATTCTTGAAGAGTTGTATTACACTCATAGTAATTTTTAATCTATCACTGTCGATTGGCGAACACTCCATCTTTTGCTTTGTCGAGTGACATAACAAAGAGTCACATCCCTTATTTTTAAAATAAAACAATTCTTTGCTAGCCACATTTTGGCTAATTAAAGAGAATTTACTACATATAGCATTTTTTAATTGAAAAATCTAGAAATTCCATAGATGTTGATTTGTGATTATGTATGAATTTTAATAAGTAAATAGCAATCCTAATCAAACAATCAAAGACAAATCAACACAATGATTTAACGTGGAAAAACTACAATTGGAGTGCCTCCAATTGTGATAAAAACCCACGGGAAAAAGCCACAAAACAATCCACTAAGAAGACATAAAGGAATTACACAAGTGTACTCTCAATTACCTAGCGAATCCACGCCTAAATCAAACCGACCCCTATGTGCCTCTTCTAGCCTCATCTTCATCTCGGAATTGTCTTGCACAACGTTGAATCCACAACGCCGATGTCGAATCACGACGATGAGCCACTTCGAAATCTACCAAAGCTTCAGGCTCGAATTCCACGGAATCCACCGAAGAACAACACTCTCTTTTGTATTGAATAAACAAACAATTCTTTGATGTATACTTCTTAAACCATGAGTTGAATACTCAATTAAACATCAGAGAAACCAAGCAAATAGCCCTAGATATAAACCCTAATATCCAAAAATAAGATCTGGAAGCCGTACCCTAAAATCTGACTGAAACACATATTTATAGAAAACTGAATCGCGATCTCCGCTCAAGCGGACCTCGCTCGAGCGCAAGAAAGTTCGCTTGAGCGTAAAATCCCAACTTCCAGTACTTTTGCAGATAGGTCAAACTTCTAGAACCAAACATTTTTCGCTCGAGCTCACAAACGGTCGCTTGAACGGACAAGCAACTTCGAATGCATTTTTACATTTTGCTTCGGGGGCACTGCCTCTCAATCCCGCCGTGGTGCTGCCCTGGATCCGCCAAGAGGCGCTGTCCCCTGGACCCTTACGAGCTGACTGGGCAGCTCGATCCCCAACATAGTCAGTGAAGTGGCAAGCATGAAAGAATTAACTTCGGAAACATCTCTGCAAGGCACAGTTCTGGTTAGATTCCCATCTAAAAACTCATAGCCTCACTGAAATAAAAAGCGCGAATACAAGTACAACTGAAAAGAGTTTTGTCAAACAAGATTGCTAAGAATAAAACCTAACAATCTCCCCCTTTGGCAATGCCGTGACGAAACACACCTAACAACTAAAATCCTAATCACCCCAACCCATTACAGTCAACAAAAGCAAACTTCTTTCTCAATGTCATAATCTACAAAACAGTTGTTAGTGCCACAATCTCTAAAACAACTATTAGTGCCACAAGAGTATATGAAAAAGCAATAGACATATGATAAGATGATCTTGAAGCATGACATGGAAATATGAATACATGTAAATTGGAGATTTTAAGAACATGTAGCATGTATCATGTAACATGAATAGATGACAATCGAAGATTTAAAGAACATGTAGCATGAATAGGTGACAATCGGAGATTTAAAAAACATGTAGCATGAATAAATGACAATCCTAAGAAACATGCAAACACGCTCAAAATTCATTTTGATTTTCACTCAAACTTCACCCCCTTTTTGTCATGAATTGTCAAAGGAAGCTCAAACAACGAAAGCAAAAGCATAAACCACACAAGCAAGGACAAGATGATGTTGATGATGTAAAAATTAAGAACCTGCGAGAAGTAAGTAATAAACAAGCAGTGGATAACAACATACAAACCAACTAATGCCAATCTCCCTTACCAAACCAATCAATGTAAGGATAATCTGAACTCCCCCTCACTCAAAGCAATGATAGACCAAACTCCCCCTCACTCAAAAACACTAAAAACAATGAACAAGAAGAAAACGACAAAAAATAATATGGTGGAGCAAGTAAGGAAGTTCAGATTTGTACCTTAAAACACACAATATTATCCAAGAAGTACGAAATTAGTAAGGATGGCCTGGTTGGTGCCTCTGAGGTAGCCTTTTCCTAATGCCCGAACTTCAATGAATTGAGGGGGAACCATGGAAGTGAAAACAATGGTAGATGGTTAAGAGACTCAACATCACCCATGATATACCAGTATAGGTCAATTCCTCTGAAAATGTAAAAAATTACATTGCTAGAGGTCCATAGAGAACTTTGATCACTTGTGTGGAAACCCCTGCAACTGTTTATCTCAAGAATGTGTACAAAATGAGATCATGAAGTCAATGAGCATGGGCATTCAGAATGAGCTATGAACAAAGAAGAATGAAATCTTGCAAGCAGCATGAGAGGTGATCATCTGAGTCTAACTGCAGAGATGACAAGAATCAAAGAAAATGAGATTATTGCATCCAAGTACACATAAAAACAATCACTCACACCTACTCCCAACAGGTAACACCCTAGTGACTGAGCACTACACCCAAGGTCTTTCTAAGGAACTCAAACCTAAGAAAATCAAGGGGTTTTGTAAAAATATTAGTTTTTTGATGCTCAGTGGGAACATGTTCAAGAACAACAAGGCCTTTTTCCACTAACTCTCGAATAAAATGATGATGAATGTCAATGTGTTTGGTGTGAGAGTGTTAGACAAGAATTTTAGAAATGTTAATGGCACTTGTGTTATTACAAAAAAGGGGGTGAGAGTGTTCTGGTCTATTCCATAATCATAAAGCATTTGCTTCATCCACAACATCTGTGTATAACAACTCCTTACAACAATGTACTCAGCCTCAGTGATCGAAAGAGAGATGGCATTTTTCTTTTTGCTATGCCAGGCAACTAGATTATTTCCAAGGTAAAAACACCCCCAAGATGTACTCTTACGATCATCAGCACACCCTGCCCAATCGGCATAAGATAAACCAGTGATTTTAGTTGTAGTATCGGCTGTGAACCAAATCCCATGACCCAGTGTCCCATTAACATACTTAATGATGCGTTTGACTGCAAGAAGATGAGACTCTTTAGGAAAGGTTTGGTAATGGGCACAAACACCTACACTAAATACAATGTTAGGACAACTGGCTGTGACGTACAAGTTACTCCCTATCGTACTCCTATAAAGGGTAGGATCAACATCAGTACCAGAGGAATCTTTGGAAAGGTGAAGACTGGTACTCATAGGAGTGTGTGCATGTTTGGCCGACTTAAGACTGAACTTTAACACAAGGTTTTTGGCATACTTAGTCTGAGAAACAAACATACCCGAAGGAGACTGTTTAATTTGAAGACCTAAGAAATAAGACAACTCTCCCATCATGCTCATCTCAAACTCATGTGTCATGCAATCCGAAAAGTATTTAACAAGATGATCAGCAATGGATCCAAACACAATATTATCAACATATATCTGAGCAACAAGTATATGAGACTTAGTATGTTTCACAAATAAAGTCTTGTCCACACTACCCCTTTGAAAATCATTATCAAGAAGAAAGGTAGTAAGTCTATCATACCAAGCTCGAGGGGGTTGTTTCCACCCATACAAAGCCTTGTCTAACTTGTAGACATGGTTTGGACATTTAGGGTCCTCAAACCCTTCTGGTTGCTTAACATAAGCCTTTTCTTTCAAGTACCCATTCAGAAAGGCACTTTTCACATCCATTTGAAACAATTTGAAACCAAGAAAGCATGCAACACCAAGTAAAATACGAATAGATTCGAGACGTGCAACTGGGGCAAACGTCTCATCATAGTCAATATCCTCTACTTGTGTATAACCTTGAGCAACCAACCTAACTTTATTTCTAACTATAGTACCATTCTCATCAGATTTATTCTTAAAGATCCACTTGGTACCTATCACATTCATCTCTCTAGGTCTGGGAACAAGAGTCCAAATAGTGTTACGTTCAAATTGACCTAATTCTTCATGCATAGCATTGATCCAACTATCATCTAGTAAGGCCTCTTTGATATTCTTAGGTTCAATTAATGAAACATAACACATATGAGATACCTCCTCTCGAATTTGTCTTCAGGTTTTCATTCGATCAGAGACACATCTAATCACCTGTTGAGCCAGATGATTCAGTTTCACCCTTGCTGATGGTTTGAACTCTGGACTTGTGGTGATAGAGACATGAGGAGTGGTGTCTCTTTGTACACTCTTTGGACTCTGACTTACCTGAGAAGTTGGTGTTGTCTCATCTTCTTGTGCTTGGACCTCAGCTTTTCTTTGACTTTGGGGTTCAGTATCCAGGATTGGAGACTCACCATTTTCTTCCTTATTTATCGCTGAAGTAGGAGAACTTGTGTCATCTATAACCACATTGATCGATTCCATTAAAGATGAAGTTCGCAGGTTATAGACACAAAAAACTCTACTAGTGGTTGAATACCCTAGAAAAATTCATCAATTCGAGAGTCAAATTTGCCCAAAGGCTCTCTATCTTTGAAAATGTAACATTTACTCCCAAAAGTTTTGAAGTATTTTACATTAGGTTTCAATCCCTTCCACAATTCATATGGAGTTTGTAAAGTGCTGGGCCTTAAATACACACGATTTATGACATAAACAACAGTATTTAAGGCTGCAGCCCAAAACTTTGGAGGAACTTTCTTACTAAGGAGCATGAATCTAGCCATCTCTTGAACAACTCTGTTCTTCCTCTCAACAACTCCATTTTGTTGTGGAGTAATCGGTGCAGAAAGTTCATGTTTAATTCCATGCATATCATAAAAATCTGAGAACGAACTATTTTCAAACTCATGACCATGATCAGTTCGGATTCTTATGATACGCCTAATAGAAACACCCTGTTCATTTTGGATTTTAAGGACTAAGGCCTAGAAAGCATCAAACGTATCAGATTTTTCTCTTAAAAAATTTACCCATGAAAAACGAGTAAAATCATCAACGGTTAAAAAAATGTATCTTTTACCTATAATACTTTCAGTGCGAGTGGGTCCCGTAAGATTCATATGAACCAATTCAAGAGGACATTTGGTTATAAAGTTGTTCACCTTTTTATGAGGGGCACGGGTTTGCTTCCTAAGTTGACATGGTCTACACACATGGTTCATATTCTTACCCAGTTTAGGTACTCCTCTCACAAGCTCTTTGTTGGCTATCTTAGTTAGGTCTTTGAAATTCATGTGACCTAATCTTTGATGTCACATATCAATATTACTTATGATGGCTGAGTGGCAAGTGAGATCATTAGTGGTAATAATTCCATGGCAGTTATCAGATGTGCGAACCCTATATATGACAGTATTTCCCTTTTTATCTAAAATTTCACGTTTATTTTTTGAAAATAATACTTCATGGTGGGAATCACACATTTGACTGATGCTCAAAAGATTTGCTTTAAGGCCATCAACAAGTAATGCATTTTCGAGCTTGGGAAGACCAGCCACACTTATAGAGCCCTTACCAATGACTCTAGAAGTGCCACCATCTCTAAAGGTAACAATTCCTCCTTCATATTTTTCAAGGGAGGTGAAGTAGGATTTGTCATCAGACATGTGACGAGAGCACCCACTATCAAGGTACCACATGTGTGAGTCACGTGCTTTTAGAGCAGTGTGAACAACAAAACAAGTCAAGTCACCCTTTCTCACCCATATCTTCTTGGTCTTAACAAAATCAGGACTGGCAGTCTTGACAAATGTCTTAGCGTTGTGAACACCCTCATGAATCTTGGTGTTCCACCTAGATATGTAAGGTTGTCTCCTAACCCAAAACGTATTAGAATTTACACCCTTTTGAGACACCTTACCAAACAACTCAAAGCAATCAGGACGAATTTGGCCATACCTACCACAATGATGACAAACAAAAACAGGTTTTACGTCCATTTTGTTGATTTTACCCTCGTTAGGTAGTTGAAGAGAGAGATCACCCTATTGAACCTTCAGCTTTCCCTTTGTTTGAGTCTTACTGATATGTGATGTAGAGGCCTGTCCCTTGTGAGCTGTCGCACTGCCATAGCCTAGCCCACTTTTGTCACAACCCATTTGTTGAGACCCGAGAATGTCTTCTAATGTCTTTGAATCTTTGTTCCACATGGAAATTGTGGCTCTAGCATCTCTGAGTTCTTCATCTTTTTGACTAACCATCTCTTCCGGTGTAGCTTGAGACATCACAAGGTTTTCAATCTTCTCTTCATATATGGCATAAATTTTCAGAAGTTCATTCCTTTCGGTCTCATAAGATAGAAGTTTCTCACATAGGTTTTGCCTGTCATTAGAGATCTTGATGACATTCTGCTTTGCTATTGCAATTTTTCCTTTTAGCTTGACATTCTCGTTTTCACATGCTTTGAGCTTGAGAGTGATTTTGTCATTGATCTTTGACAAATTCAGAGATTCATCGTAAAGCTTTTCGTAAGATTGTTGTAGATCATCACCATTAATCTCATCATTGTCTTCGAATGTTTTAGCATCTTGTTTTTGCTCCTCCTTCTCCTAGACCTCACCCAGTCGAGCAACAAAGGAAGAAAAGATGATAGATGGTAGTGAAGACGACTCTTTTCTTTCATGAAATTGTCTCAGAATGTCCCATGCATCTTTGGCCTTTGTGCAGTGAGCAACCCGTTACTGTTCTTCGTCAGAAATTGATTCACGAATGGTAGTTAGAACTCTCTGATTACTTGGATTGTCAGTGCTTTCAACATCCTCTTCAATGGCTTGCCAGCCCTCAGGGTCATAAGCTCTCAGAAACATCTTCATTATGATCTTCCAGTACAAGTAATTACTCTCATCAAAGGTAGGAACATGGTGCAGATTCTGACCACGAGAAAATTCCGCTGGCTTTGAAGGAGGTTGAGTGAAAGTAGACCAGAATGCCATGTAAGTACTATCTTCTTCTTCGCCAGATTCGGTTTCTTCGGGTTCTTGCTCTGACCCGCTTTCATCATCCCAAGTCACTGTATAGACTTTCTTCCAGTTATTTTTCAATGGACATTCAAGAGCAATATGTCCAAACCCTTGACATTCGTAACACTTTACGCCTTGCCCTTTCACAGTCTTCTTTTTAGTTTTTGGAGCAATTTTTGGTGGAAAAGTTTTGGGTTTTTCATTACTCTTATCTTTTGAACTAGAGTCCTTGAAATTAGGCTTCTTTTTCTTTAAATTTTTTTTGAATTATTTAGTAAACATAGCCATCATCTCAGACTTTAGATCAAACTCAATCTTAGGGGTTTTTGCAGTCTCATAAGCACTAGTGAAAGCCACACTATCCTTTTTCTTTTCTTAGAAGTTTTGTGGGCTTCATAAGTCTGCAAGTTTCGAACCAACTAATCAAGCTTGAGGGTATCAATATCTTAAGCCTCCTTAATAGTTGTAACTTTTGATTGGAACCTCTCAGGTAAAGACCTTAAAATTTTTCCAACAACCTTGGCTTCAGGGATATTTTCACCAAGACTGAAACAGGAATTCACGATGTCACTTAGTTTATCATAAAAATCATCAAACGTCTCATCATTACGCATAAAAAGAGTTTCAAAAGCGGAGGTGAGACGTTGAAGTTTTGATCTTTTAACAGAAGTAGTACCCTCGTGAATAGTTTCAAAAATATCCCAAACCTCTTTTGCTACCTCACAAGTACAAATACGATGAAATTCTTCAGGTGTGACGGAGCAAAAGAGGGAGTTGAGAGCCTTACTATTCAAACTCGAATTTTGATAATCGAAGGTGCCCCATTTATCAAGAGGTTTGGCAATATCCACACCATCAATGGTGACAACAAGTTCACTCCACCCATAGATCACACAGTGCCAAACTTTCTCATCGATGGATTTCAAAAATGCTCTTATACGAGCTTTCCAATAAGAATAGTTTGTACCATCAAGTAACGGAGGTCTTGGGTCAAGTTACCTTCACGAATTGAATCCATATCATCAATCACACAAAATCACACTCCTATAGTTTTGATAAAAACAAAGAGTGACCCGCTCTAATACAAATTGAAAAAACTAACTGATTCGTGATTAGATTAAGATTTAATTGTACCAATTCACAAACAATCAAAACAAACAATCTAAATCATCAAGCACGCACAAAAGTGATTTAGATTGTTGTTTTATAAACAATAAATAGACATAAACGATTTTTATGTGGAAAAAATCACTATTGGAGCACCTCCAATTGTGATTAAAAAACCACAGGCGAAATGCCACAAATCAATCCACTATGAAGGAAAGAAAGAATACAAAATACTCCAACAAATTACCCAAACTCTGTCAATTTGTCTTTAACGCTTTGTATGTCTTCCACCGCAACCTTCGTCTCAGAATTGATTAGATTAATGTTGATTCCACAACATCCACGTCGACTCAACGACTATGCACAGCTTCGAACACCTTCGACACTCTACGCTTGAATCTCCGGATTCCACCGAAGAAGAACACTCTTGAAGAAGATCACTCAAACAACCCTTTAATGTGTATTATCGAACCATGAGAGCTTAATACTCAAGAAAGCATCAAAGGAAAACTAGCAAACTAGTCTCAAAAGAAAATCCTAGAGCTCCCGAAACAAATCTAGGAGTGTTAACCCTAAAAAGGACTTAAAACACATATATATAGAACACAGGGGCTGCGTACCCCGCTCGAGCGTAGAACTTGCTGCTCGAGCGGAGTCACTAACACGCATGCGATTAAACAGGTCTCCGCTTGAGTGCTGGAACCCACGCCCGAGCGCAAAAACACACTTCCCAGTATTTGTGCAAACAAGCCTAACTACTGAAACAGTGTAAACTCCGCTTGAGTGCAAATGTTCCCACTCGAGTGGGAAGACCAAAACAAAGGAAAAAATTACAACTCTATTAAATTTAGTTTGTTCGTAGAATTGGCAACTAGGGACCTAACATCAACCATTGTTGTTTTTCAAACCATGTTATGAAAATTAATTTTTGGTGTGATCCACAAATCCAAGTGGATGTTGGATCCCAAAACTCACATAATTGAATGTTATGAAAAATTCATAAATTTTAACACTTTGAACAATGCAAAAAAATTCACATTTAATAAACATGTGTTCATAATTTTCAGCCATCTCTGACTTAAAATCATTCCCCTTAAATGAATTTTTACCATCATTTTGTGATGATTGTTTAACATTTTTTAAGAGAAGAAGTTGTTTTTCTTTTTTAGCCATTAATGGCTTGTCACTTTTTTCCATATTTGGCAAAAACATCATGCCTCCCAAGTGAACATTTATTATTAGAATTCTCAATATTTTTTGAGAGAAGGGGTTGTTTTTTAATTTTAGCCATTAATGGCCTATGAAAATTCTCCAAAGTCATATCATCTTCATGACTTGGTGTGCTAACCCTTCGAGCCACATACCTTGGTTCTATATGAATAATTGGCTCTTCAAAAATGTGTATTAACCGTATTTTATATCTTAATTTTTTATTGGTCATTATGCCTTCCAATTTTTGCTTCCAATATAGAATTTCTTCACCAATTAGAAAAATTTGGTCATTAAGTCGATGAAATTTTCCATCACAATAATTTTAATCTATTTCCGTCAAATAATACGGAGATGATGAAATTATTTGAAATCTTTGCCTACAAAGAGAATTAATTTCTTTTTTTAGGGCTAAAATTTCACTCTCGCACCAATAAATTTTATCCACACAACGCCAAATCATTTTTTTCACATCATTTGTCATGTAATTATGTTGACAATAAGCGGTAGAACCACCACCATAACACTGGCAATTTTCAGAATATGAGGCATTCCACTAATAATCTGTTTCGAAGGAAACACTGCCACTCCATTGGCAGTTTGTATGCATGGGTGCACAATTTGTAGGCAAACCTGTTGAAGACATGATTTCATACGAATAAGTTTGCTTCTTCATCATCATCATCACTCCAAGTTAGAATGGTCTCACTTGGCGTGCCAATTTATGTTAGGAAAAATTCAATTTAGGCCCAATCAACAGTGATTGATCAACAACCTTCAACTGATTTTAAATAAACACAAAAATGATCAGATTTGTGGTTGAGTCTTATGCCTTAAACAGATTAAGGACTTCCCTAGAGGTAATTAAGTAAAGAAGGAATTGGAACAAAACATAATATGTACTAATTCAAATAAATTGTCACTTGTCATTAGTTATAAGAACTTAAACAAGAACAAAAAAATTGAATAAATACAGCAATCGGCATAAAGAAGAGAAGTGGGGATTGGAAAAGCTACTAATTTAATCTACTCCTAAAATGGTTAATTTATAACTACTCCTAAATAATTCTTCACGAGTGTGATTGGTGGTTGTTGATACACTACAACATCTACTAAATGTTTTGATCTCTAAAAGTAAAAATTTTGTTGCAAAAGACAGTTAGGGACCAATTTCTATCGTTGTGAGGATAGTCGCTAAAAGGTCGTCCTAAAAAGTAAAAAATAAGGCTTTTAGCGACAAAATTTTGAAAATGTCATTAATAAATAGACTTTTGGGGACAAAATAATTTGGTTTCAAAATGGTTTATTTTTTGAGACAAAAAATTTAGTCCCAAAAGGATAATAATTCATCACTAATGTCTAATTTTTGTTGCTAAAAATATAATAACGACACTTTTCGCAACAAAAATATTAAGTCTCTAAAAATAATTTTATCCCTAAATTTTGATCTCTAAAACCTTAATTTTTTGTAGTGATGTTGGCTACATATTTTGTATAAGCCAATTACAATTCAACACGTGGCAGAGTAAGGGCAATATGGGAAGAATGTTTAAGTCTTCGATCATGATCGTACACGTGGCAGTTAATATTGGTTCTTGTGTGGTCTGAGTAGCATTGGATCAACAAAGAGATGCAAGGTGACGTGGCTTCAACGGTTACTCGCATTCAAATTCAAATATAGGAGGGAAGCCTAACTGCAAGTAATGGCATAGTGGAACTACTTATAAGGGAACATGATCAGTGATCATGGAGGAGCAGTTCGACGGTTTGAAGTGCAGTTCGATGGTCACCCTTAAGAAGTATAAATAGCAGGGAAGGCCCTAGAAAAAAGCCCCAAACTCAGATCCAAAAAACCAGTCTTACTTTACTTATTTTTCTTTCCAGTTTTATATTTCCAGTTTTTACATTTCCTGTTCTTTAAATTCCTGTTCTTTACATTCCTGTACTTTAAAATTCCTGCACTGCACTTCATTCATAGGAGTAGTTTCAAGTAGATTGTTGCTGTAAACCTCTACGAGGCTGAGTTTGGATCATTGTAAGTTTTTCATTCTAATGAAATACTTCAATTGCTCTTTATTTGACTATTATTTTGCTTAAATTCTCCTAAATCAAGCCACCAGTAAAAGTCCTTTTCATTGAGGCTGAAAGAACTACAACACAATCGTCTGATAATTGGTTGGCAATTAAAATTCTGTAAGGACTGATTGATCCTTGATGGCATGCTCGCAATTACAAAAATAACCTTCGAAAGCCAAAAAGCCAACATATATTTTTTGCTTGCCCAGTGGGACTAATTGAAATGGCTAGACGTAGGAGACAAGAAGAAAATGAACGCTTGGAAGAAGGCGTAGAAGGAGAGATAAAAGTGCCTAATCCAAAGGATAATGTGATAACACATCCTGTGGAAGCACCCAGTTCGTCAAAACCTATGGTCGAACAGACCAGTACTTCAGAACAAGCACCATATGTTCATAATATTGGACAAGGCCAAGGAATTGGACCATCCACTGTTCCATTTACTCAGCCAGTAAACCCATGGGGTGGCCTACTAGATACCATGGGACAGCAATTAATGAACACAATGGAAAGGTGGGCAACATCCTTTCTGGATCGAATGAATAACCACCAACCAACACGTGAAAGACATATAGAGGAAGTTCCAAATGTCCCTCAGCAAAGATTGGCTAGAGATAAATAGCCTATGCAAGTTAGTGGACATTCTAATGGTCAAACTAGTAATCAGAACTATGAAAGACCATCACCTCAGTCTTGGTACGAACCCATTTCAAGGCCTATAGCAGGTCAAAATGCCTCAGTACTTAACAATGAAGCCATGCAAGTTGGTGGATCTAGCCCAATACAAGAAAATGGCATAAGAATGGGCACAAATCCCATGTTCAAAGCCATACCTAGCACAAGGGGGTTCACTAATCCCTTATTCGAATTTATACCCGGGGGGTTGGAAGGTTTTCCTACAAATGGAAGGGATACAACACCTGTTCCAGCACCTTTCGCAGGTCCTTTCGCAGGACAGGCTCAAAGGGGTTACCCACACCCCCAACAGCAACCTGCACCACAGGGACAACCAGTCCCAAATGTACCACCCTATGGACCAAGAGGACCACAAGCACAAGTTTGCCCACCAAATCCTGTGTTTGTCCCTCCAGTAGTGGTTCAGCAGGCACAAAATATGGTCCCTAGGGACCAAATTGCTGATATTGTTAGGGAGATGTGTGGACCAATGGCTCGGGGGGTCCAGACGCCTGTGTATAGAAAGCCATACCCAGAATGGGTAGATGGGGTACATGAATACCCAAGAGGGTTCAGGATACCAGATTTTACCCTTTTCTATGGGAGTGGAAACCAATCAACAGTAGAGCATATTGCTAGGTTTACTGCTCAATGCGGCGAATTTACTAATAATGACTATATGAAACTGAGGTTATTCCCTAATTCTTTAACTGGGGGAGCATTTGTATGGTACATAAACCTTACACCTGGCTCCATTCAAACTTGGCAACAAATGGAAGAGGCATTTCATGCCCAATTCTTCCAATCGGAGCCAGAGGTTTCCATGGCAGACTTGGCAAGATTGAGTCAAAGGCCTGAAGAGAAGGCTACTCAGTTTATTGCCAGATTTAAAAGGGCTCGAAATAAATGTAGAGTCATCCTGCCAGAGCCAGAATTCGTAAGATTGGCTCAAAATGGCTTAGAGTTCAGGCTTCGAAAGAAGTTTGACTCAACCGAATTCAGAGATTTGGTGGAACTAACCTATAAGGTGTCTAGGTATGAAACATTACTAGAGGAGGAACAAGATCGAAATAATGTATCGTACAAGACATATTATAGAGATCCTAATTATGAGATCGATGCAGCAGAGATTGTGGGCAAAGAACCTGTGATCTGTGAGGCATTAATTCATAAGGATACAACAATTGACCAGCAGTTTAAAAAGAAAGACCTTCACAAGAAGTACTTTTTCGATTTAACAAAGGCAGATGACATTTTTGATCATTTGCTTGCGGCCAACTTCCTTAAGTTACCAAAAGGAGTAAAACTTCCATCTCCAGATGAACTTAAGGGAAAAGTATATTGTAAATGGCATAACTCTTGGTCTCACTCGACTAAAAACTGCATTGTTTTTCGAGACAGGATCCAAGAACAAATTCGGAAAGGAAGTTTGAAATTCCCAGCCAAAGCAAAAAAGGCCATGGGGATCGACAGCAATCCATTTCCAGAAGTTGGAGAGGTGGCAGCCAATGTCATTATGTCAGATTTCCAGAACTTGTCCTTGACAGAATTGGACGAAGTCAATGTGCAGATGCATATTGCCAACCAGACAACCATCAAGAAGGACACTAGAAATCCACCAGCTATTGGACAAGGTTTCTCACACCAAAGGGAACACTCTGATGAAGAGTCACTGGATGATGACTCCTTAGAGGCAGCTGTAATTGCAAAGGATGTGTCCCAGGTGCAGACTGAGTTATAAGTGGTTGAAAGGGCTTCCAATTGATGGGAAGCAATATTACAGGGATGTGCAGAGACGTCCTAAACCAACCAATGCTCATAACAAAAGGCCGTATCCGGCTAGTGTTAGGCAGCAGCCATTGGTAGTTGAACCAGCAGTCGATAGAATGCATGCTAAAGGCAAGAGGCCCTTATATGAGTCCAAGCCACATAATTATTACAGAATGGAGAGCAGTCATTCTAAAAGAAGACTGGAGAAGAGTTCAGGTTATGGGATCAAAGCCAGAGATTGGCCCCCTAGACCAGCCTCACGCAGGACAGAAAGTGGCCACCTTCATCGAAGGCCTGAGCCAGGCTCGAAACTTGAGGTCAGGGCCAAGCAATTGCCTTCACAGCCAGCTTCGAAGATGGCTTCGAAGGAAGAAAAGGGCAGCTCAACATCTGGGAAAGTAAGTTCGTGGGTACTTGGAGTTCCAGATTGGTTTGTGATGCAGGACAAACCTAGGGAAGTGCCTACCCAAAGGGATGTTGGAAACCAAGGTAGGATGGTCAAGCCTCCTTTGGTAGCCCCCAACAATTGGGTATTGCTTAAACACCCAAAGACAAAGGAACCAGATATGGTCCCAGTCATTTCAAGATCACAAAGGAGAAAGATTCAACGTAGGTACACTCAGTACCAGAAAGACGTGAAAGAAAGTGGAGAGAGCTCTTCATTGGTCCAGACAGAAAGAAAGAAGAATCCAAAGTCAGACCATACTCCAAAGCCAACTCTACAAAGCAAGGTGGGTTGCAGCAGAGAACAGTTGGCCAAGGTTCATTCTGAACTAAAAGCCAGAGAGAAGTCTAGCTTAGCAGGATTGGAGAAAGCTCTGATGGAGAGTGGTAGCGAGATAGAAGAGGAAATTGGCATAAGCCAAAAGAAAGAAATGGTGAGGAAGAAATGTTCGAAGCCTTCATGGCTAAGCAAACATTTTTGGTTGAAAACCAGTTGAGAAAAACCATTCGAAGGAACCTGTTAGCAATGAAGTGCCAGAATGCAGCATGGAAGATGCTTCTGAGGTAACTGATCAAGTTGGCCAAGAGGGGAAACAGGCACAGCCAGCCATCCAGTTTGGCTCGTTTCCTCCAGTATCAGTAAATATGGTACATATACTGCCTCATGAGTTCCAAGCTGGGGATGAGAACCAAGATGATCAAGAAATTGATCCAATTCTAGTCTCTAGTGAAGACTCACAAGTGAGTATGGTACAAGATGATTTCGGAATGGCTACCCCTATGGAAACTGAATATGAGAGTGAAGAAGAGGTGAGCATTAACCTCTCATATCCTTTTGAGTATCCCTCAAACTCTATGACACAACATGTCAAGCCTTTGTATATCAAGGCTTTCTTCGATGGGATACAATTGAACAGAGTCTTGATAGATAATGGGGCAGCAGTAAACTTATTACCGAAATCTTCCTTGAAGAAACTATGGAAAAGGAATCCCAGGTTGATCCCAACCAGCACAACCATTGCCGGCTTTGCTGGAGACAAACAAATGGCTCAGGGAATTCTGCCCATCAACCTGAGTGTGGGAACCAGGGACTGCATGACAGCATTCTTCGTAATCGACAGTAATGCTAAATACAATGCTTTACTTGGGAGAGATTGGATTCACACTAACAAATGTGTGCCTTCCTCTTTGCATCAGAAAATAATGATGGCTTTGGGCAATGGAGAGACAGGGGAAATTGATGCAGATCCTCAACCCTTCATAGCCTGTGCAGACTTCGCAGAGGCCAAATTGTATATTGAGGGAGTGACACCACTCAGTATACTGAGAAAACCTGATGGCTCAGCCGAAGTGACGGCTGATGAGGAAGTGACACACCTGAAGCACTTAGTCTAGGAGAGTGCTGATGAAGAGGTTGCCGTTAAGGATGATAATGATGCCTGGTTGTAGGCAACAAGATGAAGCAAAAGAAGCCAAGTCTTTGGCTCTAATTAAATTCTCAACATTGGATGTAAAAGCAATAGTCCAGAAAGTGCAAGAGCAAGAAAGAGAAGCCATGAAAATTGGCTGCGAGCAGGAGCAGCAACAGGTCAGAGTTTTGACCCTCGACAAATACTGTGCATTGGACATTGAAACAAAAGTCCAGGAGATACAGGAAGAAGAAGCCTTATGGACAGTCTTTGTCTATGAGGAGGAGGGTAAAGATGTTGAATCAAAGAACCTGGGAGCCGAACAAAGCAAGAAGATTGCTTCGAAGCTGGAAGAAATCAAAGAAGGAGCTTCAGTAAGTTCTCAGACACAAGACCCCTTAGAAGAAATAAATTTAGGGAAAGGTTCTATACAGCAGCCCACCTATGTAAGTGCTTGGTTGAATGCTCTTGACAGGGACCAGTTGTTGGTTGTCCTGAAGAAATACAAAGATTGCTTTGCATGGTTTTTATAATGAACTATCAGGATTGGATAGGTCATTAGTGGAACATAGGCTCCTTATGAAGCCTAATTTCAAGCCATACAAGCAAAAATCAAGAAGAATGAGTCCATAAGTGATTCAGAAAGTTAAGGAGGAGATTCTTAGACTACTCAAGGCAGGCTTTATTAGGACAGCCAGGTATGTTCAATGGCTATCTAATATTGTGCCTGTAGTTAAAAAGAATGGTAAAATGAGGGTATGCATTGATTTCAGAAACTTAAATCTAGCAACTTCAAAAGATGAGTACCCTATACCTATAGTAGATTTGCTGGTAGACATTTCAGCAGGGCATCAAATTTTATCAATGATGGATGGGCACTCTGGTTATAACCAAATCTGCATTGCAGAGGAGGATGTCCACAAAACAGCATTTAGATGTCCTGGGAATATTGGCACCTTTGAATGGGTTAAAATGCCATTTGGCCTAAAGAATGCTGGGGCTACATATCAGAGGGCTATGAACACTATCTTTCATGACCTCATTGGAGGGTATTTAGAGTGTTATATTGATGACATTGTAGTGAAATCCCAATCCATGGAGGAACATCTGTTTCATTTAGAAGCAGCTTTTGAAAGAATGAGGAAGTTCAAGTTGAAACTCAATCCTCTTAAGTGTGCTTTTGGTGTATCATCTGGAAATTTCTTGGGTTATGTAGTGCACAAGAAAGGAATACAGATTGACCAGAATAAAGCCAAAGCCATCATTGAAGCCAGACCTCCATCAAGTAAGAAAGAATTACAAAGGTTCCTTGGGCAGGTTAATTTTCTTCGAAGATTCATTTCTAACACTGCAGGGAAAACTAAAGTATTTTCTTCCTTGTTAAGACTAAAAGATGAAGATGAATTTGTGTGGACAGCAGAGCATCAAATTGCTTTCGAAGGAATCAAAGCCTACTTGGCCAATCCTCCAGTGCTGATGCCACCAAAGGGTGACAAGCCCTTGAAGTTGTACATAGCTGCAGCAGAAGATTCATTGGGAGCTTTCTTGGCCCAAGACAATGAAAAAGGCAAGGAGCAAGCTGTTTATTACCTTAGTAGGTTTCTAAATTCTTGTGAATGTAAATATTCAGCTGTTGAAAAGCTGTGTCTTGCTTTGTATTTTGCTGCAATGAAATTAAGATACTATCTTTTGCCTACAACTGTCTTGGTAATTGCAACCATAGATTTGGTTAAGTACATGTTATCTAGACCTATGTTTAGGGGAAGAATTGGCAAGTGGATACTAGCCTTATCAGAATTTCATTTAGAATATGTCCCTCAAAGGGCAGTAAAAGGGCAAGTTTTAGCCAATTTCTTGGCAGACCATCCGCCTCAAACAGAGAGCCAAGAGATAACGGAACTTGGTGTGGCTAGTGTTGAGCCATGGCAGATGTGGTTCAATGGGTCGAAAGCCAATGGCTTAATTGGAATTGGTATTGTGATTAAGTCACCACAAGGGGTAGAAACCACACATGGTTTCAGAGTGGATGAAGCTACCTATTCCAATAACCAAGCTGAATATGAAGCCTTAATAGTGGGACTAGAAATTCTTATTAGATTACAAGTTCATGCAGTTGACATATTTGGAGATTCTCAATTGGTGGTTAATCAAGTGAAAGGGATTTTCAAGTGTCAAAGCATAAGCATTTTGCCATACTATGTTGTTGCATTACATCTGCTTTCTCAATTTCAAATAGCAAATGTAACTCATGTCCCAAGATTCTTGAATAATAGAGCTAATGATGTGGCTCAGAAAGCTTCGAATTTCAAGAGAAGGGATAATGCCCAAAGGGACATAAGCCAAACAACATATCAGAAATTAATACCACCTTTGAATAAAAGGAGCGTGGTCTTGGAAGTCAATCATAATGACTTACAAGAACAAGATTGGAGGCATCCAATAATGCAGTACTTGGCTGGTCCATCTTCGAAGGCCAGCAGAAAAGTTAAATTGCAGTCTATGCAATACATGATATATGGTAATGCTCTCTACAAAAGGGGGGAGATGGCTTATTGCTAGAATGTTTAGGTCCAAAAGAAGCATTAACAGCTATGGCTGAGGTTCATGAAGGTATCTGTGGTGCTCATCAGCCTGGTGTGAAGATGAGATGGTTGCTTCGAAGGCATTCCTACTATTGGCCAACTATCCTTAAAGACTGCATAGAATATGCGAAGGGTTGCCAAGCATGTCCAAAGCATGGCACAATAAGGCATGTGCCCATAACTGACCTACATGCAGTAGTGAAGCCTTGGCCATTCAGAGGATGGGCCATGGATATGATGGGAAAAATATACCCACCTTCTTCAAAGCATCATTATTTCATTCTAGTGGCCACCGATTACTTCACTAAGTGGGTCAAAGCTAAGCCATACAAGGCTGTAGACCAGACAGAGGTCATTGGGTTCATTAAGGATTTGATCCATAGATTTGGCATCCCACAAACTATAACTGTTAATAATGGGACTGTGTTCGATGGGAAAATGGTGAAGTCATTTGTGGCAGAGTTTGGAATTAGCCTTGTTAATTCCACCCCTTATTATGCACAAGCCAACGGTCAAGCTGAATCATCCAATAAGTCCTTGAAAAGGGAATACAGAAGGTTGTGGAAGACAATCCTAGGGATTGACACAACTTATTGTTGGATGTATTGTGGGCTTATAGAACTTCCCCAGGGTCAAGCACAGGAGTCACTCCTTATGCCTTAGTATATGGGCATGATGCAGTGTTACCTGTGGAGATCAATGTTAAGTCCTTGAGGGTAAGATGCCAAGACCAGTTGGATCCTGAGCAGTACCATCAGAGTATGTGCTTGGAGTTAGAGAGCATAGATGAAGCTAGAATTCTGGCATTAAATAGCATTCTTTTCCAAAAGAAGAAAGCAGCCAAAAATTATAATGAGAAAGTCAAACACATTAGCTTTGACGAAGGTGATTTGGTATGGAAGACAATACTCCCAATAGGAATTCAAGCCATAAGTTTGGTAAATGGTCACCTAACTGGGAAGGACCATATCAAATTCATAGAGTTCTGCCTTTTGGAGCATACCATTTGAGAAATTTGAATGGTTATGTACATCCCAAAAAGATTAATGGCAGATATTTGAAGCCTTATTTTCCAACCATTTGGAAAACACAAGGAATAAAATAAACACTAAGTACAAGAACACGAGATTGCTCAAATGATAGACAAGAATTTGTTTTTCATAAAGAGTTAAGTACATTTTGCCACAAATTGGCCCAAAAATCATTACAATGTCTTAATTGTTCTTTTACAACAGATTTCCTATTGCTAAATGATGAAAATAACTGAATAGCTGCAGTCATTTCTTCCTTTCGATCGGCCAATCCTTGGTTGGTGATTTGCAGTTTGGTATCAGTTCGGATTAAGGCCTGGTTCACTGCAGATAGCTCCTCCTCAAGTTGAGCTTTCCTCTCCAGCAGTTGAATTCGAAACTGGGAGACATAGGAGTGTTGTTCCTTCAGCTCTGAGACTTCAGTATGCACTTTGGAAACAAAACTCTGGTCTCTAGACAATTTCTCATCCGCAGCCTTGGCAGCATGGCAAATGCTAATGTAGAAGTCGATAGTAGCTGCTGCCTGGGATAGATGACTTGAGACATTTATGCCAGACTGCTCAGCAACTTTACAGCACTGAAGGAACCTATTTCTGATTATAGGTCTTTGTAGAGCCTCGAAGGGGATCCTCGAAAAGGAGATTAATAGGTCCAGGCAAGTGTCTAAGTCTATCAGAGGTGCAAAAGGCTTGCTACTGGAGGAAGAAGAGCTTTCAAGGATTTCTAGCAAGGAGTTAGCCAAGACTAATGGCTCAGCTTCGTCATTGACCGTTGGAGAAGTAGAGGGTATGTCGAAGAGACTGGCTAGTCTTACTTCGAAGATATCCACCTCATCCGTAGACATGAGAGGCGCAGAGAGAGCTGTGATGGAAGGCACAGAGGACTGCATAGGGATAGGAGAGATGGGTGGAGCATCTTTAGCAGTCTCCATGGTCCTAGCCACCAATGAGTCAAGAGAAGAAGGGCTGGAGCTAGGTAGAGATAATAGACCACGAGTTGGAGAGCTGTCAGTACCCTTTATAAGAGAATCAACTGCCATCAGAGATGGGGTAGCAGTTGGAATTTCCTTACGAGGACGAGAAAAAGCAGGGCTTGAAAGGGAATTAATTTTTGGTAGATCAAAAGACAAGAAAGGGAGGTATGGCTTTAAGCCAAGAGAAAGAGATGCAGGAATGCTTGGCCTCAGGGAAGGTACAGAAAGTGTAGGCCTTGGAAGTGGGAGTAATATCTGAATAGCCCTCACATGCTGCATTTGATCAACTTTAACTGAAACTGAGGGAGTCTTCATTGGAAGGATAGGCTCAGTAGTTGTTGCTGCAAGAGGAAGAAATGTAAAGTAATGTCAAGCTTCAATACTAAAATTTGACAAGGAAAAACAGTAGAAGCATGAAAGAAATTACTTGTTTCAAAAATGTTGGCAATGATGGGAGAGCTACGAAGGGAGTAATGTTCGGCAGTTTGTTGCCTTCTTGTAGTTTCCCTTTGTAATGCATCAGCAGCAGCAGCTTCATCTCTCAGAAATTGTTGCTGCAGTCTCTTCTCAGCTCTCTCGAAGACAATTATGGCCTTAGAATGTTCCTACTCTACTGCCTTGGCAGCTACTTCATGAATGGGGTCTTCAACCAAGTCAGTAGCAGGAACAGTCACTTTCTTTCTCTTTTTTCTTGGCAATGATACTACCGACTCTTTCTCAACCTCCCTCTCTTCAATTTGGGGATCAAGTTCTTCAGAAGTAAGATCCTTCTCCATTGCTTTGTCAACTGTCTCAGAATTAGGATCTTCGACCAAATCAGAAGAGGGGGCAGCTACCTTTGTTCTCTTTGTTCTTTGCAATGGTGTTTCTTGCTCTTGCTCAATCTCTCTCTCTCTCTCTCTTCATTTTGAGATTCAGATTCTTCAGGAGTGAGCACCAGTTTTCTTTTCTTTTTTTGCTGTTATTTGGCCTTGAGAGCAGCTAGAGTTTCAGCTCTTTTAGGGGATTCTTCTTGTGGAGACCCTGCACCAAAATGTGTGAATATAGAGGAGACAAACAAAAGAGTTAAAAGAAAGAGAAACTTAGAAATACTTACCCTTCTTCGAAGCAGCTCTGGTAACTCTAGCTGGAGGGGGTGAGGCTACAAGAGAAGTTTTGGCAGCTGCAGAAAGAGGGGGAAGGTTCTCAACCGTTGCTGATTTAGCCTTCGAAGGCACTCCTAACCCTATTAGTAAGTCATGAGGGTGTACAGATAGGCGCACTTCCATATTGGCTGTCCACCAGTTCTGGAATCGTTTCAAAACCAAGCCAGATGGAAGAAATGGGACAAACTTGAATTCATTCAATTCCTTCAGCAGTTTGAATGTTGCCGCCTCTAGCTTTGATTTGGATATTCTCAGATCTCTGGCCGTAAGATGGACATTCGAGAGACTGCAGAGTGGAACAGGTATCCCCTGAGTGAACCCAAATTGTCTGGCAAACTGAGAAGGACAGTACACCTCAGATATACATTTATAGGCTCAAGGATTTAAAGTGCCAATGAACAGCTCCCTTGGTAATAATATAGAAGCCCACATATCTTTATGGGGTGAAGTGGAGCACTCTTTATTAGCCAGAAAAGTTTGCAACCAAGCAGGTCCTTTATTGGCATCAAAAGGACAAAACAGGGAAGCAGATGGAGAAATAGGGAGTTGGTGAAAGAAGGCAAGGTAATAAGCAAAAGAAGTAGGATAAAGAACAATCCTAGCATACTTTTCCCCATAGGTGCTAGGATCATGAACAAGGAATTTTAGGCATTTTGGATGCAAATCAGTGAAATAGGCAAAGAGCCAGAGTTGGAGCACCCAGAGGAGACCTCCTTGGTTAGCATCAAGAGGTCTTTCGCAAAATTGGGAGCAGGCTCTGTAAACATGGCCTAATAGATATGGGGCCAAGGCTATGCATTTTTTCAAAACAAGGGCCCTCGCAAGTGGAGCGAATTTAGGCATAATCCGTTGAGAAGATGTACAAAAAAGAAACTTACACAGGCAGTATAAAATGAAAGAAAAAAGTTCTCTGTCTCTCACGGGGCCTACCCTTTTATTTTCAGCCTTTACAAAATCACTATAGGAGGAATTTAAAGGTGGAAGGGAAAAATTGACAGACAAGTCTGGGTAGGCACGTGTAAAAGGAGTACCAAGATGTGAAAGCCCTAGGAGATGGCAGATATCAAGAACGGTGGAGGCCATCATACCGCACCGAAACTGAAAAAAATTAAAAGCCATGTTCCAAAAACAAAGAGCAGCAGGAATCAAAAAGGGGTCTTCAGGAATAATGAACCTGGAAAGACGAAGGGCGTCAAGAATGCAGACCTCTTGCAGGTCGTCTTCCCTTGCAGGTACAACTCTATCATACCACTCCTCCCATTCAGTTCTCAATGTCGACCAGCAACGGTGAGGCCGGGTCATTCTCCAATTGCCCCAGTCGAGCCCTCCTTCGTAGAGAAGAAAGTGGTCCTCTAAATGAGGGTATAAAGCTGGAAGTTGGGCAAGGGCTTCCCGAAAGATGGGACCTAGGACGTACTCTTGTTGGTTACTATGGCGAGGAATGAAGAGACGTCCATCTATGGCACTTGACCCATCAGTTGTAAGCTTGACGATTTCTTCATCAATACATTTTTTCAAAGCCATGGTCGGACTTATATGGTCACCAGCAAGTACTTTCAGAAAGGAAGGATCCATTGATAGCAAGCAACAAGGGAGAGAGGATTAAGAGAAGAGAAGGGTTTGTGTGTTAAGCAAGCGAGTGCTTTCAAAGCACGAAATAAAAGGGTTTTTAAAAGCCTTTGTGTCTGAGAAACATATCGCGTTTTTCGTTAAGTACTAAAAATACGAATACGAAGGGTTTCCTCAAATATTGATACTTTTGGAGGGAAAAAACACAACCCAGATGTCAATACTAGCTTCGAAATAAAGTATTTGGCTTCGAAGCTAGGTTTTGGCGCCAAAAGTTAAAAAATGACGGCTTCGAAACAGAAAAGCCGGCTTTGAAGTACTTTCTATGCTTAAAGATGTAAGGATGCTCAAATGTTTGTTCGTTTCAAAAGGATTAAAGACCTGTTTTAGGTTTCTTAATGAAAGTGATGTCATTCGAAGCAAAACTTGGGACCTTTTGAGGATGGAAATTGGTGTTTGAAACATCAAAACCAATAGTTTGTTTATATATATGCAAGGAGAATTGTCTTTCGAATTAAAACAGTACAGCCCCAAGAGGAGCTTCCATATTGATTGGAAGTATGGACTGTTGTTCGAAGCAAAATTAGTCAATATTAACCATGACCATATTTTGGTTATGATTAAAACAGGCTTTAAATGGTAAGATTGTTAAATTCGAAGTACCAATTTTAAACAGAAATCAACAAAAGTTGCTAACCATAGTCCATGAGTTGGAAAATTCATGTTGATGTAGACGTCCCCGAACGTCCCGGGAGGATGAACTCCCGTTCTGTTCATATCGGGCTTACTACAGTTCGGACTCAAATTGTCACGGTTCTAAATCTGAACCAAAGAGTCCAAATCTGGCAAATCGTTTTGAAGAAAAACAGATTTTTTTGAAAAGTAGTGCCAAACATGGACTGCTTTGCCAGATTACAGAGTCGCCACCTAAATATTTTAAAATGGGGGAATTTAGGAAACCCTGACTCGGTGCCGAAGGCCACGTGTCCGTCATCACCAAAGTGACTTGGCTCGGGAGCTCGGGTACGATCGGGGAAGGTCAGCTATGAGCACCCCCTCTCGCCCGGTTCGAAGACCGGCCTCTACTAACCGTGATATCCGTTTTTGAAAACTTTATGCGTTCTTATTCCGGTTATTAGCCTAGAATTACTACGTTATGCGCACAGCAAACAAGTATAGACCAAATCGCCTAAATTGGAATAAAACATTTCATGTTTGTTTTGAAAATGGTTTGCTACCCGCAAGTAGGCTAAAACACAGGTTTTGCCACCCTTAAGTGGGCTTTTAGAAAAGACAGCTTTGCCATTATCTGGTGGGCTTAAAACTCACAGTTTTAATGCATTATTCCAATCTAGGTAATTTGACCTCCATCCACAGGCATTCAAGCAGTTATATCACATAAGCACTTAGCCTCATGGTAGTCATGCTATTATGGCAACACTCACACACATGTGATATGCTAAAGCATAAAAGCTCACCTAGTACTCCAAGCCAAAACAGAAACTAGTTAGTAATCATGTGCATGATCCTAGTTCACGTTAAGTGGCTAATGCAACACATACAGAGGTGCAGTTAGAGTAGGCTCGGTTATCCTAAGATGGCATGTGAAATGCTACAAGTAACAAGTATTCAATTTGGAAATTGAAATACAGTGCAGTTTGTATGATGTACCGAGCCCAATGCATGTATAACAAATGCATGGATGCATACGTGCATAGCATAAGGTATGCTAAGATAAACGTGCCCTAATACTAACCATCAAAGCAGGTAAGTAAAAGGGAAGAAAGACGTGGGATTGGAAGACATACATCCACTCACACACACTTATTACAGATACGCCCTCGCTCGGAGGGACCGAAAGAATATACAAATTAATTAACTACGCAAGCTAATTAATTATATTACAAATCAACTAAATTAATTAAATAAAATAATTAATCTAATTAAATAGTAAATCGCCTCGGGATGAGGGCCCAATGCAGCGCGCGCTCGGGACTGGCTCGGAATCGCACTGCCATGCATGATTTGCCTCTGTTTCATCTGCTCTCCTCCTCAGAAAATTACCAAAGTCCCAGGAGTGCCTCTCAGGGCACTGGGGATCACCACCGGCTGGGGTAGGACACCACCGGCTGAAGGAGGAGGCCACCGGCACTAGACTCATCCATCGGCTGCCAATTGACTGCCGGTCGGCACTAAACAGTGCCGGTCGGCACAAAATGCCTGCAAAACCTGCAACTCACAGCAGCAGAGGACAACAACATGCATGGCAATATGATTCAAGCCATTTATGCACCAAACACATCCCTTATCATGTTAGTGACTCAAAGGGGCATGTGCCTCGATTCTCGGACCACCAATCACGCGTTTCCATGCATGATGGCCCAAAGAACCAAGAGGGCAATTTTGATTTCAAATGCATGCAATGTAAACAAGCAAATAAGGGTGCCAAACCTCCATCATACTTCACTTCAAGAGGCCTAGCATGCATGCCTATGCAATGAGGTCCTAAGCATGTTATCTACTATGCCATATGGACAATGCAAGGCGCTTATGCAAGCATACAAGTAGGCATACAAGGCAAGTATGCAAACTAAGGAATGGGATGGACTTATACATGAATTGGGCAGCTCTAACAAGGCTCAAAACAGCGGCCAAAATGCTAAGGCATGAGGGCCAAACAATTATGCACACATGCATAGGTTAAGGCACTAACACTTAAGCATAACAAACAACATTCAAGCACACTTGAAATGAGTTAAACATGGACTACTAGCATGTAGCATAAGCTCTGAAAATCATGCAAAACATGATGCCAAATCATGCAACAAAGCAAGCCAAACAAAGCATGCAAGTGGTTCAAGGCTTTAAGGCAAGCCAAGGGGTTCAAACTAGGGTCAAACCCACCAAGCCTCACAAGGCCAAGGGGGCTCAAAATAGGTCACATGCAGACCTAAACAAGGCCAAGGGTGTACCTAGATGGCATCTAAGAGGCTTAAACCCTAAGGCATACAAAGTGACCAAAACAAGGAGCGTTTAACACATACTTTTAAAGCATTAAAGGAGCATGTAATGCAAACATATGAGCATGTCAAATGGACTGATATGACATGATAAATGTTTCCAAACCACCAAAAATAATGCAAGCATGGCATGCCACACACTCATGCTCCTAAGGCCAACAAGCCAAATGCAAAGGAGCTATGTAATGCGAGTCATGGCCGACCAAAACAAGCATGGACAGACCTCACGCATGGCAAAATAAGCATACAAGCTTCATGGATCTAAGCCTAAAACATGCTAGAAATAGGGGCACACAACCTAGGCATGTTAAGGGACTATTAAGGCATTACAAAGCAACTATGCAAGGCATGCAAAGAATGCTAAAACCAACTTAGAAACATGTTATATCATGGCATAATAAGCATGAAAAACAAACCAAACATGCTCAACAAACAACCAAACATGGTGCTCCATTGGAGGCCAAAACTTGCCCTTTTCAAGGACATCAAGGAGAGGGGGTGGCCCCCTCCTTCTTGAGACTCTAAGGCATCATCTTCACCACTGAAATCTCTCAAGATTTCAGTGGTGGAGAGGTCCTAACACCAAGGTCTCGGATCTCTCACAAAAAGGCACAAAATGGGGCCTTTTCAAGGCCTAAGGGTGGTCAAACCTACCCAAACCACCAAACACTCTTAATAAACAATGAAGAGGCCTAAAAATCAGAACTTTTTTGTATTATAGACTAAGCACAAAAACAGTTCTAAACTAGGTAAAAACAAGGTGCAAGAATGGGGTAAAAAGGGGTAGTTTTGTTACCTTTGAAGACCTCTTCAACAATGTTGGTGTTGTTGCCTTCCTTTGCTTGAATCCAACTCCAAAGCACCAAGAACCAACCTCTGGACCCTCAAAGACCTAGGGAAGGTGAAACACTAGGTGCTTGTGTGTGAAAGTATGGACTAAAGCACCTAGTGTACAAAATGAGCAAGGAAAAGAGAGATAGGATAGATATAGTATTCCTAACCTAAAACCAGAGCCTCTCCTCTGTCTCTTCTCTCTAATCCTTCAATTTTTCTAACCCTTGAGCCAAGAGGAGAGAGCCTTCTCTTATAGGCAACAAAGCTTACAAGCTAAGTCAACCAAAGGCTCATCCCCTCCATACACGTGTATGGAGGGGAAGCAAAAGCTAAACAGCTGTATAAAAATATCTCATAAAGCAGCTGCACAGTGGTCGGTAGGGCAAAATGGTCATTTTGCCAAAACAAGTGCCGACCGGCACAATATAGTGCCGGTGGCAACACCAGCCAGCCGGTGGCCTCTAGCCAGTGCCGGTGGTGTGTGGGGATGCCTCACAAAGCATTCCCTGCCCTTCCAAGGCAAAACACAAGTGTTTGGTGCAAAACCAAACACAAAACGGTCGAGTTCGGAGGTCCTGAGGCAAGGCGCGCGAGCCGAGAACTCCGGGAACTCCAAACGAACACAAACATGGATAATCACCGAGTGTTCCAACGGTGACGTCCAAGTCTAGAGGACGGTCAAAAATGGGGTGTCTACAGTTGATTTTCAGCATTTTTTGAGTTGATTGAATCAAAATTCAAAGGGTGAGGTTGGTTACTTCGAAGCCTTAAACTTGCTTGTAAAGACAAATAGAGAATCAAAATCCAACAATGGCAAACAAAGAGAAAAGACTTAGGTGTATCGAAATAAAAGCGATTACATTAAAAGTTCCTCTTTTGGTACAAATTCCAGTTCATAAAAATAAGGAATAGAATAAGTAACAAGATCATGAAATTTAATCCAACTATGATTGATGAATTTTTGTTCTTTCTTTATTCTATCCTCTATTTCTTCTAGGATTGGTTACTGAAGTTGGTGTGTTCTCACTTCATAGAAGAGCTCTTCGGCCCTTATTTCGAACGCCGTTTCTCTCAATCCTTGTTCCAACTCATCCATTTCCAAATCATCCCAGTACGCAGAGTCCTTATTTTGGAAGTCGTTGTATTCTTCAACGAGGTTCTCTACTTCGTATTGAGTGTGAACTTGTAGTGATGAAAGTTGATCCAAGGATTGAATGGTGGCCAAAGAAGTGCGGTGCCAATGGAAAAGAGATGAAAGTTGGTCCAAGAACATGTGAAGTTCTGCTTGAGCGATGGGGTTGAGGACATGGCTCTGAGTCAGAATATCACAAGCCCATCGTCGTGCTCCAACTTTTGCCTAGGTCGCCCTTTCAGGTTTTCGGCCTAGCGAGCCACTCAAGGGTAGTATTTCTTCAACTTGTCCATGTTGATTGGTTGGGAGAATTCGAGGCCATCTAAGTCCATAAGAATGACAGCTCCACCCGACCAAATAGATTTGATGATGTAAGGACCAGTCCAATTAGGTCTGAACGTGCCCCTAGGGTTATGGATAGGAGCCCAGTTGTCTTTGAGCACCAAATCCCCTTCTTTCAGATTCCTAGATTTAACTTTCTTGTTGAAAGCCCTGGCAATTCTCCATTGATAACCTTGGACATCGTATAGTGCTTTCAGCCTTCTCTCGTCGAAAAGCATTAGTTCCTCAAACCTGCTCTACTGCTAATCCGCTTCTGCTATCTGGCACTCAGCTATAACCCGCAGCGACGGAACCTCGACTTCAATCAGCAGAACAACTTCCATCCCATAAACCAGAGAATACGAAGTTGCCCCAGTAGATGTTCGAATTGATGTTCTGTAGCCCCATAGAGCAAATGGCAACTTGTTTGGCCAGTCTCTGTAGGTTTCCACCATCTTCTATAGAATGTGCTTGATGTTCTTGTTGGCGGCCTCAACAGCTCCGTTGGTTTGCGGCTGATATGTGGACAACTTATGAAAAGCCATGTTGTATTTCTCCAACAAGTCGATCATTTCTTTCTTAAAGTGGGAACCATTATCCAAGATGATTTCATTCGGGACCCGTAACAATAGATGATATTATTCCTGATGAACTTGGCTACGTGTGACACTTTCAGCACTGTGTAGGATTGGGCCACGACCCACTTTGTAAAGTAGTCTATTGCCACCAGGATATACTCATGCCCGTTTGACCCCTTTAGAGTAACTGCCCCAACAACATCAATTCCCCAGACTGAAAACGACCATGGTGAAGTCATGTTGTACAGCTTCGACGGCAGGATATTCATGCGATTCACAGGGATTTGGAATTTGTGGCATCGTCGAACAAAACCAATACAATCCTCCTTCGTGGTTGACCAGCAGTAACCCTACCTGAGAATTTTCCGAGCTAGCATCACTCCACTCATGTGTGAACCATATTCTCCTCCATGGATGGCTTCCATTAGGTGCTTCGACTCTTTAGCATCAACACACAGCTTGTGCATTCTCAGATGGCCTCGTTTGTACAATTTACCCCTGTAGATGATAAACTGAGCAGCCATTCGCCGTATTGCCCTTTTATCTTTGGCATTTGCCCCTAGTGGATAAGCCTCCTTTTCCAAGAAGTTCCAGATATCGTGATACCAAGGGTCCTAATCTTGTACTTCATCTATCGCGGCAATCAACTCGTAGGCCGGCACATACCTCTATTCAATAATGATCGGACGCATCCGGACTTCCAAAGGGATATCTATCATGGAAGATAGAGTTGATAAAGCGTCAGCGAACATGTTGCTCTCTCTTAATAGATACGTGAAGGTTAGCTTCTCAAACCTAGGAATCAGAACGTCTAGGGTTTGGTGATAGATTTTCATCCTTTCTTCCTTAACCTTCCAGCCTCCTTTCGCTTGAGATATAACCAGGTTCGAGTCCCCAATGACATCCAACCATTTTGCCCCTAGTTCCAGGGCGACTTCCAAGCCAGCGATACATGCCTCGTATTCTACTTCATTGTTTGATACCTTGAACCGGAGGTTGAAAGCTAAAGGTATATGGGAATTGTCGAACGCTATCAGCAACACCCCTATCCCATACCCGTACTGATTAGACACTCTATCAAAGTACATGGTCCAAATCTCTTCTTCAACCTGTAGAATGGCCTCATCTGGGAACAGATACTCTACTGCTTTGTCTCCCTCCACTGGGTGATCGGCTAGAAACTCCGTTACCGCTCTCCCCTTCACAGACTTGCGAGTCATATACTTCAAATCAAATTCGGAGAGAAGAAGCAACCAACGGGCTAGCCTACCCGTAAGCGCTGGTTTCTCGAAGAGATATTTGATGGGATCCAATCTTCAAACTAGAATTATGGAGTAAGCTAACAGGTAGTGCCTCAACTTCCTGGTAGCCCATACCAAGGCCAAACAAGCATTCTCCAGCGGAGTGTAACGGGTCTCATATTCCAGCATCTTCTTGCTCAGGTAATAGATGGCCTTCTCCACTCTATCCTCAGATTCCTGCGCAAGCATGCAGCCCATTGTCGTGTCGGTTACTGACAGATACAAAATCAACGGTTTTTCCGGCTCTGGCGGTGACAACACGGGCGGGTTCTGAAGGTACTGGTTGATCTGCTCAAAAGCAACCTGGCATTGAGCATCCCATTAGAATTTCTTCCCTTTTTTCAGGAGACCAAATAGTGGTTCACAAGTCAAGGTTAATTTTGCAATAAACCGTCTTATGAATTGCACTTTACCTAGAAAGCCTCGCACCTCCTTTTCAGTCCTTGGTGGAGGCATTTCTAGTATGGCCTTGATTTTGGAAGGATCGACTTTGTTGCCCCTTTGTGTAATCAAGAACCCCAGCATTTTCCTTGTTGTGACACCAAAAGTACATTTCTGAGGATTCCGTCGCAACCGATATTCTCTTATCCATTGGAAAAATTTCTTCAAGGCGGTGTAGTGGCCTTCTCTTTCCTCGGACTTGACAATCATGTCGTCCACATACACCTCCACCTCTTTGTGGATCATATCATGCAAGATAGTGGTTGCAACGCGTTGATAAATGGCCCTAGCATTTTTCAGATCGAACGGCATCACCTTGTAGCAGTAGGTTTCCCACGGCGTGGTGAAGGCAGTTTTCTCTCTATCTTTGGGTGCCATCACGATCTGGTTGTACCTGGAAAACCCATCCATAAAGAAGAGCAACGCATGACCTGCGGTGAAGTACACCAATTCGTCGATGTGTCATAGAGGAAAGTCGTCCTTCGGACTAGCTTTGTTCAAATCTCTGAAATCCACACACACCCGAATTTTGCCATCTTTCTTTGGCACCGGAACAATGTTGGTCAACCAAGTAGGATACTCAGATACTTGCAAGAATCCTGCATCTATCTGCTTGGTGACCTCTTTCTTAATCTTCAAAGCCCAATCCAGGGTATTCTCCGAAGCTTCTGCTTGACGGGTCGGGCCTCAGGGTCAAGAGGGATCCGGTGCTATTCAATCTCAGGATCGATTCCAGGCATGTCTTCGTAGGCTTACGCGAAAACATTTTTGAAATCTTTCAATAAAGTGACTAAGTGCTCGCGTTCCTCCGAAGACAACGTGGACCCGATCTGGACCAAACGTGGATCCTTTTCAGTACCAACATTAATTGAAGTGATTTCATCAACCAGGGGTTTTACAAACCTCTCCTCCTCTCGATCAATCAAATGTTTCAAAACCGGAGGAATTTCTTCCTCGTCATTTTTATCAAAGTTTTGAAAGTCTTGATTAATGCAATACACAAGTGTCACAGAAAAATACTCAGAAACAGCAGTGGTACCATTCTCATTTACAGCTTCCAGTTCGTCCAATTCCTCAGTTACAACCGACTCAAAAGAAAAGGAAAAAGACGACCTAGACAAAATAACGGCATCCGGGTTATCAACCCCAAGAATATCATACTCTAACTCAGAAGAACTAGAATCTGATTCTGACTCCACAGACTCTGTGGAATCAGATTTCGGTTCACTACCTGATTCAGAACTGTTGGATAAAAAGCCCTCCTCGAACTGCCAAACGAGGAAGGGTGTGATAGATGCATCTAGAATGCCAGAAGAAGGGCCCATAGCCGATTGATCTCCAATCATGGAAATAGAGAAGTCATCCCCCAAGTGTAGACCGCCCGAACTTCCTCCGCGCGCCCCCCTTTTGGAGAGGGCATGGATTTGGGTTCATAGCTACTACAGTTCGGACTCCTGTCACGGTTCTAAATCTAATCTCACAAAGTACAATGTAAGATTGATAAATCACTAAAGAGTCCAAATCCGGCAAATCGTTTTGGAAAATCCATTTTAATCAAAAAGCGCCAAATATGGACTACTTTGCCAGATTTCAGAGTCGCCACCTAAATATTTTGTTTTGAGAAATTTAGGAAACCCTGACTCGTTCCTAAGGTTACGTGTCCGTCATCACCAAAGTTGCCTCGGCTCGGGAACTTGGGTATGAGAGGGGAGGGTCATGAAATGAGCACCCCCGCTCGCCCGATCAAAGATCGGCCTCTACTAACATGATATGTTGTTTTTGAAAACACATGTGTTCTTATTCCGATTATTAATCTAGAATTACTATGTGATGCGCACAACATACAAGTATAGACTTAATCACTCAATTTGGAACAAAACATCTCATGTTTGTTTTTTGAAAATGGTTTGAAGTCGCTACCCTCAAGTGGGCTTAAAACATGATTTTGCCACTTTAAGTGGCCTTAAAACTTACATTTCGATGAATTGTTTCAATTCAAGCAATGAAGCCTTCATCCACAGGCATTCATGCAGTTATAGCAATTAACCAAATAGCCTCATGGCAAGTATGCTATCATGGCAATATGCAATCACACTCATGCAATATGCTAAAGTGTAAACACTCACAGTGTACTCCGAGCCAAAAAAGAAGCTAGTTAGTAATCAATGCATGATCCTAGCTATGTTAAGATGCCTAATGCAACACATACAAAAATATAACTAAGTAGGCTCGGCTATCTAATAGGCACATGAATGCAACACTCAATAACATGCTTTGAAACATGTATCAAGAAAGTGTATTAAAGTATAATGCAGTTTGTATGATGCGCCAAGCCCGGTGCATGCAATACGAATGAATGATGCACGCATGCAAAACATAAGTATGCTAATTGAAACATGCCCTAAAACTAACCACCGAAAGCTGGTAAATAAAAGGGAGAAAGACGTAGGGTTGGAAGACATGTATCACACACACACACACTTATTACAACATTTGCCCTCTCAACGGAGGGTCCGAATAAATCAACTAATTAGCTACACTAAGCTAATTAATTACAAACCAACTAATTAATCAAATTAATTAAGTTACAAAACCAACTAAGTATGAAAAGCATCTAAATTAGGCTGCCACAGCTCCGCCTTGAACAATGAAGGATGCATACTCGGTCACGTCCTCCCAGAAATCCACCACCTTGCCTCAAGATGCCTCTGTTTACACTCTTCCTGTACTTTTGAAAGTTCTGACCCACCTTAGGAACATTCTGAAGGATGGTCGGCCAAGAGGGATGGCCATCGACCAAGAGGGATGGCCATTGGCCAATTTTGATAGCCGATCGGCAGACTTGGTGGCTGATCGGCAGATTTGATGGTTGATCGGCCACTGCTTCCTGTAATTTCTCCTTTTTGCTGCAACGGAGCACAAACAGAGGCATAGCAGTGTATTTACAAGGAATTTGTACACAACCACCCTCTCTATCATTTCTTAAGCTCAAGGGAGTGCGGCATCTTACTCTCGAGCCATCAATCACGCATCTCGATGCATGATGGCCAAAGAGGCCGAGTTACACAAATCAATGTCGATGAATGCACACAAATAACACATAAGACTCGATGAACCTCCACCTTATCATACATGATCAAAGGTGTCGGTGACCTAAGGAATGAGGCACGTTTCATCACTTTGAGTATGAAACGTCCCTCGTTCCTCGTGTTTGGATTAACGTCTAATCCAAACGCAATGCAATGCAACAACATCCTAGACACAATGCAATGCAACAACATTATGCAATGCAACAACATGCAAACAACATGCTATCTACCAATGCTAAAGTGGCATACATGAGGCTCCATCATACAAGCAATGCATGCATGGGATATTTGGAGGCTAAATCATCAAAGCAAGTAAAGAGTATCGTTCAAGAGGCATGCAACACAATGCTCAAAGGACTCAAACCACATATGGATAGACCTAAGAGGACCCGAAACAGTGGCCAACACACCAAAACTTAGGCTCAAAAGGGCCAAGAACACATGCTCATGCAATGGCTCATCAACAAGGTATAAAGGTGCAACTCTCAAGAGCACCTAAAGAGTGACAAACATGGAAGCATGGCAACACTAAATGCCCTGAAATATCATGTTAAATGATGCCAAAGCATGTACATATGACAAATGAAGCATGCTAGGAGGCTCAAAGCTTAAGGCTAGTAAATGGTCCCCGCAAGACCTTTGCTTTTCTAGCCTTCTGATCAGTCTCAGTTCTTTCCTGCTCGAACCACTTCAGCACGACCTCCTATTCTGTGTCGACTGTACAAACACTACTCAATTCTTGAGAAAAATTCTTAGTACCGGTGCTCTCCGACAACTTCCCCTTGTTATCGACCGTTCCGACCATTGCAAAAATTCCTGTTTCCAACTGTTCTTGCTTCGGTTAAGACCCCTCATCTACATCTGGTTCATCACTGAGCCACCCTGTATTATCCGTTGATCCGTTCATATCAAACCAGCCAATCTATACATTCCCCAGATCCTGTTCACCAAAGAACTGCAGATTACGGATGTCCTCCTCAAGCTCAGCTAAGTCATCCAGTCCCTGGTTTGACTTGTCCTCCTGGACTACATTAACCTCCATTCCCTTTGGCAATTCCACCTCTGGTCTAGCCTGGCTTGTTGGCACAATGTAGCGACAAGGGTTATATGCTTCCTCAATTAAGCTCACGGAGCCCTCGGGCATACCTTCATCTACCATAGCCACCACCACGGGTTCGGGTTGGGTGTGGACGTGCTCATCATGCACAGTTCTGTGCTTTCTGGGATGAACAGTGCCGACTTGGGCAGGTGGGAGGGGTCATGTATATGCTGGGGTCATATGGGACGGCCATTGTTTGGATAAGGTTTACTTGTCTGGGTGGAGGAGGGGGTTGGTTATGTGGTGAGAGTGGATTTGTAGTGACGTTAGGCTTCTCAGGAGGTGCTATCACTTTGTTGTCAATGAGATCCTAAATCTCATGACGGAATCTAAAGCATAGGTCAGTATCATGACCATGTTGTTGATGGAAGGCGTAATACTTGGACGGGTTGTGTGTAGGAGGGAGGAGATTAGGCAATGGGCACGGCTCCAGGGGCTTCAGATGCCCCTTTATGATCAGGACCCTCAAGGCCACAGATAGAGACATGTAGAGTGGGGTGAAAACCCTCTGGCCTCCGGGTGGGTACTTTGCAGGTTGTGGGGTAGTTCCGGATGCACCGGTAAAATGGGTGGCTATTTTCGGTGTGGTGGTGACCATATCAACATCAGAGGTCCTTGCAGCTGCATTACTACTCGTAGCCGCATTTGAACTGCGTGTAAAAGCCCTCTTGGGCTGTTCTTTTTCATGGTCAATCAGACCCAGTTTCATCGCATCCTCTATCTGTACCCCTATCTCATGAAGGTCAGCAAATGTAGGTGGGGGTAAAACAATCATCTTTTGCAGTAGCTTCGGTTGCAATTTATGGATGACCATTCTTATATGGTCCATTTCAGCTGGTTAGGTTGTCATCATGGAGGCCTTGGCCCTCCACCGAGTGACGAAATCGGAGAAGCCCTCCTTCGGCTCTTGTCGAGTAGCCTCAAGATCACGAGTTGTGACCTCGATTTGAGTGTTATAAGAATATTGGGCGATAAAGGCCTCACCCATCTCTTCCCAGCTCCTTTTCACAGAATCCTCCAGTTTAGCATACCAAATAACCGCGATACCCGACAAGGTCAAGCTGAAGAGGAATAGCTTCTATAGTCTAGTCAGGCCCATCTGCCGCAGAATAGCTGAAAATAGCCGCAAGTGGACCATGGGGTCGCCCGAGCCGTCGAAGCAGTCTATGTGTGGAATTTTAAATCTATTTGGCAATGTCACCGCCGAATCTGTATAGCCGTCCTCTATATCTGGGATCGAATTGACACCCTGAGCTCGTTTGAAAAGCTTCTCAAGCTTGCTTACTTTCAGAGCGGTAGGGTCAACCTCAAACTCAAAGGGTGCCTCTGTTGGGTAGACCGGTTCTTTGGAAGTCTGAGGTAGGACTGGCCCTGCTGGAATGTCCGCATTCTCCTGGACATTAGTTGTATCCCCGGGTATTGGAACCCTGACTGGGGGTGGATGCGAAGCAGAAGCTACTGCTTGTTGTGGTTGCTGTTGCTATTGAAGCCTAACAATCTGTTCAACCTGCCAGGCTGCAATCTCTGTTTGGCAAGCTGTAACTTCCGCTTGGCGAGCAGCGTCCAGCTGCATGGCCTCAATAGTTTGTTGAAGTTGACGCATCATATCCTCCATGTTGACTGAGGAGTGCTGATCTATCAGAACCAGTGTATACTCTTTTTTTGAGGTAGAAGCAGAAAACTAAGCCCAACTGCGCACAGGTGACGTAGATAATGACCGCTGAATTGACGACTGCTAAACCGGTGATCTATGCCTGACTATCCTCCGTCTTGTAACCGAGGGTAGCGAAGCAAACACTGGTTGTCCTCCAATAAGATCCTCAGATCGATAAATCCTCCTGACTCTGGTCTAGAGTGCTCGGGGAGTAACTGCCTCGTCGGAAGCAATTGTGAAATACTACCTTGCAAAAAGAAAATAAAAGCAAAAAAAGAAAAAAGAAAAAAAAAAAAAAAGAAACAACAATCAGCAAACGCACAGCACCTTGGCTTAGACAAGGACAACACATAGTTGAAATCATAAGCTGGACAATCTGTACTCAAACACTAATTTCTGCCCCAAATTTCTGCCTCAAAATGGATACCCTCAAACTAATACCAGACTTGCAACTGATACATACATTCCTGTAGAGTCACACTCTAAAAGCACATATCAAGCAAGTAAGAGCCAAAACACCCCTATGGTGGGGTAGGGTTTCCCTGTCCTAGTTTCGTCAAGAACTAAGGGTTCGCTACGCAAACAAGTGGCTTCAAACAAACCTACATTCGGGTGAGCAACATGTCCTCGTTTGGAACAGTCTCTATGGCTTCCGATATGCAACTAGGTCAATTGGTCAAAAAGGGTGCCTCAGCAAGACGATCTAATATGCCTCTCGCTCCTAACACCGAGAAATGAGAGGAGGATCAAACGGTACAACGGTAGTCCAGATCCAAGGTTTGTGTTCCCATTGTGGCAGAGCCTGCAACCAGTCAACCTTATAGCACGTTTTTCCAAGCAAGCCTCCGGCAAACCATTCAGGAATAGCAGATGGCAAACACTGTGACTTAGGCGCACCAATGCAAATACAAATGCAAAAAACACATAAGTGTATACAAAACAACATATCATGAGTTCGAGTCAAGTTCTCTAAATCCCTAGCAGAGTCACCAGAAATTGTAGACTCAACTTTCTTCGCGCCCCCCTTTCGGAGAGCTCGAATTGGTCCTACAGTTCGGGCTCCTGTCACAGTTCTAAATGTAATCTCACAAAGTGCAATGCGAGACTGATAAATACCAAAGAGTCCAATCCGGAAAATCATTTTGGAAAATCGATTTTAGATCAAATAATGCCAAAACTGGACTGCTTTGTTAGATTACAAAGTCGCCACCTAAATATGTTGTTTTTGGAAAATTTAGGAAACACTGACTTGTGCCAAAGGCCACATATCCGTCATCACCAAAGTTGCCACGGCTCGAGAACTTGGGTATGAGAGGGGAAGGTCCTGAAATGAGCCACCCCGCTCGCCCGATCAAAGATCGGCCTCTGCTAAGCATGATATGTTGTTTTATAAACCTCATGTGTTCTTATCCGGTTATTAGCTAACTTTACTATGTGGCGCGCACACAATCAAATATAGACTAAGTCGCAAGACTTGGAACAAATCAACTCACGTTTGTTTTCGAAAATGGTTTGAAATTACCACCCTCAAGTGGGCTAAAACGCAGATTTGCCACCTCAAGTGGGCTTAAAACATGATTTGCCACTTTGCAAAGTGGGCTTAAAACTCACAATCATTGAATTGTTCCAATTCAAACAACAAAGCCTCCATCCACAGGCATTCATGCAGTTAATCATTTAAGCACATAGCCTCATAACAAGCATGAGAATCATGGCAACACTCACACTCATGCAAGCATGCTAAAGCGTAAAACTTACAGAATACTCCAAGCCAAAACAAAAGCTAGTTAGAAACAATGCATGATCCTAACTATGTTAAGATGCCTAATGCAACACATGCAACATGAAATTAATAGGCTCGGCTACTAAGATAGCATATGAATGCAACAATTTGATAACATACTTTAAAACACGTATTCAAATAAGCATTGAAATTGCAATGCAGTTTGAATGATACGCCGAGCCTCGGTGCATGCAAGACAAATGAATGATGCAAACATGCGAGCATAAGGTATGCTAATTGAAACGTGATCCCTAATCTAACCATCAAAAGAGGATAAATAAAAGGGAGAAAGATGTGGGGTTGGAAGGCATGCACACACGCACGCACACTTATTACAACATTGCGCCCTCTCGAAGGAGGGTCCGAATGAATAAGCTAAGCTACACTAAGCTAAGCTAATTATTACAAAACAACTAATTAACTATTCTAGCTAATTAATTATTACAAACCAATTGAAACTAAAACTAACTTATTCTAAGCTAATTAATTACAATAAATTGAAATTGAAGAACTAGTTACACAAACAAATTAAGTACAACACTTGAATTAAATAATTAGCTACGCTAACTAATTAAAGCAATTAAAATGGCCTCGAGGATGAAGGACGCATGCATGCTCGGTTGGTTTCCTCCCGAAAATCCACCGCCTTGCCATTGCAGCCTTTGTTTGCACTCGTTGATCTCTGAAATTATGCCAACTCCCAGAATGCCTCTGCTCCAACTCAGGAACATACTGATGCGAAATTCATTTTTGGCCGGTCGGCTACCATTGGTGGCCGATCGGTTGCTTCAACTAGCCGGTCGACCACTGATTTCCTAGATTTCCCTTTTTGCTGCAACAGAGAGAAAACAGAGGCAAAGCAATGTATTCCAAGGAATATATGTGTGTACTTCTACTCTCCTTATCATTTCTCAAGCTCAAAGGAAGCCATCAACCGAGCATTTTCATACATGATGGCCAAAGAACTAACCATGTACAATGTCAATGAATGCATAATTAAGACCAAAACAACCACCACCCTATCATGCATGATCAAGGGTGACGGTGACTAAGAAAAGTGGCACGTTTCATCACTTTGAGTATGAAACGTCCAATTTTCTTTGTGTTTGGATTAACGTCTGATCCAAACACATGCAATGCAACACAACATGCTTGTCTTGTTCATGTTTTACTTGTCATGTTTTATTCACTCATTTTACATTACCAAACCATTCTTTAACCGATTAAGTCCAAGGTGGGAGTCCTCTAATGAAGGAGCTGTCAACCAAGGGAGGATTTAAGGCATGAGAGAAATCATGCCGTTGGTTAGTAGAAACACTCAAAAGAGGATTAAAACCATTAAGCACGAATCTCAATCTCAATCTCAAGCTTAAACACAACTCGAAGGTTAACCAACCCTCAAAGCAAATGAAAAAGTGAAGAAATGAGGGAGGTTGCAGATATTTCAGTGCTGAAATGGCATGTAAAAGGACACTAAATCATGCAAGCAACTCATGCAATATATGCTACAAAGCCTAAAACATTAAGCTAGTGAGAGAGATTGCACAACAACCATGCAATACAAGCCTTGAAGGGCCAAACCAACTCAAAATAGAGCTAAGACCAGTCAAAAAGTGGCCAAAACATGCTGAGATTAAAGCACAAAAGGCTAGAAAAACATGCTCACATGTTAGCTTGCAAACAAGACTCAAAACACAACTCTCAAAAGCAATGAAAGAGTGAGGTAAATGAGCATGTGACAGAGGTATATACGCTGAAATTACATGTAAAATGATTCTATAACATTCAATCATTCCAAGCAAAACATGTTTAGAGGCCTCAAAACAATGAGCTAGTAAAGACCATTTGCACTATAGCTGTCATGACCCGAACCCGCCCCTATAGATTAAGGTCATAACCGGCCAGTAATCATGAGATTACCTACGACCTCAAATCAGATTAGAATATACTCCATCAGAGTTACGGGGCCAAACGGAAACGACTTAGAAATTTTGTCCAATGAGCTATGCTTACATGGCATATCAAAACATTTCACATGTGCATAATAATAACTCATACCACATATCAGTAGTTTACATCTTGTATAGCCAGAATCATTCAAACACATAGTCAGCTAAACCAAAAGCTTATACACATAAACGGTCTATCATGACCAATAGGAATAGCAGAAGAAATACAAAAGGTCATAAACAAAGCCTCTTGTGTGAGGCACCTGGGCTGACTTCACAAAACTCGGGTTCCTTTCTTAAATTCCACTAAGGCTGGGGTTGAACGTCCCTTTGCTCACCTACATACATATAAATGAGAATGAGCTAACGCCTAGTGAATAATATCAAAATAAAGAGGTTAATGATTGAGATTCGTTCATAAATGAATCATACTTATAATGTACATATTCGAACCACTATTCTCATTCACACCAGATTTACAAATCTCAACGAAGCAAAACGACCTTAGGTCCAACACATCATGTCCATATGCAAAACGACCTCAGGTCCAATTCTTATATAAAACAATACGACCTCGGGTCCATCTATACGAAACGACCTTTGGTCCAATTCAAACACATCAAACGGCCTCAGGCCCAATTCGAACATATCAGGCATATCAAACGGCCTCGGGCCCATTCTCTTTATATTCGTATCCATTTGTATTTCATATTCATGATCATGATCTCTTTCATTCAAACGGCCTTTGGCCCATCACGGTATTCCAATATATCAAATGACATATTCAAATGGCCTTTGGCCCACATTTGCATTCATGTCTAACAGCCTTTGGCCCAATCATTCATCTCCGACGGCCTTTGGCCCAACCATTCATGTCCGATGGCCTTTGGCCCAATCATTCATGCCCGACGGCCTTTGGCCCAATCGTTCATGTCCGACGGCCTTTGGCCCAATCATTATATCTGACGGCCTTTGGCCCAACCATTCATGTCCGACAGCCTTTGGCCTAACCATTCATGTCCGACGGCCTTTGGCCCAATCATTCATGTCCGACGGCCTCTAGCCCAATCATTCAGTTATATCAAACATATCAACGGCAAACGGCCTTAGGCCCAATTCAGTTACATCAAACATATCAAACGGCCTTATACAAATTAGGCATATAGAATACTCATTCATATTTCAACTCAACAAATCCATGAAGCTTATATAGAAGTAGCATTTGGAAAGTAACTTATTTGAAAATATCTTTACTAAGATATTACTCACTGTGTTCTGCCGGTGGATTTGCCCTCGAGCTCGACCCTACCCATTGTATAACACATATGGGTCACAAACGATTCAATCCGTTCTTGACTTATGCATTCCTCTTAGGCCTCTTTATTATCTTCTTAATCCATTTACAATGTTCAATGCATGCCTAAGAGTGCTCAGAAATGGAAGAGAACGGAAAATGAAACACAAAATATCTTTACAAGCTTTCTGAAATAGGGCCCTCCACTCGAGCGTGGCTTTGGCCGCTCGAGCGGACCCATTGGGTCTGCAAAAATACTGGTTGCCTCATTTTCATGCTCGAGCGTGACTTCGGATGCTCGAGCTGAAAGTCAAACTACATGGATTCCCACTCGAGCGTGAATCTAGCCGCTCGAGCGGACGTCCATGTCTGCAAAAGTTCTGGGAACTAGCATTTCACGCTCAAGCGGCGCTTTCCCCGCTCGAGTGGACATGCCGAATTCTGGATTTTCCAGCAGCCAATTTGAGCTTCAAACTTGCATTCAAACTAATGTAACTTGCATATTGTGACTCATACTTCACATGCAAACCTTCTAACATGATATAAATGCTAAATTACAACAATTTGAAGCTCAATTCCCATGGATCAATCACATGCAAACCCAAATCATACCAAACTTACTTCCAATACATTAAATTCATGCATTTAAACTTCATATCTTCATCAATCATGCATGCATGCCAATTCTTGACCCCATTTCTATTTCAAATGGTACAAATGGTGCTTATAACCATGAAACTCAACAAAACTATGCTTGCATGTATGATTCAACACCCAATTTCTCATATTCAACTCCTTACATGCTTGATTATGCAATTTCATGGCAATTCTATGCATGCATGTGCATATAAACTTCAATTTCATCATAATCAACACCATTCATGTTCTTGATCACATATTCTCTTTGAATTTACATGATTACAAACTCAAATTCATGAATTAAGGGTAGATCACTCACCTAGGAGCTTCAATCTTCACAAATTCTTGTTAATTCTTGAGTGTAGCTTCCCAATCCATAATCTTTGAGTCAAAATGCACAATTCTCTCTCTTTCTCTCTCTAGAATCGACACACTCTCTCTCTAGAGAGCAAATTCAGATTTTGAGCTCAACATATGGTGAGTTTAAGTGTATAAGGGCCTATTTATAGGCTTGCTTAATCACATTGATTAAGTTTAAGTAATGACACTTTAATTAATCATTCTGAATCTAATTATTTTGAACCTACTCAATGTTCAATTAAATTTCACCACAGGCTCTAAAAATTATGCTAACCACAATGGCGTAAGCAATTTCGGTTTCTGTGGCCGATAAGGCCTTCAATTTAAATTTCAAAGCAGAAAATCAAACAGATTTTCCTACGGTGAACAGATACAAAGCCATAACCACATATAATCATGCAACTAACACCCAAATTCAAATTAAGCACGTAATTACAAACATAAGCATGATTAATTAACATATTACAGGGCAGGGTTATCACAATAGCCATGCAAAACGATGCCCACATGACCAAAGCAGCCCAAAACAGAGCTAAATCATGTCAAATCAGAGGCAAACACATGTTGTAAATAAGCTAAATTAAGCTACAAAAACATGCTATCATGTGATGCTAACTAGGCATGCAAGCAAGACACAAGGAGTAGAGGCTAACCCCTCCTATTTTGGACTTCAAGAGTTGATTTTTACCACTGAAAGAACTCAGGATTTCAGTGTTTTAAAGGGCCAAAAAGTTTGATTTAAAGATGGCAAGAAATGGCACAAAAGGGCTTCACAAGCCAAAGAGCAAAATGAGAGACAACCCCCTAACTCAAAATAGGTTCAAACCACCATTTTTAGGATTGAAAAACAGAGATTTTTACAGTTGAAAACTAGCTCAAAAACAGTGTAAAAAGATGGAAAAGCGAGCAATTAAAATAAAGCTTACAAGGTTAGACTTTACCTAATATTTTACTACATTGGATGGCATGTCTAATTTTAAGAATATATCATTTATTTATTTTTATTTACAATTTTGATTTGATCGCGTAACGATCGATATTTTATTATTTTGAATTTTATTATTATTATTATTATTATTATTATTATTATTATTATTATTTGGGGCATAAATACACTACTCAAATAGGCTTAAAAATAAAGGGAAAATTACTGATCAATGGTAATTTCAAAAAATATATATATATTTATTACAGATTCATAAAATAATTTATATTTTTTGTTATTAATAGTTATAAAATTTACCATTTATTTATAATTACTTTTTAAAATCAATCCTGAAGTGAAATTTTCCAAAAATAAATCATCCAAGTAGACTTTGAAATAAGCTTACCAAATCTAACAATGTCTAGTCAATTGGATATGGAATAAGGGAGAATTTGACCTATAGATAAAGAGTTGGCCTCAGCAAACAATGAGACAAGGACAAGGGGAAGGATGTGGACATTCCAAATTGACCAGTGTCCAAAAAGAGTCCTCAAACATAGAGGTGCAAATCTTTTGAAATCGACCCTCTCCCAAGCAAGATGCACGAAGGGAGACATTTGTATTAGTCAAAAGTAACGGGAGTCCATGTTATGCACGGATAAATAATAAATTGTGATAAATCATATTAAATATGTTAAAAATTATTAATTATTAAATATTATGATATTAATTTAATTGAGTATTTAAATAATAGATTTCAATGATCTCACTGTATCTATATAAATATGCAGGACCAATTTGGAGTTTGAGAAACCTATGCCTATTTAACAAGGTGCAACCAAACTGGGTTGAATTTTTGGATTTAGTTAAATATCGGGTGATGTTTTGGACTTCCTTGAAGGTAGCAAGACTTTCAGTTAATCAGTTGTTGTCTTGTCGGTATGATGTGTCACTGTGCTTGTAGGATTTAAAATTGTTTGATTGTGATAATTTTTTGGATGGAACTGATGAAGTTCAGGTAGAGGTAAGCACTAGGCTGGGTGCTGATAGTGTTGGATATATTCATCATCCCATGTGAGTGGCTAACCCACTTTAGAGAGAGTGGGGTGGTTGGAGAGCACTTTAGGGAGAGTTTGGGTGGCACCTCCCCACTAACCAAGTCTTGACTCATCTTCATGCCAATTGTGATTAAACTCCTCTCCCTCAATTGTGTATAAATTGAGGTGAGGAGGAGAGGTTGAGAGTGAGAGAGCAAATCGAGCAAACCAAAGATAGTGAGAAATGTGAGGCGAAGAGACCGTCTCTCTCAGTGTGAGCAAGGGAGACGGTAGAGTGGCTGAGTGAGGAGAGTGTGAGCTCCTCCTCTATTGTAATCTTTCTGTAATCTCTCCATTGTTATAGTGATAACCGGTTACTCTCCCGTAGACGTAGGCATTAAGGCTGAACTGCGTTAAATATGGTGTCTCCTTGAGTGTGGGTATGTTTTACTTCTTGGTATGATTTCTATAAGGTCTTGGACGGGATCCCCGAATCCCAACAAGTGGTATCAGAGCCTCGTCGATGGCGTTTCGGAAGAGTATTTTTTGAAACTGCCCAGAAATCAAATTGCTCAAAACTAGGTTTGGAGCATACCAGGAGCAAGGTCTCGACGAGAGGAGTCTAGAAAAGCAAAGCAAAGCCCCAGAGGAACCCGGACGCGCCCTCACGTGCCTCCTGAAGATGGTGAATCAGTCCTAGTCTCAGCACGCGCTTCACACACCGTTCAACTTGCCGGCGCATTAGTTCAGTCTGATTCACGCGCCTCCACGCACGGCAGAAGGGAGACGACAAGTCACGCGTGCGTGCGAGTGCCATCATGCCACATCACACGTCATGTCAGCGCCCACGTGGCTGACACATCAGCATACGTCTGGGCCACGTGGCATCCACGTCATCACCACATGGCCATCCAGTCAGTGGCACGTGTCATCCACGTCATCGCCACGTGGCAGCCAGTCAACTCTACGTCATCTGCTACGTCAGCATACGGAGAAGCGATCCAGTGGTGCGCGGCTGAGGTGCAGCCACAGCAGAAAGGATCCAGTGCTTCGCGGCTAAGGTGTAGCCGCAGATCTGAGGCCTTCAAAATGTTTTGGCTTGATCTAAGCCATTCGGAGTCCGTTTCTGACGATCCAATAGTGCTTTCCAACTATTTGGAGTATTCCAGACACATCCGTACGGTCGAATTTTGGAATCAGAATTTCTATAAAAAGAAAGAAGATCAAAGTGGCAGACAACGTTAGATGTAGTGGATGGAATATTCTATTGGAACACGAAATATTCCCTGAACTTTTGAAAATTGCAATTTGGCCCAGAATTTTCAAAAATTTGTGGTGTGGCCCAGCTTTCGGGGATGTTTTTAAGTGAGGTCCCCGGAAGTGCAGCGAAGGTTGGTCCTAGCTAAACGGATCGTTCCAGACGCAACTGGGAGGTCAGAATAGTGAAATTCTAAACGGTTTTTAAAGATTGTCAAAACATGGAAGTTTGTCATCTTCAATAGTCGAAGGAAGGTTGCCAGAAATTGTGGAACGCTGCGGATTCACCGAAGAGGTTAGAATGGGCAGATTTTGACCAGATTGGACAACCAAATACAAATCGAGATAGATCATTGAGGACCAAAGGAGATCAGCTTGATCAAATGGCAAATCAAGGGAGATCAGGATTGGTCAGGGGTGATCAGAGGATTGCAAAGATGATTATCTCCGGAGTTGATCAGAAGATCTGGTTCAATCAAAAGTCCATTCATCGACGGACAGATGATTTGGCAACAAGTATAGGCTCAAGGAAATCCTGTGGCTGTTGGAGTTATTGTATATGAGTAGGTACTGATGGTATGTGGACGTGTAGAACAATAGTTGCAGAGGAGCATACTAAGTGCAGAAGCACAAATACAGACGTGCAACAGTGCAAGGTTACGCTAGAGTGTCGTACAGAGGTGCGAGAAGGGTATGTAGCAACGGGTTATTGAAAGTTCATAGAAACTTCCAGACAGAGAAATTGAGACAGATAAAACGCAAGAGTGTGCGCCAAGGAGTGGCAAGTCTTTTTTCTCTATGGTGGTTTCTTTAGTTCCATGGCAGCGGAGGATAGAGTTGATGTGGATCTCTCAAGCGAGCTCGACGCAGGGAGACCAGAAGCCATGGGTGCGAGCACTATGCAAGGAATTGCATAGCTGATGATGCTTTGACAGATGGAGCTACTGTCAACCATCAATCTGCTGGACAACAAATTAGGGATTGCAAAAGCACAAACAACAAGTGTATGTGGAAACGCTAAGAGGTTGTTCAGAAGTGCAAAGGGCAAAAGCTGATAGTTCAGAGGAAAAGCTTCAAGCAAATAAGATAGAGGACGTTGATGGGATAAACAATAAGTTTTCTATTACTCCAATGACTAGTCCTGCGAGGTAATGCATGACAGTCAAGGGCATCCCATCAGGGGGTGCAGGACATTCAATCAGGGGGTGCAGAATATCTTGGTTACGCAAGTTCAAGGATAGCTTAGCAAGTGAAGACATCCGAGACATGAAGCGTGGAAGAGATCTGTGGGAGATAGGAGCAGAGGCTTTCTTCAAATCAGAGAGTGGTGTGAGTTGAGTTGAGGATGTAGGATTCCCTCCTCCTCCTGTATCTCTAATGTGTTATCTCTAGCTTCAGGGGATATAAACGTCTCAGTGAAGAGATGCAAACTATGTTGAAATTTGGGCGTGACAAGATTAGCAGCAGTGTGTGCACTGGATCACCTCACATGGGTTGAAGGGGTGATTTGTTGGATATATTCATCATCCCATGTGAGTGGCTAACCCACTTTAGAGAGAGTGGGGTGGTTGGAGAGCACTTTAGGGAGAGTTTGGGTGGCACCTCCCCACTAACCGAGTCTTGACTCATCTTCATGCCAATTGTGATTAAACTCCTCTCCCTCAATTGTGTATAAATTGAGGTGAGGAGGAGAGGTTGAGAGTGAGAGAGCAAACCGAACAAACCAAAGAGAGTGAGAGATGTGAGGCGGAGAGACCGTCTCTCTCGGTGTGAGCGAGGGAGATGGGAGAGTGGCTGAGTGAGAAGAGTGTGAGCTCCTCCTCTATTGTAATCTTTTAGTAATCTCTCCATTGTTATAGTGATAACCGGTTACTCTCCCGTGGATATAGGCATTGAGGCCGAACCACGTTAAATATGGTGTCTTCTTGAGTGTGGGTGTGTTTTACTGCTTGGTATGATTTCTATAAGGTCTTGGGCGGGATCCCCGATCCCAACAAATAGCTATAATTCATTGGTTTTGAAGTTGCTTTGGGGATAACTATGTTATAGCCCGTTTCTATTTGTTGATTAGCGAGGCTCACTGCTGCTCTGCATCTGAAAATTGGGTGATATTTGCTTGAAGTGGGCTGGAACTTCCAACACTATTTGCTTGAAATGGACTGGGTATATTAGAGGCTTTGTTCTGTGTATTTTATTTTGATGGTGTATTTTGTTCTTCTTGTTTCTTGTCTTTGTTTGGCTTCTCACCAAACTTCGCGTAATGCTAACATATGATTGGGTATGAATATCAATGCCAACATAGTTAGGATGCTTATGTTATGCTATGATGCTTTTTGTATTTTTTTTTAATTTATGTTTTATCAACAATGCTTTTTGCACTTGCCTCCTCTTTATTGACAATTGTATACTTGCGATTCACCAATAAATTTCTTCTCTTTTGTCGATAAAAAAAAAAAATGTATGCAGGACCGATTCAATTTTTTTGAAACACACTCAATCGGATAAACTCAATTGAAAATGAAAAGTAATAGTGATTCTGTAAATATAAGATAAACATTAAAAAAAATAAATTTTAAATTTTAAGATAAACTATACAAATTTAAAATTTTCATATAGGTATCATAAACTCTTCTGGAATTTGGTAAAACTAGGAAAATGCAATACTTTGTGGGTGAGATGGATGATCAAACGAGTAAAACCATTCTTAAGTTTCACATTTGAATCATAGGATCATTTACGCTATGTTTGGATTGAGTGATTTGGAGAGAAAAGAAAAGAAATGGAGAGATATGCATTTTTCTTACTTGTTTGGATAACCTAAGTGGAGAGAAATGGAAAGAAATTGCGAGAAACTCATTTCTTTTATAAGCCTCATTTTCAATCTTCCCAAAAGTGGAAAGATTGGGAGAGAAAAGAAACCACTATTTTCATAATATCAATTTTGTCCCTATAAAAATAAAAGAAATAAAATGATTGAAAATATAAAAAGGTTATTTTAGTAATATAACATAAAATAATTTCTTTTCTTTTCTTTTCTCTTAATGAAATCTAACCAAACAAGAATGGGAGAAATCATAATCATTTCTTTTCTTTTATTTCTTTCTTATCCAAACAAAAATGAGAGAAATCACGATCATTTCTTTTCTTTTCTTTTCTCTTATTATTTAAGTAATCATTTCTTTTCTTTTCTCTCATAGGTTCCCAAACACAGTGTTAGATTAGAAATTATATTTTGATTGAACATAACCTCAAATACTCTACTGCAGTGGCAGATTATTCAGGTCCACAACTATTGAACTTGATATTGAAATGAAACATTTGTAAAATCTATTGAAACTTAAGAAATAAACTAACTAATGGTTTCAAGTAATACTTAATTCTTAAAGATTAGTATTTTCATTATAAAATTACATTGTGATTTTTCAACATTCTTTAGTTTATGTGTAACTCCTTACTAATAATTTTAAAAATAATTTTCTTGCACGTATCATAGCCAATGGCGGAGCCAAAAAAAAAAATCAGAGAGGGCACTTCTTAATTACAATATTAAAAATATTTACAAAAATATTTCACATAAATTTTTACAATTAACTTCAAAAAAGATAAAAAAAAAAAAAAAAACAAAACAAAACAAAACAAAACAAAACAAAACAAAATAAGTGTGTTTAGTTTGAATTTTTTGAATTAAGTTTTTTATTTTATTTTTTTGTTTTTGGTGAATATTTATAGAATTTTAAGCAATTTTTTTTTTTTTTTTACTTTTTTAGATGCATGATGTATCTAAAAAAAATTAAAATATTTGTGAAAAAATATTTTAAAAAATTAATAAATACATAAAAATATGAAAAATGTACTTATTTTTTTGTATTTTTTTATATTTTTGGTATTTAGTAAATTTTTTAAAGACTTTTTCGCAAAAATTATACTTTTTAAATATATTTATGTTAGGTGTGTCTAAAAATTAAAAAAATTACTTAAAATATTAAAAAAATTCAATAAAAACAAAAAAAAAAATACGAAAAACAAAAACATAGAATTTTTTGAAAAGTGTTTTTAGAAAATTCAAACCAAACAAAGTGAATGTGTTATTTGTAATTAGTGTATCATGGACAACATTAAAAAAAGTCATGGATATAAAGTTTTAAAATAAATTATATAATGATAAAGTAATTTTTTATACAAAATATGCATAAAAATTCAATATAATAGTCATTCCACGCAATCATTGACATGTGATATTACCAACCAATAATAAAGAAATACATGGAGGATGAACTCTGCATATTAAATGTAACGCCCTCAAAATAAAACTCATAATCATACATTCATGATACAAGAAAGAGATTTCATATTCCATAAATCAGAGTATTCTTACAGAAAAGTATTACATGTTGACATCAAAAGTAAATGCCCTATGGGCTTACAACTTTCCAAGCCAACACTTGGTTACAAAAAATATAGTACTAACTCTTTACACAAAATAAGCCCTTGGCTTGATATACATGTAATACACAAAATAATCACAAAAAGGAAGCCTTCAGCTTCTACAACCTCCCAAGCTACATCCTTGGAGGCGGCATATCACCTGCACCTGAAAATGATTTCCCATATAGGGTGAGTCAACGCCCAGTAGAAATATGCTAAACATAATATGAGCAATAACTAAAACATGAGCATTCGATAATGTTAACACTGGTCAAACAACTTACAACACAATCCGATCCCATGACAAATATGTCCATGTTCATTTTACTTTCCTCTACTTACAAATTTTCAATTCATAAACATGGCTCAGAATCTGGCCAAACAATTCAAATGAGATTACATCTCATATTAAAACATTTCCTTTATCCACAATTCATCTTCAAATGAGATAACACTCATACCAAAACACTTCCATACTTCACAATAGATACACATATTTGCTGTATCAATGGAGTCTATCCTCTATCTCCTCCCAAAATAATATCCGATTTAGGAGTCCATCCCCTATCTCCTCCTAAACTGTGGAGTACATCCCCTATCTCCTCCCACACAATACAATGTATATAAACGTTTATCATATACATGTTCAATTAATACACAAATTTGATGTATTATTCCAACCGTCATATTCGATGACATATTCAATTGATTAGTTTTAATTTACCTAATCATCATGCAGTGTCTACAACAATCAAGACTATCCTCCACCGATAGCCCAAAGCAATTATTTCTAAACAGATAATAATCACCTCCAACAGATAAATTATCAACAATTTTCAAAGGTGAGTGATTAATAATTCCAACTCCACCATTCTATCTCATAATGAGCCAATTTCATTATTTCCAACGCAACTTCACATAACCATAGTTTTCCCAAATTAATTATACCAATTAATTTATACAACAAATTAGGGCTTTCTCCCCCATTTCTCAATATTGACCCAAAGGTCCAAATATCAACAATAAACAACACTAATCTCATTTTAAGACCCAACATACACATGTATTGGCCCCAAGAACAAAACCTCTTTTTCACATTTTGAAACCCTAACACCCAAACTTCCCAACTCTCAACATTTAATCAAAATGACTACAAGTTTATGTCAAAGACCATAAAAATGAGTAGTTATCCCTACCTTAAGAGATGAGACCAAAAGGAGATAATGAAGAAAACTCGAAGTGCTCCAAACCAAGAAATTTTTGGATCAATAGGAAGCCCACGCCAAGCACAACACTTTTTACAAAGAGGCAAGGATGGGAGATCACTCAAACTAGATCAAACCTTAGAGGGAAGTTGTGTTTTTAGAGAGTGAAGCTCTCCAATGGAGGCTTTGAAATGTAAGAGAGAGAGAGAGTGTAAAAAGTTATTTAAAATATCACAGTCCAAGTCTGATATACGCATGACCCGCTCGAGCGGAGAATAGGACGCTCAAGCGTCAAACACAAAAACTAGACCCGCTCGAGCGCCAAGGCACAAAACAAAACACCACCCGCTTGAGCGCAAAAAGGAAACCCACTCGAGCGTAGATTACATCTTCCTAGAACTTTTACAGACATTGAACACCCGCTCGAGCGCAAAGATACCTGCTCGAGCGCGACCCGCTCAAGCGTAAGGAAATCCGCTCGAGCGTGAAAAGCACATCTGCAGTAGTTTTGCAGACACACAAGATACTGAAAGTGTGCAAACTCCGCTCAAGCGCAAAGAGACTCGCTCGAGCGGATCACCAAAAACCTGGGCAACAACACTTGAGACCAAAACTCAACCCACATGTTTGAAACATGCCCAAAACAATTCTAAACTCAATTACTAAGAGTTAAAGGATGGAAATGCAACACAGACAACAACCATCAACCACGGAACCGAGTCTGGAATACAATTAAACAGTAAAAGGAAAAACCGGGATCGCTATATTAAATGTAACTAACAATTCAATAAATTCTATATTTTCATTGAGATTAATTATGTTTGCATATCAATAATGATAAAGATCACCATTATATTGAACTTTTCATAGATAATAATATTGTAGTCTTTTTATTTTCAATCAAAATAATCATTATTGTTCTTATAATTTTAAAAATATTATTGACATTTCACTCTAAATAATATTTTTATATAAAATATTTTCTTTATGTTCGTAAAAAAAAAAAAAAAAATCCAAAACTCAAGGGGGGCACATGACCCCCCTGGGCCCTCTTTCCCTCCACCCCTGATCATAGCCGTACCCCTATCCTACTTTTATAAGTTTTGTTGTATCACTATATCCGTGTTGTATTCATTATTTTTTATTTTATAAATTGTTATAAAAAAGTTCAATTATTTACAGTAGTATATTTTATTTTAATTTTATCTTTCTCAGTAAAATATGAACCAGAAATTTCATAAATAATTTGAATTTAATTAAAATTTTATAATAAAAATATTTTTAATTGCTGAAATTAAAGAATTTTTATAAATTAAAAAAAAAAATGTATAAGTATAAGATTCATCAACTATCTCATACATTAAGGAATATATAAATTTATCATAGTATTATTTTTCACAACTCTTTGTAACTTTAATAATTTAGCCTTTTTAAATCGATTATACTAAAAGCAATCGTACTTTGAAATATTAAAAGAAGAAGAAGAAGAAGAAGAAAGAAAGAAAGAAAGAAAATTGATGCATTTTATACAATAATTGTTTCGATTCAATTGTTATTTATAATTTTTTAATTTAATATTAAAAGTTTTTACAACTAAAAATTTTAATTTTAATTAAGCTAAAATTATTTATAAAAGTATAGTTCAGGATAAATGAGAAAAGTAAAATTGGATAAAATTTACCATTAGAGAACAATAGGGGTATAAAAATAGCCCGCGACCCATGGGCGGCCCGAAGCACGCTCGTGACCTGAGATGGGCCCAATCCGGTTAGGCCCAAGTCCTAGGACCTTGGGCTTGGGCTGTCATTTTGAATTCTGACCCAACTCGCAGGCTCATCGTCCCGCTCAAGGCCCACTCAAAACTCGGCCCGAGACCCGGTCCACCAAGGCCTAGTGTCATTTTTAATGGAAAATAATAAAATTTTGGTAGAAAAAATAGAAAGAAAAATTTTTAAAATGTTCAAACCAGTCCAAGGCCCAAATATCCCCTAGGCCTGGGCCTAATTTTCTGACTCGTAGGACAGCCCGACCCAATCCAAATTTCAGCGAGAGCGCAGGCTGCTCGACATAGGCCAGGCTGAGCCAGCCAAGCCAGGACCAATTTACACCCCTAAAGAGCAATGAATCGTTTTGTGAATATTTGATGACAAATAGACTCAGGCTTCATTTGGCATAGGTTAAATTAGCTAAATTAGTCAATAAAGACAAAATAGGCTAATTTAGCTAATAAGACAAGAATATGCTTATTGTAATTGGCTATTTAGCTTTTTATGAAGATGTATAAAAAAGTAAAGAGGATGATATAATGGGATATTTTGTTTTATTGGTAAAATATCATATCCAAATCATAATCATTTTACTTTTTCTCTCACAACCATTAAATCAACTATAAAAATAAATAAATAAATAAATAAGTCAAATTTTTTTCCCAAATATAACTTTTTTAGCCAGGCTAAAATAGCTAGAAAGTCAAAAAGTCATGCTAAAAAAGTAGGTGGATTGGGTCAAAACTCTATCATAATAAAACTTCAATGCATTAAAGATAAACACAAAAAGTTTTCCTTGAAAAGTTTAATAAATACCACTATTACCAAAGCATACTTAGTGAATAATTTAATATTTTAAATTTTAAAATAATATAACTTTTGATCTATATGTTAATTTTTAATAAAATTATTATTTTTAGAAACCTCTTATCGAGATCTATCAAACAAGATCTATATTGACTATGAAATTTGTTAGACTTATTTATTTTAATGATTTATTTAATTATGTTTTAATTTATTTGGAATAGAAAAATAGAATCGAAATTTATTTGGATGATTTATTTGAAAGAGAAAAATATAATAAATATTTATTTTGATGATTTTATGTTTTAATAAAATCAAAATTTAATTTGTCTCATTATTTCTCACCTAAACCTTTATCCTAAATGTTGTTCGAATGTATTTAATATTTGATTAAATTAGGAGTTCAAACAGCCCAAAACAAAGGTTCAAACAACCTAGCACAGCAGCAGGCCAAAAGGTTCAAAAGGTTCAAGTGGAAGATATTCAAATTAGTAATGATGGAAGTACAACGGCTATAAACGGCTATAAAGGTTCAAAAGGTCAAAAGGTTCAAGTGGAATATATTCAAATTTGTAATGATGGAGTGGAAGATACTCAAATTAGTAATGATGGAAGTACAATGGCTATAAACGGCTATGAATTCAAATGACTACAACAGTTATAAACGGCTATAAATTCAAATGAATACAACGGATATAAACGGCTATAATTTTCATTATATATACCAAAACCTCTAATGTAAACAAGTTACAAAAAATCTGAAAATATTCTTTGATCTATAATCACTCACATCTATTCTCAGAAATTATACACTAAGCCTTATAGCTTTAAGCCCATCTTTCCTGTGTGAGATTTACAGAAAAATCAAAGTTTCATTTTATATATCTATCTTTGAGAGATTTTATTGTAAGCTTTCTTTGAAAGCAAAAATACCATTTCATCTTGTAAAAGTGTTGCAAACACTGTGTTTTTAAAATCTTGAGAGTGATTGTGAATCACCTAAGATTTGTAAGGGTTTGGACTTGTGAAGTCTGTGTAAAATCCGTGGAGGATTGCTCAATTTGTAAAGAGGTTGCTAGCACCCCTGTGAAACTCGAAGATAGTGGAAAATCTCAAGTGAAGCTTGAGGAGTGGACGTAGGCCGAGTTGAAGCCGAACCACTATAAATTTGTTTGTCTCTCTCTCCCTTATCTCTTTATTTTATTTTAAATTGCCATAGCTATATTTCACATTTTTACTGTGCTAAAATCATTAACTGACATAGTTGTTAAGACACTTGTTTTAATTATTTTTATTTCATTAATTATATTTATTTATTGTGCTAGTCATAATTTTTATTAGGGTATTATTAATTTTAATTGTAAAAACATAATTCACCCCCTCTCTTAGGTTGTCTTTTGGGTAACAATTGGTATCAAAGCCTAAACTCTTGTTTTAGATTTAACCATCTAGGAGTTTCGATCCATGGCAACCTTAGCTGAAGGACAAGTCACAAATAGGCCACCATTGTTTGACGGAAACAACTATAGTCATTGGAAGGATAAGATGACCCTATACCTACAAGCCACTGATTATGCCATGTGGATTATTGTCACCAAAGGTCCAAAAATTCCTACCAAATTAGTAGACAATATTAGTGTACCTAAAACTGAAGATGAATGTGATGAGAGAGATCATAAATTATTGCAAGCCAATGCTAAAGCCAAACCCACCCTTGTTTGTGGATTAGACTCTAAGGAGTATAATAGAATTTCAAGTTGTGATTCGGCAAAAGAAATTTGGGACAAACTTGAGGTAACGTATGAAGGTACAAATCAAGTGAAGGAATCTCATATTGATATGCTTGTTCATAGTTATGAATTGTTTAAAATGAACTCTGATGAATCTATTTCAAGTATGTCTACTAGATTTACTGAAATTGTAAACTCTTTGAAATCTCTTGGCAAAACTTATACTAACAGTGAGTTGGTAAGAAAAATTCTTAAGTGTTTACCAAAGAATTGGGAAGCAAAGGTCACGACCATTATAGAAGACAAAAATCTCTCTACACTTGGATTGAATGAGCTTATGGGTTCCCTTATGACTCATGAGATCACCATAAAAGGACATGAGAATGTTGAAAACAAAAAGAAAAGTGGAATTACATTCAAAGCCTCATCAAATGAAGAAAAACATGAAAACTCCAGTGAGGATGAAAGCTATGCCATGTTTAGTAGAAATCTCAAAAAGCACTTCAAGAAAAACAATTATGGAGGAAGAAGACCTTTCAAGAAAGAATACAACAAAGATAACAAGAAAGAGTATAATTTGCTATGAGTGTAAAAATCCTAGACATATGAAGGTGGATTGTCGAAAATTGAAGAATCATGGAAAAGACTACAAAATAAACAAAAAGGCCATGGTAGCAGCTTGGGGAGAAAGTGAAGATGAAAGCTCAAGTGACGAAATTGAAAATGAAGTAGCCAACTTATGTCTCATGACTCTTGAAGATGAAGACTCTACTCAAGACGAGGTAACTACTCTTTATAAAGAGCTTGAAAGTGCATTCCATGAACTATCAAATGAATTTAGAAAAGTTTGTGCCAAAAATAATGTGTTGAAGAAATCTATTGCATCTTTATCTATTAATGTAGAAGAATTAAAGAAAGAAAAAATTGTTTTGAAAAATGATTTTGACACCATCTCTAATGAGAAAACTACTTTACAAAACAATGTTGATGATTTAACAAAAACACTTGAAAATTTTGTAAAAGGTAGAGATAATCTTAACATGCTTCTTGAAAATCAAAGATGTGTTTTCGATAAGGCGGACATTGGATATGACTCTATTAAAAAACAAAAGAATCTCAATACAATTTTTGAAAAGGCACCTCTCATGACTCACCCACATATTACTTATCATTATTGTAGAAAGAAAGGCCATTATATATCTTCTTGTCCATTCAAAAATAATATAAACATGGGAATTAAAAAGATTTAGATTGTTAAGGGATCTAACAAAACTAACCAAGAAGGACCCAAGAAACTATGGGTACCAAAAACCAACACCTGATTGTCATCTTGTAGGTTTGTTTTAAGTCCAAAGCTAAAGAAGGGAAGTGGTACCTTGATAGTAGATGTTCTAGACACATGACCGGAGATAAATCATTCGTTACTAAACTATCATCGAAAGATGGAGGATTTGTTACTTTTGGAGACAACAAGAAAGGAAAAACCATCGATATTGGTAGCATCGGTATTTCTCCTAACCCTTCTATTGAAAATGTTTTACTTGTTGATGGACTTAAGCTTATTTTTTGATAAATCACATTGCACAATTGAAAGCACAAATGATCATAAAGCTTTATTCGTTGGTAATCGCCATGATAATGTTTATGTTTTTCATCTTAATGATCTCTATGCTAGTGATGTTAAATGTTTATATATTAATAATGAAAATAGTTGGTTATGGCATAGAAGACTTGGTCATGCTCATATAGATTTAATTGCTAAACTTTTGAGAAAGGATTTGGTCATTGGACTTTCAAAAATTAAATTTGAAAAAGATCATCTTTGTAGTGCTTGTCAACAAGGAAAACAAACTAAAACATCATTTAAATCAAAATCTCATATTTCCACAACTAGACCTTTACAACTATTGCATATGGATTTATTTGGTCCCTCAAGGACATCTAGTCTAGGTGGTAAACGTTATTGTCTTGTTATTATTGATGATTATTCAAGATTTACATGGGTTATGTTTTTAGCACACAAAGATGAAACCTTTTCTTCTTTCACAAAACTCTGTCGTAGAATTCAAAATGAAAAAGGCTTTCTTATTACTAATATTCGAACCGACCATGGTAGAGAACTTGAAAATGAGAAATTTGAATTGTTTTGTGATGAGCATGGTATTGGGCATAATTTTTCAGCACCTAGAATCCCTCAACAAAATGGTGTAGTAGGAAGGAAGAATAGAACTTTAGAAGAGATGAGTAGAACAATGATTTGCGAAAATAATCTTCCTAAATATTTTTGGGCCCAAGCCGTTCACACCGCATGCTATATTTTAAATCATGCATTAATTAGACCTATTCTCAAAAAGACTCCTTATGAACTTTGGCATGATAGAAAGCCCAACATTAGTCACTTGCATGTTTTTGGTTGTAAATGTTTTGTGCATAAAAATGGTAAGGATAACTTAGGTAAATTTTATTCAAAATCTGATGAAGCAATTTTTCTTGACTATTCCTTAACTAGCAAAGCTTATCGTGTTTTTAATAAAAGAACTCTTGTTGTGGAAGAATCTATACATGTGGCATTTGATGAAACTAACATCTCTGCTCAAAAGCAAAATTGTTAGTGATAATATAGATTTGGAACCAAATGTGGAAGATTCAAGTATCTACCAAAAAGAGAACCAACCATGTAAGTTGAACAAAGAGATTGAACAACCTATTCTCCCACCTCAAGACGAAGGAGGAAACAATGATGATTTGCCAAGAGAATGGAAGTTTGTTCATAATCACCCTAAGGATTTAATCCTAGGTGACCCTACAAAAGGTATTGAAACTCGCTCTTCACTTAGAAATATTTGTAGTAACTTGGCTTTTCTCTCATAGATTGAGCCTAAAAACTTTCAAGAAGCCGAATTCGATAAACATTGGATGACAGCTATGCATGAAGAGCTTAACCAATTTGAAAGAAACAAAGTGTAGGAACTTGTGCCAAAACCTAAAGATCATACCATTATCGGTACCAAATGGATCTTTTGAAACAAGCTTGATAAATCCGGCACAATTTTAAGAAACAAAGCTAGACTTGTTGCACAAGGATACAATCAAGAAGAAAGTATTGATTTCGATGAAACCTTTGCTCCGGTTGCTAGATTAGAAGCCATTCGCTTGTTACTTGCATTTGCATATTTTAGAGATTTCAAACTTTATCAAATAGATGTAAAAAGTGCCTTTCTTAATGGTTTTATAAATGAGGAAGTTTATTTTAAACAACCCCCCGGTTTTGAAGATCATGCTTTTCCAAATCATGTTTTTAAACTATCAAAAACGTTATATGGTTTGAAACAAGCACCTCGTGCATAGTATGAATGATTAAGAAAATTTTGGATTGAAAATAATTTTTCTAGAGGAATAATTGACACAACACTTTTTGTTAAAACTAAAAATGATAATTTACTTATTGTGAAAATATCTGTGGATGACATTATATTTGGTGCTACTAATGAAATCTTGTGTAAGGAATTTGTTAAGTGTATGCAAGGTGAGTTTGAGATGAGCATGATAGGGGAGCTAAATTATTTCATTGGGCTTCAAATCAAACAATGTAAGGAAGGAATTTTTATCAACCAAGCTAAGTACACCAAAGAACTACTTAAAAAGTTTGGTATGTATAACTCAAAAATAGCTGGAACACCTACGAGCACATTCATTAAACCAGACAAGAATGAAAATGGTAAGTCCATTGATCAAACAACTGTAAGTAGACCCGATATTATGTTTAGTGTTTGTATGTGTGCTAGATATCAATCAAATCCTAAGAAATTACATCTCAGTGCTATTAAAAGAATTTTTCGATATCTTGTTGGCACTCAAAATTTGGGACTGTTTTATCCTAGAGATGTTGCATTTGATTTAATTAGTTACTCGAATGCCGACTTTGCCGGATGCAAACTTGATAGAAAAAGCACCAGTGGCACTTGTCACTTTCTTGGTAACTCATTAGTATCTTGGTTTAGCAAAAAGAAAAATTATTTTGCTTTGTCAACGACCGAAGCTGAATATATAGCTTCCGAAAGTTGTTGTGCCCAAATACTTTAGATGAAACAACAATTGAAGGACTTTGATTTGCATTATGATTATATCCCTATTAAATGTGATAATACTAGTGCCATCAATTTAAGCAAAAAATCCGGTCCAACACTCACGAACAAAACATATTGAAATTCGACATCATTTTTAAGAGATCATGTTCAAAAAAGGGATATTGTGCCTGAATTTGTAAACACCGACAAGTAATTGGCGGATATTTTCACAAAACCCCTAAGCGAGGACCGCTTCAATTTTATTCATGGCGAGCTTGGAATGTCGATTTCTACTTAAAAAGTTTTGTTATGACTATGAAACTTGAATTTGTGTTAAAATGATATATGTGTATTGTTACATTGATATGGAAACATTTATATCAGTTAAATGTTCTCCAGTCCTTCATACATTTATTCCCCTTAACAATTTGCTATTCTCAACTGTGTAATTTTTTTTTTTTTTTTGGTTCTACATCTTGAGGTAAAGTTAACGTTGCATACATTGATTTTTTTAAACCCTCATGGCATTTTTTTTTTTGCATTACCATTCCAACAACACCAACATCCCATTAAGTTTAATTTCTGCTAGTATTATTTTATTTTAATTTAATTTATTTTTTTTATTTTGCTATTAGGCTTAATTTCTTTTATTTTTATTTTTTTCTCATTATTATTTTTTGTTTGGACTTAATTTTCTTATTTTTTTCTGCTTTTTAATTTCATTTTTCAGTACTTAAATATAAAAATAAAAACAAATTAAAATACAAATATTTACATATAAAAAAAAAAAACACCTTTCATTTTTTTTATCGGTTTTTGGACGCCGATAAAAAAAAAAACATACCAAAAAAAAAAAAAACCCTTCATTTTTTTTCCGGCCATACGCCGATCTTACTTACTCGCCTCTTCCATCGTTTTCTTCTTCTTTTTATCCCCGTGGGCGACCCTTGACGCCCCTGCCCCCGTGCTTTCGTCGAAAGTGACGACTTCCCGCTGACTATCAAAAGCCAAGAACGACGTTACTCCAAATCAGGCCATGGAGGTAGTCTTCCGTTTAAGCTCTTTATTTTCGGCCTTCAGTGCGCCTATCTCTGCTCGCGCATCCTTGTACATGTGCTGGAGTAGAGCGAGTTGGGCATTAACCTGATGGAGCTCACTCGTCCTGTTCTGCAATCGGTGAGCCAATGTTGTGATTGCAGTCACCGTCTCCATACAGGACGTCAGTGTGAAATGATTGGCTTCAATGTCTGATTGAGCTACCATTATTTGCTTAATCGACATCATAGAAAGGTTGGGAAGAGTGGGAGCAGGGGCGCTCGGCCCAACAGTGCTTACGGGGATCATTCAAGTCCGGAAAGAGAGTAAGGGGACAGGACGAGGCCATGTAGTAGGAGAGAGAGATGTAATCGACAAGAGAGTCATTTTTGGAAACCTTTCTGCTCTGCTCAGTCTCTCTGTTCTATCTCTCTCACGAAGCGAATGAGGAAGAAGAACGCAAAGAGAGTGATTAAGAAGAAGATGGAGGAGAAGACGACAAGAGGGAGAGAGAGCCGAGACAGCTGATTGAGCCGTCTCGCTTTTGTCGGTCGGCTGATGCAAAAGCGAGGACACGTGTCCGACGTGATTTTCGACGAAAAAAAAGGAGATGCGGGCGAATCTTATCTATATATATATATATGTATATATATGTTTTGATTCTCTATTTTTTGATGCCATTTATCACTCTCATTTTCCTCCTCCTCCTCCAGATTCTGACCCATGGTTTTCTTTTGATAATGTCACAGGGGGAGAAATTATATGATGTTATGCATTATGATATTATTTTCAAATTATGGTATTATTTGAAAACTAATCTAATGATTATGTATTTATAGTTTGATATCTTAGTCTCATATCATGACTCTAATTAAAGCTTATTTATTACACATGTACTAACCTATATTTAGAAATGAATTCAGGGAACATAACTTGAGGGGGAGCTTTTCTTACTCCCAAATCAAATCAAAACATCATTGTGTGCCATCATAAAAAATGGGGAGAATGTTAGACTTATTTATTTTGATGATTTATTTAATTATGTTTTAATTTATTTGGAAGAGAAAAAGAGAATCAAAATTTATTTTGATAATTTATTTGAAAGAGAAAAATATAATCAAAATTTATTTTGATAATTTATTTGAAAAAGAAAAATAGAATCAACATTTATTTTGATGATTTGATGTTTTAATAAAATCAAATTTTATTTTGTCTCATTATTTCTCACCTAAACCTTTATCCTAAATGTTGTTAGAATGTATTTACTATTTGATTAAATCAGGAGTTCAAACAGCCCAAAACAACGGTTCAAACAGCCTAGCACAGCAGCTGACCAAAAGGTTCAAAAGATTCAAGTGGAAGATATTCAAATTAGTAATGATGGAAGTACAACTGCTATAAAGGTTCAAAAGGCCAAAAGGTTCAAGTAGAAGATATTCAAATTTGTAATGATGGAGTGGAAGATATTCAAATTAGTAATGATGGAAGTACAATGGCTATAAACGACTATAAATTCAAATGACTACAACAGCTATAAATTCAAATGAATACAACGGCTATAAACGGCTATAATTTTCATTATATATACCAAAACCTCTAATGTAAACAAGTTACAAAAAACCTGAAAATATTCTTTGATCTATAATCACTCACATCTATTCTCAGAAATTATACACTAAGCCTTATAGCTTTAAGCACATCTTTCCAGTGTGAGATTTACAGAAAAATCAAAGCTTCATTTTATATATCTATCTTTGAGAGATATTTATTGTAAGCTTTCTTTGAAAGCAAAAATACCATTTCATCTTGTAAAAGTGTTGCAAACACTGTGTTCTTGAAATCTTGAGAGTGATTGTGAATCACCTAAGATTTGCAAGGGTTTGGACTTATGAAGTCTGTGTAAAATCCGTGGAGGATTGCTCCATTTGTAAAGAGGTTGCTAGCACCCCTGTGAAGTTGAAAAATAGTGAAAAATCTCAAGTGAAGCTTAAGGAGTGGACGTAGGCCGAGTTGAAGCCGAATCACTATAAATTTGTTTGCCTCTCTCTCCCTTATCTCTTTATTTTATTTTAAATTGCCATAGCTATATTTCACTTTTTTACTGTGCTAAAATCATTAACTGACATAGTTATTAAGACACTTGTTTTAATTATTTTTATTTCATTAATTATATTTATTTATTGTGCTAGTCATAATTTTTATTAGGGTATTACTAATTTTAATTGTAAAAACCTAATTCACCCCCCTCCCTTTTAGGTTGTCTTTTGGGTAACAAAATTCTTAAAAAATAAAAAATAAAAAAAATACTGTTGAAAGACGTAAATAGTAACATGTTACTCTGTTTGACAGTAACGTACTACTCTGTCTCATAGTAGCATGTTACTCTGATTCATAGTATGTAGCGACCCTGATTTTTCGTAAGTCATTATTTATTATTATTACTTTATTTTATTTTTGACTTTATTAATTACGTAACTATATAAGAATTTAATGTGGTATTCAATTATATATAATTGATCCGAATAGTTATATGTTTATATTTGTTATATATAAAAAAAAGGTATATTATATATTGATAAAATATATATCATATTTATATATGTTGTATGTGTTGGTGGGAGTGTGGTGCAAACCACTTATGGTGGTTCACAAAAACAAATACAAAAGAGGATTGATAATCTGAAAAACAGATTTATTTCACTCAAATATGTAAAATACACTGAGGAGAGAAAAACACACTTTTACTCTCTAACTCTCTTCTTTTTCCCACACTCTGAATTCCCAACATACAATAGCTATATATAGATAAAACTAACAATGTGAAAACATTAAATGCAAATATGGCTGAGGCTATGAATTTCAAACAGTTGCAACCACTTCTGACAAACTTGATTTGCAACCTCCACTTTTGACAAACTTGATTGCAGCCTCTATTCTTAGGCCAGTTCTTAGGCCGATGGAAATTGTTTTATTTTATTATTATAATGAAGCAAGATTACTTCACAACATCCCCCCTTAATCTTAATTCTCCATGCTACTTCATCCCAAGTATTAACTTCATTCTATTGAACAGATCATTTTTCAATGGCTTCGTGAAAATATCTGCGAGCTGATCTTGAGATTTGCAAGGAAATAATTCCACCTCTCTCTTTTTCACATGGTCTTGGATGAAATGATAGTGGGTATCAATATGCTTACTTCTTTCATGATAAATTGGGTTTTTCGCCAATGCAATTGCTGAGCGATTATCAACAAAAATCTCAGTGGGTTTTTCTTGTGGAAATCCCAAATGCTTCAGCATGTTCCGTAACCATATTGCATGGCACACAACTGAGTTGGTTACAACATACTCAGCTTCGCAAGTCGATAATGTCACAATGGCTTACTTTTTGGACGACCATGTGAAGGCTGTATCTCCCATAAAGAAAGTAAATCCCGTAGTACTTTTTCGTTCATCCAAGACACGTCCCCATTTGCTATCTGAGTAGCCAACAAGACTGAAATTATCAGTTGGTTTATAGAATAAACCATCATCGACTATACCTTTGATGTAGCGAAGAATCCTCTTTGCTGCATAAAGGTGTGACTGATCCGCTGTTTCCATATATCTGCTAATCAGTCCCACTCCATAGAGTATGTTTGGCCTGGTGCAAGTAAGATAGCGAAGACTTCCAACTAAGCTCTTGAAATAAGTTGGATCCACATCACCTGTCTTTGTACCTTTTTTGAGCTCCACTCCACTGTCTATCGGAGTGTTCACTGGATTGCAATTTTTCATTCCATATCTCTTGAGAATCTCCTTGGCATAGCCACTTTGGGAAATAAAAATTCCATCTTTTCTTTGTGCCACTTCAATGCCGAGAAAATGAGCTATCAATCCAATGTCTGTCATTTCAAATTCTTGGACCATGCTTCTTCTAAAGTCTTTGAACATGGCTGGATTGTTTTCGGTGAAAATTAGATCGTCAACATAAAGACAAGCAAGCAACATGCTTCCATTAGCTTCCTTCTTCAAATATAGTGCATGCTCATATGGACATTTTTCAAAACCATTGTCATGAAAATACTGATCAATTCTAGTATTCCATGCACGCGGAGCTTGCTTCAATCTATAAAGTGTTTTCTTCAATTTGTACACTTTGTCTTCATGCCCCTTCTGAACATACCCCGAAGGTTGTTCAATATAGATTTCTTCTTCAAGGAAACCATTAAGAAATGCAGATTTCACATCAAGTTGATAAATCTGCCACTTGTGCTGGGCAGCCAAAGAAATCATTAGCATGATAGTCTCCAACCGGGCACCTGGAGCAAACACCTCTCCATAATCAATTCTAGCTCTCTGCTTGTAACCTTTTGCTACTAATCTTGCCTTATAGCGTTGTACTTCGCCTTGTGCATTCCTCTTTGTCTTGTATACCCATTTCACTCCAATGGGTTTATGTCCCTCCAATAGACTTGTAAGCTTCCATGTGTCATTTTTCTCAATGGCGTGAATTTATCCATCCATTGCTTTCTTCCATTTATCTTCTTGGATGGCTTCTGAGAAAGTAAGTGGATCACTATCTGCGAGTAAGCAAAACAAATTCAAATATGCTTCCTCTGTAGCTTCATATATCTCCTGCAAATTTCTCATTGGTCTTGGTTGTTTGAAAAAACTATCATCTGATGATGATGATGATGATGATGATGCAATACTTATGTGAGAAACTGGCGATCTAGGTGCTGATATTCTATGTGGAGGAGTTTGTAACTCATCTTGAACTTCTCTTGTAATTTCAACATGAGCTTTTGATGTTTCATCTTCAAGAATGAGTTCTGCATCTTTAACAACTTCATCTTGATTCCAGTTCCAAGCTTCTTCTTTTTCAAATATCACATCTCTACTCATGATCAGCTTTCTGATAATGGGATTATACAACTTGTATCCCATTGTTCTGTCTCCATATCTGACAAGGATATATTTTTCTCCCTTATCATCGAGCTTGGTTCTTTTTGCTTCTAGAATCTTGGTGCACACAACACATCCAAATATTCTGAGATGATTGACACTTGGCTTATGTAAACTCCAAGCTTCTTCTGGAGTCATAGAGTGAAGACTCCTGGTTGGGGCATCTATTTAGTAGATACACAGCACATGATACGGTTTCAGCCCAAAATTGTTTAGGTAGTCCCTTTCCTTTCAACATGCTCCTTGTCATATCTAAGATTGTGCGATTCTTCCTTTCTGCAACACCATTCAGCTGTAGCGTATAGGATGGTATTGTTTGATGCTTGATTCCATGCTTTTTGCAACAATTCTCGAAAGCATCTGATGTATATTCTCCACCTTGATCTGATCACAATGTCTTGATGTAGTAGTCGCTTTGCTTCTCTACAAAAGTTTTGAATTCTTTGAAGATACTGAACACCTCCGACTTTCTTTTAAGAAAATACACCCATGTCTTCCGGCTATAATCATCAATGAAGGTGAGAAAATATCTATTCTGTACATTTGACATTGGCTTCAATGGACCACACACATTAGTGTGCACTAGCTCCAGCGGCTTTGTTGCTCTCCATTTCACTTCTTTGGCAAAGCTAGTTCTGTGATGCATGCCAAGAATGCAGCTTTCACAGACCTCATTAGTATGAGCAATATGAGGGAGCCCTTTCACCATATTCTTGCTTGACAACAGTTTCAAGCTTCCAAAGTTGAGATATCCAAACCTCAAACGCCATAGCTAGTCTTTGTCTTTGATGATGGCACTTAAACACTTCGCAGCATCATGTTAGATGTTCAATGCAAACATCCGATTCTTGGACATTCTTACCCGAGCAATCAATTTACAATGATTGTCTTTGATGGTAAGATGACAATCTTTCATACTGATGTCGTATCCTTTCTCTAGGTGTTGTCCCATACTCAAAATGTTGTTCTTTATGGCAGGAACGTAATAAACATTAGAGATGTAATCATGATCTCCATTCTTGAGCTTCATCAGAATATTGCCTCTTCCTTTCACTGGAGTCTTTGAAGAATCACTAAATGAGACTTGTGCTTGTACAATCTCGTCAAGCTCAACGAACAACTCTCTTTTACCACACATGTGATTACTGGCTCCCGAATCTAGATACCAAACATTGTTTTGGTTTTCAGTGTCTCCATGGTGGACAAATAGGACTGTAGGTCCAACTTTGTTTGTTTCCTGCTCAGCAAAATTTGCTTACTCTCCGGCTTCTGTTGTTGCTCTACTTCAACATTCATTGTTGTAATGCCCGAACTTGTGGCATTGGTAGCACTAAACATTGCTTTTGTCAACTCTTGTTCGGTTGTTGTAATCACCTTCTCTACCTCTTGCTCTTCCTCTTCCTCTTAGAGCAAAGTGTGGTTGACTTCTTCCTTCTCTAGCTGGACCTCTTCTGTCTCTTCCTCGAAAACCAGAACTTCGGTTATTGTAACCACGACCTCTTCCTCGGCTTCTTTGTGATGTCCCCCCCTTGCTCATTTCTGTCATCTCTGAAGATAGCTTCGATTGAAGAGCTTGCTCTAGGGAACTTGAAGGAGTCTTCTTGTTGATCCTTTGTTCATAAATCTCAAGTGTGCCCATCAACTCATTGATGGTCATGGCACTGAGATCCTTGGACTCTCCTATTGCTACAACCATGTGCTCGAACTTGGGACTAAGTGATCGGAGAATCTTCTCTATCACTTGAAGAGATTCCATCTTCTCTCCATATCTTCTCATCTAATTAACAATGGTCAATGTTCTGTTGAAGTACTCAGAAATTGACTCATCCTCATTCATATGCAACATCTCGAATTCACCACGTAATACCTGGAGTCGAACTCTGATCATCTTCTCAATTCCACGGTGTGAATTGCGAAGAATATTCCATGCCTTTTTAGAGGTTGTTGCTGCTGAAATTTTCTCAAAACTTGACTCATCAATGCCTTGATAGAGTAGATACAAGGCCTTTTTATCTCTCTTCCTTGAATCTTTTAATGCCGTCTTCTGAGCTTCATTTAAATTTCCTTCATCTTCGAGAGTAGCTAGCTCGTCATATCCTTGATCCACTAACTCCTACAAATCTTGTGAGGCTAGTAGGACTTGCATTTGAATACTCCAATTTTCATAGTTCTCCTTGTTGAGTTTTGGAAATTGGGGCTGAAAGAAGTTGTTTGTGTTGGCCATTGGTTTTCTTTAAAAAAATGCAAATTTTCAAGATGGAATTTGCAAATTCTGACCATACAGATGTGTCCAGAATATTTCAAATAGTTGGAAAGCACTATTGGATCACCAAAAACGGACTTCAAACGGCTTAGATCAAGTCAAAACAAGTTGAACGGTTCAGATCGGTGAAATCTGGTGCGGCTAAGAAGCACCGGATAATTTCTCCGATACGGCTGGCATCAGCGGATGACAACACGGCTTGCTCAGCAGCTCTGGTCAACGTGGCTTAGACAGCGGCGCTGCTCTAGTCAACGCGGCTTGGTTAGCAGCTCAGCTGACGTCAGCGGATGACATCAGGTCGTCTGGTGCGCGCGCATGTGGCGCGTGCTTGCGCATGGGATCACGCGTCTTCTTCCTCTAGCAGCGCATGCGGCGCATGAGCATGTGGGCGTGCATGAAAACGGCGTCAATGGTACGTGTGGAGCGTGCGGAGTCGTCCGAGATCCGTTTTCGACTCGGTTTTCACGGTTGTGCTCGTCTCGTTGGGAGCTTTAAGCTGATGTGATCAGAAGTGGATTTCGACCACTTTGATTTCTGGGCAATTTTTGAAAAACACACTCTGTTTTTTTGAAAACGCACAAAACTTGGCTCTGATACCACTGTTGGTAGGAGTGGGAAGCAAACCACTTATGGTGGTTCACAAAAACAAATACAAGAGGATTGATAATTTGAAAAATAAATTTATTTCACTCAAATATGTAAAATACACTGAGGAGAGAAAAACACACCTTTACTCTCTAACTCTCTTCTTTTTCCCACACTTTGAATTCCCAACATACAATAGCTATATATAGATAAAACTAACAATGTGAAAACATTAAATGCAAATACGGCTTAGGCTATGAATTTCAAACAGTTGCAACCACTTCTGACAAACTTGATTATAGCCTCTATTCTTAGGCCGGTGGAAATTGTTTTATTTTATTATTATAGTGAAGCAAGATTACTTCACAACAGTATTTATGTTATATTTGTAAGATGTAAATATAATAGTAAATTAGGTATAATCTATTAGACCTATGTTTAATCATAAAGTGTGAGAGTGAGAGAGTGAGAGAGATTAATCTATTAGACCTATTAGGTGTAGCAGCAGTCACGGGAGAGAGTGAGAGTGAGAGTGAGAGAGAGAGAGAGAGAGATTAATCAAATAAAAAAAAAAGAGGGCGCATTGTGAGAAGAAATGAAAGAAACATAAGCCGAGAGAGAGAGGTGGAAAAGGAGTGGGGAAAAGAAAAAAAAAAGTTAGGGTTTTGTTTTAGTGATTTTATTAATTTTGCAAGTGATTCTTTGATTTTCAAAAAAAAAATATTGTGAATGCAAAACCCAATTCCCTTAATTTATGTTTAATTCGTTATTTTTATTTATTTGTTTATTTATTTTATTTGATGTAGATTTGATATTGCATTGGCATAAGGATGATGGATTGATTTTAATTATTTTGATTAATTATGTATGCCAGGTTTAGAGTTTTTATATGTATTTATTTTATAGTTGTAATCACACTCATAGATATATGAAATTAAAATAAATTGAGAACCCATAGATAAATTCCTTATACTCCACCATGACTCTATAGATTGTTATTTTATTTGAGTGTTGGTTTGAAAGAATGTATAAAAAAAAAAAAAAAAAAAAAAAAAGGGTGAGGATTATGAAATTTATTTGAATGTCTTAGACTTAGCATTGTTATGTTTGTTCTCATGAGTAGATGAGGGATTGTGTATATATATATTGTTGCCTTGTTCTCAAGAGTAGACGAGTGTTTTGATTTACGCGCGTACGTATATGCTAACCATCCGGGGAATATGGGTCAAACTCAGGACAATATCTCCGTGCAAGTTTGGTTTCGGAGCGGTGTTAGGTATACGGGAGGCACATGAGATATATGTGTAGGCCGGAAGTGAAGGGCCGAAGTGGTGGAATTAAGGTACAAAGAATTAAATATGAACTTATTAGTATAGTTTGAATTGTTTTGATTTGTCCATCTTGAAAAATAGTAAACGACCTCGTTAAATTACGAAATTTGGGCAGAGGCATATATACGTAATTCTAGACAACTTTTGTGTTTTAACTTTTTACAAAAAAAAGAACAATTAGAACTTATAATCGGATTATCTTTGTTACAATAGTTTTTCTTCATTTTAGCAATGCAGATTTTAGATGTTGTTTTAACTCACGAAACAATCTCATTTTTATTGGTTTCACGTAAACTGAAGTAAAACATTATTCTAAACATTTTTCATGTTTTGAACTTTTTCGAAAAAAATCATCTTAGGGCAGTTTTTTTTCATTTTTAGCTTCATATTTTTTGGTTGAATTCTGTCTAGATTTTTCTATCAAGTTTTTCTCTCAACCTATTCAATTTCTACTAAATTTATTTGCGATGCCTTCTATAAAATTTGATTCTATATAACTTTTGTTCTTTGAGTTTTGGTCAATTCGGATTATTTAAACATGAAACAGTCCGTTTTTTTTTATATACTTTTTCAGCAATTCACTTATGATTAAATTATACTAACTATATTTTTTTGCAGAATGGTGGGTCTTACTAATTTTTTTATGCAGGACTGACGACCCACCATATTTTTATTTTTATTTTATTTATTTCATACTCAATTTATATTTAGTTGTGTACGGTTAAGAAACTAAATGCCACCGTATATCAAGAAACTACCCCTTCGTCTCGATGCCGGTGAAACTAATTGTCTTGTCCTATAACAAGAATTAAATGTATTTTTATTTGTGTTTGGTGGACACGTGGGTGTCAAATATTTGTACTCATACCAGTATACTTGTATACTGACCCGTTTGTCTCTTGGCATCTTGGGTGCGTTCTATTTGAGCGCAACCGAGTTTCCTTCGTAGGATTAGTTGGGACTACAGTGGTGACGAGAAATAACTATAGTTGTTGGACATGTCGTTTGGATTTCTTTGGTTTTCTTAAGTTTAGGGTTGATATTAGTTTATGTATTTATTATTATTTTTTTTTATAACCTTAGTATTTTGATAATTTAGCCTGGTTTGTAACTTTACATCATTTAAGTTGTTTTGACTATTTATTGTTACTTTAATGTTGGAGGTATTGGATAGTTATGAAATTATGGTGGATGGTTTGGTTGGCATTTTATTAGTTTTTTTTTTTTTTTTTTATCCCTTATAATCTTTTGAGTATTAAAATTTACTTAAACCGTATGGAGATGAGAAAGTTTAGATTTTATTTCATCCCTAGGATTTGGATGATGGAATATTAATTGGGGTTTAGTTCTAATTTAATATTTAATTATCCAAATTTTGAGGCGTGACATAATAACACTTTACTATTACAAAAAAATATAATGCATACTAGATGAATCAATCAAAAATACACATACATATCATTTTTAAACCTGTATAAAATAAAATAGAAGTATTTCTCATCAAAAGAGTTCTGTAAGATATATATATATATATACATATATTGGCAATATTGTCCAAAAAAAAAAAAAATTGCTCTCCTTAGAGAGGTTTATGAAGTGAAATAAATTGGATTGTCTTTTTCATAAAATAAAGATCCAATGGAGAGATTTTGGCTAAATTTCTCAAAAAAAAATTTATCCCAAACGAAGCCTGGAACAAAGTCATTGTTGTACGCATTAGGTCTGTGTACAGGTCGGTCCAGGTCAAGTTCCACCTTAACTTACCAGTCGAACCGATCGTATCGGGTTCATCGTCTCTACATCCAATATCGATCGACCTTCTCATCGAAACCATCCGTCTAAAATCATTCGGTTTCACGGTCGGTCAATGTTGGTTGGTGGTTACAAAAACAAAAAAATGCTCACATCTCATATTTCAGAGAGAAAAAAAGATGAATATATATATGCGCACACGTGTTTTTGTCTTACAAATTGCAGCTGCAAAAAGAAGACTTTGTGAAAGTCTGAAAAAGAAATGCAATCAAACTCTAGATTGAAGGTTGAAAGGGTTAACTGTTGAGGAGACCGAAATGAAATGACAGAGGAAGAATTGGGAGTAAACACGGAGTGTAATCGTCAAATGGAAATCATCAAACCCACATGTTGTGTTGTTTCTCTTAAGATAGAGAGAGAGTTGTCATGAGAGAGAGAAAGTTGTGCTAATATGGAGAGAAGTTTTTGAGATAGAGAGATAGGAATATCCAAGGCTGTAATCAATGTAATTGAAGGAAAAGAGAAGCTGTAAATGTAATGGAAGAGAGAGAGAGAGAGAGAGAGAGAGAGAGAGAGAGAGTTGGCGGTAGAAGAAATGAGTACAGAGAGACTGTGTAAAATTGTAATGGAAGAGAGAGAGAGTTGGGATAGAAGAAAAGAGTAGAAAGAGAGTATGTAATTCATGTTATAGATGGAGTCACTGCTGTGACGTTCCCAACTGTGCTACCTGCGGTGCCTTAAACGGCACCGTTTCAACTTATTTCTTTATTTTATTTTTTTTTAATTCTGTTCTCAATTTCTCAGAAAAAAATATTTGAGGGCCACAAAAAGTGTGACTCAAATGGTTCAAAATTGTCAAAACGATGTCGTTTTGCGTCGTTTTACGCCCAAAACGACGTCGTTTTACGCCCAAAACGACGTCGTTTTGACAGTTTTGAGCCATTTGAGCCACACTTTTTGTGGCCCTCTACCAGTGCTCTTTCTCACAGTGCCTCTTTCTTGAATAATGTTTTTTTTTTTTTCCAATTATGTTATGTCACAATGCTGTTTTTTTTTATATTAATTTTTTTAAGTTATCTTTTCAATCTATATTGCTTGCATTTAAAAAATAAAATTGTTTATTTTTTTTGGTTCCCTATTAAAATAACAGAATTTTTTTTATTTAGGATAAATTATAAATATACACTCTAAAATTTGTTTAAAATACGAATTGTCCCATGTGATTTGAAAAGTATATACTAACATTTCTTAACATTTAATGAGAATACATGGATACCCATAGCATTTTGAATATATCATAGATACCTCTTAGACATTTGAAAGTCATATTACAATATTGACATTTAGTTAAATCACAAACACCCTTATCATTTTGTAAAAATACACGAACACCTCTCAATATTTTGCAAAAAGATCACAGACACTTCTTTTAACTTAAATAAATGTATGTGATAATATTAATTAAATGATTTGATTTGATAAAATGAAAAATGCATGGTTTATTTTGTTAGAAGGCCCAAACTTTGAGTTTTTATTTTTTATTTTTATAATTATCCAAATAATTTTATATGTATTCATATATAGAAATACACATAAATAATTTAATTAATATTATCACATATATTTATTTAAGTTAAAAGAAGTGTTTGTGATCTTTTTGTAAAATATTAAGCGGTGTTCGTGTATTTTTGCTTAATGATAAGAGTATTTGTGATTTAACTAAATGTCAGAAAATGTTTTTGATATAAATTTCAAATGTCTAAGGGGTATCTATGATATATTGAAAATATTAGGGGTGTCTGTATTTTTATTAAACGTTAAGAAATGTCAGTATACCCTTTTTATTTTGGTTTAGTAGATTGACTCTGAAATAATAAATAAAAAATTTACATTATTTTAATTGGGAACAAAAAAAAATTAAACAATTTTATTGTTTTAAATGCAAGCAATATAGATTGAAAAGATAACTCAAAAAAAAAATTAAAAAAAAGAAGGTAAACAACATTGTGACATAATAGAATTGAAATAGAAAAAAATACATTATTTGAATAGCATCACAAGAAAGAGGTACAATTTAAAAATAAAATAAAAAAATTAGTTGAAGCAGTGCCGTTTAAGGCACGCAGAAAGCACAGCTGCTATGTAGCACTTGAGCCCTTTAAAGCTTTTGGTAAATGTATTTGAACCCTTTATTTTATTTTGGGAATCTTTGGTATTGTTGTACCTCAGTTTTGGAGGTGTACAAATTGATTTAAACTTGTTGGGATTGCTCGTTCACGCTCGTTCGCGTTGAAAAGTTGTTTGGAAACTTGAAAATCATGTTCTGGGGTCGACACCGGTCTTAGTGGTGTCGACACCTTCTCTTTTGTTTGCCATAAGGGTCGACACCAAAGCTGGGAAGGGTCGACCCTTGTTCTGAATTTGTTCACTGCATTTTGGTGTCGACACCAGACTTGGTGGTGTCGACACCTGCAGTGCAGTCACACTTAGTGTTCCAGATTTCTTCTTGGGTGTCGACACCTGTGTTGTGAAGGGTCGACACCTGCGACTTTTTCCCAGATTTTTCTCACGGTTTGGACCTACTTTTTGGGGATATTTTGACTAGATATTTTGAGTTGACTTTGGGGCTTATATCTATTTTTGACCTAGTACTATATAAAGGCCCTCACTTGACCTTTTCTCTCACTTTTTCTTCCCTTTCCTCTCTCTAAACCGTGAAACACCTTCTCTCTCTCTCAAAAGGCACTTTTCACTCAAAGATTCTTAGATCTACTTGTTTGAAGACCTCTACTCACCTTGCTCCTTTGAGATAAAGTGTAGAGCTTGTCGTGGGCTTCATTTTGATTGGAGCAAAGCTCGGTTTCTCCTCCGTCGACTTTTGGGTTTTTCTTCCTTCCTTCCCTTCTAAGCTTGAGGTAGGGATTTCCTACTCCATATTATAGGCCTTGTCCTAAGTTTTGGTATTTTGATATGTTGGGGGTTGTTTGGTAATTTTGGGAAAAACCATAGTTGTTGTAATAAATTAATTTATATAATTAATTTAGGCAAAATTGGGGGAATTTAGTTCAATTCATGGAATTGAGGAATTTATTGATTAAATGGTGTAGTTGGTTAGTTTAATCACTCATCTATGAAAATGTTGGAATTATATTAGTTGATAGATTTATTTCATGTTTAGAAATAACTGTTTTGGGCTATCGGTGGAGGATAGTCGTGATTGTTGTAGACATTGCGTGTGGATTAGGGAAAACTGAAACTAATCACATTGGTTAAGTCATTGATTTAGACTATTGAATTAATACAGAAATTACATGTATTGATTGTGTGTTGTATATGGCAAGTGTTTATTACATTGTATATACATTGTATTGTGTGGGAGGAGATAGGGGATGTACTCCACGGTTTAGGGGAAGATAGGGGATGGACCTCTAAACCGGATTTTGTTTGGGAGGAGATAGGGGATGGACTCCATTAGCATCACTATATGTGTGCTTATTGATTTGAAGTGTTTTTACATGTTGTTGATACAGCACTAAAATGTGTATCAATCGGGAAGTATGGAAGTGTTTTGATATGAGCCTTTGTCTCATTTATTTTGTTGATATTGGAAGAAACGTTAATGTGATATATAGTTCACTGTTATAGTTGGCCAGGTTATGAGCCATCATGATATAAATAGAAAGTTGAATAAATATTGGAAAGTGAAACGTGTCATAGACATTAATGTCATGGAACTGTATGTGGTGAAGTGAATAGTTGTGTTAACCATCTATTGAATGCTATTGCTTTATTCAATGCTTATATTTGGTTTAGTATATTTCTACTGGGCTGTGGCTCACCCTATATGGGAACATCATTTTCAGGTTCAGGTGATGTGCTACCTCCAAGGACTTAGCTTGGATGGATTTGGAGTTGAAGACTCTGTTTAGATTAGTTGTTTATTTTGTTTTATTTTGATGTTACATGTAAACTCAAGCCTAGGGCTTAATGTGTAAATGAGTTAGTACTCATACTTTTGTGTCCAAGTGGTGGCTTGGAAAGATGTAAGCCCGTAGGGCATTTACATTCATTATTACATGTAATGTCTTTTATTAAGGTTACTCTGATGAATGAAATAATGTTTTGTTTTCTTATAACGTTGCATGTTAATAATATATATTATGGGTTTAAATTTTGAGGGCGTTACAACTTGGTATCAGAGCGTACCATGTTCGAATACTTTGGGTACGTGGGAAGTGATTAGTATCACAATGGGTTTGTCTCGTTTGATAGAGACTTAGTGTAATGTTATATGCTTACATGATAACATGTTTATGTGACTATGTGGGTATGGAATGTAGTTTCTAGGATATTGGTTGGACCCTTGAGTTGCTAGTAGTCTTGTTGTAAAGGCACTTGATCAATGATGCTTCCAACCGGAACTATAGTGACACTTCGGGACTGTCATTATCTAGGAATGAAATTCGTAGGTGCTTATGTGATTATATGCTTACGTGGAATGAATTACTGTTGTCCAATGCATTAGGACGCGAGTGTTATAGCTTCGGCACATTTATTAATGTGCTAACGTCTTTGTTTCCTTTATTTGGATGTCAGGACGAGGACGAGGACGTGGTAGGCATGGTAGGCAGGGTAGGCAGGAAGTGCCTATACCGGATGAGATTCCGGAGCAGCAGGAGGGTATTGGTCAGGCCAATGTGGCCGAGCCAGTAGGACAGCAGGCTATGGGCGCATTGGCCTGAGAGATAGCAGGGGCATTCAGGGAGTCAGTTGGCATTCTTAGGGCTGAGAATCAAGCCCAGGTTGTTGTTGCGGATGCAGGACCTTCTTTTCTGAAGAGGGAGTTCTTCCGGTCTAACCCGGACGAATTTCTGGGTGATCCTAAAGAGCCACTTAAGGCAGATGAATGGCTCGAACAGACAACGAAGATGTTTGAGATGCTTGGCATCGAAGACGAGGGGTTGAAAGTGACCTTGGCATCGTTCCAACTGAAGGGGGATGCGGGTCAGTGGTGGAAGTTTACGAAGGGTCGTATAGGAGGTACGTGGGAGGCTTTTGTGAATGCTTTCCAGGAGAGGTTCTTATCTCCAGCAGTCAGGGAGAAGCTGAGAGACCAGTTCTGTCAGCTTAAGCAGTCGAGTTCTTCAGTGGCCGAGTTTGAGGCTGCATTTACCAGCTTGTCTAGGTTTGCACCTGAGTTGGTGGCGTCTGAGGAACGCCGTTGTATTGAGTTCGAGAAGAAGTTGAGGCGTGGCCTCAAGCTGAGAGTTGGAGGAACTATGATTCGGGATTATGGGCGTATGGTTGATGCTGCAGCCCATATGGAGATCATGATGCAGGAGGAGGAGGAAGGGCAGAAAGGCTCCAAGAGGAGTCAGGATGGCCAGAGTGATGGCAGGAGACAGAGAGGTTTCACTCCTCAACAGTCTCAGAGTAGTTTTTCTAGATCGACTTTTCCAGTGCCGAGTGCAGGTTCTGGGAAAGGCAGCCAGGGAGACATTACCTGTTTCAAGTGTGGCCAGCTGGGCCACAAGTCTCCAGTTTGCCAGCAGAGGGGAGGAGTACAGAGAGTAGCATCTTCTTCGGCTCGATCTCAGAGCCAGAGTCATGGTAGAGGCCAGCCGCTCTCTTGTTTTCAGTGTGGTCAGGCAGGGCACATGAAGAGGTATTGCCCGCAGTTCTGGTTTGAGGTAAACTCAGAGTCATCAGCCAGCTCAGTCGGTTCAGGCCTCGAGGGCCAATCAGGGAGCTTCATCGTCCCAGTCTGTACAGCAGTCTTATGCTCCTAGGGGTGAGCAGGTTGACCAGAGATCATCTGGGCGCTTGTATGCTGTTACCGCGCAGGATCTCGTACCGGCTCCATCTGCTGTGAGAGGTACCTTCTTGTTTTGCAATTCAGTTGCTAGTGTTTTGATTGATACGGGTGCATCCCATTCCTTTGTGTCTGCTGCATTTGCATCTGTTTTGGAGTTGGAGTTAGCACAGTTAGCATCTCTTATTTGTGTAGTGTCACCTCTTGGGGGTGAATTGATCTTGAAACAAGGTGTTAGGGGTTGCGACATAGAGGTTGCCGATCATAGGCTTCCGTTTCCTTTTGTAATTATGCCCATGAAGGGCTTTGATGTTATTTTGGGTATGGACTGGTTATCGTCATACCGGGCAGTTATTGATTGCTACCGCCAGAGGGTCACTTGTTGTACCGTGAGCGGGGAGTGTTTTCATTTTCTGGGGGACCGGGTTGGTAGTGTTTTGCCACCGGGGTATGATCCGCGAGGACGGAGTGAGCTTAGTGGTCTACTTGCTAGCTTTGAGAGTGGTGAGTGTGATGAGACCCAAATTGAGTTGCCAAAGGTGGTTTGTGAGTACTCGGACGTCTTTCCCGAGGATCTTGTTAGTTTGCCACCGCATCGAGAGATTGAGTTCTCTATTGATCTAGTGCCCGGTACGGCGCCGATTTCTATGGCACCATATCGTTTTGCCCCAGCCGAGTTAGTGGAGTTGAAGATCCAACTCCAGGAGTTGCTAGATAAGGGCTATATACGTCCTAGTGTTTCGCCGTGGGGAGCACCGGCCCTCTTTGCTAAGAAGAAAGGTGGTGCTTTGAGATTGTGTATCGATTACCGGAAATTGAATCGGGCTACGGTCAAGAATAAGTACCCTATGCCTCGTATAGATGATCTGTTCGATCAGTTGAAGGGTTCTCGTTGTTTCTCTAAGATAGATTTGAGATCGGGTTACCACCAGTTGAGAGTCAGGGAGGAGGATATTCCGAAGACGGCATTCCGTACGCGGTATGGCCACTATGAGTTTCTGGTGATGCCATTTGGGCTCACCAATGCACCGGCAGTGTTTATGGACTTGATGAACCGGATATTCCAGGAATTCTTGGATCGTTTTGTAGTAGTCTTTGTAGACGATATTCTTATCTATTCATCTTCAGAGGAGGAGCACGAGGAGCATTTGAGAGTGGTGCTTGAGTTACTTAGAGCCCATAAGCTTTATGCTAAGTTTGGGAAATGTGAGTTCTGGCTAGAAGAGGTGAAGTTTTTAGGCCATGTAGTTTCTGGGGAAGGGGTGTCTGTTGATTCATCCAAAATTGAGGCAATGCAAGATTGGGCACAATCTAAGAGTGTGTTTGAGATCCGCAGTTTTCTGGGGTTAGCTGGGTACTACCGACGGTTTGTGAAGGATTTCTCCAGGTTAGCTTCGCCTTTGACTAGATTGACTCGGAAGGGAGTCAAATTTGTATGGAGTGAGACTTGTGAAAAGTCGTTTCAGGAGCTGAAAGTTAGATTGACCACCGCTCCTATTTTGATTATTCCGGAGAGAGGGTTGGGTTATGCAGTCTGTTGGGTTATGCAGTCTATTGTGATGCTTCACGAGAGGGTTTGGGTTGTGTGTTGATGCAAGAGGGGAAAGTGGTAGCCTATGGCTCACGTCAGTTGAAAATACACGAGAAGAATTACCCTACATATGACCTAGAGCTAGCAGCTCTGATCTTTGCCTTGAAGATTTGGAGGCATTACCTTTATGGTGAGAGATTCGAGGTATTCTCGGATCATAAGAGTCTGAAATATCTGTTTACACAGAAAGACTTGAACTTGAGGCAGAGGAGGTGGATGGAGTTTATTGAGGATTACGACTTTGAGTTGCATTACCATCCAGGGAAGGCCAATGTTGTGGCTGATGCCCTTAGCAGAAAATCCGTTAGTGATGTAGCTTGTATAGCCATCCGGGAATGGGAGATGTTGGGTGCACTTGGTGAGTTTGATTTGCTTCTGGGCGAATCCGTTGAGGCTGCGGCCTTGTTTTCTGTTGTTGCACAGCCTACACTTGTGACTCGAGTGTTAGAGGCACAGAGAGGTGACCTTGAGGTAGAATCCATCCGAGAGAAGATCTCCAATGGGAAGGTTGAGAAGGATTTGTCTGTGTATCCCGACCTGAGTGTGAGGTACCGAGACCGTTTGTTTGTGCCGGAGTCTTGCCGAGAGGAGGTACTCCGAGAGTTTCATCATTCACGCCTTGCGGTGCATCCGGGAGGCACTAAGATGTATAGAGATTTGGGTCGCCAGTTTTGGTGGCGGGATATGAAGAGAGATGTGGCAGTTTTCGTGTCTAAGTGCCTTACTTGTCAGCAAGTGAAGGCCGAACATCAGAGGCCAGCGGGTTTGTTACAGCCCTTGCCTATTGCCGAGTGGAAGTGGGAGCATGTCACTATGGACTTCGTTGTAGGTCTTCCGAGGACTCAGCGGGCTAGTGATGCTATTTGGGTGATTGTGGACCGGTTGACTAAGTCGGCGCACTTTATTCCTATGCGCATGAGAGATTCAGTAGATCACCTTGCCGACTTGTATATTCGGGACATAGTGAGGTTGCACGGGGTCCCAGTGACGATCGTCTCGGACAGAGATCCTCGTTTTACTGCCAGGTTGTGGCAGAGTTTGTAGAGTGCCTTGGGCACTAAGTTGACCTTTAGCACGGCTTACCATCCTCAGACTGACGGGAAGTCTGAGCGTACTATTCAGATCCTTGAGGATATGCTTCGGGGTTGTGTTCTTGACTTTAGTGGGTCGTGGGAGAGGCACTTGCCATTAGTGGAGTTTGTCTACAACAACAGTTTCCAGTCTAGCATCGGTATGGCACCGTTTGAGGCCTTGTATGGCCGACCGTGTAGGTCTCCAGTTTGTTGGGCCGAGGTGGGTGATGCACCTTTATTGGGTCCGGAGTTAGTGAGGGAAACGACGGAGAAGGTTGATCTTATCCGTAGGAGGCTTGTTACAGCCCAGAGTCGTCAGAAATCTTATGCCGACCGTAGGAGGAGACCTTTGGTATTTGAGGTGGGTGACCATGTCTTTCTGAAGATATCACCTAGGCGGGGGTTGATGAGGTTTGGGAAGAGCGGGAAGTTGTCCCCTCGATTTATTGGCCCTTTTGAGATCCTTGAGAGGATTGGTGAGGCTGCCTATCGTTTAGCTTTGCCACCGTAGTTATCCGGAGTTCATGGCGTGTTTCATGTGAGTATGCTTCGGAAGTATGAGCCGGATCCATCACATGTGTTGGATTGAACCGACTTAGAGGTTGACGAAGATGCCTCGTATGAGGAGAGACCAGTTCGGGTCTTGGATAGGCGGGATCAAGTCTTGCGAGGCAAGACCATCCCTTTGGTAAAAGTTTTGTGGAAACATCACGGGGTGGAGGAAGCCACTTGGGAACGTGAGTTGCAGGTCCGAGAGAAATATCCGGATCTATTTGTGGATGTTTGAGTATATGTTGTGTATTTTGTTATATTATTGGACCTTAAGAGTATTGAATATATCTAAGGTTGTAAAACATGGTATATGTTTTGGTTTAATGGAAGTATTTTGAAACTTGCCTCGAAATGGACGTTTAATGTAACATTGCATATGTTGATTATATTGTAGAAATGGAATTATATCATGAATGTTGAATATGATGTGGGATTGTAAATCATGTACATTGGAAATTGTTGGATTTGAAGGAAATGCATGTTAATAAAGCATCTTAAGCTATATTCGTAATGTTGTTCTCTTGAGAAGAGATGGAATAACCGGTAGATGGGTCATGATGATGAAATTAACTGATTATTATTGTTGGGATTGGTTTAATTGTGACTTTAAATACTTGCTTTAAAATTTCAGGGACGAAATTTCCTAAGATGGGGAGGTTGTAGCACTTAAGCCCTTTAAAGCTTTTGGTAAATGTATTTGAACCCTTTATTTTATTTTGGGAATCTTTGGTATTGTTGTACCTCAGTTTTGGAGATGTACAAATTGATTTAAACTTGTTGGGATTGCTCGTTCACGCTCGTTCGCGTTGAAAAGTTGTTTGGAAACTTGAAAATCATGTTCTGGGGTCGACACCGGTCTTAGTGGTGTCGACACCTTCTCTTTTGTTTGCCATAAGGGTCGACACCGAAGCCGGGAAGGGTCGACCCTTGTTCTGAATTTGTTCACTGCATTTTGGTGTCGACACCAGACTTGGTGGTGTCGACACCTTCTCTTTTTGGTTGGCCGCAAGGGTCGACACCAATCTGTGGAAGGGTCGACCCTTGTTCTGAAATTGCCCACTGCATTATGGTGTCAACACCAGCCTAGGGAAGGGTCGACACCTGCAGTGCAGTCACACTTAGTGTTCCAGATTTCTTCTTGGGTGTCGACACCTGTGTTGTGAAGGGTCGACACCTGCGACTTTTTCCCAGATTTTTCTCACGATTTGGACCTACTTTTTGGGGATATTTTGACTAGATATTTTGAGTTGACTTTGGGGCTTATATCTATTTTTGACCTAGTACTATATAAAGGCCCTCACTTGACCTTTTCTCTCACTTTTTCTTCCCTTTCCTCTCTCTAAACCGTGAAACACCTTCTCTCTCTCTCAAAAGGCACTTTTCACTCAAAGATTCTTAGATCTACTTGTTTGAAGACCTCTACTCACCTTGCTCCTTTGAGATAAAGTGTAGAGCTTGTCGTGGGCTTCATTTTGATTGGAGCAAAGCTCGGTTTCTCCTCCGTCGACTTTTGGGTTTTTCTTCCTTCCTTCCCTTCTAAGCTTGAGGTAGGGATTTCCTACTCCATATTATAGGCTTTGTCTTAAGTTTTGGTATTTTGATATGTTGGGGGTTGTTTGGTAATTTTGGGAAAAACCCTAGTTGTTGTAATAAATTAATTTATATAATTAATTTAGGGAAAATTGGGGGAATTTAGTTCAATTCATGGAATTGAGGAATTTATTGATTAAATGGTGTAGTTGGTTAGTTTAATCACTCATCTATGAAAATGTTGGAATTATATTAGTTGATAGATTTATTTCATGTTTAGAAATAACTGTTTTGGGCTATCGGTGGAGGATAGTCGTGATTGTTGTAGACATTGCGTGTGGATTAGGGAAAACTGAAACTAATCACATTGGTTAAGTCATTGATTTAGACTATTGAATTAATACAGAAATTACATGTATTGATTGTGTGTTGTATATGGCAAGTGTTTATTACATTGTATATACATTGTATTGTGTGGGAGGAGATAGGGGATGTACTCCACGGTTTAGGGGAAGATAGGGGATGGATCTCTAAACCGGATTTTGTTTGGGAGGAGATAGGGGATGGACTCCATTAGCATCACTATATGTGTGCTTATTGATTTGAAGTGTTTTTACATGTTGTTGATACAGCACTAAAATGTGTATCAATCGGGAAGTATGGAAGTGTTTTGATATGAGCCTTTGTCTCATTTATTTTGTTGATATTGGAAGAAACGTTAATGTGATATATAGTTCACTGTTATAGTTGGCCAGGTTATGAGCCATCATGATATAAATAGAAAGTTGAATAAATATTGGAAAGTGAAACGTGTCATAGACATTAATGTCATGGAACTGTATGTGGTGAAGTGAATAGTTGTGTTAACCATCTATTGAATGCTATTGCTTTATTCAATGCTTATATTTGGTTTAGTATATTTCTACTGGGCTGTGACTCACCCTATATGGGAACATCATTTTCAGGTTCAGGTGATGTGCTACCTCCAAGGACTTAGCTTGGATGGATTTGGAGTTGAAGACTCTGTTTAGATTAGTTGTTTATTTTGTTTTATTTGGATGTTACATGTAAACTCAAGCCTAGGGCTTAATGTGTAAATGAGTTAGTACTCATACTTTTGTGTCCAAGTGGTGACTTGGAAAGATGTAAGCCCGTAGGGCATTTACTTTCATTATTACATGTAATGTCTTTTATTAAGGTTACTCTGATGAATGAAATAATGTTTTGTTTTCTTATAACGTTGCATGTTAATAATATATATTATGGGTTTAAATTTTGAGGGCGTTACATGCTAAGGTCACAACAATAACCCTCATTCATACCGGACCTATTTTCTATATAGGGCAATGATACATACCACTAAAAGTGGTGCTCTAAAGTACCATTAGTGAGTTGGCACACACTTTAAAAAAAAAAAATGGCAGAGCAACACTGTGGCAGTGAGTGGGGCCCACTGCCACATCATTAGTGCTACCACTAATTAGTAGTCTCAAGCATTTTCCTTTCTATATAAAAGAAAAGGAGAGACAGAAAGTGATGTAATGTAATTAATTCGATGTAACAAGAAGATAGAGGCCCTATTTGGTGGAGTTTATTTAAAATTAAAAGTTGATAATTAGAAAGTATAAGCTAAAATCACTCTTACCCCAGTTTTTAAATAATCAACTTTTTCAGTTTATTTATTCTATTTCTGCATAATAAGCTATAAACAAAAACTGCACCAAACAATCTGACACAGACTCCCAAATCAAAATAAGTTATAATTACCTTCAAAAATTATAACAAATAGTCCCAGAATTGGGTAGATGAAACAAAAATATGAGAGAGAGAGAGTGTGTGTGTGTAAATTAATATATATTTTTTTTAATATTCTAAATCATATTTTTTTATAAAAATTAAAGAATATATTTATCTATCTATCTATCTATCTATACATACATACATACATACATACATACATTATATGCTCAAGTTTGTACACGTCCTGACATAGCATTTGTAGTTGGTATGCTTGGTCGATACCAAAGCAATCCCGGACTTGATCATTGGAAAGCAATTAAGAAAGTGTTGCGATATTTACAAGGCACTAAGGATTACATGCTCATTTATCAAAGAGCAGACAGTCTTGAAGTAATTGGTTATTCAGATGCTGATTATACTAGATGTAAAGATACTCGAAAGTCCACTTCTGGGTACATTTTTATGCTTGTTAATGGACCCATTTCATGAAAGAGTCATAAGTAGTCTCTGACAGCTTCTTCCACTATGGAGGCAGAGTTCATAGCATATTATGAAGCCACATGTCATGCAGTATGGCTAAAGAATTTCATATCTAGATTACAACTTATCGATTCAATTTTGAGGCCCTTACAGATTTACAGTGATAATGATGCTGCTGTTCGGTTCTCCAATAATAACAAAACTTCAGGAGGATCAAAGCATATTGATATCAAGTATATAGTTGTTAAAGAAAGGGTTCTGAATCAGACTGTTTTCATCTCTCATATTGGCACTACACTCATGTTGGCAGATCCTTTAACTAAAGGTCTCGCACTTAAGCTCTTTCAAGAACATGTTGCGCGCATGGGCTTAGTAGAAAATTTATCATGTTTGGACTTGAAATGAGTGCATGATAATTGTTATGTTATAATCATCTTATGTTAGTAATGATTATGTTTGTTGTTTTCATTCTTCATACTTGTGCACAATTTAGAAGAAGATATAAACAACGGGGACCGTTATAGATGAATTAGCATTAATCACCATTATATTGCTAATGTCATCTCTGTGATTTAAGATTCACTTATTCATGTTGATGGAAAATATTAACAGTATAACCATAATACCGTCGTGATCAATGTGTAAATCACTGACTACAATGATTTGGTGCTAATAATTTCATTGAATATAATCTAATGGTGATGGTGCAATCTTCTAGTCGGAGAACGTTGGCCATATTATGATAATCTAGTAACGTAATATAATCATGCAAGCCAAGTGGGAGATTGTAAGAATATTTCCTATATATAGCTTAATGTGGCTTATGCATGATTATACTATATTCATCTCATTAAGCAAGATATGTACATCAATTAGGTGGTGACTAATTATTGATGAATGCACCTATATATACAAAATGTATAGAAGTCTAATGGAGATAGTGTCAATGCATTGAATGTGATAGATTCATTATGAATAAATCTTAGAGATGAATGAATCTATTTAATGAAGTTCATTGAATGAATAGATTCTTTGATGGGAAGAATACTAGTATAAATATTGTAACCCACAAGCCTTGTGGGAGCTCCAATATTGCAATCTTAATTTCTTAATTTTTTGATTTTTTTTTTTTAAAAAAAAACTCAACACTTAATGAATTCTCCCAAGTCTTTTTGACTTCTCCAATAGATTTATTTTTAAAAAAAAACTCAGCACTTATTGAATTCTTTCAAATCTTTTTGACTTCTCCAATAAACATATCCTTTTTAACTTCTCACATACCTATTGCAACTTCCTCACTTCTACCATACCTATTGGACCCTTTCAACTTCTTCATTTCACTTCTACGGGCAACACTTCTTCACTTCTCCCTTGCCTTTTTGATTAGTTCAATAGCTCTTTTTTTTTAATGTGAACAGTGAGCAATTCTGCACTGCCTTTCATTTCGCCTTTTTGGTTAGTTCAATAGTTTTTTTTCTTCTTCTTTTTCTTTTTACTGTGAACAGTGAGCAATTCTTTACTTCTCCTTGGCAAACACTGACCAAACGGTGAGCCTTTCCCACGTATGCAAATAGTGAGCCTTTCTCACTTCTTCACTTTCATTTCTTTCTTTTTGGTTCTTTTTACAATGATTGTATTTAGTTCAATATTTTTTTATTTTTTTTAATGTGATTGTAATTAGTTCAATGGTTCTTTTTCTTTTCATTTATTTTTTTTATTATGGGAAAAGTGTGATGTGATTGTAGTTTTGTTCAATGAATTTTTTTTTAATATGATTGTATTATAGTTAATATGATTGTATTGTAGTTTGTTCAATGCTTTTTTTTTTAAATGTGATTTGATCTTTTTATTTACTGTTTTAATGGTTCTTCTTTACAATTATTTTTTTTATTACGAAAAAGATATGACGGTATGATTGAAGTTATCTCCTTTTGTGATTTATATTTTGTCTAGCAAAAAAAAATAATTATAATTTGATTTTTTAATATGATTGAAGTTAGATAAACATACACTCATAAAGAGAAAAATGTAATTGTAGTTAGTTCAATGGTTCTTTTACTGTTTTAGTGGTTCTTCATTACAATTATTTTTTTTTATTACAAAAAAGATATGACTGTAGTTAGATAGCATAAAAATATTTGTGATTTGAATGATTGAAGTTATCTCCTTTTGTGATTTGTATTTTGTCTAGCAAAAAAAAATTTGTAATTTGATTTTTTAATATGATTGAAGTTAGATAAACATACACTTATAAAGAGAAAAATGTAATTGTAGTTATTAGTTCAATGGTTCTTTTACTGTTTTAATGGTTCTTCATTACAATTATTTTTTTTATTACAAAAAAGATATGACTGTAGTTAGATAGCATAAAAATATTTGTGATTTGAATGATTGAAGTTATCTCCTTTTGTGATTTATATTTTGTCTAGCAAAAATAAAATTGTAATTTAATTTTTTAATATGATTGAAGTTAGATAAACATACACTCATAAAGAGAAAAATGTTATTGTAGTTAGTTTAATGGTTCTTTTTTTAAATGTGATTGTATTGTAGTTAGTTTAATGGTTCTTTTTTTTCATTTATTTTTTTTATTATAAGAAAATTGTGATCTGATTGTAGTTTGTTCCATGGTTTTTTTTTTTAATGTGATTGTATTGTAGTTAGTTTAATGGTTCTTTTCTTTTCATTTGTTTTTTTTATTATGAGAAAAATGTGATATGATTGTAATTTGAAAAATAAATTATTATGTTTTTTAATTTGTTGTATTTTTAACTACCGATTGTAGTTAGTTCAATGGTTCACATAAAGTACCCATTATTGATGATGATTAGATTGTATATTGAAGAAAAAAAATTGTAATTGATTTTCTTAGTTTAATGGTTCTTTTTTTTTCATTTATTTTTTTTATTATGAGAAAAATGTGATGTGATTGTAATTTGTTCAATGGTTAATTTTTTTAATGTGATTGTATTGTAGTTAGTTCAATGGTTCTTTTTTTTTTCATTTGTTTTTTTTTTATTATGAGAAAAATGTGATGTGTTTGTAATTTGAAAAATAAATTATTTTTTTCCTAGACAAAATTCAAAATACCCATTAGTTCAATGGTTCAATGGTTCAATTGACTTAACTATTATGTTCCTTTTGTGATTTGTATTTTGTCTAGCAAAAAAAAAAAATTATAATTTGATTTTTTAATATGATTGAAGTTAGATAAACATGCACTCATAAAGAGAAAAACGTAATTGTAGTTAGTTCAATTGTTCTTTTACTGTTTTAATGGTACTTCTTTATAAAAAAAATTTTATTACGAAAAAGATATGACTATAGTTAGATAGCATAAAAATATTTGTGATTTATATGATTGAAGTTATCTCCTTTTGTGATTTATATTTTGTCTAGCAAAAATAAAATTGTAATTTGATTTTTTAATATGATTGAAATTAGATAAAAATACACTCATAAAGAAAAAAATGTGATTGTAGTTAGTTCAATGGTTCTTTTTTTCAATGTGATTGTAGTTAGTTCAATGGTTCCTTTTTTTTCATTTATTTTTTTTATTATGAGAAAAATGTAATGTGATTGTAGTTTGTTCAATGTTTTTTTTTTTTTTTTTTTAATGTGATTGTATTGTAGTTAGTTCAATGGTTCTTTAAACACTGCTCAGGGTAAAAGGATAAATGATACAAGATAACACAAGATGCAAATAAATGTAATGAGTGCAATGATATGATACATGTTACAAGCAATGTAGAACATGATGTTTAGGGAATGCAATAAACAAACAAAGCGGCGCTTTAAAAAACACCGTATGGGGTGAGTGGTGATGAACCGCTCTACTCTGACAGGGATCTCTCCCCTGTGTTCTTCGAACTTTTACCTTGTGTCATTCGAACTCTTACCTTCAACTCACAGTACAAAGGTCCTGAAATGCTGACAAGTAGCGACATCTGCATGTAGAAGCCACAGATGCCGTTTTTTTTCCCGATCATATTCCCAACTTTGCTTATTCTCCAACGGGGTGATAGACTAGGTTGGTTCAGTATCCAGAATTTTATTATGTTTTTTAATTCGTTGTATTTTTAACTACCGATTGTAGTCAGCTCAATGGTTCACATGAAGTACCCATTATTGATGATGATTAAATTGTATTTTGAAGAAAAAAAAATTGTAATTGATTTTCTTAGTTTAATGGTTCTTTTTTTTTCATTTATTTTTTTATTATGAGAAAAATGTGATGTGATTGTAGTTTGTTCAATAATTATTTTTTTTTAATGTGATTGTATTGTAGTTAGTTCAATGGTTCTTTTATTTTTATTTGTTTTTTTTATTATGAGAAAAATGTGATGTGATTGTAATTTGAAAAATAAATTATTATGTTTTTAAATTATCAATTGACTTAACTCACTGTGTTTTTTTTTTTTATATTTATTATTATGAGCAAAAATGTGATTATATTTTTAACTACGAATTGACTTAATTTGTGATTGGGTTTTAATTCGTTGTATTTTTAACTACCAATTGTAGTTAGTTCAATGGTTCACATAAAGTACCCGTTATTGATGATGATTAGATTGTATTTTGAAGGAAAAAAATTTGTAATTGATTTTTTTAACTCATTATTTTTCTTTAAAAAAAATTGTTGTGTTTTTTAACTATCAATTGACTTAATTTGTGATTAGATTTTCAACTCACTGTGTTTTTTGGAAGAAAAAAAAGATTGTATTTATTGGTTCACATAAAGTACCCATTATTGATGATGATTAGATTGTATTTTGAAAAAAACAAATTGTAATTTATCTTTTTCTCACTATGTTTTTTGAAGAAAAAAATTTGTTGTGTTTTTTGAAAAAAAAAATGGATTGTATTCATTAGATTCACAAAAAGTACCCATTATTGATGATGAATAGATTGTATTTTGAAAAAAAAAAAATATTTGTAATTGATCTTTTTAACTCATTGTGTTTTTTTAAAAAAAATAAATTATGTGTTTTTTAACTATCAATTGACTTAATTTGTGATTGGAGTTTTAACTCACTGTGTTTTTTGAAAATAAAAAAATTATTGTGCTTTTTAACTACCAATAGACTTCATTGCTTTTTTTATTTATTATGAGCGAAAATGGGATTGTATTTTTTTACACTTCGTTTTGATCACACGGTGAATTTTTTTTTATTGATTGTGTTTTTTTACACTCTATTTCAACCCATATGATGAGGAAAAAAATTTGTTTGCATTGTGACAATCTCTGTGTTTTTTACAGGATGGAACGTGATACAATTACTGCTAAAATCAATCAACTATCTTGAAAAAGAAAATTACTCATTTCATTCCAGACTAATTATGATGATCCCATATTCAAGGATAAATTGAAATAACTTCAAAAAGAAGCACGTCGATTAAGAGCATGTGTTCTACGTGACAAAAATTGCATTATAGAATGAATGTTCAAAATGTCACAAGTAAGCTCTGAAGTATTATCATTTTCACATATATATATATATATTAATTGAAACATTAGTTTTTATACTAAATATATATATTGCTGCAATTTAAAATACAGGAGTTGTTATGCCTTCCATATAAAATGGTGTTCACTTCCACCAAAATATCTCAAGAGTCACCACATTGACAAACAAAACTAATGTTCTAAATGGTAAGAATCCCAAGTAATAATATTTTCTAATTATGATTTTTTTATATTATAACTTGCAAATACTCAGTGTGTTTGGTTTGAGTTTTTTGAATTAAATTTTTTAAAAACTGAGTTTTTTAGTTTTCGTGTTTTTTAGTTTTTAGTGACTATTTTTAAAATTTTAAACATTTTTTTTACTTTTTTAGATGGACCTTACTTAGATGTATCTAAAAAGTAAAAAAATTGTGAAAAAATATTTTTAAAAATTAATAAATACATAAAAATACAAAAAATGTACTGAATTTTCGTATTTTTTTTGTATTTTTGGTATTTAGTGAATTTTTAAAAGGTTTTTTTCAAATTTTTTTTTTTTACTTTTTAGGTATATTTATGTTAGGTATGTCTAAAAATTAAAAAAATTGCTCAAAATATTTAAAAAAAATAGTAAAAACAAAAAAATACGAAAAATAATAAAGTAGAATTTTCTGAAAAGTGTTTTTGAAAAATGATAACCAAGCATAGTTCTGCTACTTTCATAATGAATGCTAATAGTTATATTGTTTATATTTTTCATGAAAATTATATTATGCAATGGTCATGCCTCCCATATCTAAGGAAGAAGGTAAGAAATATTATTTATATTAATTTTACAATTATGATTTATTTGACAATATTCTTATAACTTCAAAAAAGTAATGATTTTATACTAATTATTTTATTCATGTAAATCCAAATAAAGAAATTGTTATATTCCCAATATCTGAGGGTGTTTAGATACATGAGGCTGTTTCAGAAGTCACAAGGTGGTGAATAATAATATTGTCCTACAACAAGGTAAACAGTAACATATATATAGATTTTGTAATTATGATTTTTAAAATTATAATTCCCGATACTTATATTGTTTATTTTTTCATCCAATTAGATGACGGGATAGTCATGTCTCAAAATTTAGATGGCATTCAGTTGCATAGGGATTTATTACAGGAAACTATAATAGCGAACAACAATATTGTCACAGAAGAAGAAGGTAATAATTATTATTTATATTAATTTTAGAATAATGATTTATTTGACAATATTATCATAACTTCAAATAATAAATGATTTGATACTAAAATATTTTATTCATGCAAATTCAAATAAAGGAATTGTCGTGTTCCCAATATCTGAGGGAGTTCACATACGTGAAAATGTTTCGGAAGTTACAAGGGAGGTGAATAATAATATTGTCCTAGCAGAAGGTAAACCCTAATATATATATAGATATTAATATTTTTAATTATAATTTTTAAAATTCTAATTGCCAATAATTGATATTTACGAACCTTTAAATTAAATATTAATTTTTAAGTTAATCATTTCTCAATTAAATTTTAGATGATGGAATAGTCATGCCTCTCATATCTGAGGACATTCAGTTGCATGGAGATGTCTTAGAAGTCATAATGACAACAGATATTAATATTCTTCCACAACAAGATAAGAATAAACTATTATGTTATTCATGACTCATAATTTATACTTATCTCATTACTATTCTCATTGTATTATTTCACATAAGTTTATTTTGGGATATTTAATTATTTTTCAATGATTTTTTATGATGAAATAGTCATAAATCCCATAACCAAGGGCGTTCAATTGCATGGAGATGTGTCACAACCCGCAATGACAACACAAATAATAACATTGTTCCACAACAAGGTAAGAATTATTTTGTAATAATTTTGTTTAAAAAAATAATGTCAACTCATGCAATTTAAATATACATTGTCTCAAAAGTATGTATATATATATTTATGTGATTGGGTATGCCTTTCATAACTTTTCACAAAATTTTATAACTTAAACCCAAAATGTCATAACTTTTTCACTACAAAAATCATAACTTCTTTTCACTAAAAAATGTCATAACAAAAACTTAAAGTGTCATAACAAAAATCATAAAATGTCATAACATTATCATTCCTAACTTTAGGGTGCATATCATAAATTCGTTATTTATAACTTTACTACAAACAATCATAATGTTCATCATAAAAAATATAACTTTTTTACAATGTGCATCATTTGAAAGGGTGCACATTGTAAATTTCTCCTACATATAATACTAATTATTTAGTATATGGCACATGTAATTATGTTACATATGTTATATTTGTCAGACGTTGCAATCGTTGCACGTCGCAGAAAACGACACGTAATAAGTAAATGGAAATTCAGTAACCAAACATCCACATGTCCTCGATGTCATGCCATCATGTGGTTAGATGAGAGAACAAAGGATAGTTTTTAAAACCAATCCCAAATTCAGATTATGTTGTCAAGCTGGGGAGGTCCTTTTACCTTTATTGCCACACGCTCCTGACTTTTTAGATGCATAATTGAGGAATGCAAATTTTATGGAAAATATTAGAATGTATAATTCAATGTTATCTTTCACATCAATGGGTGGAAAAGTAGATCATTCAGTTTCAGATGGAAGAGGTCCATATGCATTTCAGATTAGTAGGGAAAATTATCATAGAATAGGGTCACTGTTACCAACTCCTGGTCAGAAACCTAAGTTTGCCCAACTGTATATATATGATACAGAGCATGAATTGCAAAACCGTCTTGATGTGATGGGCCAAACCAGTACAAATATTTCAGGCATTAATTTGTCAATATTGGAAGGTTTACAAGAAATGTTAAATGCAGTTAATCCTTATGTGAAAATATTTCGAAGTACTGGAGATTTGTTGCGGGATCGTAATGTATTGAATCTATATGTGCGTATTTTAAACTCCAGAGGTGAACGACAATATATCAGGCCAACTGCAAACAAAGTTGCAGCGATAATCATTGGCGATGATACTAGAATTGAAACACATCGTGACATCATTGTTCAGAAAAATGATGGTATATTAAGAAGAATCAGTGAAATACATCCACCATATGTACCATTACAGCACCCATTACTATTTCCATATGGTACAGATGAATGGAGGTATGGCATCTCTTTTAGTACATCCTCAAGCAGATCTCGAAACAATGTGTCAATTAGAGAATTTTATGCATTTAGACTTCAATATAGAGAATTTGAAGGTAAAACACTTTTACGAGGAGGGCGTTTGTTTCAACAATTCGTCGTTGATTGTTATGCTGCTATTGAGCAAACTAGATTGAATTACATCAAGACACATCAAGCTGAGTTGCGAGCAGATCTGTATCAAGGAATAGAAGATGTTGTAGTTGCTGGAGATATAGATGTGTCAGGAGTAGGGAGAAGATTTGTGTTGCCTTCTTCATTCTCTGGGGGGCCACATAATATGATCCAATGTTATCAAGATGCTATGGCAATTTGCAGAACTATTGGAGCTCCTGATTTGTTTGTCGCGTTCACATGCAATCCTATATGGCCAGAAATAAAAGTTGATCTTCCAAGACTACCGAATCAACGTGTACAAGATAGACCTGATATTGTTGCTAGAGTTTTTCAGATTAAGTTTAAATAACTACTAACCGACTTGAAACAAAATAAAATATTTGGAGAAGTACTTTCAGGTATTATTATTCTAACACCTGTGCATTTATGATACAACAAATACTCTTAAATATCCAATGTATCAATAATTATTTTTATGAATAGTTATTTACGTCATTGAGTTTCAAAAACAAGGATTGTCGCATTCTCACATTACAATCACATTAGCATCAGAGGATAAACCAATCACACATGAACAAATTGATGAGTTTATATGTACTGAATTGCCTGGAAAAAATGCAGGCCCATTGGCATATGAGACTGTTGTTAGATGCATGATACATGGACCTTGTGGTGCTGCTAATCCCAATGCTCCATGCATGGTAGATGGAAAGTGTACAAAACATTATCCAAAGAAATTTTGTAATGAAACAACAATTGATGATAATGGATTTGTATCATATAGGTGCAGATGTGATGAGGGCAACACAATAAACATAAATGGATTTCATCAACAGATGGGTCATTCCATATAATCGTGATCTTTTAGTGCGATATGATTGCCACATTAATATTGAATGATGTGCGCACTCGAAGTTGATGAAATATTTGTACAAATATGTCAACAAAGGGCCTGATCGTGCCACAACTGTGATTGAGGATAATGTTATTCATCCAAACAATAATGGGCAACGACATTACAAATAAGTTAATGAGATCAAACAGTATTTGGATGCTCGATACGTGTCTGCGATTGAAGCGTGTTCGAGGATATTTAAGTTTGAAATTCAAAAACAAACTCCTTCTGCTAAGCGTTTACAATATCATTTTCCAGGTCAACAATTTGTTATATTTAATGACAATGATCATCTACACGAAGTTATTGACCAACAACGTGTTCATGACACAATGTTGACCAAATGGTTTGAAGCAAACAGAACCCATCAATCTGCAAAGGAGTTGACTTATGTTGAATTTCTAACAAAATGGGTATGGAAAAGAGATAAAAAAGAGTGGGATGTCCGAAAATCACATAAATGTATTGGTAGATTGCCATATGCACATCCAACATCGGGTGAGAGATATTATTTGAGAATGTTATTGAATAAGGTTTGTGGTGCAGAAAGTTTTGAGCATATCAAAACTGTAAATGGGGCTGTGCATACAACATTTAAATCTGCATGTATTCCACTTGGTCTACTCGATGACGATAATGAATGGCATGAGGCATTGACAGAAACATCAAATTGGGCATCAACAACAAAACTTCGACATATGTATTGCACAATGCTCATGTTTTCTTATATAACCCATCCAGTCGAATTATGGGAACGTCATTGGAAAAGTCTCACCGATGATATACAACATAGAATCAGAAGAGAAATGAGAGATAGTGATCCACATCTTGACGATGAAGACTTAAAAAATTTAGGTCTTCTCAAAATTGAGCATATATTAAATAGAAATGAAAGATCTCTCAAAGATTTTCTTCCCATGCCATTGCCATCTTCGCAAGGTGCTCAATTTGTGACAAATAAGCTCATTAGAGAAGAGATGGAGTACGATAGTGTTTCAGAAAAACAATTGTTCAATGAATTACATTCTGGTTTAAATAGTGATCAGTTGGAAGTTTATGACACCATAATGAGTGCATACAATTGTAAACAAAGGGGTTTATTTTTCCTTTACGGAAGGGGGGAACAGGAAAAACATATTTGTGGAAAACATTGATAGCAAAGTTTAGGTCAGAAAAAAAAAATTTGTCTTGACAATTGCATCATCTGCAATTGCGGCTTTGTTGTTACCAGGAGGTAGAGCTGCGCATTCACGCTTTAAAATTCCAATTGATTTGGATGAATTCTCAAGTTGTAGTATTAATCAACAGACTGAATTGGCAAAATTAATTCAAGAGGCATCATTGATCATATAGGATGAAGCTCCAATGAACCATCATTATGGATTTGAGGCAGTTGATCATACTTTCAGAGATATACTAAAGGGTACAGAATTTTGTTCAAGTGATTGTGTATTTGGTGGAAAACTATTCATACTTGGTGGTGACTTCAGACAATTTTTACCTGTAGTACCAAAAGGTAGGCGGGAAACCACAATTGCAGCGTCGTTGAAGGATCGACTATTTGGAATCATTGTCGCGTGTTGCATTTGAGGACCAATATACGTATTATGGCCCATGATACTTCTATTCAAATGCGTCAACAACTAAGAGATTTTGCTAACTGGATATTGATGATTGGTGATGGAAAAATGCCTGGAATTTCTTTCACTGAAGGCGGGAAATGGATCACATGCTTTACATGATTTGATCCATGTAATCTATCCAAAATTAAGTACTAGATACAGTGACAGTTCTTACTTGAAAGAACATGGCATCTTAGCACCAAAAAATGTTGATGTTGATGAATTAAATGTCATAATGCTGTCAATGTTGCCTGGAGAATCTCGAAAATACCTAAGTGTAGATACGATATGTCCAGCTGAGGGTGAGAACATTGACGAAGGCATGCATCCACCAAAGTTATTGCACTCATTAAATTTTCCAAGAATTCCAAGTCATTGCCTTGAACTCAAAAAGGGAGCGCCTATAATGCTACTGAGAAATCTTAATCAATCTCAAGGTCTATGTAAAGGCACCCGTCTTATTGTTGAGAAAATGGGAGATAAAGTGATTGAAGCACGAGTGATTACGGGGTTCGAATATTGGGGAAAGAGTCTTCATTCCACGTATCATTTTATCACCATCTACCACACAATCACCTATCCCGATTAAAAAAGGACAATTTCCCATAAAATTAGCATTTGCAATGACCATAAATAAAAGTCAAGGTCAGACTTTAAATAAAGTTGGCATATACCTTCCTAATCCAGTATTCTCCCATGGTCAGTTATATGTTGCCTTATCGCGTGTTACCACACCATGAGGCTTGAAGATATTGATTGTCAATAAGGTTGACCAACCATCAAATTACACAAAAAATGTTGTATATCGTGATGTCCTTGATGGCATTTGAAGATTGATATATAAAGTCTTTTCAAAATTTCAATGACTATGTTTTTTTTTTGTTCACTTTGTTTAATTATACAATACTTACTACTCTAAATTCTAAATCTTATCCAAAATATTACATTCAGTATACAAAAAATTGGATGATCTAATCTCTTCTCTTTTTTTTTCATTTTCATTTAATAAAAATAATTTGAAAACTTACCCTTACAAAATATGTTTGTATAATATTTTTTGTGTAATAATTCATTACTTAATTTTTCTATTTTATCATAATGTAAACTTAACATTTTTTTATTTTTCTATTAAAAATTCTTAATATTTTCATTTTCAAATTTCTTGAGATCTGTAGATATGTCGTATAAAAATTATAAATGGCAATTTTTTTGTTTATATGCATCTACATTGTTAATAGGTGATAGAATTATCAATATCCCTATTTTGCTGATTTACATCCATATACAAGTAATTGGAACGTTAAAGCTCAGTTAGTCAGGTTGTTGTGATGACCGGGTACGTTACTCGTTTCGTTTTCCTTCATTTAAACTTTGGGGTTGTCTTGTGGGGTGTCAGGGTTAACTTGAATCCTTGTTATTCGTTTGGGTTTGTGGTGTCCGGAGGTTTCTCTCAAATAAATCCATGTTCTTGTTTATTTGGGGATGATTTTCACTTGTTCCGGAGAGTGCGAGGTTAGGTTCGAAGTACCTAGGTTTGAGCTAAGAAAATTCCTTGCTGATAAACCAGGGCCGCACGTGCGGGGCCTTGGGCTGCACATGCGAAAGAGGGGCCGCACGTGCGGAATGCAGGAGATTTTTGGGTAGCATACTGAAATATATGCAGGTGCTGGAAGAGGTGCAGTATGGGAAAGCCGCATGTGCGGGGTTGAGGGCCACACGTGCGGGAGGTAGGCTCCGCACGTGCAGGGCACGTGCCGCACGTGCGGGCGTCTGGGCAGTCCGAAAACTCTGTTTTTTATTCCCTATTTTGGCTGAGTGTATCACTTTTGGCTCATCTCTCTCTCTAAAAATCATCTCATCTCCCTTCTCTCTACATTTTATACACCAAAACACCTAGAGTCCTTGATTTCTCTGAATCTAGTGCATTCTAACCCAAATCGCTTCAGTAAAGTGGAAGAGCTCCTCAAGAGCTACATTGTGTACGGTGGAGATTGAGTTTGGGCATCTTTGATTTCTAGGGTTTCATCTTCTTTTCTTCATCAAACATTGAGGTAGGGATTTCTTTGAGTTATATTTATGTTTTTGCTAAGGTAAATGTTGATTTGGAGTTTTCTTGAATGATGTTAAAAAAGTTTTAATTTTTGGCTCAAAAATGTCATGAATTTCAAAAGTGGGCTTAAATCCTAACCCTTTCGTCAATCCTGGAGGGTTTCACTTCCAAAATTTTAAGAAGGATGATTTTGGTAAGGTTTCACCAAGAAAATGAGAAGGTGTTGTGGTTTTGATAAGAAACCCTAGAAATTTTGGGGTTTGGAGAAAATGTGGAGAACCCATGGATTTTCTTGTTCCAAGAGAATGAATAAGTGAAAATTTCATAATATTGTTTGTAGAAATGATAAATTTTCTTGGTATATGAAGATTGGGAATTTGTTCTAAGATTGTGTTAAGTGCATGAACATGTGTTGTTATAAGATGATAAATTGTTGAGTTTCTTGAAAGATTAAAGTGTGAGATTGGAAGTTGATATGCACAACATGATATGTAGTCTTGAAATGGCTAAAATATTGAGAATGGTGTAAGGTGGGGAAATGTTGCCACTTGCCAATAATGTAAATTGAACACGTAGCTACTTTGTGATAAATGACATAGAAAAAGGAAAAGGGGAAATGTGGTTGTCATTGTATTATTGTTGAAATATTTCGAAATGAAAGGATGTTATGAAATATTGATCATCATTGCATCACACATTCATTCAATTGATTATTTTTTTTGCATTTGAAATAAGTTGGAAAACAATTACATTGGGAAAAGAATATTTTGAAATGAGAACTATCAAAATGTTTTGGGGTAAATATGTTGGTAAGTCCGAATAGGAGGTATAGATGAACTTGATTAAGTTGGCCTGACTGTCCGAGGTGAAAGACCGAAAACACGCGGAGGAGGTACCACTTCCCTTCCGATTAGCAACCAGTGAAGTGGGGTTTTGGTAGTGCTAGTTGAGCCTACTTGCAGATATCAACCTAGGGATTACCTGAGCCATATTTACCGCCCCATTGAATAAAATTGAAATTTTTGAACTATTGGGACTTAAAATTATGGTGGAACATGGTGACCTTTAAAAGGCATGTAAATGGAATTCTCTTTGAAACTGGCATTGCATGGCATGAGCATTTAATATCGAAAATTTTGCATAAACATATATACTTTGTTAAGGATTCTCTACTGGGCTTTTTGCTCACCCCTATGGGATTTTGGTGTAGAAAAGAATGTGGTGATCCCGCCGAGTTGAGGGCATGGACATATTTTTGTGAAGAGTAGATGACTCTATTTTGTTGTGAAATTATTTGTTAGCCAAGGACTTTAAATGTATAGGTCCGAAAGGCCACTTTTGTGAAACCGGGCTTAAGCCTTGGAAATTGTAAGCCCGTGAGGGCATTTTATTATTTTTTTTGGGACATGATGCTCTATATGCTATAGATTCATGTATTTCTATATCATTGAATGTATAAATTCCGTGTGAAACTTTTGTATAAACCTTGTTGATTAATGGAGTAAAGGTTGGAGTGTTGTTATTATTATTTAATGGACGTGGGTTGATGTATCAAATTTATGTCAGTTTATTTCGGGGCGTTACAACTTGGTATCAGAGCTATCGGGTTTGAATACTTGGGGCTCGCGAGAAGTGGTTGTTTTGCCACAATAGGTTCATTTCGCATGATTAAGAAATGTTTTGTTTTCATGATTATGTGATAACATGCTTATGTGACTATATGGGTATAGGATTGGACTTTTGGGATGTTATTTGCGCCTATTAAATTCCTTGAGGTCTTATTAGAAAGGTACCTGATCAATACTCGTTCTACTAAGAATTCTTGATTTTGCGTAGAACGAATCTCATCCCAAAAGGGTAATCTGTCTGTGCTTACGTGACTAAGTGCTTATGTGGAGTGAATTGAATCGTTTGTGTGGTAGAATATATATAATTGTTGTAGTTTAACGTGTGAGGCAAGTTGCGAGCACATTCTGAATTATGTGCTAAATTATCAATTTTGTTCCTTAATTAGGATGTTAGGAAGGGGTCAAACTCATGGTGGTAGAGGTGGAAGGCGTGGTAGGGGTTGCCGGGGTGTACATGAAGTACCGGTCCAAGGGATTCCGGTGCAAGAGGGGTTGGGCCAAGCTAATATGGCCGAGCAAATGGGGCAAGCGGAAGTACTGGGGCAAGCAGGTCAAGCCGCAATGGGGACCCTAGCCCGAGAAATGGCGGGGGCCTTGAGGGAGTCTATGAATATCCTAAGGGCGGAGAACCAAGCTAAGGAGAATGCCGTAGAGACAAGGGCGAGTTTTCTCACAAGGGAGTTTTTGTGGGCCAAGCCGGATGAGTTCCATGGTGGCCCCAAGTCTAAAAAAGCAGATGAATGGCTCGAACAAACCGTGAAGACTTTTAAGATGCTTCACATTGAGGATAATGAGTTAAGGGTGACTCTCGCGAGTTACTACCTCAAGGGGGACGCGAGCCAATGGTGGAAATATGCCAAGGGCCGAACAGAACCGACATGGGAAGCGTTTGTAGTGGCTTTCCAAGACAAGTACCTACCTACCACTGCTAGGGAGAGGTTGCGGCAGGAATTCCAAGACCTTAAGCAACTCAATATGTCCCTGGCAGAGTTTAAAGCAGCCTTTTCTAGTTTGTCCCGGTTTGCACCAGAGTTGGTAGCAACAAAAGAGCGCCGTTGCATCGAGTTTGAGAAGAAACCTAGAACCAAGATCTTGTTCAAGGTTGCCGGGAACATGATCTGAAACTATGACCAGCTTGTGGAAGCGGCGGCACACGTAGAGATTACTGTGGAGGCCAAAAAGGAGAGAATCTGGGGGCCAAGGTCGAGGGGTCAAGGGTCGAGGGTCACAGGGCCCAACAAGAAGAGCAGAAACACCTTTTCATCCCAGCCCCAACCGCAACAGTCTAGATCCACTTTTCTCTTGCCTAATGCGGGTCTGGGAAAGAGTGCACCAAGTGGGTTTTCTTACTTCAAATGTGGCCAACCGGGTCACAAGGCCTTTGCATGTCCACAGAAGGGAGGAGGACAGCAGATGTTGCCACCACCACCACCTAACCGATCTCAAAGTCAGTCTCAGAGTAGAGGGCAGGGGCCTACTTGTTATCAATGCGGTCAGTCAGGGCACATGAAGAAAGCTTGTCCGCAGTTGGGAGGCGCATCTGGCGCATCAGGGTCGAGGCAGACTCAGAGCCACCAGCAGGCTCACTCAGTCCAAACTTCACGAGCTAATCAGGGAGCCGCTTCGGCTCAGTCAGTACAGCAGGCCTATGCTCCGAGGGATGAGCAGGTTTATCAGAGGCCACAGGGGCGCATGTATGCTGTTACCGAGTAGTTGCTGGGATCCTCAATTGTGAGAGGTATTTTTGTTGTGTGTAATTCTTTGGCTAATGTGTTGATAGACACGGGTGCATCTCATTCATTCATATCTATTGCATTCGCATCTACATTGGGGTTAGAGGTGGCACGGTTAGCGTCTCCACTCAGAGTTGAGTCACCGGTCGGGGGTACAGTTGATTTAGATCGGGGGTGTCATGGTTGTGAGATAGAGGTTGTCGGGCATCGACTCCTGTTTTCTTTTGTGTGCTAGACATGTCGAGTTTCGATATTATTCTAGACATGGATTGGTTGTCTTCATATCGAGTAGTGATTGATTGTTTCCGTCAGAGGGTCACAGTGTGCACCTCAGGTGGTGATTGTTTTTACTTTCTGGGAGACAAGGTTGATCGGGTCTTATCGCCAGTATTTGACCCTCGTAGTAGAAACAAGCTTAGTGGTCTTCTTGCTACTCTCTTGGATAGTGAGAGTGACGAGACTCGTGTTGAGTTGCCAAGGGTAGTTTGTGAATACCCTGACGTATTTCTCGAGGATCTTACTATTTTGCCACCCCACCGAAAGATCGAGTTCACCATTGACTTGGTGCCTAGAATGGCACCAATTTCCATGGCGCCATATAGATTCGGACCCGCGGAGTTGCATGAGTTGAAGATTCAACTCCAAGAGCTTTTAGACAAGGGTTTCATTCGCCCTAGCACATCGCCTTGGAGAGCACCGGCTCTTTTTGTGAAAAAGAAGGATAGGTTGTTGCGGTTATGTATTGATTACCGCAAGTTGAATCGGGTTACCGTCAAGAACAAGTACCCCTTACCCCAAATTGATGACTTGTTTGACCAACTTAGAGGGTCGTCGTGCTTTTCAAAAATAGATTTGAGGTCGGGTTACTATCAGTTGAGAGTCCGGGAGGAGGACATTCAGAAAACGGCCTTTCGTACGTATTATGGCCACTATGAGTTCCTTGTAATGCCATTTGGGTTGACTAATGTACCGGCTTCCTTTATGGATTTGATGAACCGAATTTTTAGAGAATACTTGGATCATTTTGTGGTCGCGTTTGTGGATGACATCCTAATTTATTCGACTTCTGAGGAAGAACACAAGGCTTACTTGAGGGTAGTGTTTGATTTGCTTAAGAAGCATCAATTGTATGCCAAATTTGCGGAATGCGAGTTTTGGCTCACCGAGGTGAAGTTTTTGGGCCATGTAGTGTCAAGAGAGGGAGTAACTGTAGATTCTTCAAAGATAGACTCTGTACAGGATTGGGAACAACCTAAAAATGTTTTTGAGATCCGGAGTTTCTTGGGATTGGCGGGGTACTATCGGCGTTTTGTAAGGGACTTTTCTAGACTAGCCACGCCTTTGACTAAATTGACTAGAAAGGGGGTTAAGTTTGTGTGGAGTGAGGCTTGTGAAAAGTCTTTCCAAGAGCTTAAGACTAGATTAACTACCGCACCGGTGTTGATAATTCCGGAAAGAGGTTTGGGCTATATTGTCTTTTGTGATGCGTCTCGGGATGAGCTTGGTTGTGTCTTGATGCAAGGGGGAAAGGTTGTAGCTTATGGTTCACGGCAATTGAAAACTCATGAGAAGAACTACCCTACCCACGACTGGAGTTAGCAGCAGTAGTATTTGCCTTGAAAATTTGGAGGCATTACTTGTATGGTGAGAAGTTCGAGGTCTTCTCCGATCATAAGAGTCTAAAGTATTTGTTTTCCCCAAAAGACTTGAATTTACACCAACGGAGGTGGATGAAATTTTTGGAGGATTACGACTTCGAGTTACACTATCATCCGAGAAAGGCCAATGTAGTGGCCGACGCCTTAAGTCGAAAATCCGTGAGTAGTTTGGCGAGTGTGGCCATTAGGGAATGGATTATGTTGGGAGATATCGGCAAGTTTGAATTGCACTTGGGTGAGTCCGAAGAGGGTGCAACATTGTTTACTTTGAGTGCTCAACCTACCTTGATTAGTAAAGTTATAGAGGCACAACAAGGGGACTGTGAAGCGGAGTTAATCCGTGAAAGAATCTCCAACGGGAAGGAAGAGAAGGGTTTGAACATTTGCTCGGATCAGAGTGTACGTTACCTAGACCGTTTGTTTGTACCTGAATCTTGTAGAGAGCAAGTGTTACAAGGTAAAACTATACCATTAGTGAAGGTGTTGTGGAGATACCATGGGGTTGAAGAAGCAATGTGTGAACGGGAGGCGAAAGTCCGCTCCAAGTATCCGGATTTGTTTATGAGTGCTTGAGTTGTTATAATTTGTAATATCCTCTAGTATTGAAGGAAATGTACTAAGATTAGTATCGTGTGTTGTTATAAGTGTTGTGTTTTGAATATAAATTGGATATGTGTGGCCATTATTGCTGATTGAACCATTTCGTACTTAATATGATATCAAAAACCATTGATGTTAGCCTTGGAACTAGGCACTTGGAGGCCATGATGAAAATGGCAAATCTTCATTGAAAATGGATATTGCGATTTGAAACAACTTTTGCATAGTTTTGATTACTTGTTATCTTTTCTTGTTTGGGGAGTTTATTCAAATTTCGGGGACGAAATTTCCTATGGTGGGGAGGTTGTGATGACCGAGTACATTACTCGTTTCATTTTCCTTCATTTAAAATTTGGGTTTGTCTTGTGGGGTGTCAGGGTTAACTTGAAGCCTTGTTATTCGTTTGGGTTTGTGGTGTCTGGAGGTTTCTCTCAAATAAATCCATGTTCTTGTTTATTCATTGATGATTTTCACTTGTTCCGGAGAGTGCGAGGCCAGGTTCGAAGTACCTAGGTTTGAGCTGAGAAAATTCCGGGCTGATAAACCAGGGCCGCACATGCGGGGCCTTGGGCCGTACGTGCGGGAAAGGGGCCGCACGTGCAGGAGGTAAGGTCGCACGTGCAAAATACAAGGAATTTCTAGGTAGCATACTGAAATATATGCAGGTACTGGAAGAGATGCGGCATGGGAAGGCCGCACGTGCGGGAGGTAGGCTCTACACGTGCGGGGCATGTGCATCACGTGCAGGCGTCTGGACAGTCCGAAAACTCTGTTTTTTATTCCCTATTTTGGCTGAGTGTATCACTTTTGGCTCATCTCTCTCTCTCTAAAATCATCTCCTCTCCCTTCTCTCTACATTTCATACACCAAAACACCTAGAGTCCTTGATTTCTTTAGATCTAGTGCATTCTAACCCAAATCGCTTCAGTAAAGTGGAAGAGCTCCTCAAGAGCTACATTGTGTACGGTGGAGATTGAGTTTGGGCATCTTTGATTTCTAGGGTTTCATCTTTTTTTCTTCATCAAACCTTGAGGTAGGGATTTCTTTGAGTTACATATATGTTTTTGCTAAGGTAAATGTTGATTTGGAGTTTTCTTGAATGATGTTAAGAAAGTTTTGATTTTTGGTTCAAAATGTCATGATTTTCAAAAGTGGGCTCAAATCCCAACCCTTTTGTCAATCCTTGAGGGTTTCACTTCCAAAATTTTAAGAAAGATGATTGTAGACACCCCATTTTTGACCATCCTCAAGACTTGGTTGTGCTTGTAGGTACACCCAACAACTGGTTCGATTGCTCGCCCAGCATTCGACTGTCGCAGCGGAACGGCACCGGTTCGAGTTTCCGGACCTCATATCCTTTCTGCCTCATTTTTGGACCCTGACTAGGTCCTGTTAGAGTGGCCCTCATAGTGCACTGCCGGCCATGGCTTATCCCCTGCCGGCCACTGATGAAGCCCTGCCGGCCATTGCTGATGGCCGGCACCCCCCTATCTCAGCTGGTTTTCAGGCAGATCTTTTGAGCCAGCTGGATTTTCATTTGCTCCCCTCCATACACGTGTATGGAGGGATGGAAGCCTTGAAAAGCTTGTTCAAGAAGCTTTAGCTTTGCATGGTTCTATATAAGCAAGAGGCCTTCCTCTTTGACAGGGGTTCTGAGTTTTGGAGAGAAAAAAAGCTGTCTCTCTCTATATTGTATGCATTTTGTGCCTTAGAGTTGGATTTCTTTGCACTTTTGCACTACAACACCTAGATATACACCTCCATCCTCCATTCCAGAATTTTGGAAACCATTTGAGGAGGTTGGAAGCTCAAAATCTTGGACCAAAACTGCTGGTTTGCTGCTCTTCTAGGGTAAGTCTCTATTTCCCCTAAACTTGCACTTTCTTTGTTCATTTATAAGCCTTACTTGCAAGCATTTTTGGACTTTGTCATGAACTGAAAAGGATCATATTTTGAGCTCCTTTACATGTTTGATCAAGGACCCTTTGATGTTTGAGGCCTCCTCCTACCACTTGCCTCTTTATTCCTTTTTTAGGCCTTTTTCTTGTATGATAGTTTGGCCTTATTTGTGATTATTTTCGTGGCTTGATATAAACTGTAAAGTGCCTTTTTTTGAGCCCTTCTTCAACTTTGTTGAAGGGCTCTTTGCCATTTGGGGCCAGCTTCTGTCCCTTGTGCTTTATCTCTCCTTGTAAGGCCATTTTTGCATCATATCTTAGTCCTACTTGTGAGCATTTTCAAGATTGGTCATAAACTAGAAAAAGTTTCTTTTTGAGCTTATAAACATGTTTGTTTAAGATACTTTTTCTGTTTGGGGTCATCTTCCCCGATGCATGCTTTATCTCTTCATGTTTAGAGCCATACATGTGAGTATTTGCATTGGCCTTGTTTTGGCCTATTAGCCACTGAAATCCAGTGGATTTTCAGTGGCCTTGTTGTGTTCTTGAAGGCCAAAATTAGAGGGGGGGTGACCCCCTCTCTCCTTGTCTTGTTTGGTGGCCTCTTTGGCCTTCCAAAGAGACCCCATTTTGCATGCCTCTAGGCCTTGTTCCAGGCCCTTTTCAGTGGGTTTTGGGACCCTCTTGAGCCATTTCCAGAGTTAGTTTGGCCTTGTTGAATATCCATCTTGCATGTGCCTAATAATCCCTTGTGTGGCCTTCCAAAGAAGCCCCTCATTTTGGCATGCATTGGCTGCATTTCCATGATTATTTGGGGTATTTTCACATGTTTAGTTCACTGATTTTGGCTGGTTTGATGAGTTCTTACCTGCTTCATATACGTGCCACGTAAACCATGTTTGCTAGCCAATCTTGCATGCTATGCTAGCCCATCATGCTAGCACCTTTTGGCCATGCTTTGAACTAGAAATGTTCATGTTTTGGGGCTGCGTTACCTCTGTATTTATGCTTCTTAGTCAAATAATGCATGCTTTGTATAGCTGTAGTGTAATTGACCTTGCAAGCTTCGTGTTTCGGTAATGCATGCATGCTATCTTTGAGATATTTAGATGATTTGGCATCATTTAATGCTTCATTTCAGAGCATGTACCATTGTTAAATTCCCACTTCATCCATGCTTCAAGTGTCTTGGAATGTCGTGCATCATTGCCTAGTTTAAGGCTTAGATTGTATGCTTGCATGTCCAGGAATTTGAGCCTTCGTTCCAGCATGTTTAAGTCCTTGTTTAGGCCTAATTAAGCTCTGCCCATGCTTAGTTCATGTGTTCGTGCCATGTATTGCATGCCTCCTTTGCATTGCTCTTTGCTAGCTTTCATGACCTTCGCATGCTTTACTTGCGTTGATTAAATGATTTGGCATCATTTATCATCTCATTTCAGTGCATATAGTGTTGTTACACTTGCACATTTGTCACTTCTTAGGCACTTTTGAGAGTTGCCCTTTTAGGCCCCTTTGATGAACCTTTCGCATTTTGCATGCTTGAGTGTTTTGTGTGGCTTAATTCATCGCTTTGGCTACTAATTTGGACCTAGTTGAGAGTTGTCCATCTTTGGTGTAAGCCCATTTTGCCATGTTGTCGCATGCTCGTTACATGTAGTATGTTGTTGCATACTTGCTTAGCTTTACATGCCTTGCATGTTCATATGTTCATGTTGCATTTCGTCATGTTGTCCAAGGTTGTCACCTCACATCATACTTATGTGCTTGTTGCATGTCATTAGCCTTGTTAGGTTGTTCGCATCGCATGTTTGCCATGCTTATGTGTTGCATTGCTTGGATTAAGCATTAATCCGAGCACGAGGAACGAGGGGTGTTTCATACTTCAAGTGATGGAACGTGTCTCAATTCTCGGTCGCTGAAGCTCTTGATGATTCATGATAGAGTTCTAGGCTTTACTTGTTGTATTTGTGCATTCATTTTCATACTGATTTGCACAAGTTGGATCTTTGGCCATCATGCATCGGGATGCGTGATTAATGGTCGTGGATCTAACTTGGCCTCTCCCTTGATGTTTTGAGGTGATTTGGAGTGCCATGGTGCGTACATGTCCTTGGGAAACCCTCCATTTTCTCTATTTTGTGCTTCGTTGCAGTTTGGTGTCACAGCACACTAGTGGCCGGCAGCCTGCCATTGATGGCCGGCAGTGTGCCATCCTTGGCCGGCAGTGCTCTTCCCTTGGCCGGCAGTACTCCTCTCCTGGCCAGCAGGCCACTGGTGACTTCCCCTGCAGTGTTTTGGTAAGGTTCAGCAACAAGCACTGGAAGACACCCTGCAAACAGAGCCTCTAAAGAGCAACATGAAGGCGTTTCGAGGCGAGGAACCGAAGCAAGCACGCATGCCTCCCTTCTTCAAACAGAGCTGGAATAGCATCATTTACCGGTTTCCCTATTTGCTTATTGTCATTCATTAATTAGTTAATTGATTCGTTAATTAATTAAGTTGTGTAATAATTAGTTGTAGCTAGTTATTAATTTGGCTTTGTAATATTTAATTAGCTCGCGAGTTAGTTAATTAGGTGGCTTGTATTATTTATTCGGACCCTCCGAGTGAGGGCCAATGTTGTAATAAGTGTGCGTGGGTGTGTGTATGTCTTCCAACCTCAAGTCTTTCTTCCCTTTTATTTAACCGCTTACAATGGTTAGATTTAGGGCATATCTCAATTAGCATTCTAATGCTTCGCATGTTTGCATTCATTCATTTGTATTGCATGCACCGGGCTCGGCGTATCATGCTAACTGCATTGTATTTCAAATTCAATTTGAATACGTGTTACTTGTCACATTCCACATGCTATCTTAGGATTAGCCGAGCCTATTCTAGATTGCATTTTGTATGTGATGCATTAGCCACTTAACATGGACTTGGATCATGCATGTTTGCTAACAAGTTTTCTGTTTTGGCACGGAGTACACTGTAAGTATTTATGCTTTAGCATCTCACATGAGTGTGAATGTTAACATGACAGCATGCTTACCATGTGGCTAAATGCTTATGTGATAAACTGCCTGAATGCCTGTGGGTGAAGGTTGGATTGTTTGAGTTGGAACAACTCGTTGAAATCCGTGTTTTAGCCTACTTGCGAGTAGCAAATTTCAAAACATTTCCAAACAAACAGATATGCAATACTTTGTTCCAAATTAGGCAATCTAGTCTATACTTGTTTTGCTGTGCGCATCACATAGTAATTCTAGCTAATAACCGAAATAAGAACACATAACGTTTTCAAAATCAGATATCATGGTTAGTAGAGGCCGATCTTCGGATCGGGCGAGAGGGGGTGCTCATAGCTGACCTTCCCCAATCATACCCAAGTTCCCGAGCCGAGACAACTTTGGTGATGACGGATACGTGGCCTTTGGCACCGAGTCAGGGTTTCCTAAATTTTCCCATTATAAAATATTTAGGTGGCGACTCTGTATCTGGCAAAGCAGTCCATGTTTAGCACTTCTTTTCTAAAAATCTGTTTTTCTCAAAACGATTTGCCGGATTTGGACTCTTTGGTTCAGATTTAGAACCGTGACAAATCGAGTCCGAACTGTGGTAGCATAAGTCCCTCGGGGCGCGTCCACAATGATTTTGGTAAGGTTTCACCAAGAAAATGAGAAGGTGTTGTGGTTTTGATAAGAAACCCTAGAAATTTGGGGGTTTGGGGCAAATGTGGAGAACCCATGGTTTTCTTGTTCCAAGAGAATGAATAAGTGAAAATTTCATAATATTGTTTGTAGAAATGACAAATTTTCTTGGTATTTGAAGATTGGGAATTTGTTTTAAGATTGTGTTAAATGCATGAACATGTGTTGTTATAAGATGATAAATTGTTGAGTTTCTTGAAAGATTAAAGTGTGAGATTGGAAGTTGATATGCACAACATGATATGTAGTCTTGAAATAACTAAAATATTGAGAATGGTGCAAGGTGGGGAAATGTTGCCACTTGCCAATAATGTAAATTGAACACGTAGCTACTTTGTGATAAATGACATAGAAGAAGGAAAAGGGGACATGTGGTTGTGATTGTCTTATTGTTGTAATATTTCGAAATAAAAGGATGTTATGAAATATTGATCATCATTGCATTACACATTCATTCAATTGATTATTTTTTGCATTTGAAATAAGTTGGAAAACAATTACATTAGGAAAAGAACATTTTGAAATGAGAACTATCGAAATGTTTTGGGGTAAATACGTTAGTAAGTCCGAATAGGAGGTGTAGATGAACTTGATTAAGTTGGCCTGAGTGTCCAGGGTGAAAGACCGAAAACACGCGCGGAGGAGGTACCACTTCCCTTTCGGTTAATAATCGATAAAGTGGGGTTTTGGTAGTGCTAGTTGAGCCTACTTGCAGACACTAACCTAAGAATTACCTGAGTCGTATTTACCGCCCCATTGAATAAAATTGAAATTTTTGAACTGTTGGGACTTCAAATTATGGTGGAACATGGTGACCTTTAAAAGGCATGTAAATGGAATTCTCTTTGAAACTGCATTGCATGGCATGAGCATTTAATATCGGAAATTTTGCACAAATGTATATACTTTGTTAAGGATTCTCTACTGGGCTTTATGCTCACCCCTATGGGATTTTGGTACAAGAAAGGATGTGGTGAACCTGCCGAGTTGAGGGCGTGGACATATTTTTGTGAAGAGTAGATGACTCTATTTTGTTGTGAAATTATTTGTTAGCTAAGGGCTTTAAATGTATGGGTCTGAGAAGCCATTTTTGTGAAACCGGGCTTAAGCCCAGGAAATTGTAAGCCCGTGAGGGCATTTTATTATTTTTTTGGGGACATGATGCTCTATATGCTATAGATTCATGTATTTCTATATCATTGAATGTATAAATTGCATTTGGAACTTTTGTATAAACCTTGTTGATTGATGGAGTAAAGGTTGGAGTGTTGTTATTATTATTTAATGGACGTGGGTTGATGTATCAAATTTATGTCGGTTTATTTCGGGGCGTTACAGTTGTTATCTGTGACTAATCGTCCTGGAGGAAATATGACATTCAGAATAATTTTTGTTGATGGACAGGTATTTATAACTCTTATCATGAGATAATTGTTAAATATTTTGTTTTATATTATGTTAAAAATGTGTTCTTATTACCTTTTTTTCAAAGGGTGATGCCATGGAAGGAACTGTGTGCTCTGAGGAATATGATTACTTCAAAGAACATTTAATTGAAGGAAAAATATATTGTTTTAGAGGAGTTCATATTACATTGGCTGATGAGAAATTCAACTGGTGCCATATTATTATAAGATGTCTTTTACTAATGATACAACAATTGTGCACATACTTAATCATGATAATAATATACCACTTCAGTGGTATTTCATTAAGAAATTATCAAACATCGGCCAATTTCTTCATCAAGATGTTCAATTAATAGGTACGTTAGTTTTACCAAATGATACTTATTTAGATTATATACTTACATAGTTTATTACCAATACAAAAATTTAAACTATCAAAACAATAAGGGTGTGTTTGGTAACGTTTACGTTTTCAGTTTATATTTATAAAAATTTTATAAACTGGTTTTTGTTTATTTTTTGTTTATTTTTAGAAAAACATAAACTACAAACGCGTTTGGTAATTGATAAAATGTTTAAAAAAATTTAAAAATATAAAAAAGAGTGAGAAATGGCAAGTGGCGGCGGAAGACGGTAGTGGAAAGTGGTGACGGTGGGTGGCGGGTGGATGGGTGGGTGACGGTGGTGGGTGGTAGCAAGTGGGTGGTGGTGGTGGTGGTGGTGGTAGTAGTGGTGGCGGCGGGTGGTGGGTGGTGGTGGCAGGTGGGTGGTGGGGGTGGGTGGGTGGGTGACGGTGGTCGGTGGTGGGTGGTAGTGAGTAGGTGGTGGTGGTGGCGGGTGGTGTGTGGTGGCAGGCGGGTGGTGGGTGGTGGCAGGTGGGTGGCGGATGGCGGGTAGTGGTGGGTGGTGGCGAGTGAGTAGTGGGTGGTGATGGTGGGTGGGTGGGTGACGGTGGCGGATGGTGGGTGGTAGCGAGTGGGTGGTGGTGGTGGCGGGTTGTGGCGGGTGGTGGTGGTGGTGGGTAGGTGGCAGGTGGTGGTGGTGGTGGTGGTGGCGGGTGGGTGGGTGACGGTGGCGGGTGGTAGGTAGTAACGAGTGGGTGGTGGTGGGTGGTGGCGGCGGGTGAGTGGCTGGTGGTACCAGGTGGATGGTGAGTGGTAATGGCAACTAGGTGGCAGGTGGTGGATGGTAGTAGCAGGTGGTGGGTGGTGGCGGATGGATGACAGGTGGGTGGTGGGTGGTGGCGGCGAGAAGTGGGTGGTGGTGGCGAGTGGTGGGTGGTGGTGGCGGGTGGTGGGTGAATGGTGGTGGCAAGTGGTGGTGGGGGGTGGGCAGTGGCGGCGGCGGAAGACGGTGGTGGAAAATGGCGGCGAGTGATGGCTAGTGTTGGGTGGAAAAAAAAAAAAAAAAACTGAAAACTCAAAACGGAAACACATTTTTTGTGTTTTCATTTTTTAGCCAAATTTATAATCTGAGACCACTGATTTATAAATCAAAAATTTTATCAAACAAGTTTTTATTTGAGTTTTTAAAATTTTTGTAAATATAAACAGAAAACTGAAAACGTAAGTGTTACCAAACGGCACCTAAACATGCCAATGCTAAAATATGCAAATGTGATTGGCTTGGTTGTTAGTGTAATTGAATGTCAAGGTATTGCAAATCGTGATAATTACAAGAGAGAGATTCTATTACTTGATACAAGGTATGATACCATAACATATTTCTGTGTCTTCACCAAATTTGAAATACTCTACGAATTATATTATTTTTTCCTAATCTCAACTTTTTTTTTAATTGTAAAAACAGTTTCACGTTAGTAAGACTAACTCTATGGGATGTGTTTGCAATAACTGATGGCATGCAACTATATCATACTCTAGAGAATGATAATATTTTGTTTGCCACTAGATTAGCAGTTAAAGATTACCATGGTAAGATTACTTTTCATTCACTTTTATAATATCTACATGCATATACAAATATTAACATTAATAAATTATCTTTTCTCAACTTCTAGGTCCATCTCTCGCCACATGCAAATACAGCAAGTTATATATTAACCATTCATTCCGCTATACAAATCATATTCGAGTGTGATATGCTATGACTGTATAATATTAACCAATTAGATATGACAATATAATTCTCACGATTATATATATATATTGACATGTTTATCTAGGCTTGCTATGAATCCTATATTACAAAAGTTGGTATCATGAAATCGAAAAAATGGATTCTCAATTTCACAGTCATTAATAATATCAAATGCCAAAAGAATTTGAATACGTGATTTTGCACCTATGCCAAAGGTAAGAATTGTTATCATCCTAATTAATGAAAGTTAAACAATATGTATATAAATTTGTTTATAGAGAGATTAATTTTTGTTTTTTCAAATATTTTGTGGGTTTCATATTTTTGAATACTTGGGTACATCGAACAAATTGATATTGACAACCTTTGGATTTATAGCGATCCCAGGTTTACCCCTTGTTGTACAGTAATCCGGACATGTGTCCGTGGATGTTGGTAGTTGAGTATTGTCTTATTTACATCCTTTCTTGCTTTGTACTTGAGTTATAGGATGTGTTGGGCAGGTTTGTTACAGGTTGGTTGAGCTTAGGAACAAAGTCTAGTTGCCCAGGTTTTGGCTGGTCCGCTCGAGCGGAGATGTTTACGCTCGAGCGGATAGGTTGTGTTGCTTGTGCGCTCGAGCGGGGATTGTGGCGCTCGAGCGGATAATGCACCCATTCAGTATTTCGTGCACCTGCAAAACTTCTGCAAGTGTGGTTCCTACGCTCGAGCGGGTTTGGTGCGCTCGAGCTGGTTGCGCTCGAGCGGTGATGTTGCGCTCGAGCGGACAATGTATTTTTGGTGAGAGTTCTGGGAGGGGGAGACCTGCGCTCGAGCGGGTTGGTATCTACGCTCGAGCGGACGAACTTTGTGTCTGTGTCTTGGCGCTCGAGCGGACAATGTTGCGCTCGAGCGGACCATGTGTTTTGTGTCTTTACGCTCGAGCGGAGTGTCTTACGCTCGAGCGGACCTGTCGTATAACTGAGTGGGACTGGGCATTTTAAATCACTTTTTGACTTATCTTCTCTCTCTTACTTTACCCAAAACGCCATTTTCAGAGCTTCTCACTCAAGAAACTTACCTTCTCTCTTAGTATTGATCTAGTTAGGGTGTTTTGCTCACCTTTGGTCTTCACAAAAAGGGTGTAGATCGTCGAGGGCGTTCTTTTGATCCGAATAGTTTGGTGTTTGGAGCACTTTGGTTTTGAGTCCTTCTCCTTTGGAACTCATCTCTTGAGGTAGGGATATCCTACTCCTCTTTATGAGTTTTGTCTTTAAATTTTAGCATTTTGATATGTTGGGGGTTATTGTGTGATTTTGGGAAACTTTGGGCCATTGTGTAATTTTACAAAAGTTGGGGGTTTTCATCTATGATAAACCTAGAAGCATGTTTGGTATAGAAACATGGAATTAATGTTGAAACATTAAGGAAATTGGAACCTAAGGGTTGTGATGTTAATTATGGAGAATGCCCTAATTACATTGATTGATTAATTTGGATAATTAATTGTGTTGATTTGTGATGTATATAATTGTTGTTCATATGCATTGTGTTGTGTTGGAGGAGATAGGGGATGTACTCCACGGTTTAGGGGAAGATAGGGGATGAACCTCTAAACCGGATGTTGTTGGGAGGAGATAGGGGATGAACTCCGTAGATAGAGCGGTTATGCTTATCTAGAAGTGTATTGACAGAGCGGATATGCTTGTCGTTGGAAGTATTGATATAACTGTTATGTTTATCTTTGATGAAGTGAAAAGTGTTGGCATGAGTGTTTGTCTCATGTGTGATGTTTGGCCAGGTTTTGAGCCAAGGTTATGAAATGGCAAGTAAAAGGAAAGAAATGGAAATGAAAGGGAATATAGACTTAAGTGTCTTGGAATTGTGTTATGTTATGAATGAATGTAAAAGTGTTGACCATCTATCAACTGTTAATCTTTTAGTCATTGTTCATAATTGGTTTAGTATATTTCTACTGGGCTGTGGCTCACCCTATATGGGAACATCATTTTCAGGTACAGGAAGCATGCCACCTCCAAGGACTTAGCTTGGGAGGCTAGTGGCGAACAGACTTTTTGGTTGTCTTTCTTTTTGTTGTATTACATGTAAATTCAAGCCAAGGGCTTTATGTGTAAATGAGTTAGCACTCTACTTTTGTGTAACCAAGTGTTAACTTGGAAAGCTGTAAGCCCTTAGGGCATTTGTTTTTGTTGTTAACATGTGATACTTCTTGTAATACAACTCTGGTGAATGAAAAGATGTGGACCTTTTATATATCATAGCATGTCTATATTGTTGGGATTAATGTTATTATTTTGAGGGCGTTACAGGATTGATTTGTGCAAAAGCTGCTATCTAAAAGTTGAATATCATTATGGTCATATTGTTTGTTGTCATTGCATACATGATGATATTGATGTTATAACGAGGTAATTTTCTTTAGGTAAATAATTGCTATGTACAATAATAATTCAAACTTAACAAGTGTTTTAATTTTTCATTAGGTACAATATTTCATTTTAACAAGTGTCCTTTTTTTTTTTTTTTTTTGATTAGATACAATGTTAACATTTGTGGTCAAAGACAATACTGGATCAATAAATCTCACTGTTCAAGATAAAGGGGTAGAGTTTATCTTGCGATGTCGACCATCATATTTGAAGAATATGAGATCAAAGGTAGGAAATTATAAAATTTATTCTTACCTTTTCAAACACAAAGTTATAATTCTAAAATTTTATAGGATAATGGCGTTAGAATGATTAAAGATTATATTACGTCATGCCAAGACCATGCCTATGCATTTATCATACATGTACCAACAATGCCACATCAACTAGATTGTGCACCGTGCGTGACCTTTGTTTTAAATATAGATTAGTCTGAAGAAAGTCTATACCTTTTAGAAGGTAAAAAAATAATAATAATAATATGGAAGTATAACATTTTTACTTTATAACATTTTATAAATACATAATATATGTGTTGTTCATTAATTATAATACTAACTATCATGTTGACAATGCAGGAATGCTGATGGAACGCCCACAACAATTTAGATTTTAGTTATACTTTATTTTATTTATTCAGTGAATTTGGAACAAATGTAATAAATTTTTATTTTTATTACTTTAATTATGCAACGTCAACATTTTCTTTTAAATTACGTATATTTTATGCTAACAATTTAAAAATATGTTTGACATAACCATAAATAATTTTTTTAAATTCAATCCCGTGCATAGCACAAGTGATATGCTAGTTTAAATAATCTCAAACACCCTCCAATGTTACATAAATAGATTATAGATTGATGCAAAACCCATTTACTATTATAAAGGATTTTATAAATTAAAAAAAATTATTATAATTATCTTGAAATATTTTAATATTTGTCTTGTGGTATACATAAAGTTTATAAGTTAACTTTTATGTTTATAACTTTTTAAATTATTAGTTTAAAAAATTTAAATATATATATATAAGTCTAAAGTGCAATTTTGATAATTTGTATTAAAAAAAAGTTAAATCTGATTAAATGAGATTAAATGAGTTATGACATACTTTTTCTTGTTATGAAAATATACAAATTTAAAAGTTATAATCAAGACAAATATACAATTTTATTATTAAATGTGAAGTGAAATGATATTTAACAATAATTAATATGATATTATTAATCCAATAATTTAAGTCACATTTTTTTTAATTTCAATTTCATAACTAAAAATATAATATGAATATAATACACACATGGATTTCTAGTCTTTAATAATAAGAAGGTTTCAAAATATTTTCAAACTTTCATTATTTTCTTTTAATTTTTTTTATCTAATTTGATTTTAAATTTGAATAAAATTTATGATTTTATATGAATTACTTTAACTTTTTCATTAAATTTTTATCAATTTTTAAAAGAATTCCATTCTTATCCCATTTTTTTTTTCTTTTCACCAATTTTGATGGGAAAAAAACAATAATTTTCAACATTTCATTTTTTTAAAATTTAAAAAAATATTAAGGGTTGAAGATTCTCTTAATTGGAATTATAGTGAAATAACATCTTGAAATAATCAAAGTTTGAGTATGTGATTGGTTGAAATGTAAAATTTAATTAATTCTCCTTTCATATTTGTATAAAAATTGACACTTATGATTATATCATTATAAGTCAGATTACTGAAAAAAATTTGAGGTGTCAAACATTTTCTATTTGTAAATATCCTACATATTAAAAAAAAAAAAATGTGTAGCTTCTAGATATGTGTTTATCAGTTTTCTTTTATGGACATAAACAATTGATGTTTCAATTTAAAAATTAAAACGCAAAAAAAATTAGATTGGGTTTTTTAGAAATAAAAGAAGCCATCTAACTCTTCTATATACTATTTAAGATGGACTATTTAATCAAATAAAAAAATAGAAATTATATTTAGAGATTATCCCTATATATTATGCTATTAGATACAACTATAACTGTAACAAATTAACTATAATATATATGAAAAGTTATATTAAGCTTTTATTTTCAATTAATTGAATTATAATTAATAAACTAACAAATAGTTGTAATTGTATAATGGGATAGAAGGAAGATAAAAATAAATAATACAATGATATTTAAAAGTTTTAAATTTACCTAATGTTGTAGTAATATCTTGAATTTTCAATAAATTTTCACATTTTCTATAAAATAAAATCACAATAAAAAATAAAAATTGATACCCATTTTTTTTACTTCAATTTTATGGTCTTCATTGAAGAAAATAAAATCCGATCAAAATCCTTGGTACAAAATGGACATAGATACTTCGATTGTAACCATAATCACCAATAATTCTTCTCTACCATGCAAACTTGTAAACAAACATATAAATCTCACTAAAATCAAAACCGAAACCGAACCAAAACCAAACCAACAACAAAGAAAGAGAATCACACATGAAAAAAAATAAAATTAAAAAACAAATAAATTTATGGAATGAGAGAATATTATCTCCAACAACTTAGACCTCACCTAACCCAATCCTTTAGCTCATCTGCTAATGCTCGCGAAATCTAAGAGTTTGGATGACTAATTAGATTATTCTTTAAATAAGACTTAAAAATTGATTAATTTATTCTATTAAGTGATTTAAAATTTGGATAGATATACATAAGAAAAATAGATAATTATATTACTAAATCATAATTCAAATTTAGATATTGTCATATTTTTTTGAGATCCATGTCTAAATTCTTATCTTCTTATTTTTTATTTTTGTGTTGTTTCTATTTGGTTTTTTTTTTTTTCAAATTTATTTAAGATGGAGTTGTGGGTTTCTATTTTTTTTCCGATTTAATTTATCTATAGTTTCTATTTGTTTTTAATTATTATTATTTAGGAAAGTTATGATGCGAGTTAGATATGTAATAGACATGCGAGTTTTATTGATTTAAAGTATGATGGTGGGAGATATTTTCAAATTAGATTTGTTTAGGTAAATTTTAAAGATTTTTAAAATTTAAATTTGAATATTGAGATGTAAAAGAAATATTTTAACTGAATAAATAAAAATCAAATTTATTAATTTTATTTGTTTGTATATCTAATTTTAAAATTTTTTTTTTGTTATGTTATAATATAATATATAAGATATAGATAGATATTCACAACTTTCATGAAAAGTATTATCTGATTTTTTAGGAAAGAGAAAAAGCAAGCAAGTTTTAATATTTTTTTTTTTTGAAAATCGGTGAGAGAGATTAGGATGGAGAGATTATCAAATATTTTTGATATATTTCCATTTGAAATTCATAAATTAAAGGATAATTATTATTTCTAAAATAATGAAATAAATAAATCAGTCAATAGTTTTGTTTTAAAATATATTTTATAAATTGAAAAATCAATAATTTTAGAAAATTAATTAATTTGTCCTATTAAGTGATTTAAAATTTTGATAGACATACATCAAAAAAAATAGATAATTATATTATTAAATCATAATTCAAATTTAGATATTGTTATATCTTCCGAGATCCATATCTAAATTATTATCTTTTTTATTTTTGTGTGGTTTTTATTATTTTTTCAATTTATTTTAGATAGAATTGTGGGCTTTTATTTATTTTTTTAAAATTTAATTTATCTGTGGTTTCTATTTGTTTTTAATTATTATTATTTAGGTAAGTTATGATGCGAGTTAAATATGTGATAGATATGTGAGTTTTATTTATTTAAAGTGTAATAGTGGGAGATATTTTCAAATCAAATTTGTTTATATAGACTTTATAGATTTTTAAAATTTAAAATTGGATATTGAGAGGCAAAAGAAATATTTTAACTGAATAAATAAAAATCTAATTTATTAATTTTATCTGTTTGTATATCTGATTTTTATTTATTTATTTTTTTTTTTGTTATGTTATAATATATAAGATATAGACAGATACCCACAATTTTCATGAAAAATATTATCTAATTGAGGAAAGAAAAGGAATGCAAGTTTTAATTTTATTTTATTTTTTTGAAAATTAGTGAGAGATTATGAAATATTTTTAAAATAATTAAATAAATAAATCAACCAATAGGTTTTTTTAATCTATTTTATAAATTGAAAGTCCAATAATTTTACAATGAGAGTTTGGAGATCTTAGGAGGCTTCTCATTAGAAAACTCATTTTTTTTATATAATATATAGATAGATATAAATATTTATATTTGTTTCAGATATTTTTTTAATATACAAATTATTTTTAAAAAAATTTTATAAAAATAATTTAATAATCTCATTACTAAACATAATGTATGAAAGAAGTTGAAAATGGTGCTGTAGTAACTATGAGAGAAGTCAAAAAGGTTAGTGGGCTGGGAGAAATCAATAAATACTTAAGTTATTTATTTTTTTAAATTAAAAAATTAAAAAATTAGAATTGAAATATTATAGCTCTCACAAAATTTGTAGGTTAAAAACCTCTTTTTCTTTATATAATACTAGCATATCACCCGTGCTATACACGAATTGTATTTACAATTATTTATATATGTGAATTGTGATTTTTAAATATATATTTTTTTAAATGTCTTCTTTTTTTCCTTTTTTATATTATATTAAAGTTTAATATTTTGATAATAATCATATGTGTTGGACTTTTTAAGAAAATTTTTTTATGCTTGTTCTTAATGCATTAAAGTGTTATTATGAGAGATAATAATCATATGTGTTGGGACTTTTCAAGAAATTCATGTGTTGAATTTCAAAAAAAAAAATTTATGCTTGTTCTTAATACATTAAAGTGTTATTATGAGGGTAGGACTTGGGAGTTGGGAGAAGTTAATAAATGCTAAGATTTTTTTTTTTTGTTTTTAAATCAAAAAATCAAGAAATTTAGATTGAGAGATTAGAGCTCCCACAAAACTTGGGGTTAAAAATCCTCTTGGGAGTTAGGAGAAGTTAATAAATATTTTATTTTTTAGATATATTTAAGTAAGGTATAAAAATCCTCCTGGGAGTTAGGAGAAGTTAATAAATATTTTATTTTTTAGATATATTTAAGTAAGGTATATCTAAAAAAATATTTTTTAAAAAATTAATTAAAAATTTTAAAATATTCACTAAAAATAAACATATATATATATAATAAAAAATTTAATTTTTAAAAAATTAAATCCATAAAATTAAAATCAAACATGGTTGTATTTCTATTCTTGATCTCCTATCTTCTATCCCCTATATACCTAATTTAATGGTGCTTCCAAAGGGTTGAATGTTATAATGTAAAAAGTTTTGAACACCATTACGGGAGGTTGGACCAAAGGACATGTGCTTTGAAAATGTTACTCTCGTCGTCCCAAAACAACAATGTTACATACCACTAAATTCCTATCACTAACACCACCACTAATGATGTGGAAAGCAAAAAAAAAAAAAACTAAGACACAAAATACATGCCACTGCCACATCCCTAGAGCAACCACTAATTAGTGGTCTGCATCATTTTTCGTCCCAAAATACTAATTTATTTTGAAATTTTTAATTTTTTTGATAATATAATTATTATATTTTAAAATTATTAATTTTCTAAAATTACCTTTTAATAATTTTTTTTAAAGAAATATCAATTGTCATAATTATATTTTTTGCCTTCATTTGGGATATGGGTTGACTTTTTGGCTATTTTAGTCTGGAGCTAAAAAAAGTCTCTTTTGGATAAGTTTTTTGGCTTTTTTGACTTTTGTAAGAGAAAAAATTAAATGATTATGGTTTTAATATGACATTTTGTTCTACTTAGCTAAAATAGTCAATTTTTTGTCCTATATAGCTAAATTAGTCCAAAGAGGCATGCCAAACGGAGACTTTGTATTGTTAATAAATTTAAAAGAATGGTAAAATAAGAAATTCATATTAGTTTAGTTCTTAATTTTTTAAAAGAGACTAATATTTTGGGACAATGAAAAATGAAATAAGAGACTAGCATTTTGGGACGGATAGAGTATATTTATTCTAGTGTTAATTACCTAAAAATCTTATTTACAAATGTTATGATAGCTCATATCTTATCTAAGATTTTTTGAACTAATAAATTCTATTTAGTAAAACTGATAATATTATCAATTTTTCTCAAATTTTAAATTTAAGAACATTATCAATTTTGCATAGTAATGTTCTAGATAATTGTTTCACTAACTGATGAAAAGCACAGAGTATAAGATTAAACGTTTTTACCTTTTTACTTATTGATTTGATTCAACTATTTAATAAAACCGAGAATATTATCAGTTTTTTTCTAGTTTTAAAACTGAGAACATTATCAATTTTTCTCATTTTTAAAGGGTTTTTTTTTTTTCCAGTTTTGCATATTAATATTCCATCATCATTCTCCTTTATAAACACAAAATTTTCAATTTTGCACAAAAAAATAATTTTTTTCAAAATTTTCAAAAAAAAAAAAAAAACACATTAATATTTTTTGGACATTTTTTTTTTTTTAGTTTTTTCTAATTTGAAAGTTGATATTTTAAAATTTTAAAAATCAAAATAAATGTCAAATTATCATGTTCTTTTATAGATAATCATAGATGATGAACAATCATTATTTGAAAAACAATTCCAACTACTAAAAATTTAATAGGATTTGAAAATCTAAAAAATCTTAGTTAGGACTTAATGGAGTATAAGTTTATAAGTTATCTAATTTTATTATAAAATTTTGTAACATTAATTATAAAATATGTAATCTCATCATAAATTAATGTAACAAAAAATATCATAACCAAATCACAATTTTTTATAACATTAGTTACAAATTTTTGGACATTTTATTATGTCAATTTATGATGAAATTACATATTTTGTGGTTGGTATTATTAAATTTTATAATACAATTACATATTTTTGTAATAGAGTATATATCGTGTACACTCTTAAAAAGTGCACATTATAGGATTTCGTTTTTTGTTTAGTTTCAAAAAAAAAATTAAAATAAAATAAAATAAAATTAGCTTGTTTAGTTTTAGTTTTCAAAAAATTATACTTCTTTATTTTCTGTATTTTAATATTTTTAATAATTTTTTTAATATTTTCAACAATTTTTTTAAAAAATTTTTAGAAACACCTAACATAAATACACTTATAAAGTGTAATATTTGTGAATTTTTTTTAAAAAAAATACACTAAATACCAAAAATATAAAAAAAAAATGCGAAAATGCAATACATTTTTCATATTTTTGTGCATTTATTAATTTTTTAAAATATTTTTTCACAAATATTTTACTATTTGGATACATCTAAGTAAGGTGCATATAAAAATGTAAGAAAATTGTTAAAAATTTTAAAAATATTCACTAAAAATAAAAAAATACGAAAAATAAAAACTCAATTTTTAAAAAATTAAATTCAGAAAACTGAAATCAAACACACTAAATAATTTCCTTTTTTGTAATGATGACTTAAGACGATTTATTAAATTTGAAAAGGAGTTCGAGAATTTTAGAACTCATCTCTTGTATGAAAGATAATTTTCATAAGAGTTTTTTACCAATATATATATAATTTTCATAAGAGTTTTATAGTAGGGATTGGAACTAATTAAGGATGGTTTTATGAGAACAGTGGAGGATGCTTTTAAAGGCAAAGTTGGCAATGTAACATTCTTTGGTATTGGCTCTAGTGGCAAGTCAAGATTGGTCAAAACATGGAAATATGTGATTGGGAGATTAAAAAAAAGGGCCAGCTTCCTCTAGTTTCAGATCAAATTGGAGGGTATTATTGAGTTCGTGAAAGTCTATTACAAGACTCGTTTCGATAATTTAAATCGTTTAATATGTAAAACTCGTCGAGTATTATATGCTTGTAAAAATTCACATTGATCGGATATCGATAGCTTTCTCATCGGATTAATTTTCTGTCAACCGTTTATTTTTTTACCATCTATTTTTTTTATACAAAACTGATTTGATCACATAACTATAGATATTCAATCAACGTGATTTTTTACAAGCATATAGTACTGGACGAGTTTTACACATTACACGGTCTGGATTATCGAAACGGGACCCGTGATGGATCTCTACCGGCCCAGCAATGTCCTCCAATTTGATCTAGGACTAGAGGCAAACTAGTGCCGAGAAAAAGGGGGGGACTATGGTACAGAAGGAGAAATTAATTAATTTTTTTTAAACAATGCTCTATTTTATTTATAAGATAAGATTTAATATTTTATCTTTTAAAGTTATAACACAAAAGCAATAATGGACATGATTTAAGTCAATAACTACTCATTTGAAGTACCATCTAAACTTATTCTAAGAATATTAAATAATTTTTTGATATAAGTGTATTTGTTAATGGCAAAAAAGGTTGACACTAGTAAAGGCTTTAAGACCACACTTTCCAACCTTTTAATATATAATTTAGGGGAAATATCAAATTAGCGGTTTTTGAAAAAAATAATTACAAATCAATAATAAATTTTATAAATATTAATAATTAAAATCTTAAATTTTTCTGTAATTTTGTAACAAGTTGGACTGAAATGTAATTTCTTCTATAATTTATGGGATTGAATTTTCTCAAATTGACCATCTAACTTGAGAGAATGTTTGGGCTTAGTAGACCTATTTTGGAGCCGACTTTAGTAATTCGAACCATTCACTTTTTGAGATTCTTTGAGTAAAAATATTAGGCAAAAATTAAAATGATCAAATAGAAGTAGCTATATTTTGAATCCATTTTTTTTTTTTTAAATAAAAAATGAATAACAATTATGATTTCAAAAGTAAATAGTCATCCACTTTTTGTAATACAATGTGATTCAAATATATAACTATCGATATCTAATTTTCTTAATTTTTTATACGAATATTCTGCTCAATAAGTACTAAAAAGTGAACGGTTTAAATCACTGAGATCAATCTCAAAATGGATCTACCAAATTCAGACTCTTTCTTAAGTTGAGATCATAAATTTAAAAGAATCCAAACCTGTAATGTATCCTTGTTCAAACTACCTGAGATAGTGGTTATTAAACTGGAGATATTCCGAAGGAGATTTCTACGGGGCTAATGAAGGAGCAAAGAAATTGCATCTTCTGAATTGGGGGAAGATAACTTAGAAAATGGAGTATGGTGGTCTTGGAGTTCTATCAATCGAATATAAAAACAAAGGCGTCCTTGCAATATGTCTCTATCAATCTAAATGGTTTCCTTGATGACAATGACTTAACATAGTCCGATGTACCAAAAAATAAATAAATAAATAAATGATAATGACTTAAAAGGATATTCTGTCTTCCAACTTTCATATATTAAACTAGGAAATGGACCTTTGTTGTTTTGGTGGAGATTATTTTAAATTAAAAATTGATAATTAAAGCGTAGATGTTAAACATACTTATTTTTTAGTTTTTGAAAAATTAATTTATTTTAATTTATTTAAGTTATTTCTATCTAACAAAGCAGAAGTTATATTAAATAATCTAACATAAATTCTTAAATTAAAATTAAATGATTGTTTGGGATGTTCTAAATAAGTATATTTTTTGGCTTTTTATGAAATATGAGTTAGGTTTGAAGTGATGTGACAAAGAGGTAATGTGATTTAAATAAGATAATGTGACTTAAATAGGATAGTGATTTTTTGACTTTTTAACATTTTTTAAAAAATTGACAAACAAGGCTTAAATTATAAATTGCATGTATAATCCCCGCTAAGCACCTTATTGTTATATTTGTATTCTGAAAATGATGCTCTGCTGGATGAGCTGATTGGATTTGAGGGCAGCGAGGTATAAGAGAATCATGGAGATTGATTTTTAGAAGATATTTGTTATGGCAAATTTTGTTAGAAATGGGTTTGGGAAGTTTTGAAAAAACAGCATTTTTTTGTAATTTTAGTCTAATTTTTAGGTGGGACCTATGCGTCGAATTTCGATGGTCAAAGTGGTAACGTGTTCTATGCCGCGTTGTGATTCACGTAGTATATTTGGTTACTCAAAACCATTATCGGGTGAATGGAAAATTGAAGCCAAAGTGAGCTCCATGAAAATGGAGTTTTTGGTGGAAATTCCTTAAGGTTTGAATAAAGACTTGTCCCACATTGGTTTGGTGGGAAGAAATTTATGAGTTTATAAAGCTTGGGATTGTAACTTAGGGAGGGCCCCAGGGGCATCCCAAATTTGTAGAAATGAGAGGTTATGGGCAAATTAGGCTAGACCTATTGGACCAAAAAATAAACACACACGCGCACGCCGCCACTGCTCTCCGTCTGGGCAAGGCCTAGGCGCGGGTGTGAGCTTAGGTTGGGTTGGGTTGGGCTTATCCGGCCCAATACCTTTCTTTTTGGGCAAAAAATATTTGAATTTTATTTTATTTTTTGATAAAATAAAATATGTCCAGAATTCGAAAATTAATTCAGAAAATCTGACTGTTTAAATTCAAATTTTGGTTCGAAAATTTGCACCTTTCTGTACAGATTTCAAATCTGTCCAAACACTCCATTGCCTGTTTAATTTAAATTCAAACAGATTTGTATCTGTTTAAATTTAAACCGAACAGGTACCATACCTGTTGGATTCAAACCAAACAGCCACTATTCCATCTATAAATAGTCAGCCTCTCATTTGATTCTTTCACTCCAATTTCATCCCTAACTTTGCCTGTTCTCTCTGTATTTTGCTGCATTGTTTTCTTGTGAGAAAGAGTATAAACACAAAGTGTGTTCGTTGTACAAACAATTTGTAGTTCTGCTATTGTTTGTTATTATCATTTTATCCTGGGAGATAGACGTCCACATTCTGAAAGCACCGTGGAGAAGACGAATCTGTCTTAAGGACACAATGTTAAACACTGGACGTGATCAGAAAATTTGTTCAACGAATTAATTTGGTAAGTAATTAATTTACTTTTCTGTTTTATTATTTTTTCTGTTTCAAATTTTGATTTTGTTTTTGTAACAAAATAAAAATCTATTTTATTTATTTTATTTCATTTTTTGGTTTGATTTTTGTAATCAAACAAATTCTCTTCTTTCCTATATTTCTTTTGTATTCCGTTTGTTGGTTAGTACGCAAACAGAATTTATTTCATTAAATATAGTGAAGATTGTCCAACAATCTTAAGACAAATTTATTTTTTGGTGTCTTCATTATATTTAATTTTCTGTGCTTTCACAAAGTGATATTCTGGTTGGAAAATACAAATAGTAGTAATATACTGTTTATTTTCTTTGACAACTAGTAGTAACATACTGGTGTCATTACAATTGTAGAATATTAATTTGTGTTACAGAAAATTATTGTGATATTTTATTTTTCTAGTTTTAGTAACAAGGAAAATAAAATTATTTTGTGTTATAATTTATTTTCTGGTTTTAGTAATTAGAAAATTAATTTATGTTTTGGTTTTGTCTGATTTTTGTAATCAGATATTATGGTTGCTGAAAGTAGTACTCCAAATCTAATCGGTACAACGACTCCAATCCCTATCCAGAACCATATTCAAGTTCCGATAAATCATGGAGAAAAATCGAAAAAATTTAATGGCACTGAGTTTAAGAGATGGCAGCAGAAAATACTATTATATCTTACAATTCTAAATTTGGCCCAGTTTTTCCGTGAAGAGGCTCTAGTACTTAGAGATGATGAAAGTGTTCGGCAAGTTGTTGCCGTTGTAGACGCTTGGAAGCATTCTGATTTCCTGTGTAGAAACTACATCCTCAATTGCCTTGACAATATGCTATATAATGTTTACAACCCTCTAAAAACAACAAAAGAATTGTGGGATTCTTTGGAGAAAAAATACAAGACAGAGGATGCCGGCACAAAAAAATTTGTTGTCGGTAAATTTCTGGACTTCGTTATGGTAGACTCCAAAGCAGTAATTTCTCAAGTTCAAAATTTTCAATTAATTTTGCATGATATTCATTCTGAAGGTATGTCTCTTAGCGAGTCTTTTCAAGTCGCAGCTTTAGTGGAAAAGTTACCACCGGCCTAAAAAGATTTCAAAAATTATTTAAAATATAAACGCAAAGAGATGACCATGGATGAATTGATTGTAAGACTAAGAATTGAGGAAGATAACCGAAAGGCTGAAAAGAGGAATGGTAAAAATCCCATTGAATCCAAGGCTAATGTAGTTGAACAAGTACACAAACCACATAACAAAAAGAGGAAGTTTACTGGAGATGGTCCTAAACAAGGCGACAACAATGGCAATAAAAAGTTCAAAGGTAAATGTTATAACTGTGGCAAGACCAGACATCGAGCTTCTGATTGCCGCCACCCTAAAAAGGATCGCGGAAGTACAAGCAAGATGACCACCAATCAAGCCAATGTGACAGAATTAGATTACATCTCTGACGAGTAAATGACATCAATCTCTCTGCTGTGGTGTCTGAGGCTAATTTGGTTGGAAATCCCAAAGAATGGTGGGTTGACACTGGGGCAACTCATCACATTTGTGCGAACAAGAAAATGTTTACTACTTACAATGAGGTTGCAAATGGTGAACAACTTTTTATGGAAAATTCTTCTACTTCTACTGTGGCTGGACAAGGAAAAGTGATCTTGAAGATGACATCAGGAAAAAACTTACCCTCAACAACGTACTGCATGTACCAGACATCCGGAAGAATTTAGTTTCTAGCTCTTTGTTAAGTAAAAATGGTTTTAGGCTTGTATTTGAGTCTGATAAATTTGTATTATCGAAGAGTGGTATATATGTTGGTAAGGAATACATGAGTGATGGTCTCTTCAAGTTGAATGTAATGACGGTTGCACCAAAACTTGCTATTAATAAGAATAACACATCTTTTGCTTATATTCTTGAGTCGAATTTATGACATGGTAGATTAGGACATATAAATTTTGATGCTTTGCATAGATTAATTGGTTTGGATTATATACCAAAGTTTGAAATTGATCCTAATCACAAATGTAAGATTTGTGTAGAAGCGAAACTAACTAAGGTTCCTTTTAAATCGGTTGAAAGAAAAACTGAATCTCTAGAATTAATTCATACTAATGTGTGTGATCTTAAATTTGTTCAAACTAGAGGAAGCAAAAAGTATGTCATAACATTTATCGATGATTGCACAAGATATTGTTATGTACATTTATTTAGAAGTAAAGATGAAGCCTTGAAATGTTTAAACTCTACAAAACTAAAGTTGAAAATCAACTTCGTAAATCCATTAAAATGGTTAGAAGTGATAGGGGTGGTGAATATGATGCACCATTAAATGAATTTTGTGCACAACATGGCATTATTCACCAAACTACAACACCCTATTCTCCACAGCAAAATGGAATTGCTGAAAGGAAGAATAGAACCTTTAAAGAAATGATGAATATCATGTTACTAAGTTCGGGCTTACCGCAGAACTTGTAGGGGGAAGCAATATTGTCTGCTAATTATGTTCTTAACAGAATACCTCACAAGAAAACCAACAACACTCCTTTTGAATTGTGGAAAGGTCGACCACCTTCCTACAAAGACTTAAAAGTGTAGGGGTGTTTGGAAAAGGTAGAAGTTCCTATTCCTAAAAAGACTAAGATAGGACCAAAAACAGTGGATTGTGTGTTTATTGGTAATGCTCAGAATAGTAGTGCATATTGATTTCTGACTTATAAATCAGAAACACCTGATATAAATGTGAACATTATTATAGAATCAAGGAATGCTGTGCTTTTTGAACATGTCTTTCCTTACAAGAAAGGACAGGAATTAAGTTCACAGAAAATAACTTATGATTGTACATAGAGTCAAGAGACTAATGACAATCAAACACAAGAGACTAGTAATGGTCTTAACCAACAGGATTTAACTAATGATAAACCAAGACGAAGTAAGAGAGCAAGCACATCAAAATCCTTTGGTCCAGATTTTCTGACATACCTGTTAGAAAATGAACCTCAAAGCTTTAAGGAAGCAATGACAAGTCCTGAAGCACTTTTGTGGAAAGAGGCTATTAATAATGAAATTGAATCCATTATGCAAAATCATATTTGGGAATTGGTGGATCTTCCACCTGGTTCTAAACCTCTTGGATATAAGTGGATATTCAAGAGAAAAATAAAAGCATATGGTTCAATAGATAAGTATAAAGCAAGACTTGTAGTAAAAGGTTACAAACAGAAGGAAGGTCTGAACTATTTTGACACATATTCTCCTGTGACAAGAATAACATCCATTTGCATGCTTATTGCTATAGCGGCGTTGTATAATTTAGAAATACATCAAATGGATGTTAAAACAGCTTTCTTAAACAGTGATCTAAATGAAGAGATTTATATGGAGCAACCTAAAGGGGTTGTAGTGCCAGGGCAAGAAAAGAAAGTTTGTTGGCTTGTAAAATCTCTTTATGGATTAAAACAAGCACTTAAGTAATGGCATGAAAAATTTGATCATGCTATGCTTACTAATGGGTTTAAGATAAACGAATGTGACAAGTGCGTCTATGTTAAAAATATTGACAAAGATTATGTCATCGTTTGTCTTTAGGTGGATGACATGTTTATCATTGGAAGCAGTCAAAACATGATCAAATCAACTAAGCAAATGATGAATAGAAGATTTGATATGAAAGATATAGAGGTCGCAGATATTATATTAGGAATGAAAATTACTAAAGCATCTAACGGATATGCATTATCTCAATCACATTATATTGAGAAAATTCTTGGTAAATTTATCAAGGATGATATGAATGTAACTAGAACACCTGTAGACATCAGTCTTTATTTATCGAAAAATAAAGGTGATGCAGTGTCTCAGTTAAAATACTCCGAAATCATTGGAAGCCTAATGTACTTAATGAATTGTACTCATCTTGATATAGCTTATGTTGTCAGTAAATTGAGTAGGTACACTAGTAACTCCGGAGAAGACTATTGGAAAGCGATCATTCGGGTTCTTAGATATCTAAGATTTACCCGTGATCATGGTTTGAACTTTACTCGATATCCAGCAGTACTCGAAGGTTATTGTGATGCTAATTGGATATCGGATACTAAAGATTCAAAATCCACTAGTGGATATGTTTATATTCTAGGAGGTGCTGCTGTTTCTTGGAAATCTACGAAACAAACATGCATCGCACAATCCACAATGAAATTTGAGTTCATTGCTTTAGACAAAGTGGGAGAAAAAGCAGAATGACTTCATCACTTCTTAGAAGACATTCCAATGTGGCCAAAACCTGTGTCAGCTATTTGCATTCACTATGATAGTCAATCTGCAATTGGTAGGGCACAGAATCATATGTGTAATGGTAAGTCACAATATATTCGTTGTCGACATAATACCGTAAGGCAATTGCTCTTAAATGGACTAATCTCAATGGATTATATAAAATCTAAAGAGAATATTGCGGATTCGTTAACAAAATATTTGGCAAAAGAGCAAGTGTATAGTTCATCGAAGGGGATGAGATTAAAGCCTATTACATAAGAGTCATCATAATGGTAACCCTACTTATATGACTAGAGATCCCAAGAACTAAGTTCAAAGGGACAACTAAGTTATGTGTGGCTCGCCAGAAATTACCAAGAGATTAAAATTCCCTATCCATTCCTATGGTGAAAGTGGTATCTGCAACATTTGTTGTATGTAGGGATTTAAGGATAAGCTTTGTTTTTAATGATTACTTATATCTTGATTTAGGCATAAAAATCAAGGCGAGTATAAGAGATACTCACAATAAGAATCACCTATATGAGTGTCGAACTGGGGCCGGTTCTATGAGAATGAAGAGGCTAAATTCTCTAGAAACACTCGTGAACAACCAAGAATGTTCAAGGCCAAAATGAACACAACTATGAGAACCACGATGTGTCAAAAGATATTTTGTGTGAAATCTATTGTCTTAGCTTACACAAACGGATGAACAATTCAAGGCATTGCGTCCATTGGTTAGCTAGTAAGTCCGATAGGTTATCACTAGAGAAGGGTCAAGGTTGAAAGCTACCTATCCTGATGCAAGATATTTTCTATTTATACTCTTTCGACAAATTCTACATATTGTTGCATTTCCGTTGTCATCAAATTCCATTCATGTGGGGGATTGTTAGAAATGGGTTTTGGAAAAACAGAATTTTTCCTCAACTTTGGTCTAATTTTTAGGTTGGACCCATGCGCCTAATTTCGCGGGTCAAAGTGGTAACGCATTCTATGCCGCGTTGTGATTCACGTGGTATATTTGGTTGCTCAAAACCATTATCGGGTGAATAAGAAATTGAAGCCAAAATGATCTCCATAGAAATGGAGTTTCTGGTAGAAATTCCTTAAGGTTTGAATAAAGGCTTATCCCATATTGGTTTGGTGGGAAGAAATTTATGAGTTTATAAAGCTTGGGATTGCAACTTGGGGAGGGCCCGAAAAGGTACCCCAAGTTTGTAGAAAGGAGAGGTTATGGGCAAATTGAGCTAGACCTATTGGACCCAAAAATAAACACACATGTGTGCACTGCCGCCACCGTCCGTCCGTCCGTCCGGGCGGGCCTAGGCTTGGGCGTAGATGTGTAGTGTGATGTTGGGTTGGGCTTGTCCGGCCAAAAACATTTGAATTTTATTTTATTTTTTGGTAAAATAAAATTTGTCCAGAATTCGAAAATTAATTCAGAAAATCTGACCGTTTAAATTCAAATTTTGGTTAGAAAATTTGCACCTTTCTGTAGAGATTTCAAATCTGTCCGAACACTCCCTTACCTGTTTAATTTAAATTCAAATAGATTTGTATCTGTTTAAATTTAAACCAAACAGGTACCATACCTGTTGGATTCAAACCAAACAGTCACCATTCCATCTATAAATAGACAGCCTCTCATTTGATTCTTTCACTCCAATTTCGTCCCTAACTCTGCCTGCTCTCTCTGCATTTTGCTATATTGTTTTCTTGTGAGAAAGAGTATAAACACAAAGTGTATTTGTTGTACAAACAATTTTTAGTGCTGTTATTGTTTGTTGTTGATCATTTTATCTTGGGGGATAGACGTCCACATTCTGAAAGCAACGTAGAGAGGACGAATCTGTCTTAAGGACACAGTGTTAAACACTGGACTTAATCAGAAAATTTGTTCAACAAATTAATTTGGTAAATAATTAATTTACTTTTCTATTTTATTATTATTTTTTTGTTTCAGATTTTCATTTTGTTTTTGTAACAAAATAAAAATCTATTTTATTTATTTTATTTCATTTTTTAGTTTGATTTTTGTAAACAAACAAACTCTCTCATTTCCTATATTTCTTTTGTATTTCGTTTGTTGTTTAATATACATACATAATTTATTTTATTAAATACAGTGAAGATTGTCTAACAAATTTCACTTGAGTTTTGTAGTTTTGCTCATGTACGGATTATTTTATTGTTAGTTAAAAATAATTAGATAATCTTATGTGGTTTGTGAATTAAAATATATTATTAATTTTTCATATAAGTTAATGGATTGCAAAAGTCACGCGTCTATATAAAAAGCAAGCCCATTTTTTAAGACAAAAAAACCTTTAAACATTTTCAAATTTACACACAAAAAAAAAAAATATGCCATTCCTCCCCCTCTATCTATTATTTCTCTATCTACTCCCTCTCCTCAATTTCTAAAGAAATAGGAGAACTACACATTAGTGGAGATTAATATATATATATATATACAAATAAGTGATAAATATTATAAGTATAGTATTGATAATTAAAATTATAAAAAAATTCACTTTTTTGTAAATATTTTTTATTCATTCCATTTATTTGTAATTTTCTTTATGCTGTGTTTGGTTAGGAGATTTGGGAATGGATTTGAAAAGGAAAATGAAAAAAAGAAAGTGAAATGTGAATAAATAATACTTACATTTCATTTAACTTCACACACTTTTTCCCATTTCTTTTTCAAATCTCTTTCCAAATCCTTCAACCAAACACAATGTTAAAGAAATCTTGAGATATAGAAATACAAATAATAAAAAAAAGAAAGAGAATAATACTAGAGACCCTAAAATTTTTATCAAATATCTCTTATGGGTGTAAGACTCACATCATGTGGGTCCCATGTAAGTTCTACACCCATGTAAGATATTTGCTAAAAAATTTAATAAAACTTTTGGAATCTAGTATTTTTAAAAAAATAATTAAAATTTATTTGATATATAAATATTTATTTATTTTCACCATATTCACGAGTTTTATTAAGCCAAACTTAAGTCTACTAGAACTTGATTCGATTAATGAGCTTAGAAATTAAATTTAAATTCATTCATTTAATAAACAAATGAGCTCAAACGAGTTTCAAAACAGGTCGAGCTTAAATTATTCAGAAATAACTCTGTTCGTTTGTGATCATACTCTATTTTCACAAAAGGTACTTTCGTGCTCCCGCACCGCGTTTCGATGACTTGGCGTATTATTAATTTAATGAGATCTCATTATATATCAATTTTATTTCAAGTCTTATTATTAAAAAAAAAAAAAAAAAAGAAGTTACATTTATACAATTTATTTTGTCTGAATAAACACAATTAAAATTCTAACTAGTAAAAATCTCCCCTTTCAAATATTTTTATCAGTTAGAGTCTCAATTATGTATATTTTAACAAAGCAAATTATCATTAATGTTAAAAAAAATTGTGTCTAATTTCTGTTCAATTCTACCACCAGGTTCAACTATAAGTGAGTGAGTAAAACAAATTCAATTTTATGTACGTATCGGACAAGATGTGTAAATAAAATAACACATATCTCAAATAATAATAATAAAAAACAAGGTGTACCACACTTTATATCCCTAAATTATCATTAAATTGTCTATTTAGTTCCCAAATTATTGATTGAGTTTATTAAATCCATAAATTATATAGATCAAAATCTATTTAGTCCATAAACTATCGATTGAATGTATTAATTCCCTAAATTATTTAAATCATATATTCCTGAAAGGATTACCAAAAATAAAATATATGTCCAAAAGTATTATAAATTAATAAAAAAAACCCTATCTAGTTAAAATTTTACTTTAAAAAAAATTTACATTTTTATTTTGTTTTTGAAAAGTAGACATTAGTTCTTGTATGGTGAATTTTCTTTATAAGGATAAGAGTAATTATTTATAATATTTTTTTACTTATCTTCTAAAATTACTACATGCATTTGCATTTATCTAGTATTATATGTTAGATTTTGTTTATAATTTCTAATTAATTGTTTTTATGTTTTTGCTAAATTCTTTTTATATTTAATTAATATTATTTTTTTATCATTATTTGTAGTGAAATGTTATTTTGTAAGTTATCTACTTATATTTCTTTAATATATCTAATATTTATATAATTTTATTGATAAGACTGAAAAATCAGACTCTAATACCAATAATCACACAACGAAATAAAGTACTTTTTAAAGACAAAATAAAAATTTAAGATTTTTTTATAATAAAATTTTAATTAGGTAATGTCTTTTATTAATTTATAATATTTATGAACATAAATTTTAATTAAATAGGTTTGAATTAAATATTTTATGGATTTCATTGATTTAATCAATAGTTTAAAGACTAAATTGTTGTTTAAATTATGAAATTAAAGAAATAGATTTATGAAGAAAAACAAATTATATACCAAGAACATATGCTGATAATTACAACTAAATTTCAACAGAAATATACAAAACAATAAAAGGGTAAAGAGACGAAACCGAAGCCTGCACGGAAGTAGTTTCCTTAAAACAGATTTCGCCGCCTCACGGGTCGAGTGCTTGAGAAAACCCGGCGTCTGTCTCCCAGGATACGACGGTCAAAACCAGCTACGGCAGAAGCACTATCTGTCTAGCTTAGCGAACAAAACAATGGCAGCACTCTCTCACAATAGGAACTTTCTGGCAAACTGACTTGTAAAATGGAAGCAAAAATTTCTATATTGAAACTTGATAGGAGGGTCTCAATTTATACATGTATAGGGGAGAGAGGAAGAGTTTCCAGCCTTTAAGGCTAGTCATTAAAACACCAAGCATCCATAGCCCCTTTCCACAAAAAGAAAAGTATGGATGCCCAAAGGATTCATACCCTTTAGCCAAGAAAAAAAGATTTAAATACTCTTTAAAATCTTATTCATGAATCTAACATCATGAAGCAATTTCTTGGCAATTTCTTATTCAAAACCCAATGGTTTTTGACTCACTTGGACCTAACACAAAAAGTGGTTAGGACCCACTTTAATATTTAATTAAAGTCACCACACTTTAATAATAAATTAAAGTCCCCAAAAATCATTTTTTCCAACAATCCCCCACATGAATAAAAATTGACCGAATGACTCAACAAACGGACATCGTTCAACAATAAAGATTCTGAGAGAGAGTACAACGGACTAACCCCGACATCAGAGAAGGTAGCTTTTGGCTTTGAACCTCTCCCAGTGAAAACCTATCGAGTTTACTGGCTGATCAGTGAATAAGACATCTTGAACTGCTCTGCCGTTTGTGTAAACTGAGACAATAGATCTCACACGGGAATTACTCCTACCACCATTATGTTCTCACTGGTGTGCCCTGTGTGGCCCTGGACACTAGCCTGGTTCAGCCAGTGGTTTCAAAGAATCTTGGCCTGCCCAATTCTTCTAGAAGCGGCCCCACTTCAAACTCACATAGGTGACTCTACTAAAGTATCCTGCAATACTTAGCTCAACAGCTTAACACATAAGAGTCATTAAAAGCTCAGCTTATCCTCTACACTTGCAGGTATCACTGATAAAAGGAATGGCTGGAGGTTTAACCTCCTCAGTGACATACCACCATTACACGCAATTAGGTTGTCCCATTGAACCTAGATCTTGGGATCTCCAGTCAACTAGGTTGGGTTTCCATTCCGGTAACTTCAAAAGGCCTTAACCCCATTCCTTCATGTCAAATTTAGAGTTTAGCAACTTCTTGGTAGTTTTGATCATTTCATCGTTACTACCTATAATGAGCATATCATCAACATATAGACACAAAATGACATAACCTCTGTCAGTGTCTTTGACATAAATACACTTGTCACATTCGTTGATTCGAAACCCATTTGACAACATTACATTATCAAACTTCTCATGCCATTGTTTAGGCGTTTGCTTCAAACCATACAAAGATTTGACAAGTTTACAGACTTTCTTGCTTTGTTCTGGAGCTGAAAACCCTTCAGGTTGCTCCATGTAGATTTCTTCATTCAAATCCCCATTAAAGAAAGCTGTCTTTACATCCATCTGGTGTATCTCAAGATTGCGCAAAGCTGCTATCGCAATCACTATGCGAATGGATGTTATCCTAGTTACAGGTGAGTACGTATCAAAGTAATCCAGGCCTTCTCGTTGCCTGTACCCTTTGATAACGAGCATCGCCTTATACTTGTCAATAGACCCATCGGCCTTCATCTTTCGTTTAAAAATCCATTTGCAGCCTAAACGCTTACAACCTGGAAGTAAATCTACCAACTCCCAGGTGTGGTTCTGTAAGATGGAGTCAATCTCACTTTTGATCGCTTCTTTCGATAAAGGACTCTCAGGAGAAGTCACAGCTTCGTGGAAAGTTTGAGGTTCGTTCTCAACCATATAAGTCAAGAAGTCTGGACCAAAAGATTTGGATGTCCTAGCCCTTTTACTCCTTCTGGGCTCATCTAAAACCTCAATTTGATCATCACCTGGATCATCAACATGATCATCCTCACTAGCAAGCTCATCAAATTGCTCCAAAGACCTTGGAACCCCTGCATGGGTTCGGCAAGGAAAAATGTCTTCAAAGAAACATGCATTCCTTGACTCCATGATGGTATTCCTGTGTATGTCTGGAATTTCAGACTTATGAACAAGAAACCGATATGCACTACTATTATGTGCATAACCAATGAATATACAATCCACAGATTTCGGGCCTATCCTAACCCGTTTGGGTGTAGGAATCGCCACTTTTGTAAGACACCCCCACATTCGTAAGAATTTATACGAAGGCTTAACGCCTTTCCATAACTCATACGGCGTCTTGTCCACCTTCTTCCGGGGTACTTTATTCAGAATGTAATTTGCAGAGAGAATTGCTTCCCCCCACAAGTTCTGTGGCAATCCAGAACTTATCAACATTGCATTCATCATTTCCTTTAGCGTCCTATTCTTCCGCTCAGCAATCCCATTAGACTGAGGAGAATAAGGCGCCGTGGTTTGGTGGATAATCCCAGATTGAACACAAGTCTCAAGAAACGGAGATTCATACCCACCACCACGATCACTTCTTAGAACCTTAATCTTGCGGCCTACTTGATTCTCAACTTCATTCTTATAAAGAACAAACTTGTCAATCGCCTCATCTTTGCTTTTGAGCAAATAGACATAACAATACTTAGTGCAATCATCAACAAAAGTGATGAAGTACTTATTGCCACCACGTGATTGTATAAATTTTAAGTCACACACATCACTATGCACTAAATCCAACGGTTCTGAATTTCTTTCAATAGAATGAAACGAAGATCTTGTCAACTTCGCTTCAACACAAGTTTCACACTTGTGTTTCGGATTAATCTTAAAAGATGGTATGTGATCTAACTTGATTAATCTACGTAAAGATTCAAAGTTCACATGTCCTAGTCTACCATGCCACAAATTGGAAGACTCAAGCATGTAAACAGAAGAAGATGCACCTTTATTCATCTTTGGGATAACAGTCATAACATTGAGTTTAAACATACCCCCCAACATATAACCCTTATCCACATACATTCCGCTTTTGGTAAGAACGACCTTGTCGGACTCAAAAACCATGCGAAAACCATGTTTACTAAGAAGAGACCCTGAGACAAGATTTTTACGAATGTCCGGAACATACAGGACTTCGTTCAAGGTCAGCTCCTTTCCTGACGTCAACTTCAGGACCACCTTTCCTTTCCCCTCAACAATCGAGGTAGCAGAGTTTCCCATAAACAACTTCTCACCGGTTGTAACTGGTTCGAAAGTTGTAAACAGCTTCTGCTCGGAGCAGATGTGGCGTGTAGCCCCAGTATCAATCCACCATTCTCTTGGGTTTGAACCCACTAGATTCACCTCAGAGACAACGGCAAACAAGTGCATATCATCCTCCTCATGGGAGTGCTCTTGTAAGTCTGCCATATGAGCACGAGGTTTGGTCTTGTATAGCTTCTTCTGCTTGCGGCAGTCACTAGCCCGATGCCCCTCGTTACCACAGTTATAACACTTCCCAAAGAACCGATAACCTGGTTCCTGCGGCTTGTAAGCCGACTTCTTTGCAACACCACCCCTTGGCCCCAACTTAGAGCTCTTGTTCACAGGGGCTTCTTCCTTATCCCAGAAGATTTGCCATGCTCAACGACATTGGCCTTTACTGAGGAGGTACTCCCTCCTTTCTTTCTATTATCCTCTTCAATCCGGAGTCGGACAACCAGCTCTTCAACAGACATTTCCTTGCGCTTGTGCTTCAAGTAATTCTTGAAATTCTTCCAACCATTGGGAAGTTTCTCAATGATCACAGCAACTTGGAATGACTCGTTCAAAGGCATCCCCTCAACATGAATATCATGCAAGATCACTTGGAACTCCTGGACTTGGCTTATCACAGTTTTAGAATCTACCATTTTAAAATCAAGGAAACGGCCAACCACAAATTTCTTTGCCCCGGGATCCTCAGTCCTGTACTTTTTGTCCAGAGATTCCCATAATTCTTTTGCTGAGCTCTTGGAACAAAACACACTATAGAGTGAGTTTGCCAAGCTGTTGAACACATAGTTCCGGCAAAGATAGTCTGTCTGCTTCCATGTGTCAAGCGCCATGACTTTCTGCCTGTCAGGCTCATTCTCTGCCACGGCTGGAGGATCCTCACTCAGAACCTTGGCAAGGTTTAGCGTGGTCAAGTAAAACAGCATCTTTTGCTGCCATCTCTTAAAGTTTTCCCCAGCAAATTTTTCTGGACGCTCATGGTGACTAAGCGGTCCTCCCGGAACAGCCGAAGTAACACCAGGGTTGACCACAGAGGTCACAGCAGTAGGGGTTGGCAATCCAGTTGCCCCGGGGTTCAAAACCCCACCAACATTAGCAGTAGCAGCAGCATCAGTGATAGTTTCCATTTCTGAAAATTACACCAGAATATCACTTCTGTGTTTCCAGAAATTAAACTTAACTCTTAGAAGATCCCTTAGAAGAAAAATTAATTCAAAAATTAGTCTCACCACAAAACCTAAAATCGAACATGGTCAAGAAAGTTCCCAGGAAGACTGGAGGGGTCACATCGGTCCCACTTAAAACCCAGTTAACCTTTTGACAAAACTTTTAAGAGCATGCTGACTCCTAGTCCGTGATAAACAATTTTAAGAATTAAATTTTCTTAGGGATGAACTAGGTTAAAGGTCAAAAACTTATACAGGCAATGTAAAACAATTGCTACAACAATATAAGCAAATAAAACTGCTACTATAAATTGGTAAACAAACCAACTACATCTCAAGCAAACATGCTTCAAACATTTTGATAAAATAACCAATCCATAAGGATTCTATTTAGTCCAAAAGCTTTTCCACGCTTAGGTATTCCTATTCAACACAAATGTTAGTAGTCCAAACATTTTTGTTTTTACATCCCAAATACTATTCATTTGGTTTTATATTTGTTTTTCGCATTGGTATCCCTACAAAGAAAGTTAGTAGCAAACCACAACAAAATACAAACAAAAAATCTAAAAATTAAATTATAATAAATAATTGAAACCATCTAGCCAACTATTAATTATATAAGTAACCAACTAATATAAGGTACCAAAACAAAATACAATTTGTAACTTCAAAATTAAATTACAACTTTAAAATAAAGTTCAATACTCATGAGTCATGAATGAAATTAATTCATAATAAACATTTAAACTAATAACTCCAAATAGATAAGTCAAATTCAAAGTTAATGCATCCAATTAAATAATACCTAATTAAATAATTCAGATTAATGCACCTAATTAAATAATTTAGATTAATGCACCTAATTAAATAATTCACATTAATGCACCCAATTAGATAACTTAGATTAATGCACCTAATTAAATAATTTACATTAATGCACCCAATTAGATAACTTAGATTAATGCACCTAATTAAATTCAAATTAATCATGTACACAATTCATAAAAACTCTATAACTCCAAATACATTAAATTATGTAATCTAGTCTAGAAAATAATAAGCATGTAACAAATTGAGACTAGAATAGAATTAGCATGTCAAAATTGCAACATCCATAAATTATAATTTATAACCTTAAAATTCATGCAAATCATGGTAGGGGAATGATGAACCATACGCATAAAACAAGATCATACTAATACAATTAAGTATGCAAATTATGATAGAGCATTCTAATTAAACTAAGCAATTAGAGAATAACATTGCATAATTTACAATCATTGAAATAGTGAGTAATTCCGCAACAATTCCTAGTAACATTATACAAAACTAACCTAATAGTCTATATAAATCTATTCGATCAATTTCATAGAAAAGATATATAAAATCTGTTTTAAGCTTGTTGTTTAAATTATGAAATTAAAGAAATAGATTTATGAAGAAAAACAAATTATATACCAAGAACATATGCTGATAATTACAACTAAATTTCAACAGAAATACACAAAACAATAAAAGGGTAAAGAGACGAAACCGAAGCCTGCACGGAAGTAGTTTCCTTAAAACAGATTTCGCCGCCTCACGGGTCGAGTGCTTGAGGAAACCCGGCGTCTGTCTCCCAGGATACGATGGTCAAAACCAGCTACGGCAGAAGCACTATCTGTCTAGCTTAGCGAACAAAACAATGGCAGCACTCTCTCACAATAGGAACTTTCTGGCAAACTGACTTGTAAAATGGAAGCAAAAATTTCTATATTGAAACTTGATAGGAGGGTCTCAATTTATACATGTATAGGGGAGAGAGGAAGAGTCTCCAGCCTTTAAGGCTAGTCATTAAAACACCAAGCATCCATAGCCCCTTTTCCACAAAAAGAAAAGTATGGATGCCCAAAGGATTCATACCCTTTAGCCAAGAAAAAAAGATTTAAATACTCTTTAAAATCTTATTCATGAATCTAACATCATGAAGCAATTTCTTGGCAATTTCTTATTCAAAACCCAATGGTTTTTGGCTCACTTGGACCTAACACAAAAAGTGGTTAGGACCCACTTTAATATTTAATTAAAGTCACCACACTTTAATAATAAATTAAAGTCCCCAAAAATCATTTTTTCCAACATAAATAAACTTTGATTCATATATCTTAGGAACCTACTGAAATCAATTGATAATTCAGAGATTAAATAGATAATTTGATGATAACTTAAAAGTAGAAAGTATAATAAATCCAAAAAAATAATAACGTCATTCATTTTAAATAAATCTCATGACTTGAGCAATCAATTTTATTAAATTGCTTAAAATAATAGAATTCATTTATTTAAAGGAGAGACACTACTCTACCATTCACACTTATTTTCATTACCATTTGTTGTTGGAGGTTAAAATTGGGACTAAAACTCTTTATAATAATTATTTATGTAATAATCTGGGGAGCCTCTATTTACACATCATAATTTATCTCAAGGCAAACCACTTCTAAAGGCACACCTATAATAATTTGATAAATAAATATTTTTCTCATCACACACCATAAATTTGCATATTTACTCTTACTCACACACCCACCCACAACAATATACACACAAACTTCCATCTTTGCCCTCACTCACTCACTCACTCACACACCCTACTCCCACAATATTCATCTCCCCCTCCATTCTCTATTCAAACTGGTGAACACCATTGCTCAAAACACTCATCAAAGACGTTGTCTGTGGTGGTACTCAACACAGTTGGAACTTCACATTGGAGATTTAGTAGGTGAGTTATCATTTATTTTAGGATTTTATGACTTATCTCTATTGGCATGAAATTTGTATTTGAATGAATCAGTTTCCTGTTCGACACTGGGTGTTTGGACACTAAATTCATTCGGCACTTGATTTTCGGACAATATCATTTTGTACGGTTGGTGACTGTCGAACATGTTCGGATGTAGATTGCCGAACATTTATAATATGTTCGGACATATACTGTCGAACATGATTATTATTATTACTATTTTGTTTGTTTATTTATTTATTTATTTTTTTTGTGAACATTAATGTAGGGAGACAATAATGTGAATGAACCTTATATTAAATGAACAGATTTAATAAAAAGCCTTGTAAAACATTTACAATCGTTTGATTTGCTTCCATTAAATGAACATATTTCTTGTTCTTAATAAGACTCCTATAATGATTTCGAGAAATTTTCAGGTTTCTATTAGTTAGTGAGTATGGCCTAAGAGCTAATTTGATTGCTTGTAAAAATGTATAATTACTTGCTCATGCCATTTAGTATTCCATTCCATATATATTCCTGTAAAAATAAAGTTAATTTCTTCTATTTAAATTATTAACAAAAATAGTCCAAAACAATATTCAAGGAACACCTACATAATGATCATTGGTAGCTACGTGGATCACTTGACTTGAATGCTATAATATACTTATAATATTCATGCTATCCGACAGAATGACCATTGCTAGAATAAATACTTGCAATAATCCCAAGAAATGACTGCTCATATTACCTTAAACTTGGATCACTTGCTTGTATACTAATTTTTGCATACAATTGAACTTAATGACATTAGTATATTACTCACAGCATTTAAAATGATGTGCTTCGCCTCATGACAAAGGTTCATTTTAGTGATTCGACAAAATCTCAAAACACACTTTTTGTTCGAAACTCCATTTCCCATCATAATCATGACTCCATTTCTTGAAGTTGTGCCTTTTAAATGCTAGGGAAAACAAAACAACATGATTTTATTAGTGTAGGATATTAATCATCATTGCAACATGAAAGATATTGTACCTACAGATTGCCTACAGCTGGAGATTAAAAAAATTTAAAAAGAAAGAAAAGAACGATATTGTGTTCCAAAATCACAATCAACAATTCCATATGATAGAGATAATATTCCTGACAAGAATCCTCAACATTTCTTCATCTTAAGCTCAATATCAATTAAAAGGTCAGCTTTCTTACAAGGGAGAAGGACAAATCTGATTCTTAAAACAAAACAACTAGAGAGATAAGAAGCACTAATATAAATCAAATCACTAGTAAAAAGTCTCACTTTAACAGTCACTGGAACCCATATGTTCAATATAGTTGCCCAATAAGAAGCAAAATAAACAGAATGTAGCTGCCCCATGAGAATAAATAAAGCATTGCAAACTCATTTTCCTAATTTGAATTTTGTACATACAAATGCGTACATAGAATGATGACCAGACATAGAAAGAACAATTCAACTTCAGTCCATTAAGTAACATTGAGATGGAACATATAATCCAAATAGAATATTTGTCTCAGACCATGTTTCCCTCATCTCAGTTACTATTTGGGCAATCAACTAACCCTCTAATCAAGCAGATATGTATATGGATTACACCAATCTGAAAACATCAAGTACTGTTTGTAATAGTGTTACTTATGTTAACTTTATTGTTTTCTGTTTCATTTTCAGAAATGGATGACCCTTCACGTATTCCACCCACTGCCTCAGAGAGACGATGTTGTGCATTAACTAATACTAGTCGTGGCCGAGGTTGAGGTCGGGGTCGGGTAGAGGTCGGGGTGATGATATTGTGTTGGAGAAAGCACCTCAAATCTTGGAAGAGGATGTGATCGATAATGGTTCAGGGGATGATGATGCTGCTGCTAATGTAGATCAGGCTGAGGAGGCACTCACTGGTCTGTTTCCTGGAGGGCCATCAGATCCATCAGTATTAAAGAGCTTCAAGGCACATATTGCAGTAGCTATATGGGAGCAAAATGTAGTATATTTTTTTATCCATGTTTGTTTCATTTAATTATTTATTGAACAAAACTATTTATGTAAATTATTACTTACCTTGCAGGAGAGGAATCCCTTAAGGTGTTATAATCATGCGTCCAAGATTCTTGAGTAGCGGTGGTGGTCAAGAACTGACAATAGAAGGTTTAGAGACATTGTGCAGTTGTCAGGCCTATCTTCTTTGGTCCATTGTACGTATCGGTTTGTGAATAGGATTGTCATATCTGCATTTGTTGAGCGATGGCAACCAGAGACAAATACTTTCCATTTGACAGTTGGTGAGATGACAATGACATTGGATGATGTGGGTACCATCTTGGGGATCCCTATCACAGGTAGATTAGTTAGTGCTGCAACTTTAATAGATCAACAGGCACATGCACTTGTGGTAGATGCCTTAGGAGTTGATGATGCTGAAGCAACTGAGGAGCTATCATCTGCTAGGGGACAATCAGTGAAGCTGGAGTGGTTACGAAGCAAATTCAGTGGTTGCAAAGATTCAGACACCGAGGAATCCATAGCTTGTGCCGCCAGAGCGTATTTGCTATTTCTATTGGGATGTACACTGTTCAGTGATAAGAGTGGGACGAGAGTTCCTGTTGTGTACTTGCAATTGTTGATGGATTTGTCTGATAATCATACATATGCTTGCGGTGCAGCTGCATTGGCATATTTATACCGACAGTTGGGATTTGCCACGAGATCAGCTGTTTGACAGATGGTTGGTTACATGACATTGTTGGAGGCATGGATTTATGAGCATTTCCGGCCATTTAGACCTCACCAAAACATGGAATATACTGTACAATTTCCTCACGTGCATCGATGACTCCTCGTCGGGAAGCTGGCTCAACGATATCACACCTACAGGTGTTACGGGAGGAGCTTGACAGATTGGCATTTGATGAGGTATACTAATTAATATTAGTTTAATTAAGTTTTCTCATTACATGTCACTCATTAAGATTTCATTTGTGTTTCTCTCTTAGGTTACTTGGGATCCATATTGACATTGCCATCAACATCACCCATGTCATGAGATCACATTTTATACTGGCTGTTTGAAGTGTTTGGATGTAGTTGAACCCTATCATCCTTAAAGGGTTCTTAGACAGTTTGGTAGGGTTCAGACCATCCCACCTACGCCACTCAACCCTGTTCGTGCTGTTAGAGGTGTCACAGCAGGCCGATATAGAGTGATGTATCAGTATCTTGATCAGATATGGGAGAGTTGAGATAATCATGTTTTATCTGCTCGGAGGAGGAGTATGCCAGTTAGATGTCCAGTTGATTATGTTAATGGTTACATGCAGTGGTATACAACCATCACACACTTATACATCCAGAACCCCATACATTGGTCTGGTTTTGACCCACGTGCACATGATAGTCGATCTGATATGCAGGATGCTGAGGTATGACAATATTGGTCATACATTGTTTATATTTTTTTTGAAGATGGCACGTGTTAATTATAATTGTATTTGTTCTTAATGCAGCGTATTGATCATGCACTACGGATTACCCATCCTATCATCGAGGCGGGCCATAATGCTAGTGTTCGTGAACCAAATAGGTTATATAAGGCCATTGAGAGGATGACACGTGTTCTTCAGGGTCAACAAATTGATGAGGTTGGACCTAGTTCTATTCCACTTTGAACATACAATCGTAGAAGACGAGTAGATGATAGGTAGTTGGTTATGTGGTAGTCTTGTTTTGTTATTTTGTAATGGAAAAGGATAACTCTTTTGATGTTTTTGTTGGCTTGTAATGAACAAGAATTACTCTACCAATATTTTGTAATGAACAAGTATTCATGGTTTGTATTTTTGGTAATAAAGAGGAAGTCTTATGCCATTGCGTTTGATACACCGCAATGAACAAGTAGTACCATGTGCATTAAATTAACTCAAAGTTTAATCCAACTCAACTATTTAATTGTTAATCATTACAAAAATGTATCAGTAACTTTTTGAATTTCGTAACTACAACTCAACTCACATACATCATTACTCATCAAGGTTAATACAATCAAATGTCTCTCTAGTAGCTACCAACGATGATACCCTGGATTGGGCTCAAAGTATGATAGAATATGGGTCAGTTCTTCAATCCTGTCATATGAACCATATAGATGAGTGTAATGGTCTATGTGTGTGTGCAATTCCTATAAGAGATCACGCCTGACTTGACCTCATTCAGCCTCTGTAAACCCCATCAACCCAGTAATGGTCCTAAATCCACAATTGCCATCGGCATCTACATCTTTGATAAGACGTATGTACGGCTTCAATCCAACTAGAAGGGCATCAACATATGAATAAGTAGTATTTGTATGAGTCCGATATACCTATTCAACAAGGAATGCATCAACACATGAACAACAAAACACGTAATTTATCATAAACAAAAATGTAAGTAAAAAATGATTACATGTACCTTCTCTTTGGTAGGCCGTTTTTTATGTACTTTGATAGAATCTTGTGTGGGGATCTGGGTGCCCATAGCTGAGTGGCTATCATGTCCAGACTAAGCTAGCTCAAATGCACATGGGTCTCGACGCGTAGATACATCTATGTTCTTATGTCCCTTACCTCAAGGGTTGGGCTTCACATCCGACTCAATGAGAAAACTACTTTGCGGATCTGCAATCTCTCCTAACTTATGCAGAATTTCCAACTGCATAGTGTAATCAGATGCATTGAATCGCTTAAGTATGAGATCAAACTTTGGTTCATTACTCAATTCCACTTTATCATTCTTCAACTTTTGTGCTACCTCAAGAGTCCTCCAGTGTGGATTAATGCTATCAAGTGGTATTGGACGACCTTGCCGGATGTAATCCGCAATCTCATGGGCACACGGTAACCCGTGTGTTCGTCGAACAACACATCCACATACTGAAGCATCAATGCCAACATCATTCTCTCGCTTACTCTCCGCTAAGACATGATCTAATGCAGTAATAGAGATATTGCCTCGGAGCTCTCTAAAATGGGATGGTTTGAACTGGTGTTGTACAACGGTTAAACTCTTCTCAAACGATGCCTTAATATCAACATGCTGCAACTCAAGCAAACTATGGATCTTGGTCCAAGAACACTCAAAATTTACTTGGTTAGAACCAAGTTGCCGTTTCAGTTTTGCATGTGCACTTTCAGCTCTATGTACAATGGAAACAATTAACATAATTAAGTTTAAATAATCAAAATCATAATGCCTAATAGTGTAAGGTAGACAAATATATATTACCTGTTGGTTGTAACATTCCCGAAGTGCATACAACTATCTGTCCATACGACAACAAACTTACCCTTATATGGAATTAACCAACTTTGTGACACATATTGCACTGCCTCAAGATATGTATCAAAATCCTCAAGTAGCCTAGCAAGGTGTTCATTGTATTCAAGCTCAGTTGAGGAGAGTACTAAGAAATTCCATAAAGAGATAAACTTGTCCTATTCTTCCTTACTCTTAAACATTTTCTTGCATTTCGCCAGTACATTTCTACTAATATGCCATCGGCATAATAAATGTCGAGATGTAGAAAATACCCCGTCAATAACATTCATCAAAGCAAGCTCCCTGTCCATGACAATCACCTCAAGAATAGCAATGTCATCCAAGAGACTATGCAATGTAGTTAACGCCCAAACGTAGTTATCAATCCACTCAAATTGGAGATATGCAAAGTCTACGGAGAATGACATATCAGTGGATGTCACACCAACTATCTCAAGAAGAGGAAGACGACATCGATTTGTCTTATATGTACAGTCCATGATCAACACCTTTGGAAATGAACGGAGCAAATCTAAACTGACAGGATGTGCCCAAAACAAGTCTGTGATAGTTATCGTGTTGTTGTCACACCTATGCCGCTCAATGTAATTATGCTTTTCTAACTGACCCAACAAATGTTTCATTTGTGATCTCCCAATTTTCTCAATAACATTATTCCTATGACATACATTGTAAATGGTTTTCATAGTGGTTACAGTCAAAGCATTTTTTCATTTCAATGTAACCAAAATCTCTTTTGGTTTGACCATGCTTTTGGACATATCTACTAATAATGATGTTTCCTCCTCAGATAATCTCCCTGCAAATGAATGTCCTTCAAAATGTTTAGCAAGAACCTGGTTATGCATTCCACATGCTACATCTACCATCCAATCATCATCAGCCATCAACTTACGAGCCTTCAACTCAAAGGGACACCAGCATTTCTTTGTACCTGTTATCTTCACAATTTTTTTTTTTTAAATTATCTCCTTTTAATTTCTTATGAGCTCTGTATTAACCACTTCTCTCACAAGCAAGATATATCCTTGGTGTCCTATTGCCACCACCATAGTCCAATGTCTTGATGACAATCACAAATCCATGTTTCCTTCCAACGTCCCGTACCCAACCAAGCAATTATTCTTTGCTCTTGAAAACCTACTAGTCAAATTCAACAAAGTCATTAAACATCTGAAACGAAAAAGAAAAAAATACTAATTTTCGACATGAGACTACCTCATTGGTAATAAATTGACTCGTGTAGTCAACAAGACCCCCAGATCCAACATTACTACATTCCACGGATGCACAGTTCTAAAAAAAAAAAAAAAAATTATAACTGTTTGGCAGTACAGAGTCAAATTAAATAAAATTGTTCGATTTTTTTAACCGAATATATGAATAATGTTCGACTCTTATCAACCGATTATTTTGAAAATGTTCGACTGTAGTAATCCGAACAAATGCAACTTGTTCAGTTATAATTAGTTGAACAAATGTAACTTGTTCGATTGTAGTTAGTCGAACAAATATAAAGTGTTCGGTTGTAGTAAGTCGAACAATGATATATTATCCACCTCTAGTTAACCGAACTATACCAACGATTACCACTCAACAAGTAAACGAAAACAAAAACAACAAAAAATAACCTTTTCCTTACTCCATTGTTCCAAATCAGAATTGTCAGATGCATCATTCATTGAATCAAATCAAAAATTTCAATAATACTATATTTTTGATTATTTGTTGAAGGGTTTTGATTTTAGTTTTATGGTTTTTGGATTCTTGACAGAGAAGACAACTTTGAAATTGATAATTTATATTATATTCATTTTTGTCTTTTATGGTAAATACACAAATGATGTGTATCATAATTTGTCCTCTATAGTCATTTCACTTGAGAGGGAAGGTGGTGTATAAATAGAGCCTCCCATAATCTTGTAATAAAGATTCAAGTGGAGAAATTATCTTGTAAATCTAGCTTATATTTTACGCTCTTATAATTGCTTCCTGAATTAATCAGTACAATGGACCGATGTTATCAAAAAATATGTGTGTGTATGTGTGTCATTTGGTTTAAACCGAAAATTTAAGGATGATAATTGCGGAGTATTCCAAATCCACAAGTTGGAGCCAACAAAGTCTTTGTTCATTGGTCCTGTTTGGTAGAACTATGGGAAAATGCTTATAACTTATGTCTAAACAGTTTATAATTTATAACTATGAACATAAGCTGATTTTTGACTTATAAATTAAGCATCTCCTGCCCACTCAAAGAATAAACTGATTTCTGATTTCTAAAAAGTTATAAGCTATAAGTTAAACCAAACACATCAAAATAACTTAAATTAAGCTAAAAGCTGAAATAAGTAATTTTAAGCTGCACCAAACAGGGCTATTGTGTGTTTAAACTGTACGATAACATTAGAAACGTAGAAGAAGAGAAGAGAAGATGCAAATAATTCCCAGCAATTGCAAGAGAAATGTTGGGTTTGGCAAAGCTTGGAATTTTCTTAGAGCTTTTCAAACTTGCGTACTGAAACCAGCCCAACCAAACTACATCTGCTCTCCTTTTGACTACACAAGCCATGAAGACGCTTCACCAGACTACTCTTCACTGATTCGAAAATGTACAGAGACAAAATCCAAAACAGACTTAACAATGGTTCAAACCCATATGCTGAAATCTGGGTTTCCTCACCTCAGTTTAGGCAATAAGCTCATTTATGGGTTTCTCAAGTGCGGTAGCATCAATGACGCGCGTAAATTGTTTGATGAATTGCCGCACAAATACACAATCACTTGGAATTCGATGATTGCCTCTTGCATTAGGCACAAAAGAAGTGTAGAGGCTATGAGGCTTTTTGAGAGGATGGTTTTGGAGGGTGTTCTTCCAGACGACTTTACTTTTTCTAGTGTTTTTAAGGCATTTGCTGATCTGGGTCTTGTTGGTGAAGGCCGGAGAGCTCATGGGCTGTATGTGGTCTTGGGTTTGGAGGTGTCAAATGTGTTTGTTGGTAGCGCACTTGTTGATATGTATGCCAAGTTTGGGAATATGAGGGATGCCCAATTGGTTTTAGATCGAGTGGTGGACAAAGATGTTGTTTTGTTTACGGCTTTAATTGTTGGTTACTCCCAACGCGGTGAAGATGGTGAAGCAATGGTGGTTTTTGGAAATATGATTAAAGAGGGCGTTAAGGCTAACGAGTATACTTTTGCTAGCATTTTGATTTCTTGTGGGCATTTGGAGGATTCATTTATAGGGAAGTTGATTCATGGTCTCATTATCAAATCTGGATTTGAATCTGCTGTGGCTTCACAAACTTCACTCCTTACTATGTATTCTAAATGCGGCTTAGTTGTTGATTCTCTCAAAGTTTTTAAGCACTTTGTAAACCCAAACCAAGTCACTTGGACATCGCTGGTTGTTGGTCTTGTGCAGAATGGTAGAGAAGAGATTGCTCTGTCAAAGTTCCGTAAAATGATCCGTAGTTCAATAAATCCAAATTCTTTTACATTGTCGAGTGTTCTTCGTGCATGTTCAAGTCTTGCAATGCTTGAACAGGGAAAACAAATCCATGCCATGGTTATGAAATTTGGGTTGGGCAGAGATAAATATACAGGAGCCGCACTGATCGACTTATATGGGAAATGTGGGAGTGTAGACAGGGCCAGATCAGTTTTTGATGATTTGTTTGAATTAGATGTGGTGCCTGTGAACTCAATGATCTATAGCTTTGCCCAGAATGGTTTTGGTCATGAGGCACTGTCATTATATAACAGGATGAAAGAGTTAGACCTTGAACCTAATGATGTAACACTTGTTAGTATTCTCTCAGCTTGCCGCAATGCAGGGTTGGTTGAGGAAGGCTGTAAAATCTTTGCATCCATTGAGAGTAATGATAACATCAAACTAACAAAAGATCACTACGCTTGTGTGGTTGATTTACTGGGGCGTGCTGGGAGACTTATAGAGGCGGAAATTTTAATAAAGCGGGTCAAAAATCCAGATGTGGTTCTGTGGAGGACACTGCTTAGTGCATGTAGGATTCATGGGGAGGTCGATATGGCAGAGAGAGTAATGAATAGAGTGCTTGAACTTGCACCAGGGGATGAGGGGGTTCATGTCCTGTTGTCAAATCTTTATGCTTCAACTGGTAATTGGAACCAGGTGGTTGAGATGAAAAGCACAATGAGGGAAATGAGATTGAAGAAGAATCCTGCAATGAGTTGGGTTGATGTTGATAGGGAGGTTCATACTTTCATGGCTGGTGATTGGTCTCACCCAAATTTTAGAGAGATATACAGAATGGTAGAGGAATTGATTGAGAAGGTCAAGGACTTGGGATATGTCCCAGACACAAGATTTGTTTTGCAGGATTTGGACGAGAAGGAAAAAGAGAGGTCTTTGTATTGTCATAGTGAGAAGCTTGCTGTAGCCTTTGCTCTATTGAGGAGCAGTAACCAGACTACTAGTATTAGAATTCTCAAGAACCTTAGAGTTTGTGGGGATTGTCACAATTGGATCAAATTTGTAGCAAGAGTTGTTGGGAGAGAGATAATTGCTAGAGATGCAAAGAGATTCCATCACTTTAGCAATGGGTTGTGTTCCTGTGGAGATTATTGGTGAATAATTTTGTGACGTCCATTTCTCTTTCTGGGCTCCTCAACTATAAGTTATTCTGGTCAAATTGTTATCATTCTGGACTGCTGATTGGTCCACCAATTTTTTGTTTATTTGTAATTGATTGATCAACACTTGCATCACGAGTTGCAACCATAATTGATTGATTAATTGATCAACACCTGCATCACGAGTTGCTGCCCAGTGGCTGATTCATGTGTGTGTTTCCATAATTTGAGACAGGTGAGGCCTCATAATAGTAAGGTATAAAACATGCTAGTATTGTTTATTCATTTTCTTCTATTGCACAAAAATTGTTGGACAATAATTACCCAAATGATCCTGCTCTTGATTTATATTAAAACAAACAGAAAAACACAATAGGACAAGATGCATTGCCAATTTCCTATTCAAGAAAACTTTTGTTTCATGGGATAATCATATGATACTTCACTTCATTCATGTAATATAATATATATTTCACATTACAAGAGGAGAAAATGAATATACAGAAACACACAATTTGTGTCTTTTTAAATTCTATTCAAATCCCTTAAATAGATACGTTTGTGGTAAGGGATATAGGGAAAATAATTTTAATGAGTCTTGGACCCTCAGTCTTTTGGAACCCAATGATAAGCTTTTGAGTTTGGGTTTCTGTGTTTCCTTTCCTCTTAAAGCCAAACTAGAACCAATTAAAGCCGTGGATGATATTCATAACTAGTAAGTCAATATTTGCTTCCGTGTGTGGACTCACTTGAACTTAAGAGCTTCTTTGGATTTCCCCAAGAGGGATAACATTGTTGCACAGATATGCCTGCCAGAGAGCCCTGCTTCTTCAATCTGATCTTGGGATGATCCATGTTCTATGTATCTATCAGGAAGTACCATTGCTCTCAACTGCAGAAAGCTCTAAAGAGAATTAGAATCCAAGGGAAACAATAAAAACAAATGAAAAAGAAACAGCAGTTGAGCTTAGAATATCCGTTGTTCAAGGACAATTACCTTAACGGGTCCATCCAGAATACCATTTAAGCTTAGGAATTGACACACATGAGATCCAAAACCTCCAATGGAGCCTTCCTCTACAGTAACTAAGATTTCATGCTCCTTCGCCAATCTCTTGATTAAATCTGCATCTAAGGGTTTGCAAAACCTTGCATCGGCAACTGTCACAGATGTTTTGGGATCTGAGCAAGCCTGCCGCTTCCACACATTGTTGAACTATTGACCCATATCCCAAAATAGCAGCTCTATTGCCTTCCATCAGTATTCTCCCCTTTCCAATCTATTCAATTATCACAGAAGACGGCTTTTTTTTTTTTTTAGTTCTTTTTTTCAACTCTTTGCTTAGATAATTTTAAAATTGGTTATTTCAAATGCTAACCTCAATTGGTACTCCTTTGTTATTGGGAGGAAGGACTGCTCCAATTCCATTACCCCCTGGGAACCTGAAGCAGCTAGGTCTGTCATCAATGGTTGCTGCCGTTGCAACCATATGCATCAGCTCTGCTTCATCAGATGGAGCCATGACCACCATGTTGGGCAAGCAAGCCATGTACGTGATATCAAATGCTCCACAGTGTGTGGGGCCATCTGCACCAACCAAACCAGCCCGATCCAATGCAAAGCGGACAGGTAGTTTCTGAAGATCTACGTCATGCACCACCTTCATATCCATTGTAAAGTATTAGTGTCATGTTCAAAATTTGATTTAAAATCAGAAGTAAAATCTTTATAACAGCCACATTTCCCCTTTTTTGCATTATCTAATGCTCCAGGCTCACCTGATCATAACCTCGCTGCAGGAAGGATGAATAGATAGCACAAAATGGCCTGAGACCCTCTGTGGCTAAACCAGCTGCAAATGTAACAGCGTGTTGCTCTGCAATTCCCACATCGAAACAGCGATCTGGGAACTTCTTCTGAAAATAATTGAGGCCAGTCCCACCACCCATCGCCGCATGGATGGCGATAATCTTGTTATCTACCTCAGCTTCTTTTATCAGGGATTCCGCAAAGTACTGGGTATATGAAAGTGTAGGGGATTTGGGCTTAAATTGTTTTCCTGTTTTCGGATCAAACTTGACAACCCCTGAAAGAGTTGGAGGATAAGGATTTTATGCCATTTTATGAGACATTTAGATTCTGAAGTAGCTGACTCACCATGCATTTTGTCAGCTGCTACCTCTGCTGGCGGATAGCCCTTGCCTTTCTCTGTTACAATGTGTATAAGAACTGGATCTGGTGCAGGCATTTCTTTTACTTTCTGGAAAATGGTGGCTAAATCTTCTATATTGTGCCCATCGACTGGACCGATGTAATATAACCCAAGCTCTTCAAAGAGAGTAGACCCAGGAGCACCAAGCATACCCCTTGCATACTCATCCACTTTTGCTGCAACTTCATGTGCTTGTGGTCCAATATGCTTTGTGATGTTCTTTGAAGAGATAAAACTGAATCAGATCTCTCTTACATTTGAAATAAGAATAGAGGAAACATAACAGTAAGAAAGTGGCATGAAAAGCTTAGAGGTTACACTTTTGCAGCTTCACGAAGTTTCCGGAACTTAGGGCTTGCTTGGAGCTTGGATAAAGCACTGCTGAGAGCTCCAACAGGAGTTGCAGGGCCATTAAGAGTAGCTGTGGGTAAGGAGACTTGCTTATTGTCATTTAATATGACAATCAGGTTAGCATCAAGGTACCCTGCATTGTTCATGGCCTCATATGCTTGCCCTGCAGTCATGGCTCCATCTCCAATCACAGAAATGACATTTGTTATTCTTCCCTAAAAGGTCTCTTGCAACTGCCATACCTACAAAAGTGTTTTTTATCCCAAAAAATATTTCAGAGTTCCTGTGGTGTGCCTTATGGAATGACATACATGTATTCACAAGAGGGCCTTTTTTATTTAGTTATATATTTATATTTAAATATCACGAACTCAAAAACAAAGAGTAAGAACACAGAATACCAAGAGCAGCAGAGATGCTTGTAGAACTATGGCCAGCGCCAAAAGCATCATGAATGCTCTCATCCCTTTTAGGAAACCCTGCTAGCCCTGAAGTTTTTCTAATGGTGTGCATTTTAGACCTCCTCCCTGTCAGAATTTTATGTGGGTATGCCTGCCATATTTAGTTGTTCTGTTCAGAACCCGTGTTGTAGAAATCGAAATAGAATTCAAATATATGATATAGTCCATTTTTTTTTATAATTTTTTCATTTTCATTTGCAAAGTTGATCTATCTACTCACCTGATGACCAACATCCCATATAATTTTGTCTTCAGGGGTGTTGAAGACGTGGTGCAGAGCCACAGTCAGCTCCACAACTCCTAAGCTTGCACTAAGATGTCCTCCTGTCTTTGATACACTGTGAACAATATCCACTCTGAGCTCTGCTGCTAGTTGTTCAAGATCCTGAAACACCACATTCATCATCATCAAAAGGAGAAGAAGATCAACAACAGGTAAAGTAGAGAGTATTAGCCATTGGTGCTTTTACCTGTGCAGAGAGGTTCTTCATGTGAACAGGATAGTTGATTGTATCGAGCAACGGCGTGGGCTGCTTTTCTCCAGAGAAATCAATCTTCCAACCCCCTTTCTCTGTCCTTATCATCATCTTCCCATCCTCACCATCTGAACTTGTGGCTGAAGCTCTCAAGTAGAACTGAAACCCCCCATACCAGCCACCATTAGCACATATAACATACCATTTGAATTACCAAAACCATGTCTAGGAGTAAAACCACATCAAGAATTGAAAACCAGATGACAATAACAAAATACTAAACAGTTCACAGAAAACATTTCTGCCCAAACAAACGGAGCGTTAAATGAAATTTTTATGCACTGATACCTGTTTTCTGCAGCCATGGCTTTGCCTTGGGGATGTTGTCAGGCGTGGAGATATACATGGGTTTAATCTAATGACAAGCCCCGAGACCGCCATGCCTGGTCAAGAATGGTGAGAGAAGTCAAGTGAAGAGAAGAGGAGAGGAGAGAAGGCTGTGAGGTGCTAAGACATTGATAACAGGGACAAAATTTATAATGAGCCTGGTAGCGGATTACGTACGGGACATGATACCGGCATCATCCAATTTCTCATGAGATTTTCAAATCAGTTGGAGAGAGGGAAAATAAACAGTGTCATTATTTTATCTGTTTATGTAAGCACCTACTTCATTAAAATAAAAAATGCAGAGCTTATTAGTTTAGAGAATGCTATATATTTGGACAAACAATTGTTAGGTGAGCACTGATAGCTTTGTGAAACATGAAATCCATGGCGCCCATGCTTTTCATGCATCAACTTTGTACAAAAAAATAGATAAGAAATTGGTTGGATTTTTAATAAATCAAAAGTTATTCAATTTTATGTTTCTTATTTTTTATATTTAATGAACTATTTTGATATTTTACTCTTTTTTTATTTATTTTTTTAATATATACCTAATTTAGATACACAAAAATTAAAAAAGAATTTTTCTTTTTCTTTTTTTTTTTTCAGCATCCTCGTTCAATGTTTGTAGAAGAATAAAGACAACAACCTTTTCAATACTAGTTTAGGTCCGACAAAGTAAGCCAGACGAAACTAGCCAGCAATACCATTTTTCACTTTTAGGTGATTTGAAAATTTGAAAATTGAATAACTTTTTATTTATATTTCTATTTTTTGCTAAATTTATAATTTTATAATGGGAAAATTAGTCTAAGGTCCCTCTCCCATTTTTAGTAATGGAAGAGATCCACAATATTATTTTTTAATATCTAAGGTCCCTCAACCTACACCCATATATCAGATTAAAGAAATTTCACTCTCCCTCCCTCATCTTCATTCTAGCCAAACCAAATCCTCTCTCTCTCTCTGTCTCATCATTAACACCGTCATTGCTCAACACCGTCATTGCTCCACACTCTGATTGTTATACACAACCGGCTGTCTCAGTCTATCGGCGACGTATATATATATATATATATGTAGAGAGAGAGAGAGAAGTTCATTGCAATGGGCGACGACTAGGTTGTGTTGGGGCTGTGTATTTTGGGAAATGGGAGAGAAGCCTCCTTCATACGCCTCTTCTTTCCCGTCAAAACGTGGCAAGGCGAGGTTGCAACTTGCAACCGCTGACGGTTCTCTGGGGCAATTTGGGATTTTTTAATACTCCTCTATACCGCTGGGCGTATGCTCTTCCCAAATGGATCCTCAAGATGCCCATTACATGTGTCGAGGTTGCTTTTTGGGTGTTCCCCACTTACTATGTCATTGGATATGATCCAAATGTGGAAAGGTAAATACTTGAGAATTTATTCATATCTGTTTTGCATGTTTTTTTTCTTTCAAATTAAAACTAACCTCCTAATGGCATCACTGCAGATTGTTTAGAAAGTACCTACTACTCTTACACAGAGAAAATTTTCTCTGGGTTTTAATTTTCTTTGGTTACATATATCAGTAGACTAGTTCAATTTTCTCTGGGTTTCAATTTTCTCTGAGTTTCAATTTTCTCTGGTTACCTATATCAGTAGATTAGTTCAATTTTCTTTAGGTTGGTCAAATACATAGAGAAAATTGTGAGCAAATACGTAAAGAAAATTTGAGTAAGAGCATTTTCAATTTTCAAGTTCTTGCTGTGTATTAGTCCTTGCTTTACTCAGCTTGGTTGCGGTTGCCTCCAGAAATCACTTATGAAACCAAAAAGATTGGTCTTTTAAAACCAATTTTCTTTTAACAGTGTTTTTATTTTTCTTCTAATACATGAAATTTTGAACTGAAATCAACCAAAATAAACATCATTTGAACTTCATTTGGTTAATGTATGGGCGTATGGCCAAGCTTGGGTTCATGTATTTGACTCTAGCCATTATTGCTCAAATGAGCATTATTCTTTCAAGTAACTTGTCCAAATTTAATCAAACATTGTGCTTATCTAGGACAAATTTGCTAACTGAGGCAGTGAGTAATTTCTCTGGACCAAACTAGAGAAAAATCAATCCAACCCAGAGAAAATTCAGTCAAAACCAGAGAATTTCTATGGACCAACCCAATTTTCTCTGAAGCAGAGCACTAGTCCTCATTGTTGTCCAGAGAAATTTGAAATTTTCTCTGTGATATGTCCAGAGAAATTTTGAATTTTCTCTGTGATGAATTTTCTCTGGATGGATATTGAGGGACCTTAGACATTATGAAAATATTGAGTGTCCTTTATCTTATAAAATCTTAATATCAGGGACCTTAAAAAAAATCCCTTTCATAATTCTCTTATTAAAATCTATCAAATAAAATTCATTAATAATATAAAATCTTTATTAAAAAAATCATGAAATTTTACTATAAGAAGTCAATGAAAACACCAGTCATATTTCATTGAAAGCACAATGAAATCTCATCACCCAAATTTAGAGAAATTTCTATTAAAAACCTGAAAATTTTAAAATTGAGAATCAATCACAAAAATTAGGTCTCTAATTTCAAATTTATATCTAAGAAGTTCAAATTAAGTGATCTAAAATGATGAATTTTAACAGAAATTTCACTTACTGTCTTACTAAAATTTCTCCAAGAAAATTTTAAGGTGACATTGAAATTTATTGTCCGATATAGAAGGAGAGTAGAGAACAATGAACGAGAGATAACAAATAGAGAAAGAGAAGAATAAGGGAAAGCAACAAAAAAAAGAATGAGATAGAAACATATAAATCAAAGGGATTGTGTAAAGAACTTTATTGCCACAAACGAATTTGATGGAGATATGTCACGCCCCAAGCTCCGTGACAACGCCGCACACTCATATAAGTGAGCATGCAAGGCTAAGAATCCAATCACATAACCCACAATGTAAAATACTCAAATTAAATCCTTAATTGTCATAATGCCAAAATCCATAAAAATAATTAGTTCTCATATGAAAATGTCCACCAAGTCCACTAATTTAATCCACTAACAAAATAATAATCCAAGTACTTAAATCATGGTCCTACTCTCGGCACTCCCACATGTAAAAAAAATCCCGCGCAACTCTACTCTTCAGAATCTGAAAAAAAATAAGGGTAAGCTAGATAGCCCAGTAAATAACCAACCATCACTGTTAGCTGGATCAAGTATACAAAAATAAATAAATAAATCGATAACCAATAAATATAATTTTTTTCTACAGTTCAATAAATGAACAATTATTTGTAAGACGGATCATAGCTAAAAATAAACAATGTACAATACATTTTAAATGAAAAGCCAACAAGATAATTCAAAGTAATTCGTTGTTCAAATCGATGGTTCGATATTCAGATGGTTCAATGATTTGATTCACAATACCCAAGTCTTAATGACTACGGTCACTTAGCCCGTGACAAGGCCCAGAACCACACATAGGCCGGTAGTAAAGCCCCAAAAGAAACTAGTTTCTGTGCCAATAAATAACCCTCATTGGCTAGGGTCCAAATCGTAGTCAGACTAAAGTGATGTTCAAAATTCAAACAATATACAAAATTTTAAATAAAACATTCGATATTTTCAGAATAAACGTTTAGTATAGTTTTCAGAATAGTTCCACAAAATGTTCAAATAATTTTCATAATAATATTCGATGTTGTTTTATACTTGACCCATATTTTATTTTAAGAGAACATGAAGACTATAAATAAATACTTATAATTTTAAACGATTCAATAGGAATAAAAATGTACCAACAGTGATAGAGGGTTACTTACCTTCAAACAGCTAAAATAATATTTTCCAAGCTAATCTCAATTTACCAAGATCCACCTCAATCTCACAAACCTAATAAAATATTACACCGCATAAACAATTATTATGTGCACCCATCCATCTCTTCTTGTAACAACAATAGAATAAATTAATCCAATAGTCTATTAGGAACTCCCATGATTTAGCATCAAAATAAAGCCATCACGGCTTCAGAAATTCTCAACCCATATTATTCTCTTGTTGTTTATATACATGTAAAAATTTGTAATTGCTTGTAGTCAATCGTGTATCCCACAAATACACCACCATTAAACTTAACCCATCACATATCAATCTCAAAATATGAACCACCCAAACGGGATGCAAAATACACACTAAAATTGAGCAAAATCGAGACCCCCAACATAGACTACATCAATATATCTATTTAATCATATATGCCCATAAAATCATTTATTGATATATTAACACTAAAATCATAGATAGGAATATAATAAAATAAATCTTACCTAAGTGATGAATAAAGCAAAACCACCACTCTTATGAATCCTCCCTCTTCCTTGGTTTGGGTTTCTTTTCTTTAATTTTAAACTTTTCCAAACCCTTGCTTGCTGCCTTCACCTTTAACTCTTCCAAACCCTTTCTGCAGCACAAGCCTCTCTTTGTTTTTTTGTTTTTTGTTTTTTTTTTTCTCTAAGACTAAAAGCCACGGCAGTTGGCTTACTTAACCTAATATTGTTTTCTTTTTTCTTTCTTTTTTTAAAAGGGTTGAAAACCTAATTCTTAAGATTACTAAATTACCCATACGATTTATTTTAATTATTAATCTATCCAAAATAATTCTATAAATAACTTGGATTTTACATTCTCCCCCTCTTAAAAGAAATTTCGTCCTCGAAATTTGACATACCTGGAGTCTCAAAAAGTTGTGGATACTTTCGTTTCATTTCATCCTCGAGTTCCCAAGTTGCTTTTCTTTCTGAGTGATTGCTCCATTGAACCTTAACATAGTGGATGACTCGACGCCTCAAAACTTGTTCCTTTCTATCAACAATTTGTATAGGGTGTTCCTCATAAGTCAAATCCTCCTTAAACTGCAACGGTGCATGATCAATCACATGACTAGGATCCGGTATATACTTCCTTAACATTGAGACATGAAAAACATTATGAACTCCAGCTAGTGAAGGTGGTAGGGCAAGTCTGTAAGCTACCTCACCAATTCGATCTAAAACCTCAAATGGCCCAACAAATCTAGGACTCAATTTACCACGAACACCAAACCTCATTACTCCTTTCATAGGAGACACCTTAAGGAACACATGGTCTCCAACCCCAAACACCAAATTGCGTCTCCTGTTATCTGCATAACTTTTCTGTCTACCCTGTGCCGTGCGAAGTCGCTCTCTAATAAGATTGATCTTGTCCACTGTTTGTTGCATAATCTCAGGCCCTAACAACTTCCTTTCACCCACATCATCCCAACAAATAGGTGACCTACACTTTCGTCCATATAAAGCCTCATATGGTGCCATCTGAATGCTCGCATGATAACTGTTATTATAAGAGAATTCCACTAAGGCCAAATGCTCATCCCAAGAACCTCCAAGATCAATAACACAAGCCCTCAACATGTCTTCCAAGGTTTGAATAGTTCTCTCTAACTGTCCATCAGTTTGAGAATGAAAGGCAATGCTAAAAATTCAAACTAGTGCCCAAAGCTGTATACAAACTCCTCCAAAACATAGATACAAATCTGCTATCTCTATCAGATACTATGGTCACCGGAATACCATGCAACTTCTCAATCTCCTTGATATACAATTTTGCAAACTTCTCTAAGGAGAACCCTACCTTAAAAGCTAGAAAGTAAGCGGATTTGGTCAATCGATCAACGATAACCCAAATAGCATTATTACCACCTTGGGTCCTAGGCAACCCTGTCACAAAATCCATGGTAATATGTTCCCACTTCCACTCGGGAACAGGAAGAGGTTGTAACTTACCTGCAGGTCTCTGATGTTCAACTTTCACTTGTTGACATACCAAACATTGAGCAACATACTGAGCAATTTCCCTCTTCATATTATTCCACCAAAAGTTCCTCTTCAAGTCTTTATACATTTTAGTGCTCCCTGGATGTACAGTATATCCTGAACTGTGAGCTTCTCTCAGGATTTCTCTCTTGAACTCTAAATCATTAGGCACACACAACCTCTCTCCAAATCTCAAGGTTCCATCTTTATGCATACAAAATTCCATTTGTAGCCCTATTTCCATTTCAGCCTTAAGTTTTTGCAACTGAGGATCTCTTCCCTGAGCATCTTTAATTCTATCAATCAATGTGGGTTGAACTCTAAGGTTTGCCAACTACACTCCATGCTATGCCATCTAATCTCAATATTCAACCTCTGCAAGTCCTCCAAGATATTCTTTTGGTCAGTGATCAAGGTAGCCAAATTACTCGGGGTCTTTCTACTCAAGGCATCCACCACTGCATTGGCTTTTCCTGGATGATAATTAATAGTCAAATCATAGTCCTTTAACAGCTCCAACCATCGCCTTTGCTCATATTCAATTCTTTTTGAGTGAAAATATACTTCAAACTTTTATGATCAGTGAATATCTCACATTTCACCCCATACAGGTAGTGCCTCCAGATTTTCATGCAAACACCACGGCAGCCAACTCCAAATCATGTGTAGGATAATTCTACTCATATGGCTTCAACTGCCTAGACGCATATGCCACTACCTTATCATTCTGCATCAAGACACAACCCAAGCCCATCTTCGATGCATCACTATAGATGGTAAAACCTTCATCTCCGGACGAAACTATAAGTACTGGAGCACACACCAATCGACTCTTTAGATTTTGAAAACTCTTCTCACAATCATCAGACCACTCAAATTAACTCCTTTTTGTGTTAAACGAGTCAAAGGCATAGAAATTCGGGAAAATCCCTCAACAAACCTTCTATAATATCTTGCTAAACCCAAGAAGCTACGAATTTCAGTGACACTAGTAGGCCTATTCCACTCCACTACCGCCTCCACTTTCTTGGGGTCAACAGATACCCCATCTTTAGATATCACATGACCTAAAAATCACACTTCTTCAATTTAGCAAATAACTTCTTCTCCCTTAATATCTGCAACACTAGTCTCAGATGTTCTTCGTGCTGCTCTTTACTCTTCGAGTACACAAGAATGTCATCAATAAAAACTACCACAAACTGATCTAAGAAGGGTTTAAATACTCTATTCATTAAATCCATAAAAGCTACAGGCGCATTGGTCAACCCAAACGGCATCACTAAAAATTCATAATGTCCATATCTAGTTCGAAAGGCTGTCTTAGGTATATCTTCCGCCTTAACCTTCAACTAGTGATAGCCAGAACGAAGGTCAATCTTAGAAAAGACTTGTGCTCGTTGCAATTGATCAAATAGGTCATTTATCCTAGGCAAAGGATATTTATTTCGAATTGTCACCTTGTTTAACTCTCGACAATCAATGCAAAGGCGAAAACTACCATCCTTCTTTTTCACAATAAAATGGGCGCACCCCAAGGAGAAACACTAGGCCTAATAAAGCTCTTATCTAGTAACTCTTGTAATTGTTCCTTCAACTCTTTCAACTCTGCTAGGCCATCCGATCGGGTATCAATTCGATGGCAAACTCAATCTCTCTATCTGGTGGAAACCCCGGTAAGTCGTCTGGAAAAACATCGGGAAATTCATTTACAACTAGAATATCCTCTAACTTCAATTCAATCTCACGAATATCTCTCACAGAAGCTAAATAACTCTCGCAACCATTCCTTAACAATCATCTAGCTTGCAAAGCTGAGATTACCAGAGGAGAAGTATTAACTCCACTACCCACAAAACAAAATTCTGGTTGATCAGGAAACTAAAATACTACCCTTTTGCCTCGGCAATCAACAGAAGCATAATTGGTTGCCAACCAATCCATTTCAAGAATTATGTCAAAGTCCCGCATATCTAAAACAGTCAAGTCTGCAAGCAATCTCCTGTTATCTATACTAACCACACGAGATTTGCCAATGTCTCCTCATGTTCCATTGCAACCTATATGCATCAATAATAAAAGCTCATCTTATTCTATTCTCAAGTCCCTATAACATGAAAAAATAAAATTAACATTGTTCCCAGTCCTACATCTACCCAATCTCACCACTATTCTATACTAGCCTTTAAAATTACAACCTGGCTCTGATACCACAAAATTGTCATGCCCCAAGCTCCGTGACAACGCCGCACACTCATATAAGTGAGCATGCAAGGCTAAGAATCCAATCACATAACCCACAATGTAAAATACTCAAATTAAATCCTTAATTGTCATAATGCCAAAATCCATAAAAATAAATAGTTCTCATATGAAAATGTCCACCAAGTCCACTAATTTAATCCACTAACAAAATAATAATCCAAGTACTTAAATCATGGTCCTACTCTCGGCACTCCCACATGTAAAAAAAAATCCCGCGCAGCTCTACTCTTCAGAATCTGAAAAAAATAAGGGTAAGCTAGATAGTCCAGTAAATAACCAACTATCACTGCTAGCTGGATCAAGTATACAAAAATAAATAAATAAATCGATAACCAATAAATATAATTTGTTTCTACAGTTCAATAAATGAACAATTATTTGTAAGACGGTTTCATAGCTAAAAATAAACAATGTACAATACATTTTAAATGAAAAGCCAACAAGATAATTCAAAGTAATTCGTTGTTCAAATCGATGGTTCGATATTCAGATGGTTCAATGATTTGATTCACAAAACCCAAGTCTTAATGACTACGGTCACTTAGCCCGTGACAAGGCCCAGAACCACACATAGGCCGGTGGTAAAGCCCCAAAAGAAACTAGTTTCTGTGCCAATAAATAACCCTCATTGGCTAGGGTCCAAATCGTAGTCAGACTAGAGTGATGTTCAAGATTCAAAACAATACACAAAATTTTAAATAAAACATTCGATATTTTCAGAATAAACGTTTAGTACAGTTTTCAGAATAGTTCCACAAAATATTCAAATAATTTTCATAATAATATTCAATGTTATTTTATACTTGACCCATATTTTATTTTAAGAGAACATGAAGACTATAAATAAATACTTATAATTTTAAACGATTCAATAGGAATAAAAATGTACCAACAGTGATAGAGGGTTACTTACCTTCAAACAGCTAAAATAATATTTTCCAAGCTAATCTCAATTTACCAAGATCCACCTCAATCTCACAAACCTAATAAAATATTACACCGCATAAACAATTATTATGTGCACCCATCCATCTCTTCTTGTAACAACAATAGAATAAAATTAACCCAATAGTCTATTAGGAACTCCCATGATTTAGCATCAAAATAAAGCCATCACGGCTTCAGAAATTCTCAACCCATATTATTCTCTTGTTGTTTATATACATGTAAAAATTTGTAATTGCTTGTAGTCAATCGTGTATCCCACAAATACACCACCATTAAACTTAACCCATCACATATCAATCTCAAAATATGAACCACCCAAACGGGATGCAAAATACACTCTAAAATTGAGCAAAATCGAGACCCCCAACATAGACTACATCAATAAATCTATTTAATTATATATGCCCCATAAAATCATTTATTGATATATTAACACTAAAATCATAGATAGGAATACAATAAAATAAATCTTACCTAAGTGATGAATAAAGCAAAACCACCACTCTTATGAATCCTCCCTCTTCCTTGGTTTGGGTTTCTTTTCTTTAATTTTAAACTTTTCCAAACCCTTGCTTGCTGCCTTCACCTTTAACTCTTCCAAACCCTTTCTGCAGCACAAGCCTCTCTTTGTTTTTTTTTTTTTTTTTTTTTCTCTCTAAGACTAAAAGCCACGGCAGTTGGCTTACTTAACCTAATATTCTTTTCTTTTTTCTTTCTTTTTTTAAAAGGGTTGAAAAACCTAATTCTTAATATTACTAAATTACCCATACAATTTATTTTAATTATTAATCTATCCAAAATAATTCTATAAATAACTTGGATTTTACAAGATATGAATAGAATGACAGTTGAGGAACATTGGTGGTGAAGTTAGCGAACGGTGGCGATGGCGGTGGTAGATGGTTGTGATTAATGATGACGATAGCAGGCTATAGCGATGGTGGACAGAGAGGATGACAACCTCCAGATCTAAACTGTGTCGAAGAAAGAGAGGGGAATAAATATGTAAACAAAACGTAATAGATTCTGAAAATTAAGTTTTAAGGTTGTAACGTTATTCTTTTCTTTTAAAATAACAAATATTTTCTTATTATTTTAAAGTTTGAAATCCTAGCAATTTTAACAGCCAATCAAACTTCTAGGTACTAGAACTCTAACACAAGTATACAGAGGGATATGTCCCTAAATTTTCTAAAATAAAATATTTGAAATTTTTCATTATTTTTTTTTAAAAAAAAGTTCATTAAAAAAAAACATAATTCATTTTTTTGTCTATATAGTGAAGTTTTTTTTTTTTTTTTTTCCATATTTTTTTCACAATATTTTACATTTTACATATAACTAAATAGAGCACTTACGAGCTGGTCTTATTGATTAGAATTTTTTTCACTAATCAATATTCTGAAAATATCCCCTCCTCACGTTTTTCATCATTTCCATTATTAACACTGCCACGACTTCTTCCCTTGTTAGTGACCTTCAACCATCGTCTCTAGTTCTTGGCAACCACCTCTAGTCTTTATCTCCAACCACCGATGGTAATGAAGATCAGCAACAATGGAGGTAGGTGAAAAGGTGGCGGTTGATCGACAACAGGGAAGTGTAAATCGACAATGATAAGGTGTAGATCGGTGACAGTGGAAGTGGTTGGTGAATGGTGATGGTAGATTGACTATGGTGAGGTGTAGATTAGCAACGATAAAAGTGGTTAGTAAATGGTAGTAGTGCTCAATGGACGATGGCAGTAGCGGTGGCCAGTGACGATGGCCTATGGTAGTGTGAGACTCAAGCCAGTGACGATGGCCTATGGTAGTGTGAGACTCAAAATAAGTAATAAGGGTATAATAAGTATTTTAAGATTTTCATGTGCATTTAAAATGAGTGTTGCTATTAGCACCCTACTCAATTGTTTTGTACCTCCCATTTCTTTAGACCCCCCACTTATAAATTCTAAAATCCTTAAAATTTATTTTTTCCCCCCAAATAATATCAAAATTATTCTTGTAAAAAATATTTTTCACACATTCAATTGCATGCACGCCCCTACACCCTATATCCCAAAAAATCTCTCTCCCAAAAATCCTAACATAACCCACAAAGGTGATTACTATTTCATCTCCATATACTTGTTCGTAACCTAAAAGATTAAATGTAGGGTTTTTTATTGTTGATTCAAAATTCTCCTTTTGTGGGTTCTGCAATCTCCATGAGTTTGGATTTGTGATCTCTCAAGTTGGTTTTTTTTAATTTTCTAATAGTGTCAATTCTTGTTCCTTATCTTACCTAGATTTGTGATTTTAAAATTTGAAAAAGGTTCATTAATAATGTTTGATTATCTGTTCCCGAACAAATAAGAAATGTTCGATTATCTATTGCCAAACAAATAAATAATGTTCAGGCCTGTGTTTTCGAATTTCGGTCATATATTCGGGAGTTCAGTCCCCAAAAAATGACAAACAGTTTTTATTATTTTTGTTATTTTTTTCAAGAAACTTATCCTTACAAAGTCAATCTTCTCTAAGCTAAAAACACCATTAAAACTATAAACCTTATTTAAGCTTTTATTGTTGTACTCTTCTCGTCTCATAGAATTGTGATTGTTAACTAATTGTTATTGTCGGAGAAGTGTAGATAATCAAATGGTTGCTAACGTTACTGCTGAAAATATTGCAGCCAAAAGATTTTCAAGATTTTGAGGGTAGGTAGGTTTTGAAGGTGTGATTTAGAGAAGATAGATGGGTGATGATAGAGATGGATACTCTCATAAGAATAATACTATGGATCATTAAAAAAAATCATGAAATGCTTCATGAAGATTTTTCAACCGTTGATTAGTGTGTAGAATTTTCTTGTATATATAATCTAACGGTGGAGAATCTTTCATGATTATTTTCATGATATTTTTTTTCATGATACGTAGCATTACTGTGTGCCGGACTTAATTGTGAGATAGGGTGTTTGAAAATTATTGATGTCCTTTTTAATAATTTCATTTGAGATTATTATTGCAATAAAAATTTAAAAAAAAAACTAAAAAATAAGGAGTCTAAAATAATTAATGGAATGCTAATAACAGCACTCTTTAGAAAATGCATATAGTATCTAAAGGTATTTAAGTCATTTAATAGGACTCAACTGTAATTAGCCCTAACTAAAAATGAAAAATGAAAAAATGCTCAAAAATAAATTTCAAAAACTAACCAAACAAGGACTATCTTAAATAAAAAATTAAAAAAAACCTCAATTTAGGACTGTACTTGCTTGACTATAAGAATAGGTTTGCCAAGCAATTAACCTAATCACCTTGTTTGGTTAGTTTTTTTTTTTTGAATATTCCAAAATTTTAAACTATTTATGAAAATAATCAAATTTTCAAATTATTTATCAAAACTAACTTTTTAAAATCACTGGCTAAAAATATAATTTAATTATGAAATCGCATCTTAAACATGCGATTTCATATTGACATGACTCACATCTAAGCACTAGCTAATAATAAAATTTATCATTAATTTGTAATTATCTTTCAACTTATAGACTGATTTGAAATTCCCCAAAAATGAATGGTGACAAGGAATGAGTAGTGGTGGGTTTCTTGAATCCTAGTGAATTCATCCCTAGAATAATTCAAGAAGAGATGAAGAAATATTAAAAAGAATAATTATATATACAAATTGAAAATTCATATAAATTTTTTTACAGAATAATGTAACTCATTGTAAAGATAAATTTTATTTATAAAACTATCATCACCACATTATTCTTGTGATGATTTTTATATAAATTGTCCACATCAATAAAATACTTATTACAAAAAAATTTGAGGGATTGTCTAGCTTAACAAAAAAGCACCTCAACTAAATGTCCTTTACTCGAACTAACATTTATCGCTTGGTTTGAACTTTAAAATAAAAAAACAAGATTCTCTATTGGCGATAAAGTGTACGAGTTGTTAGGAGGAAGAGGTTGGAATAGTTTGATGCTCTCCTTCAAAGCCCCTGAGATTAGAATCTTGGATA